>OY735206.1:14258746-14591494 GCA_963457665.1 Thysanoteuthis rhombus | reverse complement strand
ATATGAGCCGGTGGAGCTTTAAGGCCATTCCGAACAACACCAGCAGTGACCAATCCACCAGTCCCCTGACAACACGTCTTGGGCCAGCGTGACAGGGCATGGCACATTACTCCCCATGGTTCGCACAATGAAAATTATACTGGCCGTTCCTGCTGGGTACTCGGTCCCAAAAGGCCCAGTCACGTCACTCACTTTGGGTGGGTGTGGTTTGCTTCAAATGCGACTACCCAAACACTGCACCAGGAGAACGCACGTTCCTGTTGGTGTGAGTTATGTGGCCCAACAGCAACCACCCAAACAAAACCCCAAAACCAGAGAACAATGCTTTACATCAACACCTACAACATCAGGACACTCTCAACAGACACTCACCATCTAGAAAACGAAATTAAAAATATCAAATGGGACATCATAGATATTAGCGAAATGAGAAGACCAGGAGAAGAATTAATAGAATTGAAAAGCAAACATCTTTCCCACAATTACGGAAGAGAGAAGGTGAAACAAAGTGGAGTAGGCTTTCTCATCAATAAAGAACTCAAAGACAACGTGGTAGGCTTTAAAACTACCTCAGACCGCATAACTAGTATCACCATACAGCTCTCAAAGAGGTACAAGCTAAATGTCATCCACGTCTAAGCCCCCACTTCGCAATCAACTAGAGAAGAAATAAACAACTTCTATGATGACTTGAACTCCCTATTACAAGATACCAAAAGATACTTCAATGTCATGTTGGGGGATTACGACGCACAAGTAGGACAGGGGAACGAACGCTGCGTCGGAGAATTCGGATTCAAAAGATGGAACGAGAGAGGTGAAGATATGGTGATTTTTGCAACTGCAAACAACTGCAAAATCATGAATACATTCTTCAAAAAGAAACCCAATGGAAAATGGACTTGCAAGAGCCCTAACCATGAAACCAAAGACGAAATAGACTACATTTTAACGGACAAAAGCCACATCATCAAAGACATCCAAATCCTAAACCAAGTAAATGTAGGGAGCGACCATTGATTGGTAAAATGTAAGATGCAAATAAACTCAAATAAGGAGCGCAGGAGAATATTCAATACTGGACTGTAGCTACTAAACGTACCAAATGAACTAATCCCAGCCCTCAAGCTAGAATTGAAAAACAGATTTGATATCCTTACCGACGAAAACGACACCAACGTCAACGAACTCCACAACAAAATAACAACCTCTCTATTAGAAGCTGTCAATATGTTTAAACCAAGAATCACAGCGACCATTAGCAAAATCTCAGATGAAACCAGAACACTGATTGAAAAGCGCAGAAACCTCAAACCACCAACAACCACAAGGGGAAAAAATAGGAGAAACCGGACTGAAGAAAACAATAAAGAAGAAACTAAGAGAAGACAAAAGAAGGTATACGGCAGCCATCATCGAGACCAATCTCGAAAACGTTGAGGATTTTAAGCAATAAACAAAGCGCAGGACTGAAACATTCTCGAAGCAAATGGAGACATAACAACAAATAGAGACAGAATAGTTGAACGCACCCAAGAATTTTACCAGGAACTCTACTCTTCAAAACACGGACAATACAACAACGACCAGAATACACAAGATGCCAAAAATCAGTTTGAGGACTTCCCCGAAGTTACACCATAGGAAGTAAAGCAAGCTATCTAACAAACAAACAAACAAAAAAAGAACCAGATAACATCACCATCGATCTGCTAAAAAAAAGCTGGCAAGAGGGTCAACAGAAAACTAGCTATTCAATTCAACTTGTGTCTAAAACAAAGTGAAGTCTCGACAGACTGGAATCCTGCTATAATGACGCTTCTACATAAAAAAGGAAACTCCAAAGACCTCAACAACTACAGAGCTATAAGCCTACTCAACTGCACATATAAACTCTTCACAAAAATCATCACCAACCGGATTACAAAAACATTAGACGAAAATTAACCACGAGAACAGGCTGGATTTAGAAGAAGTTACTCAACCACGGACCATTTTCATTCAATATAACATCTGGAAGAGAAGGCAGCAGAATACAAAATGGGGAAGGTCTATGTCCAACGATGGACGTTAAAAGACAGTAGCATTTATAGACTTCAAGAAGACATTCGACTCTGTAGAAATTCCCATAGTCATGAAGGTCATCACCCTACAAGGTATAGACCCTGTATACATCAGAGTACTGCAACGCATGTACAATCACAGCAACCTCTTCATTATGCTACAAAGGGACTCTGAACCTTTTCAGCTCCAAAAAGGTGTGAGACAAGGTGATACCAGCTCGCCAAAACTCTTTACAGCCTGCCTTGAGATGATCTCCTGGGAAAATAGGGGAATCAAAATAGACGGCGAATATCTGAGCAACTTAAGATTCGCAGATGATATCGTCCTTTTCGCTGTCAACCTACATGACCTCCAACTAATGCAAGATGAACTAAACGAAGAAAGCAAAAAAGTCGGCCTACACACGAACTTCAGTAAAACAAAAATCATGTACAACAATCATGTTGAGAATAAAAACATAACTGTCAAGATAGAAGAGGCAAAACTCGGCAAGGTCTACATCTACCAAGGACAACATCTACCTAGGACAACAAATCTCAATGAGACCCCCAAAAGAGGAGGAAATCAAGCTAAAAATCACTCTGGGATGGCAAGCATTCGGCAGAGCAAGCTCAACTTTAAAAAAACCAGACGATCCCAATAATCCTGAAAAGAAGATATACAACCAATGCATTTATGGAGCTGAAACATGGAACCTAACCAAGAGACAGACCCACGAACTGAGAAACATGCGACACGCACTTGAGAGAATCATTACTAACATGAAACGGAAGACCTCGTTCTGCTGACATGCGAACCTTCGTTTTTGCGTATTCAAGCAAGTGTAGTGCCCCTTATACCTTTAGTTAGAAATGAAATACGAAACCCATCTTTTAGCTAGATATCAAAAACGTCACTTCCTCCGACGACCCCTATAAAATCCCTGGACGCACATGGTCCAATGTTCATTGGGCCCTCCTATTATTACTCAGCCCTGCAGCAGGGGGTCGGTTTCCCCAGAGCAGCACTGCTCCATTGCACTTAAAGGAGCAGGTCCCCTGGTGGACACTTTTGTGGCGGAGGTTGCTTTGGTAGCAAAGCAAACCGTAGCCGCGTCGGCTGGAGCCAGTTTTGGACGGATGGTTTCCTATTCTTCCCTCGTTAAGCTCGACCTTGTGTTATATTTTGCTGCAGTAGGACAGCGAATAAGCACCCCTCATTAGCTCTAGCATCCCTAGCCGGGTACGCTTCTAGCCCCGGCCTATGCGACCGGCCATTCTCTCTCTTCCCTTCTCCCTGGTCCAATGCTCATTGGCGCCAGGACTTCTAGCTGGTCATGCCTCTTGCCCTGGCCTTTGCAGCCGGCCACTCTCTTTCTTTCTCCCTAAGATCGTTATCATTTCGCCGATCCACTGGCCGATCCGATCTTAACCATTCTTCCTCCGTGACCTATCTCTGTACTAACTTTGCCCATTTCACTTCACGCATATCGAGTCTATATGGTGCTACATTTACAACCTCAGCCGTTACAGTACTATTATCATGAACATGAAAAATTACGTGTTTTATATCGAATTTCTATCGAATTGGTCTCTTTTTCTTTTTCTTTCTTTGCTTTACATTTTGTACTTCTTGATGCATGACAATTTTCAATGATGATGTCTTATTGCACACTGCTATCTGACGTTTCGTAAATACTGCAATCCATTCAATTAGTATTTTGAACACTGTACACTGAAGATAAGTTGGGAGGCAGCCTCGAGGTGACCTCGAGGTGACCTCGAGGTTCTAAAGTGAAGTAATAAAATTTTGGTGCACCTTCTCATCGCGTACCCAGTGCCCTCTGCTTTGTCCTCGGTTTGAGCTGGCTGCCAAACTTAGCTTGTCTGCTCTGAGCTCGGACGTCACAAGCATAATAATACCCACAACAGGGATTTTAGCGCCCCCTATATTTTTATTTGAAAATCTTGAATAAACTGTTAAAACCGATTATTGGGTTGTTGTTATTGACTGAAAAATAGTGTACATGAACATGATATTTTAATTCCCACCCAGAACCATGTGTCCTCGATCATCAGCCGAACGTTCACGTATTGTTTTTGACCTTTTGCCTGTGTGCAAACGAGTGAATAACTTTCGTATAATATTCAAATTGTTTGAAACGTGCATCCAATGATTGTAACCGTTCACATAACGTTTTTCAGTGAGAAATGTAAAATTATACCGACTAAAATAGGATATGTAACTTGAGATCCCTTGGAAAATTGTCACAAATCATTTCCATAGAAATGATTGAAAAAAACAAAACAAAAAAATCCATCAATATTTGGTTCAATACTTTTTTTCCGTTCCATGATATAAAAAAAAATCAACGTGCTCTATGTACCACTGAATTCAAATGAATCGTCGCTGCCAGTTAGCTTTTCAACCTAACCAGGTGTGTGCGTGTCGAATGTGATTTGATTTCATCTCAGTACTTAATAACCCAAATAAGATATGTATTCTAAATGTAATATGTTACAATAGCCCAATAAAGCGTAATTAAAGTTACGTATGAAACCTAAAGTTCGTATTGAGAAGTTCATTATAAAACCGATTTTTAATTTCCAATTAATTCATTAAACATATTATTTTATAACCAAACTCAAGGCTATAAATAATTGTTGATATTTTAGCATACTTATTAGAATTATTGATTTTTACAGGCAGAATTCCTAATCCTACACTTGATTTATTCATATATTTACTTAATAGTACACTTTTCCTATTTCAAATTAAAACAAATTTATTTCTCTTTCAGGTTGGGCTGTGACAAAGATTTAGAGAGATTGCATTATTGGCAGTAAATAAAAGATTTTAAGAAAATTATGATTTGTCTTATTTTGATTTGAGCGGATCGGTAAACTGTAATAACAAATAAAGATATTTCACATTTAATTTTGTTGGATGGAAGTTTTCTAAATCATTATTATTCATTTCTATGATTAATTTTTGACTTCTGCTCAACTTTTTGGTTTATTTCTTATTTTTATTAACAGCCCAGATAAAAGTTACGAAAACTTATACATCCACGAATCTATTTACTTTTCTCCTCTAGCACAGGGACGTATTTAAGCTAGGGAAAATTCAAATTTTTCAAAACAAGCATAACAATTCTATTTATGTTTCCCGTACATAGGAACATTACTAAAAGTACATTTTTAAAAGCTCAACTCGGGAGACTACAAAAGGTAAATACGTCCGTCAAAGGGATTTATTTAATGTAACTTTTATTTTGTTTAACAAAGCAACTAAAATTAAGCTAAATGTAAGTAATATTCGTACAAATTAACCAGGATTTATCTTACTTTATCGAATAAAATCAAATTAAAAATGTCTTTATTTGACACACTTTTTGAAGATATTTTTGGAAAAATATTTGACACACTTTTTGAAGATATTTTTGGAAAAAAAAGTATAAGCAGGCAACGAACGTTCGAAACCAAACATTAAGCGATTGCTCATCGACTGTAATTATTGTTTGAATGACATTTGATCGTTTGACAGTTCGTGAAATGTTTGTAAACAAACGGTACTTATTCACTGTTTGGGTGCCGTATGCGAACAGTTGTGTGCAAACGTTACATTATAATTCAAAGAACATGTCTGCTCTGAGTGTGTTGCTTTATTTATAAATATGACCAAAGCTTTACGGGTTCAGATGAAGAAAAGAGCCCCAAACTTGTAAAAAGATGATGTTATCGTCGGAAACTTGGTGTTAATATTGGGAAGAAGGATCAGAAAAAATCTGATATAATCCAAGAAAAATCTATCGAATCGGAGATTTTCAGAAAATGAACAGCATGAAAATTTGTCTATTTGTAAACATCAAAATGACGTAATTATGTATTTTTTTAAAACTATGTTTTAAAAATAATATATATATATATAAAATATATATCCGTGAGTTTTTAAAAAGGTTATTTCATTAATTCTGGTATTTCTATAGTATCCTTTCAACATAAAAATGTAGGAGTAAAAAAATAGTGATATCCATACCCATGTTATCATTATTCAAAATCTAAAAAGTAACAAAATGATAAAAAATTAGAAACAGGCTTATAATGTGAATTAGGGATAAGATAATTTGAAAATTTCAATTAAAAAAGAAAAGACAAAATCGGATTTATTCCTTATAATAATTTGGATTTGTGATTCCCAGCGTGGGGCAATTTGGAATTTAGTGAGAAGAGCGAAAAATGTTCTGTGACTGAGACATGATTGATTAGTTCTAAAAAATTTAAAATGTATTCAAATATCATTTGCTTAATTCTGGCTTGAGTTCAGCGAAGTTCAAGAAATGTCCAACGAGGACTTGCAAAAAGATTGCACTGAAGTGCAGAAAACGATGACCGCAAAGGGAAACACTGAAGTTAATGAATCTGAGATGGCACAGAAAATCATGGACTTGTCATAACTATTACCACTTGCATCTACTCTGGAGATGTTGACATTCCTGCATAAGAACCAATTTCAAGACTTCCTCCCAAATCTCTGGATTGCAATAATTTTTCCTGTTATAGTTGCCTCGGCTTAGCAAAGTTTTTCAAAACCTAAACTCATCAAAACATATCTGCGTTGATCGATGGTACAGGAACGTTTCAGTGGTCTTGCTGTCACCAGCACCTATTTATTCGCTCTCCCACGGTGAGCGAAATGCGACACAGGGTCAGATTTAACGTGGGATGGAGCACTCTATGAAAAATAGCTCCAGCCGATGCAACCGAGGTCGCTAAAGCAACTGATCTCTAGAGCAACTGTGGTTGCGAAAGCGCAAGGACGAGTCTGTCCTTCTTAGTGCAATGGGACAGCACCGCCACAGGGCTGTATTAATCTGCACCCCAACCGGAGTGAAATACGACACAAGGTCAAGCTTAACGTGTGAAAATGGAGCAACCCATCAAAAAATAACTCCAGTCGACGCGACTAAAGCAACCGAGGTCGCGAAAGCATCTGGACGAGCCCGACCTGTCCCTGTTAGTGCAATGAGACAGCGCCGCGGATGAACTACTTCCTTGCAGCTGGGCCGAGTAATAGAAAGAGAACCTATAAACGAGTTCAAAGAATCCCAATGCAGTTAGCAATGCGCAGCCTCAGTGGGGGGCAGCCTCAGTGGCTAACACATTGCACCTGCGCACTCAGTCTTATACTCACCAGCACACCATCTTCAGCCCATTGGGCAGGCAAGCGTTAGTACCGGCGCCTCGGGCTATGCACCTATTCATTTATTCTCCCCCCAGAGCAAAATGCGACACATGGTCAAGCTTGACGTAAGGAAAAATGGAGCAACCCATCAAAATTAGTTCCAACCGACGCGACTGCGGTTGTTAAAGCAATCGCGACGTCGTAATCAACACATTGTTCAAGAAAAATAATCGAGGTGTCAGTGGTAACGCTTATTTATTTCGATTACGAGCAAGATTTTGGCACGAATCCTTTCAAATCGCCCCCAGCTACTGGCTGATATTACCGTATTGGAATCCCAATGTGGATTCCTGCTGTCTCTGGGTACGATCGATATGATCCTTTGTGCCAAGAAGCTTCAAGAAAAGAGTCGGGAGCAACAAAAAACACTCTAATCTATTTTCTACGCCCTGGGTAAAGTGTCAGTATTGACAAAACAAATAACCTTACCTAACCAATTTCTGGGAGACAATTATTAGATCCAGTAGTTTCCATCAATATTAAGCTGTCGACTCGTTTCCGTACATTTGAAACATCTAATACTGATCAGAAGTTGATGTTGACAATAAAATACAAGAATCTCAAGTTGCCTTTGGGAGATAGCAAACAAGAGTTTTCAACGAAAAAAGATCTCAATTTTCGAACAAAACTAATAGTCCTCTCATACGGATGTGAAAAATGGACCCTTTATTGTAAAAAACAGAAAACCTGAACATTTCCAACATGGCAAGTTATGCTCTAACCTGATCATCAAATGGGAAAATATAGTGACAAACTACGACGTACTTGAACGAGTAGAAATGGAAAGCATAGAAGCATCGCTAGAAATCATTTGAAATAGAGTGGTCATATTTACCGGATTGATGAACATCGGCTACCAAGATTCCTTCTATACAATGAACTTACATCTGGGAAGCGAACTCGTTAATGCAGAAGAACATTCGAAGAATCTTACTTTGATACAAGTTAAGTAGCGCGGCCTTTCCTATAGCATTTGTAGGATTGCTTCATTTTCCATGAAGATGTAAGGATCCAATCTAATCCACAATGAAACAAACTGAAATGGACATTATCACATGGGAAATAACAGCCCTTGACCGGAAGATTTAGAAGGAGGTATTTCATGTTGGAGTCAATCATCTTGTGAGAGTGCGCACCAACCATATTGATGAGAAAAGAAGGGCACGGAAAGAACGCTTTGACCAACATGAACCATCACCAATTATCACACGTGAACACTGCCAGAATATTCCATAGGCGTCTTGGCTTAGAAAGTCACCTTCGCCATAAACGCCAGGGAGGAAGAAGATGAAAGTCTGCATATCACTGGACCGGATTGCTCGGACCATGAGCCCTCTGCTGTCGAAGTTAATACCTAGTTTAAAACAAAACAATAAAAAAAAAAAAAAGAACAGTTAGCCGGTTCCGATTATTCTAATTCGTTTTGAAACAATGTAAAGAAATGATAATAAGAATGAAAGAAACAAATCAATTCTCTGTTTCTATAATAGTTTTTTGGGGGGATGTATTGCTAAAATGCACATGGAGAAACAACATAATCATATCATCTTCATTGTTGCAATTTGCTGAGTACTGATAGATGGAAGTTTATGGTAGATTGTGTACAAAATTTCATCCTTTTGATAACATGCACATCTATTTTAGTAAATTTGCATAGGAATTTGATGATAATATTAGATAAGTAACTTAGAAATGACTCGTTTATTTTTTTAATAATAATAATAATAATTATAATAATAATAATAATAATACGGATACTGAAGAAAGTGCTAGAAATATAAAGACTGCAACGTTAATCGTTAACAATGACCCAACAGAGGATGGGAAATGAAGCGGAAAAGTGCTCATTTGTCCTTGTATATTGTTTACTTTGAAAGTTATGCGATTTTTTTTATTCTTTTGTGTTTGACACTGCGCTCTCCCTAGTTTTTTTTAAAAAGTTTAAAATAAACACAGACAGTCATCATTACATCCTGTTAATCTTAATGGGTTGTTATTATGTCTGGAAACCATACCCTGAAAATAGAAAAATCAGATTATAGGACAAACTCTTGATACCTAGTTCATATTTGAAAACCTTTGATTTAAAAGCAAAAAAAAATGTTTAGAAGAACTGTTGCTTTTTTGCAGTTTTTGTCTTGATTTAGCGTCAATATTTGTTTGAATCCTAATAATTTCTATCCTGAATTCCTCGTGTCAGAATTGTAGCGAAAATGTGTTCATTTGCCTCTGTATGTTATTTCCTTTACAAATTATGCGATTTTTCCGTCTTTCCATTGTCTGTGTTCTGAATCGCACTAGGTGTCAAATATGACATTATATCATCATTTAAACATTCAGAAAAAGTGTGCAAACCTATCCCACGAGTAGGGATTCTTGTACAATTTGATTGGGCAAGTTCGTTATCTAGTTAGTTGGTACAGATGTCTTTCATATATTATTATAATTGAGAAATATAAAATTCAAAACCTGATAGAAGAATGTAAAAAGTAAGATTTTTACGAATGTAATGATCATCTGGCAGGAAAGTGGAATCATACGAGAGTGGACCCCAACAATGCATTATAATAAGGTAGAAGATTGGAAAAAACACTAAAAAAGAATGACGATCCCAATGACCTGTTTGACGCTCGTTTTATCATTTTGCATACTTTTTTGTTTTTCCTTTCCTTCAATTGCATACACTCACAGCGTATCAAGTAACCCGTCTTGAAATGTACCAACACGCCCCAAGGACATGACTGTACTAACAGTCTATTCAAAGAAAAAGTTCTGACAGAAGCTACTTGAAATATAGTATATGTACTGTATATTGCCACTTATAAACAAACTACGCTATCATCAACCGCAAATTACCGCTGGAACTAGGCACTCGTTTGTCAAAGATAAAAAGTTAGTTTCTAGACTGAAAAAGTTTCTCGCGTAAAACTTTCCATGTTTGCAATACATTGTAGCAAAATGAGGCTTACAGTGGTCAAATCAAATGATGGAAACAAAAATTAAAGCAGATGATTGGATTTGCACCTGTCCCAACTAGCCTCAGTTTTCCCTATATCCATTCATAAATAAATGTTTATATCAAACACTCCTATTCCAGATCCAGTTATATTTCATCTAATCAAGAGTTTCTTTCAGTAGAAAGCTGAACCTATGACTATCGCTTGCGAAATAAATCAGAAACAAGAAAATCAAACATTTTTGCGCGTAAATTTGTAAGTTGTTTCTTCCCCACCTCCGTTTTCTAAAAGACCCTCAATTAATAAAATTCAATGTCGAAATCCTGAATTATCAAAATCCCGAATAATCGAAACAACGAAACCACAATGCTGGACGTTCAATATCCAGAGTGGTCGAGATACAGAAAAACAAACTTAAAATCCGGAATTGACCTTTGATTGATATTAAATTGAGTGGGTTTGACTATATTTTTAAATCGGTCTTTCTTCTTAAAACAGTTTGTAAAAGATCTGTGAAATCGATCCCTGAAAAGAACGGAAAAGATCTGACAATATTCGCCAGCTTTTCCTCGAAGTCACCCACCTCTCACATGTCGACTATGTTGTAGTTTTTCGATGTGTTTACTTCTAGGCATCACACTGTCACTGTGAACAAGTCCCAGTGCAATCCTACGAAGTAGAAAGCCCGTTGTGATTCAAACCAGTGGTTGGAAATATTGTGTGAGATCTGCAAAAGAGACCTTGCGCTTGTTAGTGCTGTTATTAAAAAAATACACACTTACGCTGACATATATTTTTGTGCCTAACACACATACACACCCGCACATGCCTACATGATGTGTATGATAATACAGTCATACGTACGCACATGTAACTTGGCCGCGTGCCACCCACGGACCCCAACTCAAAGGAAATGGACTGAAAAATATCATATGCAGTCGCCTCCACTAGAAAAACCTGTTAATGCCCATCTCAGCCTTGTATCCTCGCTCTGTGCTAATGACCCCATTGCAACTGAAAAGTCTGAAACCCTAGATAGCCTTTTTGAGGAAAATGTAAATCCACTATACGTGCTCCACCAGAGCATTTCGAATAGACGAGATTTGCTGCACCGTGGAAAGAACTTGTTGGTACAGGTGCTGGCGACAAACCTCTCAATAATATTCAATGTTTATGCCATCATCTGAGATCACCTTTCGTCTATTTGCCTGCATAAGTAGTCCATTTGTCAGTTCCGATAATGACTTCCATATTAACCATGCTGCCTTCTATATCCAGCGAAGCTAAATAGAGTGTTGCTGCCTGTCAAAGCATGGGGCATTAGAAGTGCATATTTTTGGTCCGAGGCACACAGCTACTTGTTGGGCCGCCAGGTAGCAAAAGCTATTACCAGCGCTAAATGGTAGCCTGGTGATAATAGCTGTAAATCAGCTTCTTTGTGGCATGGGTCCAGGATGTGGAGATCTGATCAGTGAGGTTAACTTCATTGTCTTCCTCACAGAAGGCCTGAAGGAGAACCTTGGATAGGAAACTGAATTGTTCCGTCTCGTTGCTGTCAACCCACAGAAAGTTCTGCCAGTTTCTTGGTATGGCAGCCTACCCAACCACGCGTCTCCTTTCACCTTTTTCCAACTTGGGTCCTGCTATGCCTTTCAGGGAGTCTATAAGTATCCAGAACGAGGTATATATGTATAGTATGCTAGGCATGGTCATCAAATAATGTGGCACCGTGTCCTTCATCATCTGCATGATGACAGCTCTTTCAAAAACAGCACGTGCAGTAACAGAGACTTTATTCTTAGCTGGACACAGCTACCGCGTATTGCATGAGATCATTCGGTCCCAAGTAGTCATCTTGCTCCATCGGAACGTACTGGTGGGTTTGCTTGGTTCTCATGCTGAAAGAAGTCTTCCGTGTTTCCATCTCTTATTTGGCAACTAACATAACATGCAATAATAGGCATAAGCTAGTAACCCTGAAAGCCAAATAAAGTACTCACAAATTTTAAATTTAGATTTGATCGACCAGTCAAAGGGATCTCATGATTCGCCATCTTATATTTTCTTGGTCCCAGTTTCATATGTGATATCTGGGGATCCACGTTGAGAATCGTAATGTACAGCAGCTGTCTGACATTCTCGTAATATGACCAACCCATTATCATTTGAGTTTTCTTATAGATTCTATGACATCTCGGACCCTTGTCTTTCCACTAATAAATTGTATTGTCTTATGATCTCTTCGTGTTAGGTGAGCATGGTTCTTAGTTTAATGGTCAGTCTTCTGGTTAGATTCCATGTTTCAGGTCCATAGGTGCCTATTGGGTGGATACATACACCATTCTTTTTAACACTAGCTGAACTTTCTCGTCAAATTTTTCCAACCCTGCAATTGTAGAAATAGTCTATCCTGTAACCACTTTAAGCACACCAACACCTTCACAAGCTCTATCACTAACAATATTTTCTACATCTACCATAATTTCAACTGCAGGATCAAAAATACCCTTTAAATCCTACTAAAATGTAATAAAGGCAAACTGCGATATACAGGCATATCAGAGTGGCACTTGAACATTAAACTTAATAACTATAGGCACAGAATTAAATCACTCAGTCATCCCAACCTGATCTCATTACTTCCATATCCCCGGTCACAATTTCGGCACAGACGCTAGATTTACCATCATTGAAAAAGAAAAAAGAAAAAAGTACAACTCTCGACATGACTAAAATTCTGGAACTACATTAAGATATGTGGATTATTACAGACTTAACACTAAACTCAACAGAGCTCTATAATCCTCCCTACCTTAATTACTCTATGCTTACCAATTCAATACCTTAAGACTTGCATCCAATATTACACTTCTACCCAGGCCTATTTAAATACACCCAAACAACCCTATATATATAATTATATAAAATTGAAAAAACCTCCCTTTATAATTAGCAATGCGACGGAGTTTATCAAGCGACTTCGTCCACCTGGTCAGTTAGATCGGAGCCAGTTTAGACTCCTTTAAGATCACAGACAACCCATGGTACATTGCAAGGTCTGTCAGCTCCTTCTGAATGCGGTCTTAGTATGCAGAACATTGAAGATTCGACGATAACGTTACGGTTAGATTTAACTGGATATTACATCGTGTGATAGCGATGGGGTCGGTCGAGACGAACAGCCAAGTCACTTTATCTGGCCTTGAGCGCCCGGAATAAACTGCTTTTATAACGTTGAGGTAATGTGCTCAGGGTCATCAAACAGTCATTCGTAGCAGGACTGGTAGATTCGTCAGAATGCATCCACTGTGGTGATTTAGAGGAGTCTATTGAGTATGCTTTCCTTCACAGTGTTATACACCCGTTATGTGAGCTGATCGTGTATTACATAGTTCGCATCCTCCGCTTAAATTTCTTTGCTTGCAATGCAAGCGCATTGTGTGGCAATGTGGTACTGTCTCTGGGGACGGAGGGGCACTATATTCTCCCATGCTTACTTGGAATTTTAAGGATTTGGCAGTCATTTTGGACTCCATCTTGGAAATGATACCTTTTCAATGATCAGACTGTAGTCGACTTTTAGTACTTCATTGAGCACACCTGATACTAAGAAGAAAACAAGAAACATTTTGTTGTGATCTTTAGGGGGATAGGGTAATTTTTTCATGAAGGCAGACAATTAATTTGCAGCACACTTCCACGCCATTTTAAAGATTATACCAATGGTTCAACCGTGGTAGACTTTCAGTGTGTTATTGAGTACACCTGACATAAAAAATAACGTAGAAAAACCATTATTTAGAATTTTTGCTGGATAAGGAGTTTTTTTCATAAATGCACCAACCATGTGATCAATATGGGAAATTACTGCAAACTCCAGCCGGTAAATTGTTGAAAAAAAATGTCCATAAATGTTTGAAAGAGTTCTCTCTAATGTTAGCTTGGAAAGTTCAAATAATCACTAATGTTGAGGGTGAGTTGCGCAGGGCCTCCGATAATTTTATTAGGCGATGCAAAGCTATTTAGCTCCCCACCCCAGGACTCAAACGTCCTGTCATTCAACCACCCTGTCTTCCTCTGCTACCGTAGCTCTAGTCAACAAACTGTCGGGCCGCCTTGGCCCTTCAGCCACGATGCCATTTACCGGCTTCACCCCCTCAAAGTCCCCGGAGTTGTATGTGCTGGCTAATTCCCGCAAAAAACAGTGAATAAGAAAGGAGAAATAGTAGAAAAGAGGAAAATTGTAGCAGGAAAAAAACTACCGGAAAGAGAGATTTCTGGTTGACGAATGTTTATATTTTTCTGTGACCCAATCCTGGTGTATGCATCTCCATAATCCATGAGGAGAGTTCCTTAGTCTTCATGATGGCGCTTGCTTGGTAGTGTCTATTGCTTATTAGTGCTGTAGACGCTTGCATCTTTCAAAGCAGGTGTATATATACTGAGGCCATGTGACTGATCATGTGACACTCAGATAGCACACGGGTGGGCTCAATATAACTATGATTTGCGAAGGTTATTTGTTTGCATCTGATGTTATATAGGGGTTTTATAGCATGGAGGTTGAATACTTATGCGTCCACCGCAAGACTTTCAAAAACTTTCACCTCAGTAATTTGGACTATTTTCATAGGTCCATGACATAATTTTAAAAATAATCTCTATTACAGGTTGTAATAAAGCAAAGTATGAGATATTCCAAGGGGTCAAATACCATCGGAAAATGGAATAATCTGATTTTTAAAAAATAACTTTCATATTTCTCGCTCGAATTTGTTTGAAATCGGATAGTTCTCCCTTAAAAGTATATCAGTTCGATGTACGAAAATAATCTAGAAGTATTTCAGGTTTTCTTTTAAAAGTGAAACTTTCAAAGTTTGAAGATAGTTGAATTTTTTTATCAAGACAAATCAATGAACACAATTTTAATGAACTGTATCAGTATATTTCACTCTCGTGTTGTAGGTTTTGCATTTAATAATTGTTTCATTCGTTGTGGTAGCAAACTGATTAACCTACAACAATCCTCCGGTGACACCAATGCCTACACTTCAATAATAAGTCATTTCAATTCTTCAGGATTGCATGGATAGCGTGTTCCAAATCTGGATTTGAATTTGGGCTGTTTGCAGACCAACCAAGAACAGGTATCCTCTTTCCCCTCAACACTTCTTTGGTAGATTTCGCCACGAGGATTGAGCTAAGTTATGTTGGAAAATAAATTCATTGTCCTCAAAGTTGTCCTCAATTTATGGAATGAGGAAGTGAATTAAGTCATCCAGATAAAACAGCAGCATTAACTGATATCGTCAAGAAACAGATCTTTCCAACACCGGTGGTAAACATTCAACCATAACCATCATAGACTGAGGGAATTTTACAATTTTTTCACCCATGAGACATTGTATCTCTCATATGATTTCCTCCAAACGTGCTTGCACAATCACCAAAGGGAATACAGAATTTTGATTCATCACTGAAAATGATTTGTTTCCATTGATCAACTCACCTACTTTGATGATCTCTAACCCAGATTAAACATTAAAAAGATTGTGTTTTTATGCGTATTTTTAGTATGTTAAACAAGGTTATATTTTTATTTGAATAATTTTATGTACATACTTAGTATATATCATTAAATTGAAGATTGAAACATTATAATTAACTTGCATTTTTTTCAAACAATTTATATCTTGTCGTCAGACTACTGACTTTTTAATTAGTAAATTGATTTCAATTATGCACTGTTTAAAAAATACCGAATAATTTCGAAGTATTCGATTTATTGTGTTTTCCTCTGATTACAGGACGATTTTCGACTAATACAGATAATCTAAGATATATTATAAGTAGTAGCTTTTTTCTGGTAATATTTTCAATCTCTCGTAGTAAATATTAGCCGACAGTCTGGTGCAAAGGGCTTGACCACCACCGAAAAAGGAAATTATGTCAAACAGGTGAAGTCAGCGTGAAATAGCAGCATGCATGAAGAAGGATCAATGTCGTGTCTCAGAAGTTCTGATAGGAAGAATGAAGCAATATTTGCATCCAAAAGGCACACTGGGAGTCCACGCTCAAGAACTCATAGACAAGACCAAAACCTAAATATTTACAAAAAAAGGCAGAGACACCTCTTTGTCCATTTTGAAACGGTAGTTGAATACACTAGGCTGCAAATCATCTATTTGATGAAAACTAAAAGAATCTGAACTTTCTCATTACTGAAAAACATATACAAGCCAGTTTGGATTTTTGTAAGAAAAACTGTGGACTGTATTAGAATTAGAGAAAAGCAATTTTCAGCGATGAATGCAACATTGAATATGCTCCCAGCAATGGAAACCATAATATTTGGGTCAGAAAGCTGAAAGATTTGCAAACTTTGCATTAAAAATTTCATGTTGATTTTGGTAACCAGTTTTTGTATGTATCTTGGTAGTTCTGGATGTTCTAGCAGATCTGATTGAGGAATGGGTAGCGCAAAGATGTTGGGAGCAGAGGATTTTTGTCTCCCTCGTGATTTAGTTGTTGGTGGCGACGTCACTAGAGATGTGGAAGGAGAAAGGGGGATGTACGAAGAGAATGCATGTCAAGTATAAACTTAGATGCAGAGATGAAAAAAGTAAAAAGAAACACCTACAAATATGTGGATGGACAAATAAGATGTACATTTAATACAAGGACATTAATGACAAATGAAAACAATGTGCATAAAATGATAATGTAAATCTAATCGATCACTTAAAGAGATGAGAAGAGATAGCAAAAGGTGGGAGCTTTCTTGTCATTGACAGTACTGGCATCGGAGTCAAAGCGGAGATGTCTGAACTGTTTATGAATCCATATGGCTTGGATCATATCAAGGAATACGTGGAAACTGGGTTCAGTGTGCGAGCCAACTGCCAAGTTGTGTGTGTGGACTTGGGGGCTATTCTCTGTCGCTGATGGACACTCGACGGACAGACCATGAAAAACAGAGAACATGGAGTTTTGTCCACGTGTGTTTCCCGTAGTAAAAGGAATTAGGAAAGATTATCATGACGATCGGATAGTAAAAGACCTTGCCATTCCATCCACGAGAATGAGAGGTGTATGCGCGTTTGGAGGTGAGGACACGGTGGCGCAGCTGCATAGCTGTGCGTATGTGTGATGCCTCGATATCGGTGAAGTGAAATGGGCATAGTTAGTACAGAGATAGGTCACGGTGGGAAAATGGTCAAGATAAGATCGGCCACGAGGTCGGCGAAATGATAACGAAGAAATGACGAGAAGCAGAAGAAGAAGAAGAAGAAGAAGAAGAAGAAGAAGAAGAAGAAGAAGAAGAGAGAGAGAGAGAGAGAGAGAGAGAGAGAGAGAGAGAGAGAGAGAGAGAGAGAGAGAGAGAGAGTGGCCGGCAAGAAGTGCCGGGGCCAGAAGCATAACCAGCTTGGGGTGCTGGCACCAATGAACATCGGACCATGTGTATCCAGGGGGTTAATAGGGGTCGTCGTTGGAAGTGACATTTTCGATATCTATACGAAAGCCTTCTTTTAGAAGGCTTTCGTATCTAATTTCTGACTAAAAGAATAGGGGGCGCTACAAAACAAATAGTAAAATTTCCTTCGTAAATTATAGTATGGGTTGCATATCATTAGAGAGCAAGAGAGGTGTCATTGAAGGGCAGATGGCTTCAATTCGCTACCAAAATCAATAATTCAGATAGATAATACCCCCTGTCATGTTGCACATTTTGTTTCAAATTTCAAATCAAAATGCATAACTAAGTACCTGAAAATTTAAACTAATTGTTTTTTTTAAAAACACATTTTTAGGGTTTTAGAGTGTGGTTCTGATTATTGTATCGACTATTTGCTTCTGTCTATTAATTGGGGAGAGTAGTAATAATGATGATGATAGTCCCGAGTAGTAGTGAAATGTAGCAGTCACAGAGGACAAAGAAGTCTTCCAACTTGTTTAAGTTTACATCTGTGATGCCACTAAGAAGTTGAGGACTTCTTCCAAGTCGCCATGACTCTTTCAAAATGAAAACATGATGCTGACATGTTTGAATATGTACACGGACACTGAACTGGATTCATCATTTAAATGAAAACAAATGCAAATGTTGAGAAAGAATAATGGGTTAATCAATAAGACATTTGTGAACAGTACACTTAAAGCTGAAAAGAAAAGACACGCAAACATCAAGACGTCCGTTTGATAAGGGCAGGCCTGATTAGTTAGTTACTTAGAAAAGAGACCTTAGAATAGATCTTAGAATAGACATAAAATGTGATATATTTAGTTGTCGAGTATTCACAAGGCAGAGATAGTGAAACGAGTTGTTACTATAAGACTGATTACTTTAACGACCGGAGTACTTATTGGAAACAGGTTTTCAGAGCTGAGGTGCAACTGGTTTTCTGAGGCGATAGCACAACAGCATATCTGATCGTCGAATAAATTCGTGGGCCGCTCTTCGATGCCGATGAATATGGATGACAGGAAGATATACTACTAAAGAGCTCGATCGAATAAAAATATTCGTGACTGTTACGTAGGATACACATACATTGCTATGTATATGCGCTAGTAGAGAGAGAGAGAGAGAGAGAGAGAGAGAGAGAGAGAGAGAGAGAGAGCACATGTTTAGGAGCCAGACGTATAATGTGATTAGTCAGGGTTTTTATGCTGGTCGAGAGACCAGGTATAATTACCGATTATATATATATATATATATATATATATATATATATAGATAGATAGAGAGAGAGAGAGAGAGAGAGAGAGAGAGAGAGAGAGAAGGTTACCGGTATGAAAGCCGGGACCGAATGAGTGACAGTTACTGGAAGTTAGTACTTCTATAGATTTGATGTATAGGAAGTGATCGTTATGCGGCTACATTTAGAGTTTTGTATTTAAAGCTAATACTTATTTATTTTCGTATTCAATTTTAACTAGAAATGAACAAGTCACTACACTTCCAGTGACTTAGTGTTTGTTTTGTATTATGTTTTTTAAATTTTATTTTAAGATCATTTACTACAAACATCTTGGAAACAGACACACAATGATCGAAATCGAAAACGCAAAACTGGAGTAAGTAGACCACTACATCTACCCAAGACAACAAATCTCCATGAAATCCTCAAAAGAAGAAATCAAGCGAAGATTCACCATTGGATGGCAAGCCTTCGGCTGAACAAGCTCAATCTTCAAGAACAAGAAAATCCCATTAGTCCTAAAAAGAAGAGTACATAACAAAATTGATCCGATCTTCTTTTTTTTTTTTTTTTTTTTTTTTTTCAATCGAACCGTGGTGCTCCGAACATCCACTTTCGTTTCACAAGAACAGTTTGGATGTGTATCAAGAGCCGGTGGAGCTCTTTTGCCACTGACCCGCAGTGGACAATCCACCAGACCCCCTGCCAACACGTCCTGGGCCAGCGTGGCAGGGCATGGCCCATTACTCCCCATGATTTGCACACCAAATATTATATCGGCCGTTCCTGCTGGGACCTCGGTACCAAAAGGCCCAGCCATATCACTTGCTTTGGGTGGGGGTGATATGCTCCAAGGGCGACTACCCAAAAACTACACCAAGAGTACGTCAGTTCCTGCTGGGTCATCGGCCCCAAAAGACTCAGCCACATCACTTACTTTGGGTAGGGGTGATGTGCTCCGAAAGCGACTACCCAAATCCTTCACCAAGGGACCATCTGTCCCTACTGAGTCACCGCAGAAACAACGACCATTTCAACAGAACTCTAAGACTATCAACAAGAAGACAAATTTATACATAGGCACATACAACGTCAGAACACTGTCAACTGACATGCACCTAACTGATCTAGAAAGTGAAATCAGAAATGTCAAATGGGACATCATAGGCATTAGTGAGGTAAGAAGACCCGGAGAAGAACTAATCGAACTGAGAAGCAAGCATCTTCTTTACAGCTACGGTAAAGAGAAAGTAAAACAAAGTGGAGTTGGCTTTCTCATCAATAAGAACCTGAAAGACAATGTAACTGGCTTCAAAGCCGTCTCTGACCGGGTAGCTAGCGTCACCATACAACTTTCAAAGCGATACAAACTCAATATAATCCAAGTCTACGCTCCCACTTCACAATCAACCCAACAAGAAATAGACAACTTCTATGATGACTTGAACTCCCTACTCCAAGGCACCAGAAAACACTTCAATGTTATCATGGGAGACTTCAACGCACAAGTAGGACAAGGAAATGAACATTGCGTCGGCAAATTTGGATACAAAATACGCAACGAGAGAGGAGAAGATCTTGTAAACTTTGCGACGGCTAATGGATTCAAAATCATGAACACCTTCTTCAAGAAGGGACCCAGTAGGAAATGGACTTGGAGGAGCCCCAATCACGAAACAAGAAACGAAATAGATTACATCCTAACGGACAAAAACGATATCGTCAAGGACATCCAAGTCCTAAATCAAGTCAATGTAGGCAGCGACCACAGAATGGTACGATGTAAAGTACAAATAAACACCAATAAAGAACGCAGGAAAATGTTCCATACAAAACCGCAGCCTCTAAACATACCAAAAGAGCACGTTCAATCTTTCAAGCTCGAATTGAAGAACAGATTCAGAATTCTTACTGAACAAGACAGCACCAAC
The DNA here is from genome assembly GCA_963457665.1 of Thysanoteuthis rhombus. Classification (NCBI taxonomy): domain Eukaryota; kingdom Metazoa; phylum Mollusca; class Cephalopoda; order Oegopsida; family Thysanoteuthidae; genus Thysanoteuthis; species Thysanoteuthis major. Next base: position 14,570,617 of record OY735206.1, on the reverse strand, counting down.
ATCAACGAACTAAGCAGCAAAATGACAACGTCAATAATTGAAGTAGCCTCTACATTCAAGCCAATGGGCAAACAACCCATTAGCAAAATCTCGGATGAGACTAAAAATCTCATGGAAAAACGCAGAAACCTCAAGCCACCGACAACAACGAGGGAGAAAATTGAAGAGGCTGAACTAAACAAATTAATCAAGAAGAAACGAAGAGAAGACAGAAGGAGATACACAACGGCAGTCATTGAATCAACTCTTGAAAAAGGTCGGGGCTTCAAAGCTATAAACAAACTCCTCAACTCGGGACGAAGGCAAATAACTAGCATACTCGAGGAAAATGGAAACCTAACAACAGACAGAGACAGGATTGTCGAACGCGCCAAAGAATTCTACCAAAAACTTTATTCGTCCAAACAAGGACTGCAAAACAATGAGCAAGATACGCAAGACACGGGCAAACAACTAGAGGACTTCCCAAAAGTAACCCCGTGGGAGGTGAAGGAAGCCATTAAACAGACAAAGAAAGGAACTGCCCCTGGACCAGACAACATCACCATCGACCTACTCCGAAAAGCAGGTAAAACCATCAATAGGAAACTGGCCGTCCTCTTCAACCTGTGTCTAAAACACAGTAAAGTCCCAGACGATTGGAATACTGCTATAATAATGCTATTATATAAAAAAGGAAACCCGAAAGACCTCAACAACTATAGGCCTATAAGCCTACTCAACTGTGTATATAAACTTTTCACAAAGATCATCACCAACCGAATCACAAAAACACTCGATGAAAACCAGCCACGTGAACAGGCTGGCTTTAGAAGAAGCTACTCGACCATGGACCACCTGCACTCGATAAATCAACTGAAAGAAAAAGCAGCAGAATATAGACTACCACTTGCCGTAGCATTTATCGACTTCAAAAAGGCGTTCGACTCAGTAGAAATCCCTAAGGTCATGGAGGCCATCAGTCGGCAAGGTGTAGATCCAGTATATGTTGAAGTGTTGAAACATATATACAATCACGGCAGCTCATTTATCAGGCTACATAAAGACTCGGACCCCTTCCAGCTCCAGAAAGGAGTAAGACAAGGTGATACCAGCTCACCTAAACTCTTCACAGCCTGCCTCGAGATGATCTTCAGAAGGCTAGACTGGGAGAGTAAAGGAATTAAAATAGACGGCGAGTATCTGAGCAACCTCAGATTCGCAGACGACATAGCCCTTTTTGCAGAGAACCTACACGACCTCCAACTAATGATAGATGAACTAAATGAGGAGAGCAAGAAAGTCGGCCTGCACATGAACTTCAGCAAGACGAAGATCATGTGCAACAACCACATTGGAGATAAGAACACTAAGATCGAAATCGAGGACACAGAACTCGAGAAAGTAGACCACTACATCTACCTAGGGCAACGAATCTCCATGAGACCCTCAAAAGAAGAAGAAATCAAGCGAAGAATCACACTAGGATGGCAAGCCTTTGGCAGAGCTAGCTCAACCTTCAAAAATAATAAGATCCCATTAATCCTAAAGAGAAGGGTGTATAACCAATGCATCCTCCCAATAGTCACTTATGGAGCTGAAACATGGAACTTAACCAAGAAACAGACCCGTAAGCTGAGAACCATGCAACGTGCACATGAAAGAATAATGCTGGGCCTCACATGGAGAGACCACAAAACAGCACAACACATCCGGGAAAAGACAAGAGTTAGAGACATCATAGAAGCCATAAAAAATCTCAAATGGCGGTGGGCTGGCCATGTTGCAAGAATGGCTGACAATCGATGGACATCACGACTCACAACATGGATTCCCCGAGACCATATGCGCAACCGAGGCCGGCAAAATATTAGATGGAGAGATGAACTAGACAGGTTCAGGAAGTACTGGCTCCGTGACGCCCATGATAGAGAAGTGTGGCAAATCCTGGGGAAGGTCTATGTCCAACGACGGACGCTAAAAGACTGATGATGATGAATGATGATGAAAGAATGAACTCATTACATTAGCTATTGTCTGTGAGCTTAGCTGGCAAACCACTACCCCACAGCAAAGTGCCCCTATGATTATTATATTTGACTTCATCTTCTTAACTTGGAAATGTCTGCTGAGCTCTGCTGAGTTGGGACAAGAGGTCATCAAACTATATAAGCCACTTACAGAATAATCTGTTAACCTGAAATCATAATTATGCGACAATCAAGTAATTATACTAACGTATTTATTGACTTAAAAGAAAAATGGACCTGGATGGAATCAGGGAAATTCTTTGAAAATTTTTTCAGTGTCTATACGAGCATAATATTGAATCACACACATGCATATGAGGGTGTTACGCAGGAAAATAGATATTCAAGTAGTGTAAAATAAATACTTTTTTCAGTAGTAGCTTACACACTTTTGTTGTACCTGCCCCCTTCCAAGGATTGAAATATAGCATTTCATGTATTATGAAAATATAAATAGATAATCAGCTTTAATTTTACTGATAGCAAATATATTTCCTATGTATGTTAACACTCTTTTTATTTCAGTTAAGATTCTGGAGAGTGTTTTCAAGGCTTGCTGTTGAAGTGAAATTGTATCCCTTGGTCTAACTCCCTTTCCAATCTTAATTTTGTTTGTATCTTTATGAGGTATAATTATTAGAGTGCCATTTACACATATATTCTGATTGATGTTTATGTAATTCTCATTAATACTTTGTTCCCGCATTAAGTTGAAGATTGCTGTGTGCTGTGGGTCAATTTCATTTTTTTTACAATCAACTAAAGTCAAACAAAGTTGTTTGTTGTATTCTGACGTCTTTTTCACTAGTTGATTTATTGTACGCAGATGATCTATTGTTAAAGAGCCTGCCTTCAGGGGTGTAGATCAAGGTTTCGGGGTCCCCTTCAACATTTAGTGAGATTTGTCATCGCATATATTAATAGAAATGCAGTAAGTGAATTACAATTTAAAAGGTTTTTGGGGCCTTTCCATTAGTGGCCTGAGGGAGATTTGATATCATCTCCCCCCGACTCAGCAATGCACCTGCCTGTCTATTTGCTCGGTTGATTTTCATCTAAAGAGTTTGTTAGTTTGTTTGAACGTACTTTTGAGAATAGTTTATAAATGTTGGATAACAATGTTGGCGATTATTGCATAGACCTATATTATTTATTATAACAGAATAACTATTCCTAGATACAAGTGCTGAGGCACCTTTTCTTCGCGTATGCATTGTGCTATCTATGTTAATCATTTGTCGAGGATCTCTCTTGCTTACAAAAGGGATATGCCATTGTCGTCTGGGTCTTTTCCGCATTTTAAATTCCGTAGCGTACAAGTGTGTATACAGCAGACCCACAATGGCTGATATATATATATATATATATATATATATATATATATATATATATATATATATATATATATATGTGTGTGTGTGTGTGTGTGTATGTGTATGTGAGTGTGTATATGTGTGTGTGTGTGTGTATGTGTGTACAAACATACATATACAAATATGTACATATATATACACGCATACGTATATGTAAACAGATAAACACAGACTTACACGCACACATGTATACATGTACATGTAACACACATACACGCACTCCTTTTTCTTACCTTTTCGGCATGAGTAGTATCTGCTCCTCGGCAGAGCCTGTGGCGCCGGTACTGACGCTTGCCTGTCGAGTGGGCTGGAGATTGTGCATATCAAAGACCGAGTGCGCCGGTGCAATGCGCCAGCCAATGAAGTTTTTCTGAGGCTGCACATTGCTACGCGCATTGGGAGCCTTTGGATTCGTCCTTGGGCTCTCCCACTATTACTAAGCCCAGTTGCTGGGGATACGGCGCAAGGGGCAGCACTGTTCCATTGTACTTGAAGGAACAGGTCGGGCTTGCCTTGATACTTTCGTGACGGCGGTTGCTTTGGCTGCTTGACAAACCGAAGTCGCGTCGGCTCGAGCTATTTTTCTAGGGTGTCTCCTATTTTCCCCACGTAAAGCCCCGACCTCGTGTCACATTTTGCTTCAGTGGGAGAGAAAATAATATATATATATATATATATATATATATATATATATATATATATAATTATATATATGCACACATAACCCCCTCCCTCATACTCATACACACACACGCACACTGAAGTATCTATCTTATAATTTTGGATCGATGGTAAGATGACTAGTAGAGCACACACTTTTGCCAGAATGGACTCGAGATAATTACAGAATTAAAGATATATTGCATATTAAATGGTATATAATAAGGTATAAATGATAAAATCAAATATCATGCAATGTTAAAACTCATAACAGAAACTGTATTATTGATATTGTTGATAAATTGCCATCATCGTTCAGTGCTTTACACAGTGACCACAACTGTCAAATGAAACAGTATTCTACTTCTATAATTGGTTCAGGATCTCATTCATTATATACATTCATGTATATAATCATAGTCTAGCAGAGTGACACAGCAGTGAAGATACACTACACTAAGAAACTGATCTGTGAGACAAAGTTGCTCTCATAAGTGCCTATCTATGCTCACATGCACACACATTGTATTATGGCTGCGAAGTGATACGACAGAATGATGATGGAAGTAACAATTGGAAGGTGAAGAGAAAAACTTGAGAGAAAGCAGGTGTTACATCTCAGAAGTTTTCCCCCCATGTAACAACAAAAGAAATTGAGATGTAACACCTACTTTCTCTCATGTTTTTCTCCTCACCTTCCGATTGTCACTTTCATCAGTATATATATATATATATATATATATATATATATATATATATATATATATATATATATATATATATATATGTATAACTGGAATGATTAACCGTTAGATTCAGGGGGTGCTTGTTCCCATGGGTAAACAGTTATATGATATTTTGGTAATGATCATCAGATTCATCAGTAAGTGGGCTCGATGACTTTTTATAGAAAAAGAGTTTTAAGATGGATTTTTTCAGAGCAAATATAGTACGGGACATCCAAATACCATCTTTAACTATTGATATATATACATCGATTAAATTCATAAATGTTGGCTCTGGCCGTCGTATACCATCGTTTCGCTTAATTCAGTTTCTCGGACAGGAAATGTAATTGGCTTTACATTTATTCTCGGTCTTTTTCGTATCTTTCAACGCGATAGTATGTATTTAAGAAATGAACATATTAGGTCCTACCGAATCAATTATAAATTGCGTTATATTATAAAGAAACTTATTTGAAATGATCCCCCGTCGTTACACGATTAAAAATTCACTTAATTTAAAAAAAAAGCGGGAATCGATAGAATAGCCGCTCCAATTGAAGTAATATACTCAGATGAGTAAACCAAATTATATTTCTTTTTTTTTTTTTTTCATCTGTTGTTGGTTTTAGTATTTTTTTGTTAGTTTTAGTATTTTTGTTTATTTTTTAATTTCATTATTAAATTCTAGTTTATGTTTTATTATCTTAAGGTGCTTTTTGATAAATTTAGCAGTTTTTAAGAGACTTTTTCATTTGATGAGTTAATTGTTATCTATTATAAACTGAATTTGCGACCTGGTTCAGTGTAGCTGGAGGATAGTTTAACCTTTTTATTTATTTAAATAGAACTGTTAGGTTTATTGTATGGTTCTATGGTTTTAGAATTGAGATTGAAAGGTAATATCTAAAAAATTCTGACATTTGCTACTTAAAAGCCATTTTCATGAATCTTCTGATTTGTTCACATTTTCGGCTATTGCAATTATCGAGTATGATGAAGCCGTCATCACTAAATAAGCACATGTTAGATATATATGCGACGTTAATCGTAAGTTAGGATAAAAAGTAAATGCGAATTAAATCCGATGTCTGAGCAGAATCATGTGCACCCATTGCAACGTCAAAGTGTTGTTTTTTTTCATTCATTTAATCGTAATTAAATAGGATTGATTTTTAACGTTGCTTAATCATATTGATATCATCGTCACTAATGTTGGTAGATGTCTTCTCCATTTCTATAGCGTTATCTAGGGTTTCCTCAGTAATAAATGGATAAAAATCATATTGTCCAATTGTATAAAAGTAATCTTAGTTTTACCTTGAATTCTATCAAACCAGTCTATTGGTTGTTGGGTACTAATTGGTTAAATTCATAGGATTTTTTTTTTTATATCTAAATTCCAGTATAATGTTGCTAATTTTCCTATCTCAGGCTCAGCTGGATTAATGAGTCTGGCTGTTGGTTCGTTTGTAAAGTCTTTTTTGTGGTCTTCGAGAAATATGCATGCATTTTTTGTGCATTATCGCCACCATTTTTTGTGTTTTTTTGTAGCTTGTATTTTCCATGAGAAGTTTGATGTAGTTATCAGGCTTCATTATATATATATATATATATATATATATATATATATATATATATATATATATATATATATATATATTGGTTTTGTCGGCTTTATTCATTATTTCTTTTTGATTTTGTTTACTCCCTGGATCAGTTTCTCACGGAATTCATCCTCGTGGTGTTTGTAAAGTCAACCGTATTTAGGAGTTCATCATCGAATCCTTCAAGTAGTTCATTTGTTGGCGGTGTTTTTTGAGTTTTGAAAGTGTAATTATCCTTGTTGTTTTTTCCAGATTGAAGTAGCGTGTTTTTCCACTTCATTCTGGTGATGACATCGACAATTACATGACTACTGCATCGCATACAACTCATCACCAAGACGGCTACAAAAGATACTTTGAATTCACTATCCCTACTCTTCCTGGGGGGAAAAACTGATAGTCAAACCTTGATTTGAGCTCTGGGTTCAACCCACATTTTCTGAAACTCACGCTACATAAAGAACGAAATATGACAGATGGCTTTATTTGTCAGTTTATTTTCTCAAGCTAATATCCGTGAATCCCATCAGGTCCTGGTGCTCTCCAGTTGACTATTTTTTGGAAGATGATTTCCAGAATGGTTTTATTCAATAGAATTAACTCTCCCTCCTCTTGGAGTCCATTTTAGATATCATCTAGTCATTCTGGAGATTCGTTTTATCTTTTTTGGCATCCCAATATGTCGTTCCAGAAGTTATTAGCCTCTTTGGAATATGGCTTCTTGTTCTGCCTTCTTTCTCCACGTAAAATCTTCTTTTGTTGTTTTGGACCGTGCAGCTCTGTTTGTGTTGGGTAATCATTTGTCTAAATCCCCTAAGTTTTGCGCCTCTGGCTACTCTTCTTTAGCGCATTTTTCCTGCAGCCGCTACTCCTTTCTATCTTATCTTGTAAGTGTCCCATGAACGTAGTCTGTTCATGCACGATGAGCTTTTCAATAATTCTGTGAATGTATTACCATATTGCAGCCATCAGTAAATCTTGGACGCGAAATAATTGCAGGAATTCGAGAAAAACTGATGTTTAAGTATTTGCCAGGGTCGTCCCTGATCTAGCACTGGAACTAGAACTAGAATTATTTTCCCTTCCAACAAGTTCACTTTATCATTGAAATTCATATCTATTTGAGTGTTTTTGGAGTGTCCATACCCCCCTCTCTACTTTCCAGATTCAACAAGAGTCCACTCGGCTTTCAATTAGACAAGCTGTTTTCTTGAGTTTTTTTTCCGAGAGAGTCACGGAAACGTACTCGAATTCTTCAGGTTTGACTTGAAATTTCCATTTGTTGGCGGTGTTTTTTGAGTTTTGAAAGTGTAATTATCCTTGTTGTTTTTTCCAGATTGAAGTAGCGTGTTTTTCCACTTCATTCCAAAAATTGGCCAATTGCTTTACTAAACTAAGCTTACTAAATATTTATACAGCCAGTATTGCGACTCAGATAGTTGCATATTTCTCAGGAGTGCCATTCATAAATATTCAATTTAGTTACGATAAGTCTAGCTCCCAGAATGCTAAAATGTAATCGAGAACGAAGCTCCAGTGCAGGAAAACAGAAGATTGACAAAGCTCTTTAGGCGAAATCTGAACACAAATATTTGCCGAAGGCTTGCACATTTACAAACCAAATAAGTCTGCCAAAAGCGCGCGGTATGGAAGTAAATAGGCATCGAGGAAAGATAACATATCCAAACGCAACATGTCACAGTAAAGATAGAAGGCATGCATACCCCTCAATGCACTGCATGCGCAATCATGACTGGCGTAAGAGTAATAAAAACTAATATATGATATGCTAGTCAAAGATACGAGTGTCTGCATGATTCGGACGAGCCATGAAGAAGCTAATTTGGAGTAGACAGTATTCAATAAGTAATTGTAATGTTGGGTCGCATGCAGTGGCTTTCCGGTGTGCACTGAGTTTGTTATCATTAATGGGAACATTTTTAACAATGGAGTGAATGTGAGCTTTCTTGTCTGCAGGAGATAACGTACTAGCTCGTGATAATGTATCAGCAACGACCTGGTATACAGTTTTATTCAAAGACATAGCGTTGTAGGGCTGATAAAAATCGTTGAATTCTTGGAGAATATTTAGCAATTGTTTTTCTGAAAATCGATTTCAACGGTCTGCGATCATTTTCTATTTTAAAGCAAATGGTAAATGTATGGTGATTTCTGTTTGCAGACATCGTTAAAATACGTGTCATATAGCTGTGCGATGAATGGGGATGGATAAAATCACAAATATACAAATGGGGCACTGGAAACCAAGGGTAATCTTTACATGCCTTTACTATACTTTACAACATATCTACTCAAATTCAGATGAGTTTTAGTGGGATTTGCCAAATATTAAGACAATTTAATATCAACATAACACAAATCTAGTCCAGTACAAGACGTAACATAGTTTAAGCTACCAACAATTTCCCTATAAAGTTCACCATCTGCAAGTTACTCAGATTTTATGGTACTATCTCTAATGATATTCAAATCACATGGGATTGACTTAAGGTTGCAGTCATCCATTTCAGAATTATTTAACACTCTTTGCAAATATTTTGTTTGACCCATTTTAATAAAGTTATCACCAAATTCAAATTCAATACTAAAAAATATGACAATTGACCCAAGTCTTTCATTTTGAAATTAAGATAAACTACCTATTCGTGTCGTTCAAACAATATTATCAACTTTTCATTTGTTTCAGTAAGAGCTTTGTATAATAGTTCTACATATAAATCAATCAATTTTGTCATTAAGGTATGCTGTCCCTGTTCATAAAACAAAGTCCATCTTCTTTTCTTTCCACAACATTTTTCATCAAATTATGTTCATACTACTTTACACAATAAATCTGTTAAAAAAGATAGATGAAGGGGGACAACTTTTCCCTATATTTCCAGAAATGAGTAAGCAATATTTTTACATAATCCAGTCAATTAATTATAAAATCAGCTAATTTTGCTCGATTTTTTTTTAGGTAAATTCTATTTTTGAAAGATTTTCAAACATCATGTTGGCACATCAACTAAAATTTGAAAAATGTCTGAATTTTTGCTAAATGACGCTACCCCAGTGTGAAATCACTTAAAATTGTTTACGACTAACTTTATGCTATACTCTTGCAACTATAACGAAAATTACAACTTCAAAAAAAGATATTCCCATTTTGCTACACGTTTTTAAAAGAACATCGAAAAGTCAAGGATAGGCACTATCTTTAATGGTTCTGGAGATGATTTAAGATAATCTTTCATTCCGTAATAATAATGAACAGTGCAATTTGACTTCACATAGTCTTCGAATGTTCAAATCTCTTGCTCTCTTGTTAGGGATATCTTCTTTCAGTTTTTACGCCATTTGAGTCTTTCAATCTTGCAAAATTCGGCAAAATGTTAACCAGCACAAAGCATTTTTCAAAATTATTTTTGTGTCTTTCCTTTTAAATCCCCCAAGAAAGTAATTGCATCACCTTTTGCACACTCTATGGCATTTGAGTGGCTTCCATTAGCTAATTCAATGAAAATTTATAACCTAGTCTGGTAATTTTGGATTGATCTGTAACAAAACAAGTTTTGGATTGATCTGTGCACAACAAACTAATACATTACATGGAATAATTTTACAATTGCAACGCCCCCATACTTTTAGTTAAGAATTAAATACGAAATCTTTCTTTTCACTAGATATAAAAAAACTCCACTTCCCACGACGACTACCCTTAAAAACCCTGAACACGCGTGTTCAATTGCTTATTTACCCCAGGCACTTCTAGCCGGTTACTCTCTTTCTCTCCTCCTCTGTAAGATCGGTATGCACACTTTACCATTTTTTCACCATGACTAATCACTATACTAAGTTGACCATTTTAGTTCACCGATGTCAAGGCGTCTTACATGTGCACTCCTACTCAATCATGTCCTTGCCACTGAAATGGTAACCCCGTGTAATACGTCACGATAGTCTGTCTCCAAATTCTTTTTACTTCGGGGAATGCTCATGGATTAAACCCCATGTTTTTCTGTCTTACATAGTCTGTCAGTCGTGTGTCTTCTAGCATCAGAGAATAGTCCCTAAGTTTCTCATACGTGATCCTAAATACATCCCACGTAAATTAGCAGTTAGGTATACACACTGAACCCAGTTTCCATAAATATTCCTTGGTATACTTCAAGCCTTATGAATTCCAAGCAGTTCAGGCACCTCCACTCTGACTCCGACGAACGGGGCACGGAAAATTTCAAACAAAAAGAGTTGTTATTGCCGTTTTGGGAATGTCAACGGGTTCTACGGGGATATGATGATCAGATCTTACTCAGTAAAGATACAGTAGTCACGAAAATAGCCGTCTTTTTTCTGAATCGTGTGAATAGAAGTTCAACTACTTCGTGATGTTCGAATAAAGCCAAGCTGAAGCATTTGGTTGAACTCTTGTTATATAGGCATGAAACTCCTTGGTATTCAAAAAGGAAGACGAGATGCAGATTTATAAAAATATAGGCGTACATTTTTATTTGGTAAAGTTCCAAATAGCATCTGGAGAATAAATGTGCACACGGGAATCTGCGATCACTGGGAATCTGGTCTGGCCAAGACGGCGATTATCTCTCCGAAGGGTAACTACGTTAGACGGATCCACCCACACTTCTTGGTTCTACTAACTCTCACCTATGCTTTTTAGTACATCTGCTTACATCCAACAACGCTTTTTGATATATCCGCCCACCTGGATGTGGCTTCTTCCGGTAAAAACGTCTGTTGTTTTTTAGATTTCCATCCAGGAAAACGGAAGAAGCATGTGTTTTTGTCAACACCTGTCATCGAGTTGTCCCAAGGAGGCTTTTTTATACTTGCCGTTATCCATGGGCACCGGATGTAAGATGACCTTTGCTTCCGCTATTCAACACTCTTTCTTTATGGTGTTTAAATGTGTCCTCTGCAAGTCTTCTTGGACGTGCGTGTAGCAGAGGGTGAGTTATAACTAAGTGTAGGCTTATATCACGTGCTAGCGGAAGGGCATTAAAAGAAGCTTTCATAATGTTTGGATATTTTCTAAATGAATGCAAATACTATGAATCTAACTCAGTATAAGGGCTATCTCGAGTTAAGTGTCAGAGTCAATCAGTTGTCACTTATATAGGTCAACTAGCAAACCAAAATGTTGCAAAAAATATGCACCAAATATTGGTGTGATAACATCGGCGATAATGAACGTTCATAGGTAATTTCTCTGGAGGCCAACATGCAGGTTTATAAATTTCTGCTGGTATTATAAAAACCCTTTTACAGCCCGGGGACTTGATTTTCCCGGACCACCATCCACATAGAGTGGCGGCAACTAAAGAGATATGTGTCAAATAGTCTACCCTTATTTATAACACCAACAAAATTCATGCTATTTTTCTGGCGTTTTCTTTCAAGAGCAAGGCCTAATGCTGATCCTTGCATTGTCAGCAAACTTCCAGTTGTACTCGCAGACTGAGGAACTCGATAACCTCGACCTCGACCTTAACTCGAATCGCGCTTTTTCCTCGATCAACACAAAGAGTCACCATGTCGTCGATCCTTTCAGTCAGCAGATATTTGCTGTTCCAACCTATCAGTTTTATTTAAAACCTCAGCTAAGATATTATTTTGTGCCACGGAGGAACTTGCGATAGTAATACTATCAGGGGTGACAGAAGTATTTTCCACAATCTGATCCTCTATTTATGCAAATTTATTTAGTTGCGTTTTACCATCAAACGACGTTAGGGCCAGCTGAATTTATGACAGTATACTGTCGCTATGGTGGGCTGTGATTAGCACCGCCGGAAAATAGCTGAGACGGCTAATAACTCCGCTCTAGCTCCTTCTACTCCCAAAATGGGGTCCTATTTATCATTTTCTCTTTAAATTCAACATTAGGATTAGGATGGTAGATTAGGTCCTTAACTGCGCAAACTATGCCAAGTGATAGGAAAAAAACAGATACGATAATTTCTATTTTGCAACGTTACATTTTTCATCGGAAGAAACACCTGAACAAAGGAACCTCATTTCTGGTTCAGTCAAGACAAAGAAGACTTTAACGTCGCTGGTAGCTATGATTTGCTCTTATGCTTCCATTTTTATAGCTACTGAATCAAAAGAAAATTTTAGAAAGCGTCAAACATCAAAGATTTAGTCCCTATTTTATGATTCGTCGAAACTAATGACAGATTCTCAGTTTATCCAATGTACAAGGGCAAAAGTTGTCTCCCTTGCATCGGATACTAAATGAATATTATTTGAATACGTATACCAGCTAGTGGTGTCAAACGGTTGTTGAAAAAAAAAGACAAATGTATGAGGCAGTGAAAGGGAAAAATATGCGTGAGATTCCGACCCAACATATGTTATATTGTTAGTAAAAATGCAATAGGTAAACTGCTATTTATATAGCTTGGGGGGGGGGGGGGGAGCCTCCGGCGAATTCAAATCCTCCCCATCCTTCCCTCTGCTACGCCCCTGAAAACAGCTGCCCTAGGTACACAAAACGATTTTTAAATACCATTTTATTCAGACATAATTTGAGATTTTGGACACAAAATTTGAAAGGTGTGTAATGATTACACACTTACGTACTTGAGGCAATAAATATACATGTATCAACCAATTTATGACAGAATATCAATGGAAAAGTGATTCCAACTTATGTTCCTGGTTACTTACACTTAGATGTATTAATAATAGAGGGATCAGTGTGTTACAATAACAACAACAGAAAATGGGACCCCAATGCACTATTCTTTTTCTTTTTATTCTATATCATTTGAACAAATTTGGGGGTTATATTTACAAAATCTGTAAGATATAGCTGGTCTGCACACTTAAATATGAACAGAATTGTTGCGCGACTAATTTACTGTTACAAAGCAACATATTCTGGAGAGATAATAATGTTACCACAACCTTTTGTAGTGATATCTATTTGCCCATTCACATGAATATTAAATATATGAACAGACGATAAAATTGGTTTTTGAATTCACAGTCAGATAAAGACCTGTCTTATCTCTAAAACATGTTAAGACATTAAGTTGGATCTAAAAATGGCACAGAATTGATAACTTGCATCTGCAATTTATTAGCAACTATGTTTTGGCAAATTTTTAAAGAGATTATTTAAAATAATTTATTTTCATTTATATACATTGTTGTTAGCAACTTTAAAACTTTAATTATTTTACAAGTTATACTGGTTTGTGTGACTGGGCATCTGAAAGGATCAAAACAAATGTCAATTATATGTGATGATTCTAAATCCATATGAGGAAAAGAGGATAAAGTGTTGAAGAAATATTTAGGTCCAACATTTGCATTTGTCCATGACATCAACATAAATATGCAAACAGACAAAGAAGCTGGTATCACCATCTTGGGTGGAAGAGAAGGAAGAGAATAGTTGTGAGAAAAAAATTCTTTCATGGGTTGAAGGATGGTGAAACTTTTTGGACACATTTATCAAGCATAAAGTTCATAGAACTGGTAAATTCCCTGCGTTCATACAATTGATAAATTCCCAGTAGTAAATGCCACCAAAGATAAATTGCACCATGCTAAATTCACCCAACAAATTTTTACATAAACTTCACCTTAGTAAATTATCTGTATGTATGTTTGTGTGTGTATGCATATGTATGCACATGTGCATCTGAATGTGTGTATGTTTATGAGTGCAAATTTGTCTTAGTCTGTATGCTTAATGTGTGTTTATGTTTACATATATGCCACACATGTGCATAAGTACGCACATGTACATAAGCTCTACATGCACACACATGTCACAGATAGACTACATAGATAGATACATATGTCCGAATCTTTAATTATGCATCTAATTTTTTGATAATATTATTGTCTGCATTGAGAAACAAATAGAGTAGATATGTGAATGAGCAATATATGAATTGGTCGCAGGTTTTGTTACTGCAGCAGCCCATTTTCTCTAATGTTTATTTTATTTACGTTTTCTATGCGAAATGATGTATTCACCTTGTATTTACGAGAGGTCATTTCAAATACAGTTCCAAAATAATGTTATATATATATATATATATACATATATATACATATATATATATATATATATATATATATATATATATATATATATATATATATATATATATATACATACATATATGTATATATATATATATATATTCAAGGCTGGCTTTTCAAACTCAACTCTGACCGAATCTTAAATAGAAAATACTTCAACTTTTGTGAAAAAAAGAAAGTTTTCCATTAACTAAAATAAATCCTTAAACTTGGCCATGGCAAGGCACTTAGAATAGTATAAAATATTTTTCAAGCAAAATGACATGAAGATCTCAATAATTATAGACTTTATTTGAGGAATTTCCCGGATCTGCCACAAGATGTAATCACTTCCTTGTTATAAAATTACACACCCTTTCACAAAATTTCAGTGAAATTCATTCAGAACCGTTAGCGATATTGCGGTGTACGCATATAGCTACACTCCAGGGGAAATGACTGCAGAAAATTCCCTAAATGTAAACATTTCTTCTTTTCCTCGTTGCCCACCTTTCCACAAGACTGTGGAAAATTCCTTGATCTACCCCAAAAGTAAACCCTTTTTCTTTCACTCTGCAATTTCGGTGAACTTCATTGAGGACTTTTGGAGATATTGCGTCGCGTGCGTATAGCTATGATGCTGGGGAGGCAACCATGAAAAAATCCTGCATCCATCCTAAAATGTAAACACCGCCCAATTCGCCCATTGCCCACACTCCCACAAAATTTCACTGAAACGAAAAGTTCCTGGATCCGCCCCCAATGTAAACACTCCTTCCTTAACTCATTGCACTCACTTCCCCAAAAAATTCACTCGATCCATTGAAAACTGTTGGAGATATTCTGTTGTGTATATATATAACTACGATACAGAGGGAGCATTTGTAAAGAACTATATCCACCTAAAATGAAAACGCTTCTTCTTTAGCCTTTACACACCCTTCCACAAAATTCCATTTAGGAATTTTTGGAGACTATAGCTACAATACAAGGAATGACCGTGGGAAATTCCTGAATTCGACCAAAATGTTTTGCGTTGAAATTTTATAGTCGATTAAATTAACATCCGGAAGATGCAGATACCCCGTACAATGTGCCGCTTTCGCAAGGTTACGGTAAACACATACATATAAACGTGCATACAGAAAAACTCTCATCATAGGGATAAAGTAATTACAAGCTTAATCCGTAGAAATCCCACAGATTTCAACAATTAAGATTATCACTTATCTCATGCCTCTACTCTTCTCTACCCTTATGGCAGAATATTCTCATTTTCGCCCTTTGACTCCTAAAAGTAAATAGAAAGTTTCCTGTGGATTTCGACCAACGAAGGTGAGAATAAAATTCCCCTTTGATTCTGATTGGTAAATTTAAAAAAAAGTTCCCCTTTGATTTCAACAACAAAAAGTGGGTAAAAATTTCCCTTGATTTTGACCCAAGTGGACGAAAAGCCTTCCCATCGTTCCACCCCATAAAATGGAAAAAGATTCCTCACTATCTTGACCCCTTAAAATGAAAAAGAAATTCCTCTCCATTTAAAGCCCTGAAAGTGGGAAGAAAAATCCTACCCATTTTGACATCTAAAAGTAGAAAATGACATTCCCTTCCGTTTTGACCCCTAAAAGAGGAAAGTAATTCCCCTTCTATTTCGAACAGCAATTTCTCCCCCATTTCCACCCCTAAAAGTGAAAAAAAATTCACCATCATGAAAGATAAAAATTTCAGTTTCGATTTGCTCCCCAAGGTGGAAAAAATATACCTCCATTTTGACTCTTAGAAGTGGGAAAAAGAATGTTCCCTCCACCTCAACCCCTCAACTCTATTTTTGGTTGTTGGTTGACACGACATGACGTCATGACATCTCTCCTATTTACCCTCTTCATCTTTCAGTCTTAACCAAAATTGAAAAAATCAGGACTTTGAAAAGCTGGCATATTTGCGATAATAAAGTCAACTGTAAGAGTTAGACAATATACACGAATAGACGCACTCGTTACGGACAGATTTTCAAACTCAGAGAGAAGTGAATATGGGAAAATCAAAAAAAATATATATTACCCTATTATAATCGGTCCCATGAGCTACAAAACAAGGAAATGACTGATGGACATTGAAAATCTGAAGCTGTGAACAGCAAAAAAAAAAAAAAAAAGAAAAAAAGAAGAGACTGTAAGTCATGTACGTAGCATGATCTGTTTGGTTTCAGTTAGCGAAGTATGGAAACTGCCACGGCCATAAAGACGAGGTCGTAGCTGAACTACACAACAATGGAAAGTATGAAAACCTTAAACCATGGGCATAACACTACGAAAAAGCACGACGTGGATACTGTCAAATGCCTAGCGAAGGGACAGACTCGGAAAAGTGCCTCAAGGTAGGTCATTTACAGAGAAAATGCCAGCGTACAAATAAAATGCATTGTGTAAATGAGTCTCTGTGTCCTGATGGTGACGATTTCATAGTCGACGGCCGGGAGGAAATGATAATAAAAATAGTTTAGGTTCGAGGGTTGCACTCTCATCGATATAGTCCTGTAGGATTCTGAGCAAATTACGAAATGAAAATGCACCTAAATTGATTTATATTGTTTGAAAGTGAGTTTTCCCAACTTCCCAACAGTGTTTATTGGAGTTTTGAATTTTTTTGGATTGAAAAGTTACTGCCCAAAACATGAAGCTAGGTATTTAACATTTCAGAAAGAACTTTACAGTATCTGTATACTTCATTACCGACAGTCAATGAATAGTGGATTTATTTCTAGATAGCGATGATATTGTTTGCTTTCTATGGGGTTGGTCTTATGTAAGAAGGAGGTAATATTAACAAAGGTTGGTATTTAAAAAGGGGTCATTGGGGCTGAAGTATAAAAAGGAGGCGGTAATGTTAGAAAAAAATTAAAAAAACAGGGGAGGGAGGCCAATGTAAGAAAGAGGGTGCTAATGTTGAAATAATTTGATAAAACTGATAGCCAAAAAAAAAAAAAACAAAAAACATCCCTCGTTGATTTTGACAACTAAAAAAAAACAAATGAACGCATCAATTGCGATATCCAAAATTGAAAAAAATTACCCCCTTTCTCATATTTCAACCTCTAAACGTCGAAAAGATATCCCCCCTTCAAATATAACTGCTAATAGTAAAGGAAAATCTCCCCCTCGATTTCAACTTCAAAATTCAAAGTAAATAAGAAATTCCCAAAGATTTCGACTCGTAAAAGTAAAAACAAGTTCCTTGTATTTTGGCACCTGAAACTTGAAAAAATTTTAACCCTCGATTTCGATCCTTCAAAGCGAAAAAAAAAATCTTCAATTTTGTCATTAGAAATTGAAAAAAAAATCTTCCCTTCGATTTTGACTTCTAATATACAAAAGAATCTTCCTCCTTGATTTTGACCCGTTTCCGTCTCCTCCATTTTGCTCTCCGAAAATGAAAGACAAATTTTCACCTTCGAAGTCAAAAAAAAAAAAAAAAAAAATCGACCTTTGGAGCGAAAAATAAAAATACCCCTCAATTTTTCCCCTTAAAAAAGAAAAAAAATCTTTCGCACGATTTGGACCCTTAAAAGCGAATGACGCCTGGGATTATTATAGAATCATCCATCAGATTTCAACCCATAAAAGTTAAAGAAAAGGTATTTTGGTTTCCGACCCCTGATGGTAGAAAAAATAATTACCTTTCAATTTTGATCCCCAAAAGTAAGAAAAAAATTCCTTAGATTTTGATGTCTAAAAGTGAAAAGAATTCAACCTCCCGAAATGAAACATCACCTCGCTTCTGAGCACTAAAAGAGAAAATTTCACTCCTCGAGATTTTGACCCTTGAAATTGGAAAAAAGTCCACTTTCGATTTTGAAAGTCAAAAGTGAAAAATGAAAATTTCCCCTTCGATTTTGTCACGCATAATTGAAAAAAGACCTTCGATTTTGACCCCAAAGTAAGAAAAACTTCCTTTTCATTTCTAATCCCTAAAATTGAAAAAGATATTACCTCGATTTTGATCTTTGTAAATCTACTCTCATCTCGATTGTCTAAAAGTGTGATCCCCTTCGCTGTAAACGCTGTAAACCTTTAGTATTGATTTTTTACTTTAATTTTGTCGTTGATTTTCAAGTTATGATCTCCGTTACCAGTAAAAGTGTATTAAAAAATTATTTCCCGAATAGTTTTTGTGCTTTCAATCAATAACACTTTTACTTTGGATAAGTGTCAGTTTTTAAGAAAAAGATTTCTGGTTCGGGGAGTGCAATTAACTATTACTGAAAACTTTTTTCCGTCATTCGTACGACCCGTACGAAACTATTTTTCTAGAACACAGAAATTTATCTGAACATAATTAAAGAAATATATTAAAGAACATATTTTCCACTGAATGGGAGTGTGTGCGAACATAACAAAAGATGTGTGACTACCATGCCAAGTATCGAATGCACAATCTGCCTCTTACTACATTCAAACATTTTTGGGCTCGAGGCACCCACATGTTTTACTTCTGTATTGCCAGATTTTACCCCGGGCAACGCCGAGATTCCCTACAAGTATCTCGCCAATTCAGAATTGAGCACTCTCTAAGTGAGGTAACTCGTTCATTGTAAGCTTATGCAATGCTTTTCCATAGGAATAGAGCACTCTGCTGAATGGGGAATATAAGCTGAATTGATACATCGCTTAAAAAATTCAACCATCCAGTTCCGTGGAACAGAGCGTAGGATACCGGCCTCCGGGTCTAAAGCTAAGGTTTCAATCCTTCCTCGTGGTACCAGATGGGAAAATGGATATAGCCACACTGAAGAGTTGTAATAGAACGAAATAGTTGTCTGTGGATGACAAAATAATTATATATATATCTATATTGGGAACGACCTCGCCTGCACTTGCTGTCCTCATATATATATATATATATATATATATATATATATATGTGTGTGTGTGTGTGTATATATATAGAGAGAAGGTCGTTCCCAATAAGTGCATTGGTCACATAACTGCAACATATTATGGAAGATAGAAGTATCCATTTCTCAACATCCGATAACATTCATGTAGCTTCTTCTGAAGAAACGACTTAACCCAGTTCACCCTATCCGATCTGTTCTTCACATTTCTTTGAAGCTTACTAAGCTGGAAACTTGGGAACTCTCAAAAATAGAAAAAATATTGCAGGATTTATTATATGGATAGCAAGGGTGATGGATTTTAGTAGTTGGTGAATCATGGTGTTATTTAGCAGCATGTTTGATAATCCTTATTCATACGGATGTAAAATACAGCAAAATTTAGCAGACAAACTTAGAAATGTGACTGCAATAAAAATGATGGCAAAGATGGCAAAAAACAAGAAACAGTGGTCATAACTACAGGCCAGCCAATTCATGCAGTAGCTAAGCAGACTCAGAGTTCTATGGGGAAGTTTGATGATCTACGTATAGATATGGCTGCAAAATGTTATTCTAAAGGATGATGGAGGAGATATTGCGCTAACTGAAAATCCACCAGCATTCAAATGTGGATGGTTGCTGGGCCTGAAGTGAACGTACTTGTTCATAAGTATGAGAAACCATTTGCTGCCTCATCATGATCAGACACAAAAGACTCAAAAGTAAGTGTCACAAAGCGTCTCACTGAAGCCGACAAAATAGGCCTTCCCGACTTGATCAGTACGTTATCCTTTATTCTCAGTTCACTGACGACTCGTTTTAAACGTCTTCCACGGATTGTGTCGCCTTTACAGGGTCAGGAGTTTGTTCTGCTTTCATTTGTCCTTTGATGTCTTTGGTAGTACAGCCGATTGCTTAAACTTCATCTTCAAAGATTGTATCAAAAATATCCATTAATGTCGTGGCACCAGTTATTCTAGACAGTTACATTCAATTTTCCCAGAAGGACGGTGTAACTGTATTATTCAAGCTCCAACAAGCATCTTTCAAATTTTCCACGATGATCCCTGTGATTGCATAGATGAACGAATGGTGGTTAAAGTTCAATACAAAATAAATTCCAGCGAGATAGATGGGCCAATTCTGTACAGCCATTAGTAGGGAAAAGGTGTCTTTACTGCGGGTGGATCATTTCTGTTGACATTTCGAAAAATTGGGGGAAAATAGGCACACTGGGTGGATGTTGTTATCGTTATGTTCTTGAGAAGAACCCCTCTAACCTCTACGTCACTTGCGTCAACTTCCACAATGAATTGTTCATCACATCGAAAGGAGACCAGTGTGGGGTCTGACCATATTTCCTTTTTTCAGGGAAATAAAAGCTCTCTCACAGCTCAAGTCCCATTGGCAAACCATTTGTTCGCTACCGAGCTTATTTAATAACTTGGAAATTTCAGCAAAATCTTTTATGAAGTTTCGATAAAATCCTACTAGTCACAGGAAACGCTTTCACTCATTCTTTTGCCGTTTGTAATTACGTATCGCAACGGTGAGGCGTTTCTATGATACCTGCCACGGAGAATTCGTATCAAAAGAATTCTACGCTTTCCCACACAAATGCACATTTTGATTGCTTTAATGTAATGTCTGTGTAACGTAATCTTCAGAATACTGCTTCAATATCGATATATTTTTCAAAATTCCTGCCAAAAATAGCAATGTCGTCCATATAGGCTAATGCTCGTTCGTAGTCCACCAATCTTTGGTAAGATGTGCCTGCATTGCATAAGCAATATGGTGTGACTTTGGATTTGAATTTTCTCTATTTATCATTTTTCTCTTTCAATAGCAGCATCGAAGGTTGTCCGAATAGAACATGCCAGTTACGTCCCTTATGTGAAGGAAAGGGAGGTGTCTTTTTAAAAAAAATCACAACTTAGATTTTGAAATCAGAAACAACCCGTGTTTACCGTGTTGTATAATTTTTTTCATTTGAATGATTGGACTATTCAAGGGTGATTCTGATGGTTTTATTATATTATTGTCAAACATTTTTGTGATTTGTGCGTTGATTTCTGGTTCCCATGTTGTGGTACACTGCGTTGTTTTTGATGGATGGATATACAATTATTTTAAGTTCGATTGCTTTGTTTTTTCAGATTTTTTAATCCTTTGCTAATGTATCTTTGTATTTGGTAACCAAGGAGCTTAATTTGTTTTTCCATCCTCCAAAAGTTGGGTACACAGTCGAACGAGGCAGGCCCCGTGCGATGACTGTAGCTTTAGTTGCCAGTTATGTTCTCACTGGTTGGTGTGCAGTCAAAATACGCATTCAGATGAATTTTTTTATTGATTATTTGTTCGTTTGTGAATAAAAAAAACATACTTGTATCTATGATATATATCTTACATTTAATTAAGATTTTTGCTGTGTGTCTGTTACCTGTATAATCATTTCAAGTGTAAAATGAATGTTGAGACACTTTTCCTTACCCATACGTCATGAAAACCTGCTTTTATGGGACAGCTAAATATGGATGACCAATGAAGACAAAATGACTCTAATCAAAATAAATTAGTATATTTCTGGTATTAAAATATGACAGGTAATATTCTAGTACATTCATAAAGTAGAGTAAATTTTAAGTTTGACGTTACTCACACACTCTTACACGTGAATAGTGACAACAAGACCGGTTTTACCAGCTTCTGTTGCAGAAATGGAGAAATGCTGCCAGGGGATTGGGTCCACAGGAACTAAAATCCCCATAATGACCAGAAACCTTAAGTTGTGCCAAGTAAGCATGAAGCAAACTATGATACATTCTTGATTAATAATTCATTTAATTTCAACTTTACTTGTTAGAACACCATACGCATAAGTATGGATATGTGAATTTAAAAAATAATTGGTTAGAATTTTGTTGAGTAATTTGACTCTTGGATTGTTTTACAGATCTATCTGGTTTGCAGAGTTTTTCTTTCAGCAGTTAATTAGCTATGATGCTGGAAAGTGTTGAGTGAGTTAATACGTGATTCATGCTGTTTCTTCGGAAACGAGTCACTGAACGATGTTGGCATGAGTAATGGGTTATTCGGACATGATGTCTTTCATCATAGAGACAATCCGTGAAACTGGAGATCTTCTGACACAAAGCCGAATCAATCGGTACAGGGGTTGCCCGAAGAGGAAGTTTGAAGTGCCGTCCATTGATTGGATATACACATCTTTTTAGGTTGGTTAGAAGAAATAAATGTTGATTAGTCTTGAAAGTAAGGTTATATGACTAATTCATTCTCTCGATAGTCATCTATGGAGCTGAAACATGGAACTTAAGAAAAAGATTGACGCTCAAACTGAGAACTATGCAGCGTTTATCAGAGAGAATCAAGCTGAACATCATATGGAAGAATTACTAGACAACACACTATGTTAAAGAAAAAACAGAAGTCGGAAATATGATGGAATCCGTTTTAGCTATATTGGGATAATTCACTCTCTTTATATATCATTAACAAGCAACGATACCCGGCGTTGCCCAGGGGAAAATGACTGCTAATGTAACAACACTGTTTCCCCTTGCTTCAGACCCATGAAAAAACAAATGTAAAGAATGTTTCCCCTCACTTTTTACCCCTGGAATGGAGAAAAATGCCCCATTTGCTTTTAACACCGAGAAGAATTTTACCCCTGAAAATTAAAACATTCCGATTTTGGAAACTAAAAGTAAAAAAAAAATTCCTGCTCTATTTCAATCCCTAACAATGGACATCCCCTCGATTTTGAACCCCCGAACAAGAGAAAATTTTTCCCGACCAGATTTTGACAGCTAAAAATACAAAAAGGTTTCCTCATGATTTTGATCTCTGAAAGTAAACTAAAAATTCCCCTACTCTAATTTTGATCCCTAAAAATAAAAAGTTTCCCCTCGATTTTGCCCCCTAAAAATGGAAAAAAATCCCCCCTTGATTTTGATTGTTACAAATGAGAAAAAAAGCACTTAAATTTTGATCCCAAAAAGTGTAACAGAAATCGATTTTGTACACCAATAGTGAAAAAACTGTTCTCCCTCGATAGGAACATTGGAAATCAAAGAAAAATTCCTCTTAGATTTTGATCCCTGAATATGAAAGAAGTATCCCGTCTACTAAAATAAGCCGATAAACTTAGAGAACAAGAGACAGACCCACAAACTGAGAAGCATGCAATGCATGCATGAGAGAATCATGGAGTAATCACAAGACAGCTCAATATCCGGGAGAAAACAGGAGTCCGAGACTTCATAGAATCCATTAAAAAACTCAAATGGCAAAGGGCTGGCCATGTTGCAAGAATGGTAGACAACCGATGAACATCATGACTCACAACATAGATCCCCAGGAATCTCATGCGCAACAGAGGCCAGAAGAATACAAGATGTGGAGACGAACTCGGCAAGTTAAGAAAGTACTGGTTCTGCAATGCCCACGATAGGGAGATGTGGCGAATCCTGGGGAAGGTCTTTGTCCAATGACGGATGATTAAAGACTGATGACGATGATAATATATTTGTTAAGAAATGTTAACCAAACAGGTGGTTATTTGTAAGGATAAGCGTTGGGCTTCAGAGTAGAGAAAGAAATAAACGATTTTAATTGCTGAGCATATAGGAGGGGGGATATTGACACAAGTGGATGGAACTGATACAGTTCGCAACGGTAAAAAATGGAAACCACACTGGCTGGTAGGCCTGGCAGATAACCAATCGGGAGACCAAGACTGAAGTGAAGTGAATAAGCAGAATCGGGATTTCATTGTGATTTATTTTGGGGGTTATGGCATGCAAATACAGACATTTAAGAAAAAAAAATGGTAAAATGTCTTTTGATCAGAAGAATTCCGAAATTTTAATCACTTGGATGATATGTGACTTATTCTTAGGCAAAATCTCATTGAAATTTACTGAGAACTTCTGTAGATAACTTAGGGAGAAGTGGGAGCAAATACAGAAAATCATGGAAAAAATCAACTTGAATTACATTCATCACTTTTGGCGGTATCTTGTTGACGGAGAGCTACAAATACGGAAATTTGTGAGCAAAAAAAGAAAATTTTGGTGAGTTACATTCATTATTTTTTTTGATATCTTGTGGACAGATAGGAACAAACACAGTAATTTATGGAGATAAAAAGGAAATTTCGTTGAGATACATTAATCACTTTTGGAGATATCCTGTGGAAAAATTGGAACACAGAGAAATTTATGGAGAAAAAGAGGAAATTTCGTTGTGTTACATTTATTATCTTGCTGACCGATACTAGTAAATACAGGACTAAATGAAAAAAAATTGGTGAGTTATATTTATCTCTTCTGGAGAGATCTTTTGGATAGAAAGGAGCAAATACAGAAATTTATCGAAAAAAAAAAGAGATTTGGTTGAGTAACATTCATTAATTTGGAGATAACTTGTGGTCAGATAGGTGCAAATACAGAAAATTATGGAATAAAAGAAAATTTGGTTGACTTACATTCATTAATTTAGGAGATATCTTGAGGACAGACTGGAGCAAATACAGAAATCTATGGAAAAAAGGGATTTCGGTTGAGTACATTCATCACTTTTGAAGATATCTTGTGGTCAGATAGGAGCAAATACAAAATTATGGGGAAAAGAAGGTAATTTTGGTGAGTTACAATCATCACTTTCGAGATAACTTGTGGACAGGTAATAGCAAATACAGAAATTTATGAATAAAAATGGAAAGTTCCTTGGGTTATTATCTTATCTCTTTTGGAGATAACTTGTGGACAGTTAAGAGCAAATATAGGAATTTATGGAAAAAAAAATTGGAAATTTCGCTGTGTTACATTCATCATCTTGTTGATGGATACGAGAAAATACAGAAAAATGTTTTTGGGAGTTGTATTCATCATTTTTTGGTGATATCTTTTGGGAAGATATTTGCAAATACTGGAATTTATAGAAAGAAAAAGGAATTTCGTCGAGTTATATTCATCAGTTTCGGAGATATCTTGTGAACAGATAGGAGCAAATATAGAAATGTATTGAAAGTATAGGAAATTCAGTTGGATTAATTTCATCACTTTTGGTGATATATTGTGGATAGATAGGAGCAAATATGGAAAAAAATTATGGAAAAAATAGGAAATTTGTTTGTTACATTCATCGTTTTTGGAGATATCTTGTTGATTGAAATGGAAATTGCATTGAGTTATATTCATTACTTTTGGGGGTATCTTGATGACAGATAGGAGAAAATACAGAAATTTATGGAAGAAAAAAGAAATTTGTTTGAATAATGTTTATCAGTTTTGGAGATATCTTGCGAACAGATATTTATGGCCAAAAAGAAGGAAATTTCGTTGTGTTACATTCATTACTTTTGGAGATATCTTATGGACAGATAGGAACAAATACAAAAATTTATGGAGAAAAAGAAAATTTCGTTGTTTAACATTCCTCACTCTGGGAGATATTTTGTTGATAGATTGGAGAAAATACGGAAACTTTTTGAAAAAAAAGGAATTTTGGTTGAGTTAAAAATTTATAAAAGAAATGCAAAAATATCTCCTAATCAAGAACAAATTCATGGGTTCAATCAATTCTTCCTTACATTTGAAGTTCACTGAGGACTTATGGGGGTACTGTGTTGTGAGCAAATACACAAACATATTAAATATTAAAACAGAACAATATCTCTCAGTCGACACCGAATTCCTAGATGGGCCCCAAAACTTGATAACTTCCTTCCTTATCCCATGACTTACCTTTCATTGAAATTCGATGAGAAATTAGAACGATATCGTTTAAAGCAATTATGAAAGGAAAACGTAAAAGTATCTTTCCTCGTGTTTTTCTCATAAATTTCTGTACCCCTCCCGACTGTCCATGCAATATCTCTAAGGGTTTTCAATGGAATATTGTTGACGGATGATCGTATTGTAAGAAAGAAATGGTTAAATTTTGGAATGGATCTAGGAATGTTTCTTTGATTGAAAGATATTTTTGCGCCTTTGTCTCGTACATTCTCTCCTAATTATCCACATGATATCTCTAAAAGGATTTCAATGATTTTCGATAAGAATTCGTGGAAGGCTGTGCAAAAGGGTAATGAAGAGTTGGTTGAATCTTAAATTCGATCCAGAGATCCCTTTTCTTTGAGAGATACTCTTTCCACTTTCATCTCATTCATTTATGCGTAGGCTCATGACTGTCAAAAGTTTCCTAATCAATTTCAATCAAAGTTTGTGGAAGGGTGGACAATAATCTACTAAAGAAGTGATTCAATTGAGGTGCGGGGGGGGGGTTCCACAGCACATGATATCGCTAGAATTTCATGATCACCCGCACGATATCTTCAAAAGTTCTGAAGAAAATTTGCGGAAGGGTAGACAATACGGAAGAAGATAGTAGATTTGGGAACAGATTTATGCATGATTATGCATCACAATCGTAGTTGATTTGTTCATGTAATTCTGTCATTCACCCCTAAGTGGAGGGATTGTGTTACGGCTATGTCCAACTCTCAGTTGAACATTTCTAATAAATATCTTTTATCGATTCGAATTCGCATCTGCATTTTTATTATACATGTAACTGTGTATATTTACTCTTTTTTGCCTATAAACGCATCAATAAACAGCAGACAATAGAGTGGATAGATATTTACCAACCCTAAACAATTTTTCCTGAAACATTAGGGAGATGTAAAGAACATATTTATACGAAATGTTTTTCATAATAACACTCTCAAAGTTGCAAATTTGAAATGTGTTTGGTTTAAGCCGACTTTCTTCAACCTTTTGACCCAAAAGGTCATAGAATCGAATCATCTTAAAGCTGACATTCTAAAAAAAACAAAAACAAAAACAAAAACAAAATGAGGGGTTAATAATTACTGTGGGATCCATGGATCATGAGATGCCAATGTCACTTTTGTAGTCTTTTTAGGCTTTTTATGATCAGATTCCAGTAAATTGAACTTGGGTTCATTATTAAAGTAAACCTGGTTCTACAGTTCAGGAGTACGAAGAACATGTTCTGTAGCATACTGGAGACGTGCTTTCTGGGTCTTATAACTTATAATAGGCTCGACGGCAGTAATCTTAGATTTCAATTCAGCTTTTATTAGTTGACCTGAAACAGTGTCCCAACGCTTGCAAACCTGAATTCTCACATAACTTGCATGGAATCTCAGCATCAGTTTTAAATCTATCTGCCCTCATGCATGATGATGCAGTCTCCCCTCTTTGTAGTTTTGTGAGGTCGTCTAGACTTCATTTGAAATTCTGATGTAGTAAACATTTTGTTTCGGGTAATTATTCAGCGAAAAACCCTTCTGAATCGCCCCAAATCATTTGCAACACAGATGATGACTGATTGATGTTCCACTCTCGTTAATATCGATTTTCTTTTTTTTTTGAAAACATGGTTTGTTTCCTCACTGGAACGGCCATGTTGCCAGTGTTATTGGTTCCAGTAATATCTTGACCTGGATGAAGTCATTTCTGACTCTAAATTCTCTACAATAGTATTGTAATAAGTTGTCAAAAAATATCCATGTAGTTTGTTGCAACAATCAATGTAATTCATTATAGTCGGTCCTTATATTTTGCTTTCTCTTTCTCTCTCCACACACACACACACACACACACACACACACACACACACACACACACACATATATATATATATATATATATATATATATATATATATATATATATATATATATTGCCGTATTTCAGTTTTAAACTCTATCAAAAGATGGAAACAGTAACACATGTTCTTATGCATTTGGGATTCCGTATTCATTCTAGTATTCTGCACGAGGAGAATTTAACCATTTTTAACCGAATGTGACCTCAAAAAAAATTTATCTGATCCCACCCCAGGATGGAAGCTGATCTTAGATGAACTGGCATGTTTTTTTAAGGCGCCCTGTTTCCTATCGTGTGTTCATTTAACCACATTTACAGTAGCAGGTCTCAAACATACGCAAATAGGTGCAAAACTACTACTCGCTATTGATCTAATCTAATGTATGGATTTTATCTCATTGATGGATCTTATCTAATATATGGATCTTATTTAATGTATGGATTTGCACTAAGATTTGTATCTTGCATTTTTGTTTGAGAGGTTTTCTATCTTTTTGAAAATTGTTTTTTTTAATTCTTGTTTGTTGTGTATGTATCGCATTCATTTTTGAAGCTTTTCACTGTTTTAGCTGCTATTATTTTTGGATCTTTTAGATATATTTCTAGATAAATGGTGTTGCTAGAACTCTCGGCAAGGGGGTGAAATATCAGCGTGTGTGCGTTAGCAGTTATGGCCAAGTTACGGTGTGTTTCGGTATGTATGTCAGTATGTGTGTCAAGGCTTGGAAGTGTAATGGGGTGTAATATGGGTTGGTAGTATGGATGTCTGTCTGTGCGTGTGTTAGCGGCTGTAGTCAAGTTATGGTGTGTTTAGATATAATTAGCATGCTTGCGAGGGTTGGGTAGTGTAATTAGGTGTAATAGGAAGGAGAGGTTTGTTAAGGGTCCATGGGATGTTTAGGGTCGACTTTAGGGTTTAAAAGAAGGGAGTTATGTTTTTTTAATAAAATCGGCGTTAATGTTTTAACTCCAAATTAACTAATTGGAATTCAATGCAGGTTTTAAAGTCTCGATAAAATAATCGCTTCTTTTATATTGTCTATGTTTTGTAGATGGGGAAAACTGAAAATTTTGGTTCTCTTCTTTGATCTTGGTCGAGGGTTCCTTGATTTGCTGCTCATGATCCGTAATTCTATTCTTAAGGCGAGGGTTTTTTCTTTATTCCTTGTCGCAGCCATGACATAGATTATATTTTTTACCGTTATGAGGGATGTTGAATTTGATTTCTAAGTTTTTACCCAAGACTTTCCCCAACAGAAGCCTAGAAACCATGCGACTTTAACTGGAGGCGGGCATAATTTTATTAGATGAATAATGGAGCTGGTACAGACGGAGAAAAAACTATGAAGATACCTTGACATCCTTGTGTGTCCTATTTATCAAGCCTTGCAATCTGCATATTGGTATTAAAAAAGAGAAACAATCCACACCAATCTATGATATTAAACTCAAAAATGTTTTCAACTATTCAAATACAGTGATAGAGGTTGTTGTTTGCACATTGGATTTCATTTTGACCACTATACTCATTTTGTTTTTTTACAACACTATATTTCAGTCATACCTTACAGTCTTCAGTTGTACGTCTTACTTGGTAAATGTTGCAGAATTTCAAACCACACACTCCACTTTCAGAAGGGTATCAATCTTCTTATATTTATCATTTTGTGACAATTTGTTAATGAATTTCATTTATTAGACCGGGTACTATTATCCACTGAAATCAATTGCTTGTCAAAAAATTAATTCAACGATTACTTATACCTTTTTCAATATACAATCCATCAAGTGGAAGTTGTTTTTCAAAATTATCAACATAACACAAGACATTCCCATAAGTAATATGCAATAGATCTACTAACCATGTTGATTTTCCTGCATTCAATGGTTAAAACAAAGTTGAGGAACTGATATTTCAACGGTAATCCTGTTTGTTGTCGTGTAATAATTGGGAAGTTGAAATGTTTGAACATGCTTCAGTAATCTTTTATCTTAATGGTGAATCATCAAATACTGATGTTGGATCTTTGGGTTGTGCTTTACCCCTAACAACCACGGTTGCATGACCAAATGGAAAATGCCTTTCATGAACGACAGCGTTTGAGTGGTCAGGGAAATTGTCTCTTATTATTACATTTAACCACCGTTTGCTTTCATCCTGATATTTAGGGAGACGAAATACCCAAACTCTATTTTGCTTGTCATAATTGCCCGGGCAGGCTGCTAAACAGCACTTTCTGACCATTTTGAAATATTTTTTTTACTGAAGAATACACGTATTCAAAGAAAATACGAAAAGGATAATGATAATTCTGTATTCGTTAACGAGGGAAAAAGGATCGAATTCAATGTTTAGATGGAAGTTTTATCACTAAATCCTTCATGAATTAAAATAGCTGGAGAATATTTTCTAAATTTGACAGCAGGTCTATTTCCAATAAAATAAAAAAAAAATTATTTTTGTTAGAACAAATTTTAGTCTTTAGTTCGCTCCGAACGGAGTGGAATACCAAGTATTAAAAATATCAGGACATCCTGTTGAAATTTATTTTACACAAAATTAAAAGCTGAAAAATTCTTAAAACTCATTTACAGCCATTCAACAATAGTAAAGAAACTTATAACTCCTCGAATTTAGGAAAAAAAGAAAATTTTCTGGGTTTAATTTTCCTTCTAAACAAGGCAGAGCGAAAATCGGAGTGAAATGCCTTCTCAAAAAATGTTGTGGTCACTCTTGCATCCAGTCAGAGGCAGACTTGGCACAGTTTCAAGGCCTTTGTTATGAATTAGCCTTGATTATGCCACATTTGAAAGTATATCTGTCTCCTTCTTTCAAGTGTATGCATAAGCCACTATTTGGTCGATTGCGATTGGGTATCTTTTTCTTTGTTTCTATTTTCTCAGAGTACGTGACTTTTGTCAGTAGCTTTTTTTTTTTCAAATTTGTAGGCCGGTGTTTACATTCAATTATTGAACAATTTATGAGAATGTTGCTCGTATGGACTCTCATTTTATGACGTGGATGTCTTGCTGTGTTTCTTTAAATACTTTAGAGTTGTGAATATTGACAAATGGAATAATGGTTGTTTTATTAAATCTAGTGCTTACCACTTGTAATTGCTGTCTATCCAATATGTGTGGATTTCTCTATTCCAGTTCAAATCAGGGAGAGAGGATACTTTCGTTTATGTGGGTATTATTTGTTGTTCTTTGAATCTAATATTTTGTACTCTGTTCGGATACAATTGTTTTCGAGCACTGGGCTATAGAAAATGGTATACTGACCTTTGTGTGATTAGGGTGACATGAAAAAAAATGATAAGTTTTACTTTCTGCAGTTCTGAAGTTTACGTCGGCCAGAATCTCTCCTCCATTTTCTATGATTTTACAGTCCAGAAATGGAATGTCATATTCGTTAAATTCCATTGTGAAAATAATGTGTTTATGTTGGTTATTCAATACGCAACGTAGACGTAGGAAGTCTTCTTTTGGTTTGAGAAATAATCATCTAAAAAACGAGTCCACAATTTCTTGAAAGCTTCGAAGACAACATGAGTGTTTTCAAAAATATGGGCAAAAAAGCCCGAATTTCAATCTTCCACTTCAAAAATGAAGCGAGTCAGTAAATTAGATAAATCCAAATATCCCCCACAACAAGCAAATATCGGCCACAAAGCCTCTCAATACATCAATTTTTCTGATTACACAACAACAAGAAAAAACAAAAAACAATCCCACCCTGGCACCACTCCATCAAAACAACCCCGATGAAATACGATGGGAAAACATCAACCATCCCATCCTAAAAATCAATTTTCTGATCGTACCAATAATAACCACAACACCTACAACACTTCACCGAGATTCATAACTACAACAATACCAGAACATTGCCATAATTGCCAACATGACAACCCAATTGATTAAATAAAATTTTTTTTCAAGCAGGTGCAAAAATCTACACCGAATAAAATAATCCAGATTGATAAAGCGAAAAGTTGATACAACAAAATTCACATAAATCATCCTGGGAACTATTTTCAGCATGAATGAACATTTTAGGAAAGGGACTGAAATTCATCTCTACACTTATCTCCCATAAGAGAGGAAGGCCAATGAACATCTGCAGATGACTCATCATTGGAGAAGTGGAATAGGGTGATACAGTCATAGTAATGGACAAAAGCCACTAAGAGTCAATGTCGGAAAACATTCTCTTAAATATCAACTACTACCAACATTTAGGCGCTAATCCTAGCAAAAGAAAGCAGACTCTATATAACTGACGCATAGAGGAACACAAGAATTATCTGAGCGATAGAGGATACAAACACCTAAAAAGATTCCCAAAGTACACAAGCGAAACAATCACTATAGCAGGACAATCATATTTACCCAGCAGACTGAGCATTCTTTTAGATACCCTGCTAAAACCGCCATCAATTTCCTAAAAACAAAAAAAAAAAAAAAACACGACGGATTTTTAAAGAAAACACACAGGTACAATGCCAAATAAATTTAGTCAGGAGTGAAAATTTTTCATTAGAAGATAACACATTTTGCTGAAACACACTAGTTAGATTTTCCTAAACCCTTTATCCACAGTTATAAGTACGTTCACGTATTTGTTCTAGAAATAGCTTCGTCCAAAACACAAGGACGGGGAAAGAATACTTTCTTTTCAGAGATAATTAGTATTAAGATTTTGATGTAGAACATCCTAGGACACGATAAATTTTACATCTCACGTCTCTAACTCTACCCTCCTCTATGAAGGGACACGCACGATTCAATCCTTATTCAATTCTCATTCTGTGCAACAACAATGTCACTTATCTACGTAGGCATTCATACACAACTAACATTCAAACCAACATGTTAGCCTCTGTACTTCCAACATTGGCATATGACCATTCTTAAGTACATATGAATATCATGCACTTATATCACTTCATTAAACCATTGATAATATTATTCAAAGTAGTGAAACAACTTAAAAGCAAACTCTTCTTACTTCTTCAATTACAATCGAATTATATTTTCTACCCATTTTACTTTGTAGTTTTAGATCTTGTTCTTTATATCATTTCTTTGTATGCAGATTTTGATTGCATGCTTCACAATGCATTACAACTTGCATTTAATATTTTGATTTGACATTACAAACCGGTAAGCAGCTTTCCAATTTTGTACCTAGAGTAATTAAAAGAAAGGGTCTACATCTCAAGAGATAAAAGTGACACATTGGAAGACATTCAGATCCTGAATCAAGTCAATGTAGGAAGCGACCACAGAATGAAAAGATGTAAAATTCAAATTGATACCAATAAAGAACGAAGCAAAATTTCCCGCAATCACTAAAAGTGATCCCTCGATCCGTCAAATTAGATATGAAAAACAGGTATGAACTCAATGAACCAGGAGAGAACATGAACGAGCTCGTCAACAAAATGACGACCTCTCTGATATAAGCCACCAATATGTTCAAGCCCAAAAGTAAGCCAACTATCAGTAAACTCTCAGAATAAAGCTAGAATCTCATCTAAAAGCTAGAAATCTCTAGCCACCGACAACAAGAAGAAAAAAAATTGAAGCAACCGAATTAACCCCCCCAGAGAGGAGAAGATAAAAGAAGATATATAACAGCAGCCATTGAAATCATTCTCGAAAAAGGTAAGGGCTTCAAAACTATTAAAAACGCTCTCAGCACAGGAAAAACGCAAATAACTAGTGTCTTCGAAGAAAATGAAGACCCGACTGCAGATAGAGACCAAATTGTCGAACGCACTCAAGAATTCTACAAAAAACCGCGCTTCCTCCAAACGATGGACACAAGACAACAAAGAAAACATACAAGTTACAAATAACCAGTTTGAAGAATTCCTAGAAGTTACCCCGTGGGAGGTGAAATAAGCCATCCAACAAACGAAAAAATGAACATTCCCTGGACCAGATAACATTACCACCGATCTACTCGAAAAAAAAAACATCACCAGGAAACTAGCCATCCTACTCAACTTCCCCAAAGACAGAGAGAAGTCCAAGAGGATAGGAACACTGCAATCATGATGCTATTACATAAGAGAGGAAACCCGAAAGATCTAAAAAAAAAAAGTTACAGGCAAATAAGCCAACTCAACTGCATCTACAAACATTTTACCAAAGTGATCAGACGCTGAAACATCAAAATGCCGGATAAAAACCAATCACAAGAACAAGCCGGATTCAGAAGTATCTACTCAACTATTAACCATCTCTATTCAATAAATCGTCTAAAAGAGAAAGCAGCATGATGATGCCAATCGTTGTAACATTTGTCGATTTTAAGAGGGCTTTCAACTCAGTGGAAATCCCAAGGTCATCGATGCTATCATACAATAAAGCGTAGACCCTGTATATGTCAGAGTCTTGCAACATATATACCGATAAAGTAGTTCATTCATCAGGTTACGTAAACGTTTCCACTCGAAAAGGGAGCAAGACAAGGTGATACCAGCTTACCCGAACGCTGCCTCATGATGATCCTCAGATACCTAGATAGGGAAAATATAAGAATCAGAATAAACGATGTAACCTCAGATTTGCTGACTACATTTACAAAAAGCCTTCACAAACTCCGAATAATACTAAAGAGACCAGGAAAGTTGGACTACACATGAACTTTAGTAAAAAATATTTCATGTACAGCGAAGACACAAAAATTAAAATTGTAAACATAGACCTGAAAAAAAGTAGACCACTTCTACATCTACAACGAATCTTTATGAAACTCAAAAGAAATCAAGCGAATAATCGCTCTAGGGTGGCAAACTTATGGTAGAATAAGCTCTTTAAGAATGAGAAAATCCCATTAGTTTTGAAAAGAAGGGCCTACAACCAATGCACCCTCTCGATTGTCACCCACCGAGCGGAAATATGGAATATAACCAAAAGATTGACCATCAAAACATGCAACTTGTACATGACAGAATCAAAATCACATGGAGAGATCAAAATATAGCACCGAATATTAGAAAAAGAACAGGGATATCATAGAATCAATTAGAAAACTCAAATGGTAATGGAATTGTCATGTTACAACAGATGGACATCTCGACTTACAACATGGATCCCTAAAGATCATATTCGGAACCATGGCCGGCAAAACAAAGATTGTGTGACGAAATAGGCAAGTTCAGAAAGTATGTTATCTTGTATAGATGTGATTAATATATTGTTATAATTGAAAAATATAAAATTTCAAACCAGACGAAAGAATGTGTTCAAGTGAAGAGTAAGTAACAATCAGTCTCAAACACATGGCTTTTTTACATTCTTTCTGATAGAAGCTGCTTGAAATGTAGTATGTGTACTGTTCATTGCCACTTGTGATAAACATAGACTACGCTATCCTCAACTATAAAGAATGAACTAGGCAGTGAAATAAGTATTTGCCAGGCTTTAAATGCAAATCTCTTCATGCTTGTTTTGAGCTTAGTATCTATTGTCAAATCCGAACAGCGATGGATTGTTGAGAGACGAGGATTTTGGATCCTCGTGGATGATGTGTAGTGCGCCGGCCCTGTAGCTGTTGAAGGAAAGGAATGCTGTTGAGGAGAAGGGAATGGAATGCACGCCAAGTATGAAGTTGGACGCGCATTGAAATAAAGAGGAATGAACACATACAAGAATTATGGCCAGAGAAGAGACGTACGTTTAATACAAGAATAAAGATGAGGTGCATGTACGAGTAACGTTAATACGATCGATCGTGAGAAGTAATGTTAGGAGAAGAGATTGTAAAGGTGGGAGTTCTCTTGTCTTGATAGTACTGGCATCGGAGTTGTAGCGGAGTTGTGTGAACGCGTGGATTCCGTATGGTTGGATTGCTCCCAGATACGTGGAAACCAGGTTCAGTGTGTGAGCCTTACCGCCAAGTGAGTTAACTTGGGGGCCATTCTCAGACGCTGTTGGACTCTCGACCAACAGACTATGAAAGACATAGAACATGAGAGAAGGAGAGAGAGAATGACCGGCCGCAGAGGCTGGGGCTAGCAGCGTACCCAGCTAGGGGTTCTGGAGCTGATGAACATTGGACCATATGCGTCCAGGGGTTGAATAGGAGTCGTCAGAGGAAATGACGTTTTGGATATTAAGCTAAAAGGAGAGTTTCGTATTTTATTTCCTAACTAAAAGTATAGGGAGTACTACACTTGCAACACAAACGAATCAAAACTAGTGGTGCAATCAGGTAGTGGAAACAACAATTGAAGCAAGTAATTCAACTTGCCCGGAGATCAAGTAGCCCCAGTCTCCCCTATATCCATTCGCGAACAAATGTATACATCAAACTCACCTATTCCGGATCCAGTTAGATTTTGTCCAATCGAAAGGACCTTCTGGTTATAAGCTGAATTAGTGATTATCGCTTACAAAATTAATCAGAAACAAGATAACATTGGACATTTTTGCCAGGGAATTTATAGCCAAATCAAGCTGTAATTTAAGAAAAAATAGCACCGCTTGGCATGAACCCGACGATATTCCTTCCGAAATGAAGTCAGACAACATACAGCTAGTATCCTGAACGAGGAAAATAGCCTTCTGAAAATCTACGTTGAAAGCGACAAGGGCCATCGGTGAAGTAAGTTTTTCCTCCCACCACCTTCGTCTTCTAAAAGACCCCCCCCAATCATTAAATTGAATGTTAAAATCTCGAATGATCAGCATCCTGAATGTTTGAAATAACGAAATCACAATGCTGGAAGTTCAATATCCGAAAAGGGGGGTAACAACTGCTTTCATATCAAGAACGACCCTGCTTTCTTTGCCCCTTTCTTCAAAATAGTGCACAGGTTATTCTCTCCAAAATATCCTTCGGTGCTGATTAAGTATTGCAGCATGAAAATACGTTTTTTTTAAAGATTTGCATAAAAACAAGAAGTCAATTCCAAGAGCCGAGACTTCCCGTGTCTAACCCCTGTGGAGGTTGACAGCCGAACTCGAATTAACTCCAACTACCAAGCTCTTACCGACTATCTATCTCTTAGTCTATGATATTGAGCACTCTGGTGGATGAGAGATTTCTGTGTAATTTAAATATATCGCTTAAATTTAGCCTTACTGCCTGTCCAGTTCCGTAGTCCGGAGGTAGGATATCAGCCTTCGGATCTGGATAAGATAATGGAAAGTCTATAGCCACACTGAAGAGATGTAATACATTGAAACAGCTGTCTGTGGGTGACACAATAATATATATATATATATATATATATATATATATGAATATTTGTGTCACATATTATATTATGGTATGTATGATATTACACACATACATACACATTTTTATCCGCGTACTACTCATGGACCCCAACATACAGGAAATGAACATATATCATTTTATTCCTAATTGGCATATATACAGTCGGAGCGACGGTATATTGGAAAACTCAATCAAGCCCAAGCTTAGCTTCGTATTCCCCACGCTGTGTTTTAATACCATTGCAGCCGGGAAGTCTGAAACCATTGATAGCCTATTTGACCATTTCGTGTCGGTTCTATCAGTCAGGGAAACAGAAACGGAAACATGCACAGACACGTAAAAAAGCATCAAACAGATGCCTATGTTTTCGATGCATTAGGTAAACTCCAAAATTACTGGCCTTGTGCTTTCCATACACCAATTGAATAACATTTTCAACAGTTAAAACCATCAGATGGACACCATATTAAACGATAAGATTTTTGTTCATGGGAAGGGCGCTAACTGATACAAGGGGAAACCAAATTCAGGTTTATCAGTAAAATTTCTTTTCAAGCTGACACATTGTTTCTCCAGCCTCGTTTACCATTAAATAGAGAAAGAAACTAGTGAGCAATTTTTTGATAACCAATATCTATTTCTTTATTGGTGAAAAAGGCTAAAAAGCGACGCTCTTTCTGTTTTTTTTTTGTGTGTGTTTAGGGGAAAATAGGTTTCTAATGATTTGCATCTCGCGTTTCAGACATTGATTTTTTTGCCTATTGGAAATATTATAGGACCGTTAATTGGACCTTGACCAATCTCAAGATTGACCCTACAGCTAATTTTCTATACATAATTTTTGGCCAAACACCAGGTGGGTTTATTTTTACAAATGCCTTCATATCTAGAATTATCTATATTATCTTGCAATTTATCAAGAAAAAATATCTATATACTATTCGATCGAGATTGTTCTTTTCTTATGTGAAGCCTCCAATGGCGTTTATCGAGAATTTCATTTTCTCTAAACCTCTGATGGCGTTTATCTAGACCAGAGGTACCAAACCCCTTTCTGTCGCAGAGCACTACCAGTATTGCAGTGGGTACGAATCACTTTTCAAGTAATATTTATCGAGAAAGGTGAAAGAGCGAGGTATTTGGTGGTTGTAAGAAAAAAAAAAAAAAGATTTACATTGATTTTCGGCTCACTTTTGAGACATCTGCTCTTTTTGATGCAGTTTGGAAGTATCATGGTACGTTAACCAATTTCAAGATAGACCCTAGGGCAACCTTTTTGTGCGTTTAGGCGTCTCACGTGATCTTACCGAAGTTAAACTGTATGATGGTGCTGCATTAGTCCACATGTCTCCTGAAGGCAAGAAAACTGGCAAGGATTATGCTGATAAAATTGTCTATCCAAACCCT
Source organism: Thysanoteuthis rhombus (assembly GCA_963457665.1). Classification (NCBI taxonomy): domain Eukaryota; kingdom Metazoa; phylum Mollusca; class Cephalopoda; order Oegopsida; family Thysanoteuthidae; genus Thysanoteuthis; species Thysanoteuthis major. The sequence continues at coordinate 14,531,992 of OY735206.1, read as the reverse complement.
GGAGCCCAGCTTGAATCAGTTGACAAAATTGATATAAACGTGATTAACACTCAAACCTACGAGCAACCTTCGTTGAGACATGCAAAAGGCATATTTATGAGCCCATGAGGAATTGTACGATTCAAAGAAAACCTTACTACTACAACAGAAATTAAAGGGAAATACTACGCTTTGATATATTTGATACGGTATTACGCTTACGTATACGTAATCAACTTTACGAGAGCTGGAAACCTATTGTCGAGAAACACTACGCAGCAGATGGGATTCGTATTACGATTTGAAAATACAAGACAGTGTTTTTGATTCAGGCAGATGTATGAGAGGAGACCCGGTAAAGATAACGTAATCAGGGGATCTTAAATCTTACTATATCACAACAGCAAGGAGGATACTATTCCCAATACTTCCGAAGGCTAAGGAATAATTGAACCGACTCCGGAGAGAAGAAAGAATAGAAAAAATGACAGAGTCTACAGATTAGTGTTCTCCGATCGTGCCTGTTCAAAAGGAAAACGGTAAAGTTCGTTTATGCGTGAATTCGGAGAAATAGCTGTAAAATATGAACACTATATGCTGTTGTATCTTGACGGCATTTCGCCAGAATCAAATGAGATAAATTTTTCTTCAAGCTGAACATTACTAGTGGATCTCATCATATTGCACCAGAAAAAGATAGATTTCCTCTCACAACTTTCATTACATATTTTGGGAGATGCTGTCTTAGAAGTCTATTCTTCGGTATGATATCAATACTCGAAATATTCCAGCGAAGCATGTCGGAGTTATTTCAGAACGTTTAGGGAGTTGAAACAATCATTGATGATGCTTTGATTTATGGGAGCACTATACAAAAAGACGACGAGAGGCTTAGAACTGCTTTCAAAATATTATAGAAATCAATTATCAAATTAAATAGAGATAAATGTTAATTCAGGAAAAAAGAATGGAATATTTCAGACGTGTAAGCAGATGAAATAGTAGCAGTATACATGAACACACACACACGCAGACACACGCAGACACTCCATATATTACAGCAGGAAATATCGTCGGAAAGTTGACAGTATTTCTATTACTTTTGAATGGGTCTATGTATATGCATAACATGTCTATGATTATTGTTGTTGCTAGATATATATGATAATATTTCTATTGCTGGTGACTTTCAGTGAAGTGGATTGTTTGTATTGGTCATTAGCCCAGATGAAACGCACATATGAGCTATTCGCAAATGATCGGATTAATTTTTCAGTCAGATCGTTGAGGAAAGAATGATACAAGGAGGCCCAAATAAGAATAGTTGACACTCATGCAGTTGACTTTCTTTGAAAGATTGAATTTGGAGGAGTTATGGATAGCTTTTGGTGTTAAGAAGGATTGCAGATACATCTCTGTCCATTATTAGTACTTTAGTACATAAAAAACTGATATTTCATGTGATTTCGTGTCATTTTCCAAGAAAAAGGAAAACATCAGCATGGTAATCCTTCGAGGCGTATGCTCTGATTATAGATTCATTCCCCATACTCCCTGGAATGTCTAATGATTAAGAGGTGCTGCAGCGTAGAATGAAAGACTAATTTTTGTCATGTACAGTAACACATGGTACTTGAATAGAGTGAATGAAGCTTGGAAAAAGCTATTTGAAAATATTCCATCTACTCAAGCGGCACTTGTGCAGCACATCAAACATGCTGTGTATCAGGCTGAATAATTATCCTGCCATAGCCTCATTGCTGGGTCATCCATCCCTTACTCATCCAATTGGACTTGGTATATAGTAACTCAATCTCCCTGAAGCATCGAGTCTGGCGACGAACTAATCGGATGTAGTTGCAAAATCACATTCAGAGACCCCTGTGAACGCAAAGATGCTCCGTTATACTGCCAAGTAGCTTGCTAATATGCATGGAAATGGATCATATATGCAAACGTGGTAAGGCAAAGTTATGATGAAATATATTGATATTTTGAACCGATGATTTGATCATGAATCATTTGTCTGATCACTTGTCTTTTTCTCTTATTGGATCCAGTATAGAGCTTTTGTCACAACCTACATGATTTTTTCTCTTAACGACTGGACTAAGAGTATGACAACACCGTAACTACTTCTATACACTCAGCATTGTAACTGGAATGTGTAAATATTTCTCGTTGAATCAGACTGCAACCGGCAGACTTGATTACTTCTGACAAGAGACATTGTCTAAGATTTTAAATGACTTATCAGGCCAGCCTTGGACCATGGAATACGACAGTCATGCGCATATATCATGCCTTCCACTCTTTGTAGACCCTGGGGAAGTTCTCTGTCCTCATCTTATGAATTGCACGAAGCAACTTTGTGCATCTCCAGTTTAGCTCCTCCATTAAAGATGTTTAACCTCACATACATGTATAAATATGTGCGTGTGTGTGTGCATGTGTATATCTCTGTGTGTGTTAGACACCCATACTTATACATATTTATTACACATTTTGTTGAAAGTAATGTGGATAAGGACTGTCTCTAGAAATGTATGGCACTCACTTTAAAATGAATACAGGAATCGTTCATTATTGCTAGACTAGATGCTTCCAGCTGGTCAGTCAGATATTTCCAAGTTTAGATTTTTATTGTGTTGGATGATTGATGATATTACCTCTATTTTTTTTTCTAACACTTTTACCTTGTGATGACAATCATCCAAGAGAAAGCGGAGCATTTCCAGATCAGAATGTGTTTTTTAATCATTTATTACATTGACGATTCTGGTTTCCTGGTTGAAGATTATCTTATCTGGCTTTTATTTTTTTAATCATCTAGGTTTCTAGAATTTATGAAATCAATCTTTGATGAAACACACATGCAAAAACCCTTATATATGTCATAGCAATACATTTCAGTGGACTATAAGGTGATATTCTTGGTAGTTCCATTATTGTCTCGATCTCCTATTTCATACTACATTTCTTTCAATGTATTTGCCCCCAATTGTTCTATTTTAGTATCTAAACTGGTGTGTCAATACCATTATTTTAATTACCATTGAATATGTAATAAAAAAAGAACCTGTTTTGAAATTAGCTAAATAGGGAATATTGATGAAGTTTCAGTGACATCTAATGCAGGGCCCCCGAGAAGAATTCTATAAGGCAATTCAAAGCTATTTTTGACCCCCTGGGGTGACCATTTCCACCAAGGAAGACACTGTAAATCAGTGTTTCCCAATCTGCGGTCTGTGGACAACTGTCAAGCGACATACAACCTTAACGCTTTCAGATTATTATTCATTTCTTCTCTGGCATCTACTCATAGCAATATAACTTGTTGATTCATTTGTGACATGCTCTTGAGTTTTATTCCCTTTGCCCACTTAATGATTTTGATAAAGAAAGCCAGGTTTCATTATAAAGAACGAGAGTGAAAATGGAAGAGGTTGCATATATGCTAGAGTAATTATGATATTTTAGTTGTTAATGTTGAAAGAAACAACCTCTTCCACTTCACTGTTTGATATGCTATAGGAAATGTTTATTGGAAGAGGTTTGGTGAACCTTGGGTATATCAATTATTAAGTATCTTAGTTGAAAATGTGCATTAGTAAAGGGATGGTGATGTGTTGGAGTATTGGGGTTTGTGGATGACAAATTGGCTTTTGGTCGTTTGGATCGCCCAGCCCCGTTTGGACTCCTAGGCCCTGGTACAATGCACCGGCTGCACCCCTCTTTTGTGGCTTAATTCAGCAATTTTTTTCAATATTCACTGCTGAAATTCTGTTGATTCCATCAAATAAATGAATTTACTTTAAAGAGCATTCTGTCCATAGGGTGAAAGCCTTCTCCTACCCATGACTCTATTACTCTAAACTGAGAGATGAATTACTTGTTTTTCTCTGTTACAAATGAAGCATTGCAGATTATGTAGCAGAAATGTAGCATTGCAGATTATATCATTAAATAAACTGCGTTGAATCATTGATCCTGTTAGGATCTAAAAACAAAATTCAATAAAAATGATAGACAGAATAAAAGGTTTTTGGTCTACATTCTTCTTGAATTCAATAATCATAATTGATCTGGGAGACAGAGTTAGTGGTTTGGAAGCTCATCCCACACTTTTTTGCTGGAGCAACTGAGTGAAGAGTGACGAAGGCAAAGAAGAAATGAAAAATCAATGTACAGCAGTCGGTTGGAAGGGTTAGATTAAAAAAAAACTGAGCTTGAATTGCAGACTACAAGAGGAAGAAAAAAAGGACTTGGGTAAATATAGTTGCAGTATACAGAAGATGTTTCAGATTTATTTACATTTGATATATCTATGGAAAAATTCTTATTGCAGAATCAAGTTTATCAAATAATATGCTGAATCAAGAAGCAAGGTGGCAAGGTACTTTTCACTTTTCACTCGGTTGTTAGAAAACGTTAACCAAAACGGTTACTAAATAAAATATAGAAAATTTTGACCTTTTTACTGCCCCTCAAAAAGCAAAGGAATAACTCATTCATTGATCACACCTTTTTCCAACTTTTTAATTGATCACATGGCATGCTGCCAAAAGACATTGGTCACGTGACTGCTTCTATTGAGTGACTAACCAGATTTGTCTCGCCATTTGGCCTCTAACTTAAATGCGCAAGATATCTTCTGGAATGATTTCTGACAATAAAAAAAAATTCTTCACAGAATTTCGGAGATTTTTTTTTTTTTTTCACTTAATTCTATGTTACTGCTATCAGACACACTTAGTGGTTTACAACATTGCTAATTAATATGAGTACTCCACTCGACCTCTCCTGAAAACAGCTTTTATTTTTTGCACATTCTTTGTGCTTTTTTGACTCTTCTAATCTTGTCTCAGCACTAGCGGACTTACCTTCTAGCCTAAACACTTGCAAATGAACATGAGCATACCTTGTTGATATCTTCTGAAATTGGTTTTCTGGATCTTTGGAAAAATGATTTTCTTTGCAGAATAAGATATCAATTTTTGGAGTATGAATATGATTTCAGATGAAATAGTAGCAGTATACATGAACACACACACACGCAGACACACGCAGACACTCCATATATTACAGCAGGAAATATCGTCGGAAAGTTGACAGTATTTCTATTACTTTTGAATGGGTCTATGTATATGCATAACACACTTTTTGTTCGGTCGGTCGGTCCCAAATATATTAAATGATAGAAAGAAGAAAGAATTGGCTGGTGTAGTTTATTTAAGAGCTGCTACGACAGACTTCCAGTTTGTTTTGTTAGTTTCTATGTTCCGTATCCGTAAGTCGCACCTGGTATTAAGTGTTCATTGTAAACTTAAAGTGCATTAGCAAGTGGCTTCCAGCCGATCGTCCTGATCGTATTTTGAGGACTTCATTCTTGAACATTACTTTTGTAAGAAACTGTCGATCAAAACTGGCACTAAAACTGTCAACATTGGTTTCTCCAGTTTTCAACTTCGTCTACCCGGCTGTTTATGTTTGTTTGTATGAGATAGAGGGCTGAATACTTACTTTTCTACATTCTCTATTCAGATCAGTCAACATGTTTTATCATTCTTCATCAACTTTAAAACAGTATAGCAGTATGTCTCAGCTTAGAATAAAAGTTATTGAATTTTCAGAATCTACACATTTTTGCACAGTAGTAACAAGTCTGATTTATTATTTGAGCTACCTGTTGTCTCAAACCTTCCCTTGCAAGAAGTGGTCGAAATACTTGAAAAAGTGGTATTCGGTCGCAGAGAGGTTTGGTGAGTAAGCTGGTCAAGGTAGAATTTCGTAGCCTGGTGCGTTCATTTTCTGCTTTTCATTTAAGGTAATTCATGCGACGTTGCAACGTTTTTGTTCCTCAGCAGCCTCTCGACTTGTTTTGGGTGGGTCAACAATACTGGCTCTCAATTGAACGTTCTCAATCAAAGAAGAACGTCCACAACTACAAGGCTCTCGTCTCCGTTCCGAATTTTTTGTGACCAATGTTGAGCTCTAAGCTCGTTGATCACCTGGCTAAATACTTGGTTGATATTGCAAGCAGTTTCTGACTTAAGTCCTAATTTGAACATCTACAACAAAATTTCTCAAATTTTTCATCTTTTGACAGTCCCGAATGAACCACAATGAATAGTGAAAAGACGTTACTCATCATCATTATCATCATCGTCAGCCTTTTAGGGCATAGACTTTCCAAAAATTCGTCAGACCTCTCTATCAAGGGCGTTGCGTAGCCACTACTTTCTGAATTTGTTTAGCTCGTCACACCATCTTACTTTTTGTCGGTCATCATTTCGCTTATGATCATTGGGTATTCATGGTGTGAGTCGTGATGTCCAGCGGTTGTCTGACATTTCTGCAACATGTCCAACATTTCCACGTCCAACATGGTTTCTTTTATATCTTGGACGGATGTCTTTTTCTGATATAATGTGTTATGATTTCTCCATGGCTCTCGCATGAACACGTTGCATAGTTTGTGGGTCAATCATTTGGTTAGCCTCCATGTTTCAGCTCCATGGGTGACTATCGGGAGGATATATAGGTTGTATTTTGTATTTTTGGGGGGACTAGTGAGTTTTTCTTGTTATTAAAAGTCGAGCTTGCTCAATTGAAATCTTGAGAACCTAAATTGGTTCGTTGCTTGTTTTCTTCTTTTGAGAGTTCCATGGAGATCCGTTATCCTAGGTTAATGTAGTGATCTACTTTCTTCAGCTCCACGTTTTCGATTTCGATTGTTGTGTCCTTGCTTTCTTTATTTAGTTCGTAGTATTATTTGGGTGTCATGAAGGGTGTCAGCAAAGAGAACGATATCGTTGGCAAATCTGGAATTACTGTCTATTTTGATTCCTTTGTGCTCTCGGTTTAGGTTTCGGAAGATTATCCCAAGGTAGGCTGTGAAGAGTTTTGGTGAGCTAGTATCACCTTCAATCACTCTTTTCAAAAAAATGAGTTTATTTATCGAATTTGAAAATAATCAAAACTGCAATTATTTTCTGCACCAAACTAGTACAACCAGAGTAATGCAATCAGAATGAACGCACTATGATACTCATCGCACTGGGTTTCTCTCATCATTTGACTCACTGAATTCAACGTCAGTTTCTGGATTATCGTGCACTTTCTGGTTACTGCAGATCTGTAACCAGCACATGTCTGTACATATCAGTCCAATGATAGGCATGCAAGGCTTGGAAATTTGCACAAATGCATGCATTTGCATATTAGCAGTCCCAAGACCACATCTGGTTTGGATGGGGAGCACATCAAGTAAATGGCCAGCTCGTTATCATCCTCTATTCATCCATATCCAGTAGAGTTGGTACCGCAGAGTTAGCTTGCTGACAGCGCTACTAAATTGCTGCCTGATAGTTAGCTCATTGAACGTGCAGTGTGTACTTGTTGGCAGCTGGATGGAATCGACTTCTCCCCTTTTGGTGCAGTAGAGCTGGTAGTACAGTTGGTTCATTTCGCGAGTGTTGCTATGAGTTCCAGACATGTAACAGGTGAATTTCTGGAACAGCTCATCATTCACGTTCCATGACTGTCCATGTCCACTAGAAGTCTTTTGTATGAAGTGTCCTTTGTCACCATCTCAGAGAATTCAGCTTCCTGCAACTGTCAAACTTCGACCCGTCTGTCCACACGATATCTTCAAAAACTCTCAATGGAGTGGTAGACAATAAACTACGGAAGAAGTGTCCAAATTTTTGAGCTGATCCATCAATAATTATCTCCCCTATTTCCTAGTTATCGATCAAGACGTATTTCATTTAAAAACGAGAGTTTGACATTTGATTGTAAATAGCTCAAAATGACCTGCTCTGATGCGTATGGTTCCCCTGTAAACTTTATTCAGCATGAAATCACCTTTCCAACGATATATGATATACCCATATTTGATCATTCTTTCTCTGACGATACGGGCACCCCAGTGAAATTCCACCATTATGCAACTGATCTGGAATGTCTGTCCAAGTTCCTTTTACTCGCTGAGGTGCCCTAGAGCATGTCCAATTGGTTTTATTAGTCAGCTCAAAAATTCTTGCAGAGCCCTGTCCAGGCCCAGGTTAACTAGCACATCCCAAAAATGGTGCCCCAACCTCGACCCTCCTATTGCTTATCTGAGAAGACTTTCAAAAATGAAACATCCCAAAATAAATGGAGGCTGTATTCAGTTAAGACACATAAAAGTACGTTAGAAAAATATATTATCCTTCAAGAAAATGTTACTTCACTAAACCAAATCTTTACCAACGGATCCTCTGCTTACATAACGACCAGTTTTATACAATAGTATTCGTTTGGACGATTGAATAATTTGAATGATTGAATTAACTCTATACATTAGAGCAATGATTAAATTCTAAATCTAAATTTTCATGTTGAACAATTCAAACAAATTATAAAAATAATTTAACGCAAGAAACTGCAAGAGACCCGTGGTGCCCCTTTCTCTTGCGATGCCCTAAAAACTTGCTGACTTTGCTAAATGGTTGGATGGTAAAAATGAGGCAACTAATCATTTGGAAAGGTTACCATTACTAATTTACTTCTACTGGTATTACAAATAAAATTGGAATTTTGTAAATATAATTGAGATTTTGCCGCCATAGGTGGTACCAATATTATCCAGTCTGGCCTATAGACTCTATACAGAATCCGATGAGAATCTAAATTATAGCCAAGAGTTCAGTATGATTGAAGATAGCTATTATTTTTCATAGATTGCATGCATTAGGAAGAATAGACTTGAAGAATATCTGCAACGCTAAAAGTTTTCTTAATATCATATATTTGCCTAAATTTGATTTTTTGATCAATGGAATTCTACCAGTTCAGGAATATGCAGTTCATGTAGAATCTACATGAAATTAAATAATGAAATACAAAATGAACTTCAGGAAAACTATAAACGAATAATAAAACAAGATATTTGCTTAAAAGATATAACTCATGATCCTTTTTTTTTCAAAATTAGCAAATGCAAAATCGGAGGCATCTCTGATATGACCCAAACTTCTTAGTTAATTATGTCTCCCCACATCTTGCGTCTGTCCACAGACCTTAAATGCAGAGTTCTTATTCAGAATGATTTACAACAAATCAAACCAAACCAGAATATGTCCAATACTCTACTATAAAGTGTAATTCAGGTATGTATTCTTACTCAATATATATGACGACAGAAACGAGTAACTTCTATTTCAAAATGAATTTAGAGTAGAAGTATTCCTTATCCAGAATAGTGAATTAAGTTTTAAGCTCAAGATAAAGGATAAAAATGCCATTTAGCAACTAATTGAAATGAATTCAAACAAATACTGGAGTAAAAATAATAAACTACTTTGAAATAACTGATTATTCACACAATTGTTTGCCTGCTTGTTTGATGATTAAACAATGATTCAGGTAAAATAGCATGCTGTTCTTTTCATACTGATTTGCAATCATACGTAGTATATTTTTTTTTAGAGAAAGATGTTTCTGCAATTCATTTTATGCAGGATAATTCTTCATTAAATTTTGTATCATAGGGTACTTTTTTGTCTTCAATGTAAAAATATATCTAGAGTTTGGAAGACAATGATTGAATTTATCCAAGTTATTTTCGTCTCATAGTTATACTATCATAATATGCAAAGAATATATTTTGGTCAATGGTTTTGAATTTTTTTCTGATCACATTGATAGACACTCATTTCAATACATTGAATATTTTCAAATTCATTTAATCATACTACGAAGTACAAACTTGAGCAACTAAATAATACCAACAGGTCAATGATCACTAAAAAAGTCTAATTTTTCAAAGAACAAGCATGAACGTTGCCGGGCACAAAGTAACGGATCAATTTAGCATGAATTTACATTTAAAATTATCCCCTACTAAAACCTATTTAGGAGCAGAACTAAAAAAAGAAGAAAAATTCTTGCATGGACGTAATGAGTGAATGTTTGATTTTACAGTTGACTTGTTCAATTGGTGCAGACTGTACGCGTGATACATACATAGCCAAGCAGCAAGCCAGTGGTATCAGCTTAAAAACTGAAGAAACCTTTGTTGACGGATTTCGTTGACAGTTTCTAATTATTCTTCCAGACTATTCTGCTACTGTTGTCTCACCAATAAAAACTGCTTATCTATAAAAAGAAATGGTCATATTAGCTGAATGCATCCAAATTGATTCACTTATGTCCTTTTCCCAAATAATCTGAATACAATCTATAAGTGTTATTTTTCTTGTTTCCTTCAAAAAGAAAACTTTCAAGTTTATTGATTGGACAAGATTCTCGAAAGAAAACATCAGCATAAAAAAGGAAAGGGGAGGGGAATATACTGGATCTATAGTAGATCTGAGTAGAGGCTGGAGTGGTGCTATTCTCCAGAAAAGAGTAGTTTGGAAATTAACTTACAAACACAGTGTTTACAGTTGTTAGATAAATTTAAGTAAAGTGTAAAAAATGAAAACCAAATATTTTAGCTATGGTTTTGAGGTATAATAATTTTTAATAAGCCTTAACCGGTTTCCTATATGTCTTCAGAAGGGTGATGTGATTCTGTTTCTGGTCTTTTTTTCCATTTGACATGTAGAGGGGATTAAATTCAGGTCATTTGTGTATCAATCTTGATTCTGATTCAAATTCCATGAGAGCAATAACATTGCTGTAAGTGATAATATAAGTATGTACATAAGAGAATCAATGTGTGTGAATGTATGTGCTCACAGAATAGCAGAACAGTATTTAGGTCTGATTATAGATTTGTGTCGCAATTGATGATATGAATCAGTACGATTTTTCAAAATGCATCACCGTATGGAGGATTTTGGAAAGAGAAATAGAACTATGCTTTCCAAGGGTATCAGAGCTGAGGTTTCAAATCCAAATTGAAGAATGGGAGAATTACTTAGTGAAGAAATTTGTTTCCTTTCTTTGTGCAACATTGTCAGTGTTCATTTTGTAGGAAAGGAAAACTGAAGATTTTGATTCTCGTGGACAACATTGAAAAATGTGTGAACTTTGAGTATCCTTATCGAGGGATCTCTTATTTGTTATGTATGTACTGTTCCAAAGATGGGAGATTACCCCTACGTATTTTTATTGTAACCTCGACAAATAATGGCACTGATGATGTTTTTAACGTCACAAGAGATGATGAATTTGATTTTTAAAGGTTGTACCACATTTGAAAGTATATTTATCTCCCATTGAATTATGCGTAAGCTGCCATTTGGTCTATTGCATTTGGTTATCTTTTTCTCTGGTTCTGTTTTCTCAGAGAATGTGGCTCTTGTCAGTAGCTTTTTTAAATTCGGAGGTTGGCGTTTACTTTCAATTATTTAAGAATTAATGAGGATTTCGTCTATGTAGGAGTCTTTCTTTTGGATGTGAATGTCTTGTTGAATTAAAAAAAACTCAGGGCTTAAAGGGTTGTATCAATTTCAGCGTTTACTGCTAGTTACTATTGTCTATTTAATTGTGTGGCTTTTTCAATTCCAGTTCTAATTAGGGGGAAGGGATAGTTTTGTTTAAGTATGTATTTTTTTAGTTCCTTGAGTCCAAGATTTAGAGTACTCTATTCGGACATTTTTGTTTCTAAGCTCCAGGCTAAGGAAAAGGATATACTGACCTTTGTGTGTTTAGGGTGACACGAAGAAAATAGCAAGTAAGTTTTTACTCTCCGTCGGTTTATAATGTATGTCGGTTAGGATTTCTCAACCGTTTTTCATGATTTTGCAGTCTAAAAACGGAATTTCGTGTTCATTAAATTCCATTGTAAAATTAATGTGTTCGTGTAGGTTATTCAATACGTAATGAAGATGTAGAAGTTCTCATTTCAATTTGTTCCATATTAAGACAAAATCAGCTAAAAGACAAGTCTCAGAAAATCTCTGAAAATTCAGTTACTAATCTCTCGTATTCTCTGCTATATAATTGTTCCTCTAGATAGCCGATTTTCCCTCTTGATTAATAAGACCACTCAAATCCTCTGCATTGAGATGGGTGGATTTCCAGATTGAAGACCACTCTCCCCAAAATGGTCTCAATGAACTGAACCATCATGAAAACACTACATCACACTCCTCATAAAACACCAAAAAACATACATGTACATACTTCATACATACACTCTCTTTGCTATAACGACCCAATATTTCCGCTAATTTGATATAAACATATGAAATGAACTATCAATGCTAATACTTGATGCATAAATGATTTAGTGCGTATTGTACATACATAATCAAGCAACATAGCCGTTAGAAATTATACTTATTAGAGTTGTTGGAGCAACTTTGAGGCTAGAAATACCATAATAACAGATATTTTAATCGTAAAAAAACTCCCAACTTATTTCATTATAACAAAATGATTTGAAAAATGTAAGTTATTAATTATTCTAGTCTTCCTGTAACATATGGTACGAAATGGGAAAAAATCACTACAAAACTTTTACTTATTTAAACTTACAAAAGATTTTGAATTGTTTACTTTATTAATCGCTACAAAATACATTTTTTAATTATAATATCAAACAATATGTTCCTAAGATGTTCATGCGAAAACGAAAACAAAGCAAAAACCCTTCAAATTAACAAAAGAAATTTTATCAAAGACATAATTATACCTTTTGATTTAAAATTTCGTTCAAATCCCAGGGTACGAAATGAGCAATAAAACATTTATTCATTTAAATTTGAAAAAAAAATCCTATATTAAATTACTCAAATAGTATTAATTCAGTTAAAATATTCGTAACTACTGTTATCCTTTTGACCGATGACTTTCTCCTATCTCAATCGTAACTTGCAGTAATCCGAACTGCTGCCATTTTGCTTAATACTTTTTGATTGATGCTTTTGTATCTAGATTCGTTTCTTGTTTGTTCGTGGAACGAAGGGATGGCAAAAATTCTTTTTAATTTTATGTAAACAAAAGTTTGTTTATCTATCTATCTTGTTTGTTGAAAGACAGAAGTGAGAAAAAAAATTGAATATCTGATCTTTTTTTTAATATGCTCAATAAAGTATCGTGAAGTTTAGGGATTTGATCTCATATTCGTTTATTTTTGAAGTTACAAAACTCGACGAATGTCCCGAGAAATTTGATTTTTATAAATATTCCTCTCTATTTATAAAAATAGTGTTACGAATTTATTCCCCGTCTCTTTTCCTATATTTGTGAACAATGGTCAACGCGAGTTTTTTTTTACAATTAATTTTTGCCACAAAACAATACCATTAATATGTTTTTAACTGAAACACCAAATATGAGGTAGGCTTACCCAGCTAGATATTTTGGGATTTGAGGGGCTTGGTTCCTTGAGAGTCACCCCATCCAACTTTAGTGCATTGTTTTTCAATGGGCAGACCTTTCAAAAACCTGGAGTCCATAAATTTTATTGAGTAGACTTTTCAAAAGCCTAGACTTTTGAGTGAGCGGGTAAAGGTTCTTGCGTCCTGAAGCGTCCCCTCCAACATTTATTAATTTTTTGCTTTTCATTGGTAGTAGAAATGAAATTAACTCCTATTCAGAAAGCTTTTTCGGGCTCTCCTCCACTGAAGTGCATAGATTCAAATAAACCCCATATATCAAATTAATACTCCGACAAAGTAAAATTAAGTCGCAAAACTAATTATAATTACATTGCATGCAATTTGTAAATTAATAGAAAATTAATACCTAGAGAAAGCTAGTTAATATATTTTATTTGGGGCTAATTGTAATCAAAACCTGCTACTCTTTAAAAACCATCCTGCTACTTAACACAATTTGTTCCTGGCAACCTGGAAAGGCAGGTGCACAATATTGTCACTAAAAGTGACAATATCTTTAGTAATTTTATCAATTTGTTCAAAACAATCGAAGGCATTATTGAAATGAATTCCAATCATTAATCATTCATTTATTTCTTTATCAAAGAAACTAATTTTTTTATTAATAATATTTTGTGTGTGTGTGTGTAAGGCCAGCCTCCTTCTAACTTCTTTAGGAAAAAAGATGGTCACAAGTCAGGGTCCAGTTTATGGAATTGAACATCAGGTGTTGCAAAGCTGGATATAAACTTAGGCCCCAGTATTACACTATGGGTATTTTGGAAATCGATAACCTATTTTGAAGCCAATTCATTTGCTCCTCAAGAAATAAAGTTCAAACTCAATTAAAGCAGTTCATTCTTCACAGAATAAATGTTTTTTTTTAGATTTCATTAATTTAACTTTAACAAATCTTGACTATGGTTTTTTTCATAAACTGACTTGTCTTGTAAGTCCACACAATTGATCATAGCTTTAATAATTCATAATTATGAAAAAGACACAATGTAATCTCGAACTCCTCAAAAACATATAAAAAATAAAACAATTTCTCAACATAAGTTTTACACTATCTATGGTGCATTCAATCAATTTTCTCCGGTAATTACAGTTGATACTGTATTTAAACTAAAAAGCACTCAGAGAGCGCCTACCTCTGCAATTATTGGGGGGAGGATTGCTCATGGATCCACCACGAAATCTAATCAGTTCTTCCATAGCATATTGTCCACCCTTCCACAAAATACCTTGTGAACAAACATGAAATTTTGGCGATTTTATGTGGTTTAGACGTATAACTACAGCATGGGGGTGTAATTTTGCACGTATCCACTTAAAAATTGAATCAGTTTTTTCATTGTCTATTAAAAAATAGCGATCTTGAGAGATACCATCAGATGGTCGACGCGAGAAAAGAACAATCTCTATAGACCCAATCTGAAGCTTTGCACAAAAAAAGAATAATCTCGATAGAATAATACCTAGATATTTTTCTAGATAAATAGCATGAAAGTATAGATAAATTTTTAGATACAACCGTATTTGCACAATACACTCTACCTGTTCTTTGGGCTAAAAGTATATAATAGTCGTAAGCCTAATTTAACTTGAGCGAACGTAGATTCATATTTTATTATCTCTTACGCCAACATCAGGGGTATACAAACTAACTTTTCAGCAGTTGAATATTTTGCCTTAAATGTCCAACTTCATCACTGGCACTTTCCAAAACTGATCATTATCCATCTATACCAGAACAGGAGTTCACTATCCCTGGTTACTCCCCACATAACGTATCTCCCCGGGTTCATTGTATGTAATGAAGAAGACTTTCCATGTGCACCCTGCTTCACCTTTCATGTATTTTCGTGTGGCACACTGCATAGCACTGCTTTCGTCTTCACACTCTATCAGCCCCAAGACAATGGTTGTTTTCATTATTGCCACAGAGTTTTAAGAGATGCAAAATCCATTTATGTTGAATTGGTCCAAGTTGAAATTTATCAAGAACTGTTTATATCTCATGAGATTTGGAGAATCACCAACAAAGTTCGGAGCCAAGGCAAATCGCCTATTCTCACCATGATAAACAGACCCGAGATTATCACAGCATCCTCTGATAAGGCTAAGCTTTTCTCTACAAGCTTTGCTTCTAACTTGACTCTGAACGAACTAGGTCAACCACTTCCTGACTTTCCATTTCGTACTGATCACTCTCTTACCAACTTAAGAGTATTAGTCAAGAAGATCAAATAAAGCTACGGTACCTGATAGCATTCCAGAAGTTGTTCTCGAAAACCTCTCCTTAGAGTTGCCCCTAATATCAGCAAAGTTGTTTAAACGTTGTCTTAAAGGACGTTTTCCGAATTCGTTGAAGCCATCTTCTGTTTGTCCAGTTTTCAAAAACGTTGGTGAATGTTGCAGTCCCTCTCAATATCGACTGATTAGCCTTTGAGCATCATTAATAAGGTCTTCGAGTCCGTCATTAATAGACATGTTTTGATTCCCCTTGACAGAGATAATCTTTTAAATAACATCCAGTATGGTTTTCGATCTTCCAGATCAACAGCTGAGGTGCTAACTGCTATCACACAGAATCAGCGGAGTACTGGATGGTAACTTTGTTGCACTTGACTTGACTATCTCTAAAGTTTTTATTGTACAAGGAGTTGCTCCACAAGATCCCTAGTTACGGAATTTCTGGCAGAGTGCATTCAATCATTGGATCCTTTCTGTCTGGGAGGAACACGCGAATGGCTGTTAATGGCCAGTCCTTAGGGGTTCATGGTATTAATGTCGGTGTACCAAGGGCTCCATCTTTAGGCCTACTTTCTTCTTGGTGTTTTTAAATTATTTGCCTGACAATATCATCAGGTCTTTTGTTAACATCCCTGCCGATGATACCACACTCTATAACAATTTTTCTACGGGCTTTAACAACCAGAACATTAGATCTGATTTTTTTCTCTCATCTGTGCCAGTTAATTGTGAAAATGTTCGTTATATCGCCCCTGAAAATATCTGACGCAACCTACCATATTGTAATTCTACATGAGTCAGATTCGACCACTAACTGAAATACTGCTCCCTCGTTTGGGCAAGCTCTACCCCACCGGTGTAATCTAGCCTCGGTAGGGTGCTGAATCGAGTGTAGTAGGTGATGAGCTATTCTCATCTCTCAAACCACCATCCAACCGACGTGATGTTGCGAGCCAAGTACTTGTCTATCACTATTTTCATGGAATTGTCATCACGTATTTCCATCAGTGAGAGATGTTTCATTCAGAAACAATAAGCTATCTCTAGTAAATCCCACCCACACTTTCTGACCATTCCACGTGCCCGTTGCAATTTCCCCTCAGACAGCTTCCTCCTCCAAACGGCTGTTTTGTGTAACTAACTTCCTTGAAATAGTTTTCTTGCTGAATATAATGTCCATCTTTTCAAATCCAGGGCCGATAAATATTTCGTGAGCCTGAAATTACTTGAACCATCTACCTGCGCATTGTATAGGGTGACTGAATGAAAAAGAAAACACGCACAATTTATGAACTTGTGTGTAAGCATGTGTATGTTATAAATGACACAGTTAGATAAATGTGTGTGTGTGTGTGTGTGTTAAAGGACATGCACTTAGAGAAAGATAGGGACACGTATCTTAGATAAAATAAGGCATATGTAGTTTGTAAGAGATTGATAATTAGTTCGAGTTCGGTTGTCAACTCTCACAGAGCGATTATGTAATTTTTCTTTTCATGCCATTTTATTCTAACACAATTTTGGATTTTGTATATTTGTCAACAAAACCCCAGCTATGAAATGTGTATCTGGTCCACAGACTTGTTACTTAAAGCAATAGATACGGATATATTAATCAGAGGGAGATGAGTTCGTCACTAAATACTTGAGAAGCCTAAAATCTGTCTTGAGTACGCAAATCTCCTTTTTCCTAATACTAATAGATGTTGGGACTATTTATGCAAAATTTTCAAGTTGTAGCTGGTTTAAACACTTGGATATGAACATGAATTCAGCATGTCCGATTAGGGGCTATCAATGTGACCATGGCCGATCTTAAGATTGAACGTAGAGCTACACTTCTATTCATTTTGGTGACTCTCAGATCTTCACTTCCTGAGATCTAGGTCGATGTACAGTGGGGGTGCAATTTGCAAATGCAATTTTATCCAGAATTATCTAGATTTCCATGCCATTTATCTAGAAAAATATCTAGATATCGTGGTTCTGGGGCTCACGTTTTAGTCACTGAAATTTTTTGTTCTCTTTGGAATTATTATTTCGTGTCATCTATCTAGAAAAATATATGCATAAAAGAAATCCTTTTTTTTCTTCCAAACCCAAAACAGCTAAAGAAGGCTTTGCTTTTTGGCCTTTTTTCCCCCATATATCCTAGTCTGTTAATCTGACACTCACGTGAATGCATCAATAGATCCCAAGCCTAACAACAAAAAGAAAGCATTTGCTTAACACGATGAATATTTATTCTTTCAACGTGAACACCTCTGTTATCAATGCACTCAATTCAGCAGTGTACAATAATCACATAGATCGAACATTGTATAGTGAACATTTCAGATTGAGATTCAGCTAATGTATTAAGTTACCGACCTTTTGATTCACACACACACACACACACACACACACACACACACACACACACACACACATATATATATAAATGTGTGTATATAGTTTGTCTGCTAAAAGGAAAAAAATCAAACTAATTTTTTATGATGAGAAATTTGGGGCAAAATTTAGCTTTCAGATCTCTGCACTTCACAATACAATTATACATTTTCAGTCTTAGAATCTATAAAACTCCAACATTATTTTGAAATGATATCACATGAAACAAAAATTCTATTTACTAAACTAAGAAGGCACTCAGAGAGCGCGTGCCTCTTCGCTTGATTCATTTTAACTCACAATTATTTCCCTTAATCTCAGGAACTTGGTCATGACTGTGTTATTACATCTGAAAAACTGAAAAACTATGACCATCTCACAATGTTAGCAAAATTAGGAAAAAATCTTAAATCTTTCTTAAAATTCAATTAATCAATCCTTGTCCCATGGTCCGCCCTTCCATAAAATGTCATCAAATTTCATTGTTAACCTTTAGAGATATTGTATGGACAAAAAAACAAGTAAACAAACAGACACAAACATGGGTGAATACATATCTGTTCAAGTTCTTTGGCAGAGGCATGACTGGTAATACTTCTGAATAATTTACTGATATTTATCAATTCATATGTCATGTTTTATGTCAGTTACAGTGTTAACCTTTTTTGAAAAAAAATCATTTATTTGAAGAAATGATATACAGAACAAATCATAAGGAGATTGGTCAAATAACTGTAGAGAAAAGCCAAAGCATCCTTTTTCTCTTATTTGATTTTATGAAATATTTATTAGATATTTGCTTTCCGACATTTTTATAATTGAAGTTTTTTTCCCTGGGCAACACTAAGTAATCCAGTTAGTTTTATAATATGATCTTGGATTTTGCGACGTTCTGCATAAACATTAGGTAAATGCTTCACTGAATTCTGCTGACTCTTGAACCATTAGTTTTATAATTGTTATTGATTTGCACATAATGTTGGAATGCATTGTGTACATGGTCTACAGATTCTAATAAAATTCAACAAGATGACCATTGAGAAAACTTTTTATATTTTAGCTTCTTTATTCTAAAGTTAGCGATATACTGCTATTCTTTCAGAAATTATTACTACTGGACTAGTATCTTTGTTGTTTTTGGTTGCATCTTGAATGAGAAATGCTGAGCCAACAACTTAACCTCAACTTCATCTCTCTTCTCTATAACAATGAAACATTGATTGAAAACTACGACGGCAGATGGCCCTCTTCATGGTTTGATACTGAATTCGATGAGAACTGATTGATAGCGGAAGGAAAAGCAGGAATTGTGGACCTGGTCAACTGAAATAGAACTGTGACACTTTTTATATTTGCCATGTAGCATGTAATGTCCTCATTAGACTTAGTTGATACAGTGTTGGCATGGAAACAGCTGCAAATACATAGTGCAGAAAATCAGTCATATTTGCTGTGAATCCTAACATCCAATATAGATTAGCAAACAAATAGAAAGAGAGAAAAGGAGAGGAAAAACAATAAAAGACTCCGTACAAACAGATATTTTGGCTGCTCATCATTTGGCAAATAGACAAATGGTATATAAAACCTTGTTTTATGCTATCCTCTACAATTTCTGCCAATATTTTCTCAATTATTGCTCTGTAGTAAATTGCATTGATTGGTCTGCCTTTTCTGATCCTCAAAAACATCATATTTGCTCTTTATTTGTTTTAAACTCTTTCCTATTTGTACCCCTTTTCTCGGTAAACCCCCTTTTTTAACTGGAGCCAATTTCTCCATGAATATTTTCTTGTTCACACAACCTAAAATTATTCAACACGCTGCTAATTTTTTTCTATTGTAATTTTTTGATTAGAAAAATAGATATTAACATTCTCAAAGGATTGTCTGCAGGAAAAGAATTAAATTTGAGTTGAGGAAAACTGCATAAGCAATATAGCAAAATACACAACTTGAAATCCACATCAAAAAGAAATTAGTTGAATGTAGAAGAACAAGGCTGAAAATTATTTTCGTTTTAAAACCAGTTTTGCTTTGGATGATAAGGCTAAGACCTTCAAAAGGAATTTAAGAGGTAGTACAAAATTTTTGGGGACTCTGATTTTGGATGGCCGTTTTCCAAAAGGAGGACTAAAATTAAAGATCTAATAAAATTTACGGAAAGACATTTCACTTGAAATATTCCAGTCAGACTTCTGTTGTTAAGAAGAGAGAAGGAGAAAAAAATCCAACATTTTTCTGAAATCATTTGTAACTCCTACCAGGAGCATATGTGAGAGACAGTATTAACATCACTATTTTGCATTCGGGGGAAATTGCCAATATAGCAAAATGGCAAGATTTAGAGGATAACTACGTATTGGCCTCCATAGCTTAATCGTCAGTGTAGCTACCATAGTGTGACTGCCTCCTGAGGATAGGGATGCAAGTTTGAGTATTAGAGGAGGTTTGTTCTTTATTTACAGTCAAAGCTAATAACTGATGATTGTAAAATGCCGATCACGAAGTTACAATGAAAAGTGAATGAAATTGAATTAAAAGGATTACCACTTGAAAATCAATAATGATTGACTGTACACTAAGGAATTTAGATGGTATTACACCTAATACTACTAGTGTAATAGAAAGCAACAGAAATAAGATGGAGGAAATAGTAGTGGGAAACTAAAAATAATCAACAATATTTAATCAAAGAAATTTGAATAGTATTACATCTATACTACCATGAATTTATTCTTTACTCCTGCATAATTCAAAGCTATCGTCCACTTTAAGCTAACACCTATTTCAACATGAAAACTGGCTAACATACTGAATCAGAATCAATACACTCGCAATTCTCCTTTCTCCATTTTTCAAACTGCCAACTAATAATGCTGTGTTCGCTTCTTTTTATAACATGTTCATTTTATTTCAGTTAAGATAGTATTTATGCTTCCTCCGTTTAATAAATAGGTTTGATTTCTTAAGAACCAAGTTGACAACCATAATTCCACAAAATTACTATTAATGTCAATCCTTATTTGGCAGAATTGCCACTCTATTGGCAAATTAAAGGCCTGCATCCCCCAATAAAAATTATTTTCAACAAATTTGAGGTCTGTACCTCACTCAATAATAACTAGCCCCTGGTAAGTACATTTAGATGAAGATGAAAGTGATGTACACAAAAAGTTTATGTGGTTGCTTTCACAAATTATATGGTTATTTTTTAGTTTTAGTTGCCTGGTGTTGTTTATCATCATCAGCAGCATAATTCTTTCATGTGCACGTTGCATGGTTCTCAATTTATGGATCTGTCTCTTGGTTAAGTTCCATGTTTCAGCTCCATAAGTGACTATTGGGAGGATACATTGGTTATACACCCTTCTTTTTAGGATTAATGGGATCTTCTCATTTTTGAAGGTTGAGCTTGCTCTCCCAAACGCTTGCCATCCTAGTGTGATTCTTTGCTTGATTTCTTCTTCTTTTGAAGGTCTCATGGAGATTCGTTGTCCTAGGTTGATGTAGTGATCTACTTCCTCCAGTTCTATGTCCTCGATTTTGATCTTAGTGTTTTTATGTATGATATGGTTGTTGCACATGATCTTCACCTTGCTGAAGTTTATGTGTAGGCCGACTTTTTTGCTCTCTTCATTTAGTTTGTCTATCAT
The DNA here is from genome assembly GCA_963457665.1 of Thysanoteuthis rhombus. Taxonomy (NCBI): domain Eukaryota; kingdom Metazoa; phylum Mollusca; class Cephalopoda; order Oegopsida; family Thysanoteuthidae; genus Thysanoteuthis; species Thysanoteuthis major. Next base: position 14,510,391 of record OY735206.1, on the reverse strand, counting down.
TAGTTGGAGGTTATGTAGGTTCTCTGCAAGAAGGGCAATGTCGTCTGCAGTTGCTCAGATACTTGCCGTCTATTCTCATTCCTCTACTCTCCCAGTCTAGTCTTCTGGAGATCATCTGAAGGCAGGTTGTGAAGAGTTTAGGTGAGCTGGTATCACCTTGTCTTACTTCTTTCTGGAGCTGAAAGGGGTCCAAGTCTTTATGTAGCCTGATAAAGTAGCTGCTGTGATTGTATATATGTTTCAGCACTTTGACTTATACTGGATCTACACTTTGTCGAGTGATGGCCTCTATGACCTTAGGGATTTCTACTGAGTCAAACCCCTTTTTGAAGTCGATAAATGCTATGGCAAGTGGTAGTTTGTATTCTGCTACTTTTTCTTTCAGCTGATTTATTGAATGCAGGTGGTCTATGGTTGAGCAGCTTCTTCTAAAGCCAGCTTGCTCTTGTGGTTGGTGTTCATCAAGTGTTTTTGTGATTCGGTTGGTGATAAGTTTTGTGAAAAGTTTGTATACAGTTGAGTAGGCTTGTAGGCCTGTAATTGTTGAGGTCTTTCAGGTTTCCTCTTTTATATAAAAGTATTATGAATGCAGTGTTCCAATAATCTGGGTATTTACTCTGTTTTAGACACAAGTTGAAAAGGATAGCCCGTTTCCTAGAGATGATTTTACCCGTTTTTCAGAGTAGGTTAATGGTGATATTTTCCAGTCCAGGGGCCTTTCCTTTTCTTTGTTTGTGTTTACTAGCATTTTACATTGTACCATTCTGTGGTCGCTGCCTACATTGACTTGATTCAGGATTTGGATGTCCTTGACAATATCACTTTTGTCCGTTAGGATGTAGTCTATTTCGTTCTTTGTTTCTTGATTGGGGCTCTTCCAAGTCCATTTCCTGCTGGGTCCCTTCTTTAAGAAGGTGTTCATGATTTTGAATCCATTAGCTGTAGCAAAGTTTACAAGATCTTCTCTCTCGTTCCATACTTTGTATCTGAATTTGCCGACATAAAATTTGGCATGAAGATAAAATCTTTCTTAGCCAAATTATTCAGAAATGTGATTTTGACACATGAAGTCATTTGAAGTCACCATATGCCATTCTGGTCTTTTTAGCTGATTTTCGTTTGGTCATGACATGATGCAGAAATGGCTATGTGGGGTTGATTTTGGAGGGCACTAGAGGTCACTTGAGGTAAATTCTGGGAATAGTAGCCAGGAACAAGCACAATCTCTCAAGATTGCTGACATTTACTTGACATCTCCATGCTTTCCCGATGGACAGCTTTAAACTGGTTGTTCTATGGTTGGATCCTCAATCAACCTTTTCATTCATCCATTTGAAAAAAGAATTGTGTAGTATATCCCAAATCCTGTGAAACTAAGCAACAACATTATTTGTCCTTTTTGGTACACCAGAAAATTTATTCCCTTCCAGCTACTTTTTATGTGTATATTGTGTAAATAGATATTAGAAGAAATATATAAAATAACATATTTATCTTGTTTGGTTATATTTTAAGTTATTTCCCCTAGTTATCTCTGCTAGTGAGTAATATATGCAAATCATTTATGATAATACAGGAGTCCCTCAATATAGTTTAAGTTGTTTTATAAGTTGGGTGGGTGATAGACCACAATATTTTTGACTATATCATCCACTCATCCAGAAAACAGCAAAACAGAACTTCATCGAAAGATTGAAATGAATGAAATATTGATATTTTTCAACTTACAATCAATTGACACATATTCACATGGTGTTTTATTCATGATTTCTTCTATTTAATGATGAAAAAAAAATACTTCATTCACTTTTTTGGCACTTGTATTTGACTTTTGTTTATCCACGGTTCAGTCATAATGCAGTTGTCTTTCTTGGACCTGTGTTATAAAGGGGTACTACAATATTACAATGATGCTTCTCAAAATTTGAAGTGATGTCACTCTTGTCATTATCACCATTTCAATTGACAATAGACATATAGTCAGAGTGGTCAATTGGCACCTCCGCCAAACCTTTCTTGCACTGAATGCTTTTTTTAATGCTGCCAATTCTCCCCTTTTATTAGCAAACACCGAATGCTGCAGTAACTTCAGTTCTCTCTTGCTAAACAAAAGAGAAAGATTTACAAATGTAGTGAAATACTTACATGTGTTTTTATAGTGGATCTGAAGTGATCCAACAGAATGTAGATGAAAATGACAATTGGAAGGTGAAGAAAAAAACTTGTTTGGTAGTAGAGGATTGGGGGCTCCCAGGTCAAACAAAGGAACACACACAATCACAACTTCAACTTTCACCAAGCCCATCTCATCAAGAAAATTTGCAACTCCTTGACACGCAGATGCGTTGAAGCTGCCCTCATATTCCAATGTAATACAGTAACTCAAAGGTATGATTAATTTCAGACTGCAAACCCCCTAAATACTTCGATTTTTAAACACAATAACATAGACGCAATATAAAACAACACTAACATACAAGGTATTGGCTAAAAACCGATAGTCAAATCAAAAAATGGTACAAGCACACATACACAACCCCTTAAAAAAATGTCTTACCAACCATCAACTAAAAAGACTAAATAAAAATAACATACCTGCTTCCACCCTGCCCAACATATACCAATACCTATCCATTAAATGCTGAACACCAACTCTCCATCTTAAAATAGAAATAAGAAAATCCACCTTTTCTTGATAAATGACCATTTTAGCCCATCACTGCCTTCTTTATCTAAGACAAGCCAAACACCCACAGAGACAGGAAACCTACCCCCCCTGGAACCCACCTCTCATGGACCCCTTCTCATTTCAAACCAAACGTTTCCCTCAATTACATAGATACAAACACTTCCCCCCAAGCTCCTACGAAACAACCGAACATTCACATTTTTCTCTTCAGCATTGAAATGTAAACAGCATTTTTCTCTCTGTGAACCACCATGAACATTTTTATCTGAAAAAGATGGCTGGCCCCCTTCAGAATGCATCGGAGTACGCCCATGGAATAATAAAATAATATTTTGAGTTGTAATACCTATCTCTTGAATTTTTGTCATCACCTTCCAATTGTCTATATATATATATATATATAGTAATTAAACTTTTGGACTTGAAAACCTCATTGACAAAATTAATGAAATATCTCCTTTTGTGAATACATTTTCTATTAATTATTATTATCATCATCATCATTATCATTATCATTGTTATTATTATTCACACCAGTTGTCTGGTGGTCACTGCTGGAGGCTAGGTAACAGTAAGTTTCCCCAGGTCTCCAGCTCTTTTCTCTCATCTCTCCTTGACCTATGACAGTGGTACTGTGGTTCATACCTCCACCACCATTCATTTGCATGTATGTATGTGTTTTTTCATCTGTTAGGCCACTGCTATCAGCTGGTGTCGTATATCTCATTCTTGTGCAGTCCCTAGCAGTGTTGTGGTCTGCATAGTCTCAATCTTTCCTTTTATCCAGAGTTCCTCCAATCTCGCCTTCAGTATCTTTGGTACTGTTCCAAGTGCACCAATTATTACTGGTACTACACTGACTTTCATGTTCCACAGCTTCTTCAGTTCTCTTGCCATACCCTGGTATTTTTCCAGCTTTTCATCCTCTTCACAATCTACTCTGTGGTCTGCAGGCACGGCCACATCTATTATTTTGCAGGTTTTCCTCTTCTTGTCCACGATTACTTGGTCCAGTCTTCTTGCTTGGATGGGATGGTTTGCTTGGATGTCAAAGTCTCAAAGTAATTTGTGGTTCCCATTTTCCAGGGCTGGTACTACTTTTCCGCATGGTTATATCTTATCCATTTACTCAGTTCCTGGTGTATCACTGTTGCTAGTGTCCGAATTTACACTCCTTCTGGGCTAGTTGACTGCATTCAAAAGTTATGTAGTTTATGGTCTCATCCCTTTCCCCACATAGGTGGCCCTTACTGTTTATCCGTGTATTGTTGATTTTTGTTTTAATATAGTGTATTCTGATGCAGTTTTTGGGCTGAACAATTCTCTCTCTCTCTTCAGGCCTCCATTTCATAGCCATGTCTATGATCTCTTGTCTGCAACATCCTGTATCTGTCTTTTAAATTCTCCATATAGTTTCTTCTGCTCCCATTTTCCTTTTCTTGTTTGCTTTGCAGCTTGATTGTTTTCTACTTTTTCATTGTTTACTGCGCTGCTTCGGACGCTCTCTATAATATCTTCACTATTTGCTAGTGCATTCTTTTCTAGACCTGCTTTGGCCCTCTGGACACAGTCCTCTATGCTGATGACTCCTCTGCCTCAGTCTTTTCTCTTCACCAACAGTTTATCCATGTTATCTCTGGGATGTAAGGCTTTGTGCATTGTCAGAAGCTTCTTTGTTTGCCTGTCCATTGACTGGAGTTCTGTCTTTGTCCATCCAAGGAATGGTAATGTATATTATACTACCAATATGGCCCATGTGTTCATTACTTTTATAAGGTTCCTGCTGTTTAGTTTGGTCTCCAATATTTTCCTTATCCTCCAAAAGTATTCTCTTTATTTTCTCCTTCATTTCTTCTCATTTTATCATGTCACATTTGAGAACTCCCAGGTTTTTGTATCAGTCTTGTGTGGTCAATGTTCTAATCTTCTTGCTGTCAGGGATTTCTATTCTTTCTGCCACTGCAAGCCCTCCTTTGTGCATAACCATTATTGCACATTTTTCTATTACTAACTCTATCTCAATGTCATCACTGTATTCTTTCACTTTGTTGAACAGCATCTCGAGCTCTTCCCTGTTTTGGGCAGATAATTTTATATCTTTTCCCTTTATTTTGGAGAATTGGTATCCATTGCTGTTTTTAGTATCCTAGTTCGAACAGATGGTGGTGGAGACAGCGAGTCTCCCTGAAAGATTCCTTTTTTTATACTTATTTTTTCCTGTGGCTGTCAAGTCTACTTTTCAGTTTTTCATAGATCTGATCTTGAACATTCTGAGACATTCGAGTATCCAGCTGTGTGGAATCATGTCATATGTTTTTTTGTAGTCTATCCATCCCATTGTAATGTTCATCTTCCTTTTTCTTACTTCTTTTTAGATCATCTGGCCGATGTAGAGCAAGTCATTCGCCCCCTTGGTTCCTCTCTTGCATCCTTTCCGTTCTTCTGGTAATAGTCCTCTTCTTCCCATGGATATATATGTATATATTCTCTCCGCTTATTGTCTGGTCAGGATTTTCCACATTAGTGTCAAGCATGTGTTTGGTCTATAATTGACTTTCCAGGTCCCCTTTTCAGGGTCCTTTTGGATGAGGGTGATTCTGCCTCTGGTCATCCATTCTGGTACCTTGCCTTCATTTAGGCAACTTTGGATTTGCCTGTTGTTTAATGTGGTGAATTTCTTAAACCAGTATCCATGGTTCCCATCAGGTCCTGGTGCTCTCCAGTTGGCTATTTTTTTTGTTTCCAAGTGGTTCCATTTGATACTATTAGTTCTCCATTCTCTATGTCTTTGAATTCTAGTACTTCATCTCTCTGGAGTTGTGAGATTTGTCTTTCTAATCTTGTTTCCCCAGTTGGGTTTTTCCCTCCTATCATTATTTGGAGTTCCATCTTGTATCATGAAAAGTTCCTTTCCCATTTTCGCTCCAGCATAGATTAGGTTGTGCTCTGATAAGCTGTTCATTTTGATATGCTGTAGAGACAGTTGTCATGTTTGGTCGTTTCTTTCAGTTTCTTCCTGTCTTTGTTTCTAAGAGTTGGGAGTGTTGTTTTTTTATTCTTGCATGAACATTTTCAAAGTTAATATCTGAGCTTCCTCTCCCTCCATTGAGATGTCAGCGTCTCTCTCTGGTGTATGCCTTTCTTTAGGGATTTTCTTTTTGTTTTGGTTTCTTTCAATTTTGTCATTTACTATGTTTGTTGTGTTTTTTTTGTCATTTACTATGTTGGTTGTGTTTTTTTTGTCATTTACTATGTTCGTTGTGTTTTTTTTGTCATTTACTATGTTGGTTGTGTTTTTTCTGTGAGTGATTTTTCTTCGGGTAAGTCACTTCTTTTTTATTTCATTATGGATCTTTTGTCACTAAGAGCCATTTGTTCTTCAGAGTTTATTTTACTTGAAATATCCACGGCGGATTTTTCCCTCCATATTTTGAGCATGCATTGTTTGCTTTTGAAGTAGCAATACATTACTAACCTCTTCTCCTCCCTTGACCAATTTATCTTTTTGTTCTGGCTAACTGCCATTGGTGATGGCTGTGCTCCTTCTGGGTGTATTTAGTGGAGCATGAGCTGGAGTTTAGGCCAACAGTAGCTTGGAACAGTAGCTGTGTCCCTCCTGAAGGCCGTGAAGGATTCACGAGCCAGGGTTTTCGTCAGCAGTCATGGGATGACAACCAGGTCCCTCCATGGGAGCATTTGCTGGTTATGAGACACAAATCTTGGATTTGTGCTCCATTTTTATGGTAAAACGACTTAGTTGTACTGTTATGATTGTTTTTTTGGTGCTTTGAGGTTACACCAGACCTCTGTGGATTGGTTAAAGTAACCTCAGAGCTTTATCGGTTCTTACCACCCGGGGTATATTCTCACTCGGAGAAAGCAAATGGGTGTGCGCAACATCCAAGTGTGGCAGAAAGTTTCTCCTTCACCACCTACTTAAAAATCAAGATAGTAAGCTTTGTCTCTCAGCTACTCAAGTACAACCAGTATGTTCATACCTTCCCCTTATTTCTTTTAAGTTTTGACTTAGTAAGAGTCCACTTTTTAGTTGGGACGGCTAGCAATTCTTCTTTCCACCTACAACTCTCTAACCACGCTGGAATTCGAAAGAGCCCGGCCAATTCATATGCGAGAATACCATCAAGGTATTCACATGTAAAAGCTCCGCCCTCTATCAGACATCAGTTTTGCATACAAATTTAATTTTACATAAAAGGATCTTGCACTTACCCTCACTGAATAGCTAGACAATAGGTCAGAGGTAAAACAAAAAATTAAACAAGAAATAGGGTTTTAAATTGACAGTGATCATTTCAGAAGTTAAAAAAATAAAATTAAATAAATCAAATGAAAATAAGATTAAATAAAACTAAAATAAGATAAAACATAAATCAAATAAAAAATGATATTTTGCCAAAAAGTCAGGGCTTATACCATTTCATTAGAGGTAATTCTGTTGAATGGCCATAGCTATCTATCCATTCTTCCAATTTTTAATTGGTACTGAGGCTGGCAAGCGATTCCTCTTTCCACCCTGCAACATTCTAACCACGCTGGAATTCGAAAGAGCCTGGCTAGTTCATCTGTGAGGGTACCATCTGAATATCCACATGAAAAGGCGCCTTCTATCAGACTTCAGTTTTGCATAAAAGAACTTAATTTTATCAGGAGGTGGGAGATACAAGTTTTATTTTACATAAAAGGATCTTGTACTTACCATCATAGAATAGCTAGACAACAGGTCAGAGATAAAAAAAAATCAGTGAGAGTCATTTACCCCATTAACTTGTCTTTCATTTCCCTTATTCCCCAGAATGGAAATATTTTAAAAAATAATTGCAGTTTCTGAAAACTAGTGATGAGCTTATTTCGCCTAATCAGCATAAAAACCCTTTGGGGGTCTACACATATTTTTGGAGATCATAAATGGAAGAAAAGTTTGAGAACCACGAATGTCTTTGAAGCAGTCCCTTCTTTTTCTGCTATTATGATCTACAATTTCCCTGGTATTTATTCAGTTTTTTTTTGTTTCACTTTTTTTCAATCTGTGGGCTGCTTGAACAGTCCCATCTATAATAACAGAATTTCTTTTTCTCTTTCAAAACAACCAAATCCTGCTTAAATGGAGTGGTTTGTCTGGGAGTCAAAATTCAAGAATATTTTCCCAGAGAATCTATTTGGGCTCAAGATCAAATTCAAGCTGTTTCCACCATTCCAGTGTATTATTTATTCCTTTTTACTTTCCCAAAATCTATGTTCCTGAGTAGTAACAGTGAAAGGCTTGGCGGACAATGAAACCTTGGGAGGAGAATTATGTGCTACATTGTCAGGGACAAATTGAAACAAACCAGTCTCAAATTTTATTTCATATTTTGTTTGTTTGTTGTTTTTTTTAAAAGATTCTGTACTTAGCTGATATGTGAAGGATGAAGCTGACAAAATAAAAGTGAATAAAGACCCCCATGTTATCCCCTTGCCCTAGTAAAACTGGGTAGACATATAATCAAAAATTAAAACTAAAGTATCTAGCATACAACCTCTGATTTTTTTTATTGCTTGTTATATTATTTCAAACATTGTTATGGACCTAGAAGAATGAAGAGATATATAAAAGAAGAAAACTGATGCATAAAGAAAAAATCTTTAAAAAAAATTCTTTTTATTTAATTTATCATTTATCTACCTCCATAATATGTATTCAGCTCAGAAATGTTGTTAATGAAGTCATATTTGGCATAATTAAATGCTACCACCTAATAAACTACCTATCAGGCGGGTTTTTTAGCTAGTCCCTGTGAAAGTTTCGAATGATGCCAAAAGGGTATCAAACAATTTTCTAGCAGGAGCTTAAACTAATACCTCAGGCTAGAATGCAGGTAACTTATCCCATAGCCAACCTTTCTAGAGGTTTAATTGAAATTCATCAAAATCCATTAGAGATATTTGGCGATGTGGAAAAGCTACAATGCTGCAGAGATAACTGCATAGATCTACAAAAAATCGAATTTGAGATTATTGCATGTTTGGTGATTGTCAAAGTTTTTTTTGTCAAATAGTTTCTGAGTCATATATAACTTGTTGGATCATCACCAGTCTTTTAACGTTCATCGTTGGACATAAACCTTCCCCATGATCCATCATATTTCTCTATCATGGGCGTTGCGGAGCCAGTATTTTCTGAATTTGTCTAGTTCATCTCTCCATCTTGTATTTTGTCAGTCTTGGTTTCTCATGTGGTCTCCAGGGATCCATGTTGTAAGTCGTGATGTCTATCGGTTGATTTTCATTCTCGCAACATGACTAGCTCATTGACATTTGAGTTTTCTAATGGATTCTATGATGTTTCGGACCCCAGTTTTCTTTCTGATATATTATGCTGTCTTGTGATCTCTCCATGTGAGGTTGAGTATGATTCTCTCATGCACATGCTGCATGCTTCTCAGTTTGTGGGTTTGTCTCTTGGTTAAGTTCCAGCTCCATAAGTGACTGTCAGGAGGATGCATTGGTTTATACTCTTCTTTTTAGGATTATTGAGATCATTTTGTTTTTGAAGATTGAGCTCGCTATGCTGAAGGCTTGACATCCAAGATTGATTCTCCACTTATTTTTTTCTTCTTTTGTGAATTTCATAGAAATTCGTTGTCTAAAGTAGATGTAGCGGTCTACTTTCCCCAGTTTTGCATCTTCGCCCCAAAATTTGTACTTGTGATCCTTGTAACTATTTAGTATCCCTGCTAATTTTTATAAAAATTGGTCTAATAGGGGAGTTTCTGGGTTATCATTTGAAGGACAAATAACTACGATGCATGGAAGATAACTGTATGGATAGACCCAATAATATATCTGGTGTTCAATCACCATAGCAATGGTCATCAACCAAACTGAACAACAAGTAATGTGTCTGTTGTTCAATATTGCTAAGCTTGACTGAGTTACCTTTCCCATTAAACCTGTCAGAGATATCGTTCATAGTTGGTTGCATTTGAATAGAAAAGTGCTCTGAAAGAGTGTCGATATTCTTCTTCTTTGGTTAGGAGAGAAAGGGAGAGGATGTTACAAAACATTGACTGATACGTCGGCAGATGAGAAAAAAGAATGGGCGCTATGTTCCAAACGCTTCAAGCAGTATGTGCAGCTCAAACGATGTGCACTAAACAACTCATAAATGCAGGTGTGGACTTGACATAGGACAGGGCAATCCAAACATATGAGTACAATCAACATCAACTGGAATTTGGGAAAGGCAAAGTGGATGCTATTTTAGCTACATGCATGTGTTGACACGGATGCATTCACATCTGTTCAATGTATAAGGACCAGAGCAGAGAGCAGTAACACTGCGAACGAGAAAATCACTCATAATCCTGTTACTGGGGCTGCCGGAAGAAGAGAAAGACTTACACAGGCATTACGCAAGTGGCTCGAATCATGAATCAACAGGATATCGTTTCAACCGCTGTGCCTACTCACATAGTCAGAAGTCCAGACGCCACGAAAAAAAGGAAACAGTGTTCAAGATGCAAAAAAATATGATAGTTTTACCAAATTATTTAAATTGTGTGAACACTCATGAATAAAATCAGAAATGTAAAAAAAAAAAAATAAAAAATATCTCCCAATTAAAAGCTAATTACCGGATCCTCAAATTGAATTACATCTTTCTTATCATATGGCTTACTCCCCCAAAAGTTTTTATTGACATTTATTCAGAATCTTTGGAAATATCATGTTGAATGCTAGGGGCGGAAACAGAAATGTACACAAAACAACAAAAATATCTCTCAATCAAAAATGAATTCTTGGATCCGCCCGAAATTTATTCAGTTATTCCTTTTAATTTGGCTTACCCTTCCACAAAATGTCATTGAAATTCATTGAGACCTTTTGGGATATAGTATGGACGGTCAGGAGTAAATACAGAAATATAGGAAGAAAAGAAACGGGAAATATCTCTCAATCAAAAATGAAGTCCTGTATCTGCTCTAAAATTCAGTTTTGTCTTACCCCATGAATTATGCTTCCACGAAACTTTATTCATCATCATCATCATCATCATCATCATCATCATCATCATCATCATTCTTTTATCCTCTGTCATTCGACATAGACCTTTCCCAGGATCCGCCACATTTTTCTATCATGGGCGTTGCGGAGCCAGTATTTTCTGAATTTGTCTGGTTCATTTCTCCACCTTTTATTCTGACAGTCTCAGTTTTTTGCATGTCCATTGGTTGTCTGTCATTCTTGCAACATGGCCTGCCCGTTGCCATTTGAATTTTCTGATGGATTCTCTGATTCTCCCGTTTTCTTCCTGATTTACTATGCTGTCTTATGATCTCTCCGTGTAAGGTTGAGCATGATTCTCTCATGCGCACACTGCATGCTTCGCAGGTTAGGCTCCATAAGTGACTATCGGGTGAATGCATTAGTTGTGTACTCTTCTTAGGCTTATTTGGATCATCTGGTTTTTGAAAGCTGAGCTTGCTCTGCTGAAGGCTTGCCATCCTACTCCATTCACTCAGCTGAAAGCAGCGAAACTTCATCGATATCCATTAAAAACTTTAGGAGAAATCGTAATGACATGCACGGGTGATTATAGAAATTTATTGGAAAAAACGCAAAAAATATCTCGCAATCAAAAACAGATTCATGGATCCATCAAAGAATTTAATCACTCCTACTTCCACAAAATTTGATTAAAATTCATTGGGAGCCTTTGGAAATATCGTTTAGACGGACAGGAACGAAAACCCTCGACTCAAGTCTTCATACTTAACAACGTTTCGGAGATACAGTTACCTCAGCTTACCAATTGGACTGAAATCATCCTGAAATGAATTTCCAAGGAAGGTCAATAAATGCTTTGGACATATATTAACTCCCAATAGAATTGAACCCAAGTCCGACATGGTCTCGGCTGTTCGAAACATGCCCCAACCTACCAACAAAGCTGCGCTCAAGAGCATACTTGGCACGATGACCTTACTCATCCGAATTCGTTCCAAGGTCACAAGCCCTCTGTGTCAGTTATTGGTCAAGAGCGTACCATATGAGTGGGATGAGTACCAAATCAAAGCATCTGAGAGGGCCAAATACATTTTGTCCCAGTCTGGTACTTCAATCCAAACTTACCACTCTTCAAGTTGACGCTTCCAAAGAATGGTCTTAGCGTTTACTTTATGCAAGAAGGCGAACCAATCAGATATACCTCAAAATGTTTGACTGAAAGTCAATGCAATGGGTCACAGATTGAAAAAAGAACTGTTTAAATTGTGTTTAGCTGTAAGCGTTTTCACTACTATCTATATGATCGAAAGGTCACCATTGAATCAGACCATAAACCTCTTGTGTCAATCATCAAAGAATCTCACAATTCAGACCTTTCTGGACTTGAAAGTTAAATTAGTTGAACAATTATGATTTCAATATTGTTTATGATCCTGATACTACAATACTTTTGGCAGATACCCTTCCATCATCTCAGTCATCATTTCATTACTAGCTGCAAGCTGGACGAAATTCAAACTGTAACAGCAAATGTCTTTGACCTCCAGTCCATTATTCAAAATGGATGGCCAGAACAACCAAGAACACGACCGTGCAAACCTCTTATTGAACTCTGTAACCAAAGGGATGAATTTACCTAAATTGAAAGTTTGATACATCAAACCCAAAAGAACCTCTGCAGCCACAGACTTCTGCCAGTGAAACGAATACGTGGTTTCTAGATATGTCAATGAACCTCAGGTGTCCATCGGACATTTACACTTGCTGATATTGATTGATTGTCGTTGTCGTAGTTTTGATGTTCACGGGCAGTTTTTTCCAATAAATACATATAAGATTGGGACGTGCTTTTTTCCTTACATTATTTCACTGCAATATTTTATCAAGAAACAAAAAATGGCGCCAGATTGGAATCTTGAATCTGTACATGACTAAATTTCGCGTTGTGTCTAAATCACGTGAAGAACACATGTACAAATAAATACCCTACTGTATTGTATGGGAAATTATATAGAAAACTTTTTCTTTAAAAGATGGAAGATGAATGGGGGTTTGGAAAGAATTTTGGCAAAGTTTGACGCTAACTTCAATCCCAAAAATATAATGTATGGAATCCATTGAAATGTTCGTTAGTTCACCTCATGAATTTGCAGAAGATTGTGAATTTAACAATAAAAATGACCAACTTCTTGATAGGTTGGTCATACTCCGGAATAAAGAAATGTCTGAGAGACTTCAGCTTATTTCAGATTCAAAACGTGAAAAAGTTGTTGAAATGGCTAGAGGTCATTAACAAGTCACAAATGAAAGTATTTTAAAAAATGGTGCGAAATAAAATCGAGCAGAAAAATATAACCCAAATCACCCAAAAAGATAGGAGTTGGTTACAGACTTGTAGAGGATGTAGCAGGCAGCCGGTGTCACTGTCCAGCAGAAAAGGAAATATGCAAAAAATGCTGGAAAAATGAATAATTTCTCTGCAAGCTGCAAGACGAACATCAAATATCTTCGTGAAATGCAGCGAGAAAACAGTTTTGTCTTACAAACTACACTTGTTTGAAAAGTTGGTTCCTACGACTGTCTGACATAAACAAAAATATTTCAGATTTATTTCAGATTAATGCCAAAGCTAAGTGATAAATTGTTCCTTTAAGCCATTTCCTTCTAAATGTCTTGTTAAACAATCAAATAGACTCATATTCAAAAATTAAAAATCTCAGGACTCTTTCTTAGCTGAAATTTGTTGGAAACAAGGGAGATTTACGATCCATTCACTAGGTACTCATAGATCAGACTCCAGACTAAACTGTAGCTGTCAAGTACCTACAAGCAGATTAAAGACATGTAAATGAATATCAGGAAACATAGACCACAATACTGTGAAAGGAGAGGTGTCAAACTACGACTAAAAGAACAATCACATCATAGGTGTGGGGGTCACTGCTCTGACACGTCACAACTCTCGGGTAGAGGGAACCAGAACTGTCGCTGGCTTTTTATGCTCACGTCATTCATCATACTCAGAATCATACTCAAATTCTCACTTCTAGAACTCTGGTAATATCAATCAAAACCCAGAAGTGAAGAAGAAAAATCAGACTGAAGAATACTTAAATCTTCAGATACAAATAATGCGTCGAAGTGTAACTCTTCAATACACCGATCCCTAAGATGTAATCAAGATTCTAATATAGACTTCCACAAATAATACCAACCATATAAGGTCATGTCAGGGATTAAATCTCTGCTACTAGAATCATGTAACTCAGTGCAACCTGCCACATGATTCTTGGAATGTTGATGGGTACCACCAAGTAGTATCAACTACCTAGACCCCCTTGCAACACATAGGCAAGCGTGGCGGGGCATGGCTCAAAACTACCTATGATTTGCAAGATCAAAAATATACTGGCCGTTCCTGCTGGGTCATTAGTCACAAAAGGCTTAGCTGCATCACTTGCTTTTGGTGGGGATGAAGTACTCAAGAGCAACTACCCAAACACATTACCAAGAACGTCACCAGGGATATATATCCGTTCTCGCTGGGCCAACGGTCTCAAAAAGTCCAGCCACATCACTTACTTTGGGTCGGGATGATATGTCTCTTGTGCGACTTCCCAGACACAGCGTCAAGAACATCATCAAGAAAACAACACTACACATTCGAACCTACAACACCAAAACACTCTCCACAGACATGCATCTAACCATTGTGGAAAATGAAATCATGAACATCAAATGGGACATTATCAGGATTAATGAAATAAGAAGACCTGGAGAGGAACTAACCGAACTAAAAATCTTTTGTACAACCATTGAAGGAATAAAGGAAAACAAAGCAGAGTTGGCTTTCTAACTCATGAAAAAACTCAAGGACGATGTTGTTGGATTCAAAGCCATCTCCAATCGTGTAGCCAGTGTCACTGTACAGCTCTCAAAGACATACGAAATGAATATCATTCAAGTTTTTGCTCCCACTTAATCAACTGACTAAGAGATAAACAACTTCTACGATGACTACAATTTCTTACTCCTAGAAACTAAAACATATGTCAACATCATTATGGAAGACTTCAACACCCAAGTATGTCCTACTGAACTGAAAAAATGCGTCAGTAAGTACAGGTACAAAATGCAAAATACGGAACGAGAGGAGCGAAGATATTATGAATATTGCAACAGCAAACGGGTTCAAAATCACGATTACCTTTTTGAAAAGAAAGCCAATACAAAGTGGGCTTGGAGGAGCCTCAATCATGAAACCAAAAACGAAATAGACTGCATACTTGCAAACAAGAGCAACACCGTTGAAGATATGAAGGTCCTAAATCAAGTCAATGTAGGAAGTGACCACAGAATGATAAGATGAAAAGTTCAAATTAACACCAAGATAGAACGCAGGAAAATGTTCAACACCAAACTACAGCCACTAATCGTTCAAAGAACCCACCTAATCATTCAAACTGGAACTGAAAAACAGATAAACAGGATAAACTCAGCGACAATATAACAACCTTCCTAATTGAAGTTGCCTGTATGAGTAAGCCTAAGCAAACCCTCAGAAGTAACCAAAAAATCTCATGAAAAAAACCTGGGAACCACAAGCCACCACAACAGATAAGATAGGAACAAACAGAGCTGAGCAAAACCATCCAAAAGAAAGGACGAAAAAACAAAAGAAGAAACACTACAGCAATCATTGAAAGCATTCTCGAAGAGGGTAGGGGATTCAAAACTATTGGAAAATCTACTGGAAGAAAGCAAACAACTAGTGCGTTGAAGCAAATGGACTGACTGCAACTGACAATGGATAGGGACCGAATAGTCGAACGTGCCCAGGAATTTTATAAAAATCTCTATTCCACCAAACAAAGGACACAGAAAGATGAACAGGAAACACAAGCCGAGAGCGATCAATTCGAGGATTTCCCAGAACTTACTCCGCAAGAAGTGAAGCGAGCCATTAAGTAAAGAAAGAAAAGAAAAGAAAATCACTATCGACCTAATAAAAAAGCTGGAAAAGTCATCACTAGAAAACTATTCTATTCAACTTATGCCTGAAACAAAGTAAATACCCAAAAGAGTGGAACACCGCAATCATAATGCTGTTGCACAAAAAGGAAACCCAAAAGACTTTAACAACTACAGGCCTATTAGCCTACTCAACTGTATCTACAAACTCTCCACCGAAGTGATCACCAACAGAATCAGCAGGATACTAGATGAAAACCAACCATGAGAACAAGCTGACTTCAGGAAAAGCTACTCAAACATCGACCATCTCTATTCAGTAAACCAACAAAAAGAGAAAACAGCAGAATATAGAATGCCACTAGCTGTAACAATAGTTGACTTTAAAAGGGCCTTTGATTCAATGGAAATCTCCCAAGTCATTGACGCAATAATATAACAAGGTGTAGACCCCTGCAACATATCTACCGATACAGTAGGTCCTTCATCAGGCTACAGAAAGACCCTTTCAACTACAAAAATGTGAGACAAGGTGACACAAGCTAACCCAAACTCTTCACAGCCTTGAGATGATCTTCCAAAACTTTGAATGGGAACGCAAAAGAATCAGGATAGACAGAGAATACCTACGTATCGTTTTCTTAGCTAAGAACACTCACGATCTCCAAATAATGTTAGACGAAGTAAATGAAGCAAGCAAGAAGGTTCGCCTCCACATGAACTTGAGCAAAAAATATGTCATGTACAACGAACATCTTGAGGATAAAAAACAACGGTCGAAATCGAGTTCGAAGAGCTGAAGAAGTAGACCATTACATATACCTGGGACTGCGAATCTATATGATGTCATCAAAAGAAGAAGTCAAAATGAGAAATCAAGCAGAGAATCACACAAGGTTGGCAAGCTCCCGGTAGAGCAAGCTCTACTTTTAAGAACAACAAAACCCCGCGAGTCCAAAAAAGAAGGGAAAACAACCTATGTATCCTACCGATGCTCATCTATGGAGCTGAAACGTGGAACCTAACCAAAAGATTGACTATAAGTACCATGCAACATGCGTGTGAGAGAATCATGCTCAACCTCACCAAGACAGCACAGTATCATAGGGAAATGACAGGATCTAGGACATCACAGGAACTGTTAGAAAACTCAAATGGTAAGGGGCTGGACATGTTGCAAGAATTTCAAATAACTGCTGGACATCACAACTCACGACGTGGATCCCCAGAAATCAGGTGTGAGGCTGTGGCCGACAGAAAGTACGATAGCGTGACGAGCTAGATAAATTCAGAAAGTATTGGCACAGCGGTGACTATGATATATAGGTCTGGCGAATCTTGGGGAAGGTTTATGTCCAACATCGGAAGCTAACAGACTGATGATGATGATGATGATGATGATGATGATGATGATGATACGACAGTGGCATTTAGAATTAATACTGGGGCAGGCATGGATATGGTCGGCTGTAGATCATATGGAGTTTTTAAAAATAAGCCTCACCTGGAACTGGCTAAAGAAACTTTCAGAAAAAGATAATGCTCAGATTGGAAAGAAGTACCTAGCAACAGTCTGGGCCTGTGATAAATTCAACCGTTATATAACAGGACTTGAATTTTTTCTAATATTCACAGATCACAATCTACATAAAACACCACTGAGATATCGAAGATTGCTAATGAGGCATCGCCGACCGTGTTCCAAGGAAAGTATTCGTGGTTCTTATGTGAGGAGCACAAATATATAGACGATGTGGGGTTGTATATAAACTGTGTTGTAGAAACTATACATGCATCTGATAGAAATTGAAGAAGGCCCACTTGCCGATCCTCTGTTGCTGATGAACATACCGCTTAATGAATGGCCAACAAAAGAACCAAGTATTAACGAAGAGGTTAAACCTAATTTTTAAAAATCAGAATGTGTTATCAACATATCATCATCATAATTTTAGCGTCCGTCGTTTCCCTGGATTCAAAGGTGTCACGGAGCCAATACTTTCTGAACTTGTCTATTTCGTCACGCCATCTTGTATCTGGCCGGCCAAAGTTTCACATATGATCTCTGAGGATTCTTGTTATGGGTCGTGAAGTCCATCGGGTGTCTGACACTTTTGCAACATGACCAGCCCCTCGTCATTTTGAGTTTTCAAACAGATATCCTTGACTCCTGTTTCACTGTGCTGTTTTGTGATTTCTTCATGTAATGTTGTACATGTTTCTCTCATGTGCACGTTATGTGGTTTTCAGTTTGAGGATCAGTCTTCTGATAAGCTTCTATGTTTTAGCTCCATTGATTTCTTTTCCTTCCTCAGACCTCATGGAGATTCGTTGTCCTAGGTAGCTGCAGCGGTCTATCTTTTTCAGGTCTGCATTTTCGATTGGAATTTTTGTGTCTTCGTCATTTATTTTCATTTGAACTCAAAATGGCCTGGTTTTCGAACAAAACAACATTTCCTGGTTTGAGGTGCATTTTTTTGGATGAATCCAAAGTATTTGATTTTACCATACAGCCTTTTGCAATTGTACAGATGTGTTCTTGTCCTTCTTTTTATTACTCCTAAAGTGTCCCACAATTTGCCCTGATCAATGTTGATTCTCACTTTATCACCGACTTTTGGTGAATGGAAAGAATAAACGCTAAACTTCCTTTTTATCCTTGACTCTTATTTTTCATCCTTTTTTCCTGACCTTTCCAGGCCATTTAGGTCTCGATTCGTCTGGTTTGTTAGGAAGTGTTGCTTTTATTTTCCTTCCCATTATTAATTCTACTGTACTTGCTCCTGTGGCTGACATAGGGGTACTTTTGTATGCTATTAGTGCCAAGCTATTTTGGAAGTCTTTTAGCTATTTTCACACCACTCTCCGCTTCTCCATTTGCTTGAGGAAAATGAGGGTCAGCGGTGATATGGATAAATACATATTTTTCTGCAAAATTTCTAAAAGCAGAGCTCGTAAACTGATCACCATCGTCGTTGACAACTTCATTCGGAATACCCTACCCGTCAAAAATGTTTTTTTTTCAATTTTCCATTTACTTTGGCACTGATTACACGAATCTTTGCCACGGTCTGTCGGGTGAAAATGTTTTTTTCGAGAGTTTCATATCAATTAGCGGGACATAGTTGATTACAAAAATGACATTTTTTTGACAATGTCCTCGATTTTTTTTTGCAATATTCCTGACCATCAAATCTGAAGAATTAGACCTTACACTTGTTCAGGCCCGTATGGACACTGTGTATCAAGTAAAGGATTTTAGCTTTTAATTTCTGCAGGATCACAATTATATCCTAATAGGATACTATTGGCAAAATTGGCAAAAAGCAAAATGAGGTGGAAAAAATCTTTAAAATTCTATTATTTATTTATTCTTATTAAATCATATATTGCGAACTAGTAGGGGTCCCATGACGATTATTTGGTCGCAGAAATATTTTAACATTTTTGAAGAATAATGGTTTTTCGGAATTTTGGGAAAATATTGTTTTTTTTTCAAAAA
The DNA here is from genome assembly GCA_963457665.1 of Thysanoteuthis rhombus. NCBI lineage: Eukaryota > Metazoa > Mollusca > Cephalopoda > Oegopsida > Thysanoteuthidae > Thysanoteuthis > Thysanoteuthis major. The sequence goes on along the minus strand of OY735206.1, from coordinate 14,491,222 downwards.
CATTAAGGGTGGGAGCCGTTTTAGTTTTCCGTATAATTGTGTCCATGCTACTAGATATACTACGGTGATTTATTTAATGTCTGTGTGGTATGTTTTTTTTTCTTCAGCTTAATGGGTTAAACTTTCTTCAGGCTTTACATAAGGATGAATATTTCACATTGTATTAATTGCCATACTGTGTACATGACTTTTTGGCCAAAATTTGAATTTATTTTTGGGTCAGTCTTGCTTTCACTGATTCTGATAATCTTTCTAATTCCAATAAAAGACTTCAATTGTCACTTACAATGTCTTTTTGATTAGTTCTTTGGTCTTTTGTTTGAATATCCGTGTTTTCTCTTTTAAGTGCACTATCTACCAGGTGTGTACGTAGAGTATCCAGCCATGGTGTAACTGTCAGAGAAGACCATACTGTGAGTGCATGGACAGAAACTCTTGTGTGTATTTTGTTTTGCAAAACATCGCATCATCCATATCACATTTTGCAGTGCAGATTTAACTCCCTATGACTTCTGGCTTGTCCTTGTTGAAATAAAGGATATTTCAGACCAAGGGCAAGATTAAAGGGAACGCGATGAGGCAGCTGATAGCGATTCTGAAAGAGGACTTTTGAAAAGCAGATGGCTTAAGCCGGGTTAAGTATGGGAGGTTCCAAGATTTTTGAAGGGACTAAAACACTATTAGCCAGGGTATTTTTTTCGTCAAAACAAATGGTTGGATACTTTTCCAGACAACGTATAGTTGTGAATTGTAAGTGCATTGTTAATTCACATTAGGTGTCAATTATTGCTTGGAAAGTTTTAAGTACCAACAACATTTATAGCCCGAAATACATGTTTTATCTATAAACAGCAAACTAGAAGAGAGATTATCATTAGTTTTTTTCAATTAGTTCGTTTTATTTCTGCCGCTTTCAGTTGCACCTCATCATCATACGTCGTTGGACATAGACCTTCCCCAGGATTCGCGACATTTCTCTATCATGGGCGTCACGGAGCCAGTACTTTCTGATTTTATCTAGCTCGTCTCTCCATCTAACATTCTGTCGGTCTCAGTTCCGCTTGTGATCTCGGGGGATCCAAGTCGTGAGTCGCGATATCAATCAGTTGTCTGCCATTCGTGCAATGTGGCCAGCCCACTGCCATTTGAGATTCTTGATGGATTCTATGATGTCTCTGACTCTGGTCTTTTCCCAGATGTACTGTGCTGTCTTGTGGTCTCTCCATGTGAGGCCTAGCATAATTCTTTCATGTGCACGTTGCATAGTTCTCAATTTGCAGATCTGTCTCTTGGTTAGGTTCCATGTTTCAGCTCCATAAGTGACTATTGGGAAGATGCCTTGGTTATACACCCTTCTTTTTAGGATTAACGGGATCTTCTTATTTTTAAAGGTTGAGCTTGCTCTGCCAAAGGCTTGCTATCCTTGTGTGATTCTTCGCTTGATCTATTCTTTTTTTGAGTGTCTCATGGAGATTCGTTGTCCTAGGTAGATGTAGTGATCTACTTTCTCCAGTTCTGTCTTCAATTTTGATCTCCGTGTTTTCATCTCCGATGTGGTTATTGCACATGATGATCGTCTTGCTGAAGTTCATATGTAGGCTGACTTTCTTGCTCTCTTCATTCAGTTCATCTATCATTAGTTTGAGGTTATGCAGGTTCTCTGCAAAAAAGGGCAATGTCGTCTGCAAATCTAAGGTTGCCCAGACACTTGCCGTCTATTCTAATCCCTTTACTCTCAAAGTCTAGTCTTCTGAAGATCATCTCGAGGTAGGCTGTGAAGAGTTTGGGTGAGCTGGTATCACCTTGTCTTACTCCTTGTCAGAGATAAAGAATGAGCTTTTGGCATGAGTCGAACTTGCATATCTGCCTTTACAGGTATACTGCCTTACTGATTACTGTGTAGGCCAACCAGTCACAGTAATTCAAATGGCCTTTATTCCTTATTTTGGGGAACTGTCAATATGCTGGGATCTTTGTTCACATACACACATAGTATCAGTAATGATATTATTTGAATTTCTTTAGTGACCCCCTGTCAATCGATATAAATTTTTATTAGTATTTCTTTCGTCTTAATTAGTTAGTAAGCAGTGTGGGTCAGAAATAAAGAATGAATATCAATAAAATGAGGGATAAGGCGATATGGCTATATTTGAATTACTGTAACTTACTTTGTAGCCAGAACAGTAAAGCAGCTGTGCCGAAAAAGCAGGCTCCCAATAATTAGGAATGCAAGTTCGAGCCTAAACAAAGCATTAACCTTTAATCCACACTGCTTACTAATGATCGTGAAATGAAAATTTGAGAGTTTGGATAAAAAGCTATATAAATACGAAAAAAGGAATATAGCTAAACTAGAAAGCACTCAGATAGCGCATACTTCATACATGCACACAACGATATTGTCAAGGAAAAAAAATAATGAGAAATTTTTGAGATATTGTGTGGACAGAAATTAACTTTTGGTGATATTATGTTGTGTGTACAACGAAGGGGAGATAACTTTTCATAAATCCACCAAAAAATTTAATCACTTCCTCCGTAGCTTACCATTCACGCTTCTACAAAATTTCGTAGAAATTCATTGGGTACTTTTGGAGATATCGTGTGGACTGACAGATATATTGCTTATCCAGCATTTGGAACAAGATACTCAATCTAAATGATTTTTTGTAAAAGAAATGAGATTTTCACTCCAGATGGTTGTCTACTATGGGGTTACAGGGTGATAGTTCATTCTTCTCATCGTCAAACTTTACTTGCTGAACTTTTTGGGGTGGACGTCGGTGTATCTCAAATGGTGGAGTTGGCATGCAGCTACATTTGGTGACTAAATTTGGACAAAGATCTGGAGTCTTTTGTGAAACATTATCCCCAAAAATCCAACTGAAGGAGAATTACATCATTGGGAATACCCTAATCAACCCTGGCAACGTTTGCACGTGGACTATGCTGAATCCATGCAAGAAAAACACTTTTTGTTTGTAGTTGACGCACACCCAAAGTGAGTGGATATTTTCCCCACCCAGGGTCCTTGTTTGGAGGAAACTATTGAGAACCCGTGCCATTGTTTCCATTGTGTATGACGATGGTCCTTGCCTCACCAGTAATTAATTCAAAGGATTTGCAAAAATAATGGTATCAGGCTCATTACCTCAGCCGTGTGTGAACTATCTACTAACGGTTGGACTAGGGGGATGGGAAAACATTCAAGAGTGCTTTAAGTAGTTCCTCAGAACCTTAGAATAAAGTAATAAACTAATTTCTTTTCAAGTACCCGATTATTCCACATACTACTAGCGGCGTATCACCAGTGGTGATACTTTTCAAGCGTCGTTTTCTCTGTCGTCACTACTTGTTAAGTCCTAGTGACCACGGAGTTGGTTGCATAATACAACAAAAAAATCTGAAGAGAAACTAGTGTTCTTCACCTAGAATGCTAAATCTACAATCTAATGCAACGATATCTGTGAGCAACTATGGGTCTGCTCTTAAGTGGATGGTTGCTCAAGTAGCCAAACGAAGAGCCCTCCAACCCCCGTCCGATAAATACAGATGGCATCATCATCAAACGTCACTAAGATCAGATCACAGGTTTTTATGGAAAAAAAAACTCGATCTACTATTCCCCAGATTGACACTGAACCTAGAATTACAAGGCCAGAACTAACTTCCCCTGCACCTCCTACAGAAATGGTTCTTATAAGGTCTGCTGGGATTGTTAGGGGTCTTGAAAAACTAAATCGGTAAGCACTTCACCTGAAAAAACTAAGAGGGTGTTACAACCCGCTAGGCAGCTTGAACTATATTATATCAATTCTCTTGCTTGTCTAGACAATGACCGGCAGCAGCCAAGGTCAACACCTGGGATTTGCAGTGCTTTTATGTGAATCCAGTCAGTTCTGACACTATGTTGTAATTATGGTTTACCGTACAAAATCCTCCACCAATGAAATTACTGCAAAATAATTTTAAATCTTCATAGCAATTATTTGATGTTCTTCTTTCAAATTTGATTCCCTAATTTCGTTACTTTATTACAAGATATCAACAGTGGCCTTCCAGTGAGGGAATAGAACAAGAATTTTCAAAAATAATTGATTTTGAAAAATTAAATGTTTCTTTCCGCGGAAAATAACCATTAATTCCAACCTGATGAAATGAAAAAGAATGTTGCCAATTGAACCAACACTTTTGCTTTATTTTCCAGTTTTTGGAATTCCTCAATTACATTTTTTACAGAACGACCCATTGTTTTTTTAGAGAGGTAAACAGAATTTATATCTACGAGGACATGTACACGACTTTCCTACTTGTGAGAATTAGGCGTAGCCTCTGACTAGAAATTTACTGAATCATTAAATGATTTAAAGGGGTGTTTAATCACGAGGAAAATACTTTTTTTTCCCGAAGTTTGGAACAGAAATGTATTTAAACTAAGTGTTGTCTTTTATTAGATAAGTACTGAAAATTGTATTAAAATCCAAGAGGTGGTTGATTTTTTGTAATTTTTTAAAATGTAGGTATTTTTTCCAATGCTAATTGCAACTGCAAACGTTTTGTCTACATAGTCACGACATTTACGGTATCTATTTTCGAACATATCTATTTCTAATGGGTGCGCAAATAATTTTTACCTCGTATTTTTCTCCAGTCTTTCTTCTTACTAATGGCACCAATATTTAGACGATAAAATTAAGTTTTATATGATTCTGACGGTTTTTTCTCGCAAGGTGTCGATTATTTGTAAGTATGACTGTGAGGTCCGCAGAAATTTTTAGTTTTTGTTAATTATCAACATATTGAAAAAATAACTTTTAAATCCGATTCAAGTAAAGAAAGAATCTTTTCACGCAGTTTTATTTTTGTTACAAATCGACATGTGAAAAAACACTCAATATTTCTTTTGTGAAATAAAGAGCTATCGCTTTTTGATCTTATCCTTTTCTTTGTTTATTCTTTTTATTAATTTTGATTATTTTCCTTGGCCAATTTACGGAATGTCGATTCAAAGTCAAACACTAAAATTTGTAGAAAAAAAAGCAATAAAAAATAATATTTTAATCTGAAAAAAAAATTCGTTAAGTCAATAAAGTATCTTTGTAATTTATTTTTTATTGCTGACCGTTCACTTTGTCTAAACCCAGGTTGTCTAAAAACCTTCTTTGCTCTACGAACTGGTTCAATATTTTGGTTCCCCGTTTTGATTGAGTAGCGCGCCGGCCCTGTTCTTGTGGAGGTAAAAAAAGAGATGTTTGGAAGTGGATGGAATGCGTGCTAAGTATGAAGTTGGACGCACATTGATGAAACAAAGTGGAATGAACACATACAAGTATTTTGGCCAGACAAGAGACGTACATTTAATATAAGAATGAAGAATGAAGTTGAGGTACATGTAAGGATAACATAAATACGATCGATCGTGAGAAGTGGTGTTAGGAGATGAGAAGGAGAAGAGAAGGAGAAGAGATGGCGAACGATGGGAGCTTTCTTGTCTTGATAGTACTGGCGTCGGTGTCGAAACGGAGTTTGTCTGAACTGCTTGGATTCCGTATGATTGGACCGCTCCAAGATAAAACGTGGAAACCGGGTTCAGTGTGCGAGCATTACTGCCAAGTAAGTGAGTTAACTTGGGGGCTATTCTCTGACGCTGAGAGACTCGACGAACAGACCATGAAAGAAAGAGAACATGGAGTTTTATCCATGCGTGTTTCCCGAAGTAAAGATGTTTAGGACAGATTACCGTGACTGTCGGATAATAAAGAGACTTTGCCGTTTCGTTCACGAGTTTTGAGCACGTGGCGTAATTGCGAAGCTATGCGTATGTGCAAGGCTCGATATCGTCGAAGTGAAATGGACAAAGTTAGTACAGAGATAGGTTACGGAGGAAGAATAGTTAAGATCGGATCGGACAGAGGGTCGGCGAAATGATAACGATCTTAGGGAGAAGGAAAGAGAGAGAAATAGTTGCCGGCCCCAAAGGCCGGGGTCAGTGGCATGACCAGCTAGGGGTCCTGGTGCCAATGAGCCTTGGACCAGGGAGAAGGAAAGAGATAGAATGGTCGGCCACATAGGCCGGAGCTTGAAGCGTAACCAGCTAGGGGTGCTGCAGCTAATGAGCATTGGACCATGTGCGTCCAGGGGTTTTATAGGGGTCGTCGTCAGAAGAGACATTTTTGATATCTAGCTAAAAGGAGAGTTTCGTATCTAATTCCTATCTAAAAGAATGGGGGTATTACATAGTGATCCTATTCTAAAAAAATTACTAAAATAAATACGAATAAGTATATAACTTTGAATACAAAATCTGAACAGTAGCCACATATTTAGTGATCACTTCCTTTATTTCCTGGCAATAAAAGTCCTAAACTTATGCCTATCAGCCGATCTATTAAGACCTGTCTGGCCTCCTAACCGGAGCGATGTTCACTTCTTCCTCTCATACGCTCAGTCACTTTATTCTAAGAGTCTCTTTCTCTATCCCATCGCGTACCTTTAACGAATAATTTCTACACTCAGTCGCATATGTTTCTATCAAGTATATACTCAGTTCGCTATCTACGTAGCAAGTTGCTTCGTTTTATCTTACGTCATTCCCCCTTTTTCTTAACTCCATTTCTCCTAATCAAGCCTGTTATAAAAACGATCATCTTAATGTTTCCTTTCCATCTCTAATTGTGCTGTTTATAGATGTTTTATTTGTTGTGTTAAAGCACTGTTTTGTCATTCTTTTAATCCAGAGCTCAGTGTCCCTACATTTGAAAATGACCACTCAAGCTTATAACAAAGGTAATATAACGACCAGATGTTTACCTCTAGATCAAACATGACTTACCCAAGACATCTGTCTTCTTCCTCAAACTTCTTGTGACGTCATACAGATTTGGCAGCAACTTCACCACACTGTGACAGCAACATCTTCCACTACTAACATTAATTACTCTCCCACAATATAGGACCCCTGCTAATCACGATCGTTATGTAGGTGAAAAGTCAACTATGTCATTCATGAATGGTTAATATACTCAATTTCACTTTTAAAATAACGACTTTGATATCAAGATCCAAGGGAATTAATTTGCTTTTATTTTATCGCAAAATCATATAATTTGCTAGCGTCCTGGAATTGGAGCCTGGCATGGTGAGGGACCACTTGTCCAAAGAACTATAATGAGTACTTAATTTGCTTTTGTGAACAATTTTGTGTGAAATTATTTAAAATTGCTGAATAAACTATTAAAACTGATTATTGTATTGTTGTTATTGTGTAATAAAATGAACGAAAAAAGTGACATCTTAACTGCTCTATTTATAAACATGGACACCCGTGATGAAAAAAAAGCCTCAATCATGCATGAAAGATTATTTTATCGACAAAATGTTTGTGTCATTATTAAGAAGACAGATAAAAACAAAATTGATATGAACTTTCTATGAGAAGAAAACATCTATATATGAGATTTTTTACAAAATGAAGTTTCAAAAGTTGTCCGTTTAGAATCAATGAAATTCTGCGAATTTTCTGTTATGTAAAATCTCATTTTGAAAATGTTGGATAAATTGAGAAATCTAGCTCCAAATGAATCAGTAAAAGAATTATTAAATATATTGCGAAGAAATTTTATTTCATTCAATCTACAAATCCTTTTGATACCTGAATTTAAAACTGTTCTCGCTCGGTACCTCTTCTTGGAACCAAGATTTCTGACTATCTTGGCAATTTCCCTATTAGCTGATAAGTGGATGTGTAATTTGAATAAGAAAAAAATTCCTTGCAATGAATGTAATTATTCTTATTCTTATTCATTTGGCGCTAGGTTTATAAATTTATCGAAACACTCCGTAAAAATCTAGAAGTTTTTTGTTTATTATCATTATAATTATTATTTTTTGCAATCTCACACCAGTTGCCTGATGGTAACCGCTGGAGTTTGAGTGACAGCAAATCTCCTCAAGTCTCCAGTCCTTCTCTCCAAGTTCTCATAGGCCACGGTAATACTGCGGTTTACAGTTTCACACCGATTGCCCAGTGGTCATTGCTGAAGGCTGAGTGACAATGAGTCTCCTCGGGTCTTCAGCCAACATCTCTTCTCTCCTTCGCCTATCATGCCAGTGCTGTGGTTCAAATTCCCGCTTTCATTTCCCATCTTTTGTTAGGTCACTGTTAACAATTAGTGTTGCAGTCTTTATATTTCTAGCACTTTCCTCAGTATCAGTTCTTAGCAGTGCTGTGGTCTGTACAGTCTCAATCCTTCCCCTTATCCCGATCTCCTTCAGTCTTGCTCTCAGTGTCTTTGGGACAGTTCCTAGTGCGCCAACTATGATTGACACTACCCTGGCTTTCATGTTCCACATCTTTTTCAGTTCTCTCGCTAGATCCTGGTATTTTTCCAGTTTTTCATTCTTCTTCCTCTTTACTTTTTATTATTATTATAATTTCAGAATCTCACACCAGTTACCTGGTGGTAACCGCAGGAGTTTGAGTGACAGCAAGTCTCCTCAAGTCTCCAGCCCTCCTCTCCTAGTACTCATAGGTCGCAGTAATTCTACGATTTACAGTTTCACACCGGTTGCCCAGTGGTTATCGCTGAAGGCTGAGTGACAATAAGTCTCCTCAGGTCTTCAGCTAACGTCTCCTCCCTCTTTCGCATATCATGACAGAGCTACTATTCGTTGCAGTACTTATATCTCTAGCACCTTCCTCAGTATCCGTGCAGTTCCAAGTAGTGCTGTGGTCTGTACGGTCTCTATCCTCCCCCTAATCCCGATCTCCTCCAGTCTCTCCCTCAGCGTTTTGGGGACAGTTCCTAGTGCTCCCACTATGACCGGTACTACCCTGGTTTTCATGTTCCACTTTTCTTTAACTCCCTTGCTAGGTCCTGGTATTTTTCCTTTTTTTCACCCTCCTTCTTTTTTACTCTATGGTCTGCAGGCACAGCAACGTCTACTATTTGGCAGGCCTTCCTTTTTTTGTCTACTATTACTAAGTCCGGCCTTCTTGCCTGGATTAGGTGGTCAGTTTGGATGTCAAAGTCCCAGAGTAGTTTGTGGTTGTCATTCTCCAAAACTGCCTCTGGCTTGTGCTGATACCACTTTTCCCCATGGTTGAATCCCATTTGTTTACTTAGTTCCCAGTGTATCATCGTTGCTACTCTATCGTGTCTATGCTTATACTCCTTCTGGGCGAGCTGACTACATTTACTAGTTATGTGGTTTACTGTCTCATCTCTTTCACCGCACATGCGGCATTTGCTGTTTGTCTGTGTTCTGTCGATTTTTGCTTTTATGTAGTTTGTCCTTATGCTTTTGTTTTGGGCTGCCATGATGAGCGATTCTGTTTCTCTCTTAAGGTTTCCCTTTCGTAAACACGTCCATGATTTCTCGTCTGCTATATCTTTTATCTGTCTTTTAAACTCGCCGTACAACTTTTTCCCTTCCCACTTTTCTTTTCTAGTTTGCTGTACTGTTCCATTGTTTTCTACTTTATTGTTTGTTGCACTATCCCTCGCGCTCTTTATGATTTCTTCACTATTTGTTTGCACATATCTATCTAGGACTACTTTAGCTCTCTGGACACAATTATTATTATTATTATTATTATTATTATTATTATTGTTGTTGTTGTTGTTGTTATTATTACTATTATTATTTTCATTATTATTTGGTCTCTCACACCAGTTGCCTGGTGGTAACTGCTGGAGTTTGAGTGACAGCAAGTCTCCTCAAGTCTCCAGCCCTCCTCTCCTAGTACTCAGATGTCGCAGTAATTCTACGATTTACAGTTTCACACCGGTTGCCCAGTGGTTATCGCTGAAAGCTGAGTGACAATAAGTCTCCTCAGGTCTTCAGCTAACGTCTCCTCTCTCTTTCGCATATCATGACAGAGCTACTATTCGTTACAGTACTTATATCTCTAGCACCTTCCTCAGTATCCGTGCAGTTCCAAGTAGTGCTGTGGTCTGTATGGTCTCTATCCTCCCCCTAATTCCGATCTCCTCCAGTCTCTCCCTCAGCGTTTTGGGGACAGTTCCTAGTGCTCCCACTATGACCGGTACTACCCTGGTTTTCATGTTCCACATTTTCTTTAACTCCCTTGCTAGGTCCTGGTATTTTTCCCTTTTTTCACCCTCCTTTTTTTTTTACTCTATGGTCCGCAGGTACTGCAACGTCTACTATTTGGCAGGCCTTCCTTTTTTTGTCTACTATTACTAAGTCCGGTCTTCTTGCCTGGATTAGGTGGTCAGTTTGGATGTCAAAGTCCCAGAGTAGTTTGTGGTTGTCACTCTCCAAAACTGCCTCTGGCTTGTGCTGATACCACTTTTCCACATGGTTGAATCCCATTTGTTTGCTTAGTTCCCAGTGTATCATCGTTGCTCCTCTATCGTCTCTATGCTTATACTCCTTCTGAGCGAGTTGACTACATTCACTAGTTATGTGGTTTACTGTCTCATCTCTTTCACCGCACATGCGGCATTTGCTGTTTGTCTATGTTCTGTCGATTTTTGCTTTTATGTAGTTTGTCCTTATTATTATAATTATTAATATTATCATTATTTGGAATATCACACCAGTTGCCTGGTGGTAACCGCTGGAGTTTGAGTGACAGCAAGTCTCCTCAAGTCTCCAGCCCTCCTCTCCTAGTACTCAGATGTCGCAGTAATTCTGCAATTTACAGTTTCACACTGGTTGCCCAGTGGTTATCGCTGAAGGCTGAGTGACAATGAGTCTCCTCAGGCCTTCAGCTAACGTCTCCTCTCTCTTTCACCTATCATGTCAGGGCTAAAATTCGTTACAGTACTTATATCTCTAGCACCTTCCTCAGTATCCGTGCAGTTCCCAGTAATGCTGTGGTCTGTACGGTCTCAATCCTTCCCCTAATCCTGATTTCCTCCAGTCTCTCCCTCAGCGTTTTGGGGACAGTTCCTAGTGCGCTCACTATGACCGGTACTACCCTGGTTTTCATGTTCCACATCTTCTTCAGTCCTCTCGCTAGGTCCTGGTATTTTTCCCGTTTTTCATTCTCCTTCTTTTTTATTCTATGGTCTGCAGGTACTGCAACATCTACTATTTGGCAGGCCTTCCTTTTTTTGTCTACTATTACTAAGTCCGGTCTTTTTGCCTGGATTAGGTGGTCAGTTTGGATGTCAAAGCCCCAGAGTAGTTTGTGGTTGTCATTCTCCAAAACTGCCTCTGGCTTGTGCTGATACCACTTTTCCACATGGTTGAATCCCATTTGTTTGCTTAGTTCCCAGTGTATCATCGTTGCTACTCTATCGTGTCTATGCTTATACTCCTTCTGGGCGAGTTGACTACATTCACTAGTTATGTGGTTTACTGTCTCATCTCTTTCACCGCACATGCAGCATTTGCTGTTTGTCTATGTTCTGTCGATTTTTGTTTTTATGTAGTTTGTCCTTATGCTTTTGTTTTGGGCTGCCATGATGAGCGATTCCGTTTCTCTCTTAAGGTTCCCTTTTCGTAACCAAATCCATGATTTCTTGTCTGCTACATCTTGTATCTGCCTTCTAAACTTGCCATTCAATTTTTTCTCTTCCCATCATTCTTTTCTAGTTTGCTGTACTGTTCCATTGTTTTCTACTTTGTTGTTCGTTGCACTATCTCTCGCACTCTTTATGATTTCTTCACTATTTGTTTGCACATACCTTTCTAGGACTACTTTAGCTCTCTGGACACAATCTTCTATACTGATGAGCCCCCTGCCATCTCCTTTTCTCTTAACGTATAGTCTATCTGTATCATCTCTAGGGTGTAATGCTTTATGCATTGTCATAAGTTTCCTTGTTCGCCTATCCATTGATTGGAGCTCTTCCTTTGTCCATCCTAGGAATGGTCCTGTATACCTAACTACTGACACAGCCCAGGTGTTCATTCCTTTTATTAGATTTCTGCTGTTTAATTTGGTTTCTAATATTTTCCTTATCCTTCTGAGGTATTCTCTCTTTATTTTTTCCTTCATCTCTTCCCGTTTTATCGTGTCACATTCAAGGACACCTACGTACTTGTATCGGTCTTGTGCGGTCAATGCCCTAATCTTGCTGTTGTCCGGGAGTTCAATTCCCTCAGTCGTTGAAAGCCTTCCTTTGTGCATCACCATGATTGCACATTTTTCTATTCCAAACTCCATTCCGATGTCCTCACTATATTCCCTTACTTCGTTGAACAGAGTCTCAAGCTCTCCCCTGTTTTTTGCGATCAATTTTATATAGTCCATGTACATTAGGTGGTTGACCTTTCCTTTTGTTTTAGAGAAGTGGTATCCTTTGCTGTTTTTCAGGATTCTGTTGAGCGGTATCATTGTTAGAACAAATAATAGTGGGGACAACGAGTCTCCTTGGGAGATTCCCCTCTCGGCTAGTTTGTCCCCTGCGGCTATCAAATCTACTTTCCAGTCTTCCATTGAATTACCGATGAATTTAACCACCGGTTCGCTAATTTTGAACATTCTAAGGCATTCGAGTATCCAGCTATGTGGAATCATGTCGTACGCTTTTTTGTAATCTATCCATCCCATTGCGATATTTTTTCTCCTTTTCTTAAGATCATCTGGTCTATGTTGAGTAAATCGTTTGCCCCTTTGGTTCCTATCCTACACCCTTTCAGTTCTTCTGGTAGTAGTCCCCTTCTATCCATTGACATGTATATTCTCTCTGCTATTTGCCCGGTCAGGATTTTCCACATAAGTGGTAAGCACGTGATCGGTCTATAGTTGCTTGCTATGATCCCCTTTTCTGGGTCTTTTTGGATGAGGGTGGTTCTGCCTTTAGTCATCCATTCTGGTGCTTTGCCTTCGTTTAGACAATTTTGGAGTTGGTGGGTGAGTCTGCCGTGTAACGTGGTGAATTTTTTGAACCAATACCCATGGATCCCGTCGGGACCCGGTGCTTTCCAGTTGGCTACTTTCCTAAGAGTATGTTTCAATGTGGTTTCATTCAGTACTATTGGTTCTCCCTTTGTCTATATCTTCTAGTTCTTTTCTCATGTTTCCTAACCATTGCGGTGTTATGTTGTGTCTTTTTGGGTGCCCCCATATGCTATTCCAATAGTTCTTGGCCTCTGTGGCATCTGGTTTAATGTCCTGCCTTCTTTCCCCATTTAAATCTTGGTAAAACTTCTTCTCATTGTTTTGGAATGAGCGGTTTTGTGTGTATTGGGCCGCTCTTAGTCTGTATCTTTTCAGTCTTGCCTCTTTGGCTAATCTTTTCTGGTGTAACTCTTCGGCTACAGTTGCGATGCCTTTTTGCGTTACCTTGTATTTGTTCCAAAGTCTTACTCGTGGTCTGTCCGTGTGTGGTGTATTTCTAAGCAGTACTTCATCTCTCTATAGTTGGGAGATCTGCCTTTGTACTATTATTATTATTATTTGCAATCTCACACCAGTTGCTTGGTTGTAACCGCTGGAGTTTGAGTGGCAGCAAGTCTTCTCAAGTCTCCAGCCCTTCTCTCCTAGTACTCATAGGTCGCAGTAATACTGCAGTTTACAGTTTCTCACTGGTTGCCCAGTGGTCATTGCTGAAGGCTGAGTGACAATAAGTCTCCTCAGGTCTTCAAGCAACGTCTCCTCTCTCTTTCGCCTATCATGTCAGTGTTGCCGTTTGCAATTCCACTTTCATTTCCCTTCCTCTGTTGGGTCACTGTTGACTGTTAACGTTGCAGTCTTTATATTTCTAGCACTTTCCTCGGTATCCGTGCAGTTCCTGGTTATGCTGTGGTCTGTACAGTCTAAATCCTTGTCCTTATCCCGATCTCCTCCAGTCTTGCTCTCAGTGTCTTTGGGACTGTTCCCAGTGCGCCCACCATGATTGGCACTACCCTGGCTTTCATGTTCCACATCTTCTTCAGTCCTCTCGCTAGGTCCTAGTATTTTTTCCCGTTTTTCACTCTCTTTTTTTACTCTTTGGTCTGCAGGTACTGCAACGTCTACTATTTGGCAAGTCTTCCTCTTCTTTTCTACGATTACCAAGTCCGGTCTTCTTGCCTGGATGAGGTGGTCGGTTTGGATGTGAAAGTCTCAGAGTAACTTGTGGTTGTAATTTTCCAGGGCTGTCTCTGGTTTGTGCTGATACCACTTTTCTGCATGGTTTAATCCCATTCGTTTACTAAGTTCCCAGTATATTACCGTTGCTACTCTATCGTGTCTATGCTTATACTCCTTCTGGGCGAGTTGACTACATTCACTAGTTATGTGGTTTACTGTCTCATCTCTTTCACTGCACAGGTGGCACATGCTGTTTCTCTGTGTACCGTCAATTTTTGTTTTGATATAGTTTGTCCCGATGCATTTGTTTTGAGCTGCCATGACGAGTGATCCCGTTTCTCTCTTAAGGTTCCTTTTTCGTAGCCATGTCCACGATCTCTCGTCTGTCTCATCCTGTATCTGTCTTTTAAATTCTCCGTAATTTTTTTTATGTTCCCATTCTTCTTTCGTTGTTTGCTGTACTTCTCCATTGTTTTCTACTTTTTCGTTGTGCCACTTCGGGCACTCTTTTTGATGTCTTCACTGTGTGCCATTTTTCTAGATCTGCTTTGGCCCTCTGGACACAGTCCTCTATGCTGATGAGCCCTCGATCGCCTTTTTTTCTCTTCACGTATAGTCTATCCATGTCATCTCCGGGGTGTAAGGCTTTATGCATTCTCATAAGCTTTCTTGTTCACCGGTCCATTGACTGGAGTTATTTCTTTGTCCATCCAAGGAATGGTTATGTGTATCTTACTTCCAATATAGCCCATGTGTTCACTCCTTTGTTGAACAGCGTTTCGCGTTCTCCCCTATTTTTTGCAAATAATTTTAAATCGTCTATCCTTTTGTTTTGGAGAATTGGTATCCTTTGCTGTTTTTCAGTGTCCTCGTTAGAACAGATGGTGGCGGAGACAGCGAGTCTCCCTGGAAGATTCCTTTTTTAATACTTACCTTAGCTAATTTTTTTCCTGTGGCTGCAAAGTCTACTTTCCAGTTTTTCATGGAGTTGGCGATAAGTACACTGATCTTGAACATTCTGAGGCATCTGAGTATCCAGCTGTGTGGAATCATGTCATATACGTTTTTTTTATTAGTTTATCCATCCCATTGCATTGTTATTTTTCTGGTCGATGTAGAGTAAGCCATTCGTCCCCTTTGTTCCTGTCATGCATCCTTTCCGTTCCTCTGGTGATAGTCCCCTTCTTTGCATGGATATATATAATCTTTCCGCGATTTGTCCGGTCGGAATTTTCCACATGAGTAGTAAGCACGTGATTGGCCTATAATTGCCACGTTCCCTTTTTCAGGGGTCCTTTTGAATGAGTATTGTTCTGCCACTGGTCATCCATTCTGGTACCTCACCTGCATTTAGGCAACTTGGAATTTGGTGGGCAAGCCTGTCGTGAATTTCTTAAACCAATATCCATGGATTCCGTCAGGTCCAGGTGCTCTCCAGTTGGCTATTTTCCCGAGAGCGTGTTTCAATGTGTTTTCATTCAATACTGTTGGTTCTCCATTGTCTATATCTTTGAGTTCTCTTTTTATGTTTCTTAACCATTGCAGGGTTACGTTGTGTCTTTTTGGGTGCCCTCATATGCTGTTTCAGCAGTTCTGTGGCGTCTGGCTTTATGTTCTGTCTTCTTTCTCCGTTCAAATCTTGGTAAAACTTTCTCTCGTTGTTTTGGAATGTGCAGTTTGGTGTATATTGGTCAGTCCTTTGCCTGTATCTCTTCAACCTTGCCTCATTGGCTAGTCTCCTCTGATGTATCCTATCCCCTGCCGCACGGATACTTTTTTGTCTTATCGTGTATTTGTCCCATAGTCTTACACGTGGTCTGTTCTTATGTGATGCATTTCTCAGTCGTACTTGATCACTCTGGAGTTGTGAGATCTGTCTTTCCAACCCTGTTTCCCTCTTGGGCTTTCCTTTCTATTATTATTTGGGTTCTTGTGTTATGAAAAGTTCTGTGATCATTTTCGCTCCAGCATAGATTAGGTTGTTGAGCTCCAATAGGCTGTTGGTTTCGATATGCTGTAGGAGGCAGTTGACATGTTCAGTCGCTTCTCTTGATTTTTTTTCCTGGGTGTTTGAGTTTTTCTTCTTGCATGATTTCTTTCAAAGTAAGTACCTAGAGTTTTTCTTCCTCCGTTGGGATGTCGTTGTCTCTCCCTGATGTGCATCTCTCTTCACGACTTTTGTTTTTGTTTGGGTTTCTTTCACTTTTGTCACTTTCTTCCCTCTCTATTTCATTGTGGATCTTTAGTAGTTCAGTTTTTGAGAACCATTTATTTTTCAAGGTTTGTTTTACTCGATCAGCCAGACGCTGGCTTGATACATCCATGGTGAATTTTCCCCTCCATATTTTGTGCATGCATTCCCTACAACATTGCACCGATGGTTTGCTTTTAAAGTAGCAATACATTACTGAACTATTCTCCTCTCTTGACCATTTCCTCCTTTTGTTCTGGTTAACAGCCACTCAATGGTTGCTGTGCCCTTTCTGGGTGTTGTTAGTGGAGCATAAGCTGGGATTTCGACCAACACTAGCAGGGTAACGACTGTATCCCTCCTGAAAAACATCAAGGGTACATGAGCTGGGGTTTTGGTCAGCAGTCACAAGAAGACAGCCAGGTCCCTCTTGGTGGCTAACAAGGGAGCACCTACCAGTTATGACACACAAATCTTGGATCTATGCCTCATTTTTGCGGTAAAACGATTTAGTTGTACTGTCATGATGTTTTTTTGTGCTTTGGAGGTAGCACCAGACCTTGGTGGATTGGTTAAAACCGATATGGTTCAGAAGTAACCTCAGAGCTCCATCAGCTCTTAGCACCCAGGGTATATTCTCACCAGCAGAAGCCATATGGATTTATGCAACATCTAAGTGTGGAAAAGTGTGCGTTCTTCACCACCTACTTAATACCTAAATTGGCCCCTGAGATAATTACGTACAACTAGATCATACCCACCTGCATTTCTTCTAAGTCTTGAATTAGTAAAAATTCGCATTCTAGTTAGGACTGAGGCCGGCCAGCAATTGCTATTCCCCCCTGCAACTTTCTAACCTCGTTGGAATTTGAAAGAGTCTGGCCAATTCATACACGAGGGTACCAATTATTATTATTATTATTATTATTATTATTATTATTATTATTATTATTATTATTATTATTATTATTACAACAACAACAACAACAACAACAACAACAACAGTTGCTTGGGTGTCACTGCTGGAGACTGAGTGACGGCAGGTCTCCTCAACTCTCCACCACCCACTCTCTTCACACTCTCACAGTCACAGCAATACCGCAGTTGATAGTTTCATAGCAATTTCCATGAGTCTCCTCAGGTCTTAAGCCCTCCTCACCTATCTCAGTAGCGCCTCCACCATGCATTTTCCTTAGCTGAGGGCCCATTGCAAACATTGCTCGGTATTCGAGCAATCCCCTGTAGGGCAATGGTCTAAATAGTCTCGATCCTTCCTTTAACCTGAGTTCCTCCAATCTCGTTCTTTTTGTCTCTGGTACGGTTCCAAGTGCAATTACTATTACTGGTACTACCCTGACACATGTTCTACACATTCTTCAGTCCCCTTAGCAAGTCCTAGTGCTTTACACTCTCTTTACGCTCTCTTTGATCCGCAGGCACGGCGACGTTTCTTATTTGGTAGATACTCCTTTTCTTGTCCACGATTACCAGGTCCGGTCTTTTAACTTGGATGGGGTGGTCAGTTTGGATATCAAGTCCCAGAGTAATTTATGGCTTCCATTCTCCAAAGCTGAATCCAGTTTATGCTGATGCCTGTTTTTTGTATGGTTGAATCACATTCGTTTGCCCAGTCTCCAGTGTATCACTGTTGTTATCTTGTATCTGTTTTAATACTCCGTCTCTTCGGCGAATTTATCATTTGAACTAAGCTAAATTTGTTTGAACTAAGCTAAATTCTCATCATAACCATTATTCATGAACCTGAGTATGCACCCGTAAGCCCCAAGCAGAGGCTAGATCGTTTAGATACAGTAAGTTGTCACCAATCCAGATGACGGACGAGGTTATTCTGAGGGTTTGCTCCGACGTCCCACATCTTCCAGGTTGGGAAAACCAAGAAAGGAGTGAAGCTCCAGTAGAACTTCGACGATGAAACGTAAATAACCTTTCACGGGGAATGGCGTTAATAGCACACGAGAAAGTCCTGGCATACACAGCTCATGAATCTAGCTCTCCGATCTGTTTAACAAAAGTAGAGAATAGCTGCAACAGGCTCTGTGATACACTTCTGCTGCAAAGGAATGCAAAAGGGAACCAAGATTACTTGTCAAGCACTGTGAATAGATAGCTATTCTGAGAATTGGACGATAGAGGTACCTTGAAGTCAATACTCAAACGTTCATAAGATAGGTTTTACAAGAGGAGTATTTCTTGGTCTATGGTGCAGTGATTTTGATTAGAGCACCTGGAGCAGACAGCTTGGTATCTACTGGAAATGGCAGATCGTGAATACGAAAAGAGTCGGCCTCCTTACACCAGGGTGATAAAACTGTTCATATAGTTCTAAGATCAGGCTGGTTGAATGCGGCTGTGCAAAATGCTTGAGGGAAAGCATCAACAATCGAATCGTCCTTTCCAGGTCGATACACAATGTTGTAGCAGTGGCATGATAATTCTACACGCTATTGCTGAATCTTGTCATGCTTGATTTTGCTCGATTGAGCCAAGTTGAATATGAGAGACATTGACTTCTGATCTGTCAGGAGAGGGGGGTTTCCTGATGAGATAGTACCTCAAATTTCATACAGCCTCTTTTATTGCACAGCCCTCTTTCTCCTTGTATTCACTGGGATTAAGAGATCTGGAAAAGAAAGTCACATATGGAAACAAAGATCTCACAGTACCAATTGCAGAATTCTGGTTTGGAATGAAGTATTGGATGTTGAATGATCGATGCATTGGTTTCCGCTGTAAAGAGTAGAGACACGTCATTAATATTTGCAGCCGCTTTCCTGATGCCACCCTGAGTTTACTGAAAACTCGAGTAACTTCCTTTCTGAGAGGTAATTTCCTGAACTGCACAAGTGGGTGAATCTTATAAAGATAGGAATCCACTGAGAGTTGTAGGTAAACATCCTAATTGATCTTTAGAGGGATGCAAAGTTTCCTCAGGAGATGCAATCGCTCTGCATCAGGTTTTATAGTCCCGTGAGATATGGAATATTCTACTACGTTAATCGACACGACTGATTGGATAGTCTTCTCTTCGTTGAATTCATCCTTATATGCAGCTTTTCTGAAGTCAAAATTATTCTTGTCAGGTTCTTCTTGGTCTCTGCCAGTCACAGTTGTTATCAAAGTAAACGAATGTATCCTTCAACTTGTCCATATGCTTTTGGAAAATTGATACCCCATTTGTCACTCCAATAGAAATCTTCCATGGATTCTCCAGGTATTTGTCTTCTGGTAACCTTTTGGATGTGTAGCAAATACCTCGTTTACTGTTAGTATTGAACTTGAAGTAATAATGTTTTAATGCATACGGGGGAAGTGTTGTTGAAAAGTTCTCAGCTTTAAAAACAATGTTTGTTCTCAATTCAAACAACATCTATTTTTTGTAAATTTCCTTCAATTTAGCGACATGAAGCTATAATCAATCAAATAAAACTAAACAGTTACCAAAAAAGGATATTTTTAATCTTTCTGCCTTTTAAATTGTATTGTAAGAGTTACATTCGAGCAGTTCCAGATTTCTTTTCTAAAAAAGGTAAGCATAATTTAAATGATAATTTAAAGGGATTAAAAAAAAAAATCAAAATGTGTAAAATCAAATGAAAGCATTCATGTATGAATAGAATAAATAATGAAATTCATAAAAGGTGGGGTAAGAATTGTTATAAAAACATTTCTTATCCCACCTCCCCCCACAATAAAAAAAAGAAAATTCTTCTTTTAATGAATTGACGACAAAATTATTTTTGTACAAGTTTTGAGCTCTTTTTTTTTCCAAGGTGTCAATTTCCTTTTTGGTAAATGTGAACCATCTGAACGTTAAATAGTCGCATAGATTCAACAAAGACAATATTTTGTTAACATTTCAACAAACAAAGAGTTTTTGTTAACTGTATGTGACACTGATACAAAAATACTCTCTTGAGCTATAATGACAAAATTTGGGAAGTGACGTCAGTTTTCGAGCTGAGAACTTTTCAGCACCCCTCCCCTATAATAGTAATAAGTATGGTTACTGTATACATATGATCTAATTTATACTAATATTTGAGCCTTTGGTTTGTTTCTTCACACCCCTTCTCTGAAAAAAATTACATGGTTGATTTACCTGATATTTGACATGAAGAATCTTTAAAAAATCGACTCCCAACAAAGGCTAACCTTTCAAGTCATTCATGGTCACCTGAGGTTTTACTCTAGCCAGTTCTCGGTTCTATACATCAGAAAAATTCAATTCCAATACCAGGATTTTTGTCATTCATTTATCTTACAAATGGCGTACATATTTTATCAAAATCATTTCTTGAAAAAAATATTGGGATTTTGATCAGATATCGCTTTTCAAGCAATCTGTACTCTGAGCTAGTTTAGCTGTGACTTTTGCCGTAGACGTTTTCAATTCTACAGAAATAGTTAGGCCTAGTTACAAAATTTCTAAGCTACACGTGCATATAAAAGGAGCTATGAATGTAGGAAGTTGGATGAAGATAAAAAATTGATAAAATTTTCAAAGATTTTTCGTACATTAGCCCACCTCTTTTTGGAGATTAACTCTACTTTAAAAAAAAATCTCAAATGCACACATTTTTAATGATTAACAAATTTGAAAATGAACTTAATGAATTATAGATTTGCTAACTCTATTTGATGAATCACATGAGATTGAATTCTACAAGTGGGTAAAATTGTGTAAGATGTAAGTGGGATAATGTGCTTGTCAAAAAGTAATTTTTTCTAAAAGTGTAACCTTCTTTTGGATTGTCTTATAGAGCTAAAGGGCTTTAATTGCATTAGTGGCGAAATGGATTTATGTCTTTCCCAAGGTATTAGAGCAAAGTGCACTTGAACTGCTCAAGTCAAAACTTGATCTCAGTCTACTGATTCCATTTACCATGCAGGTAACCATATCGCCACTCTGCACTTCCATTTAAATAGCTGTAGAAAAGTCACTTTTTTTTATCTTGTACTCTTATTCTTGTGTCATTGATTATTCTTGATAGAAACATTTACTGGCAATTGGAGACATTATTGATGTTTAAAAGAGAAAATGTATCCAACATTGACTAAAAGCTTTTATAAAGATAGACATTAGAATCAACTGACAACAGATTTCAAATCATACAAGCTGTCAAAATCTCTAGAGTTAGGCTTATACAAATAAAATACAATTCAAAATAAATAGAAAATCTTTTATAGTGGCAATATGAAGTAGCCAGTAACAAATTGATCAATTTTTCTGTAGAGCTTAATTAGATATTTTCATTTTTAGATTAAGATATTGTACTGATGTTTGCTCCTTCATCTCCCCAACTATCATTATTTCTGCATCCTCCTACACACAGCTCATTTACTATTATCTTGCAAAAATAGATTCATGTGCAAAAATCTTTTTCGTTAGTCAATGGGTTAACTTATTGCAAAATTTCTAACTAAGAAAATCAATCTATCTCTCTCCTCATAGCTTGGCTTTGTAAACAAAGATTTTGGAAGGAATCATTTGCTTGTTCTTAGCCATACAGAACAGGCAAGTTTATTTTACAGTAACTGCCGAAAATCTGGCAATTGGAGAGATCTCCAGTTTTATGCTATTATCTCTTTGCTTCTACTCTAACTGTGGTCTACTTCATAAAGTGAACTTGCCTGGAGGGACTTTTGTTGTTATGTCTCCTTTTGTACAGTCTCTCTTGTTTACTGGTGATAGCTGATTTCATGCTCTATTATCTCTTGGTGTCTTTGTCTCACTTGCTGAATAGAAGAGTATTTGGTAGATGACACATGGTTTGTCCAAAGCAAATGTATTTTTTGCAGCAAAACTTCAATGCATATGACACTGGCTGACTTTAACATTTGTGATGAAGTCACTCCAGTGTACATTAAAAATAATGCAGTGGCGATGCTGATGGAAATACCCCAGGAAGTGTAGATATGTGCTGGTAGATGACCCAAAATTCAGCTCCAAGAGGAAAGATAGATAGCGTAATGGATGTGTAGACTATTTTCTGTAATTTAGTCTATTTGGATCAACCAGAAAGGAATAAGATATGTTTGTTTGCAAGTCCAACACTGTTACCATTTGATGATCAGGTTGTAAATTTATCTGTTTAAAAGAAAACTTCATTTAATTCATTGCAAATTTATAAATATCTTACTCGCATAGGTCATGCAAATATTGAAAGAATTTTTTTTTCAAAGCTTGCATGCTATCAGCCCAGCCATCAATAGAAAAAAGGAGCTATTTATAAAATAAAACATCTTAACCATAGGCATATTCTGGGTTGGTTGAAATGAGGCTGTGGGATGGATGAAATAAGGCCACTGCTTGTAGTCTGCTGACCCCTGCTCTAAACAAAATTTCATATTTCAACTAAGTGTAAATATTTAACATGGAAGTTTATTTAGAGGGAATTCTCCCAAAGTTTGGAATGTCAGTAATATAAAAATATAGATTTTACTCATGCACATGCATACTTACAAACATGCACTAATTCATTTGAAAAAGAATGTAAATATTACGATTTGATTTGATTAAAAAATGAGGGAGTTGCTCTTTGGAAGATGATGATGAGAATCTTAAAACTTCAGTGATACTAAGATTATATGTATATATATATATATATATATATATATATATATTTATAAATCAGCAGTACAATATGATATGATACAATATCCAATTCATGTTGGGTTCATTTCATAAAGTGCTCAATGCATTCAACATTAAACATTAAGATTAGGGCTTGAAATATGATGAAATAAGCATCTGCTACACAAACGTTTATATTTTTTTCTCATCTCTACATAGATATTTACTCCTATTGGTGCTTTTTGTGAAAAGACTCAGTGCAATTCAATAATTTTAGTAATGCAAATTCTATTACATTTTAGTCACTTTTCATAATAACCAGTAAACACTGTGAATAATACTTTGCAATTTTTTTCCGGATGGGTGGTCAATTTGTTTTTATTTCTATGTTTAATTACTGTAATATTTGGGCTAAAAGTAAATAAATAGATGTATTAAGTGTCTAATGCTTTTATAACACTGAGTGAAGGAACATTTATCAAAAAAAATTTTATTTGTGACAAAAATAAGTTTTTCAAAAAGCTCTGCAGTAAACCTTTATCATTTATTCTTGACTTCTATTTACCTTCATCTTGATCTTTTTAGTTGATTTTTAGAGTACAATTTCTCTTACCTGTAAAAACAAAAAATGTATTACAAATTTCTTTTGGGAATAATTTTGGGTGTGCTTTCAATCTCTTCTTTTGTAAAGGTTTTTTTTTTTTGTTAAGGGGATGGTACTTACAATTAAACTAAAATACCAACTTGCAACATATTTTCTGTTCATTGTACAACCATCTGAAAGCATTCAAAAAAAAAAAAAACAGGAATTTTTCTAAGCATAATTAAAAAATATTCCTGAAATACTTTCTTTCATATTGGCCGTAACATAAATACTTCAAAACCCAATTTTTGCACAACCAACATCAAGTAAGGATCCAAGTCTGCATTATATCTAGAATGCAAATTGAATACAACGGTAAAAAAAAATGGAAAATTTGTACCAAAACTGACACTTTCAAAAATGTAACAGAAGTCTTATTGATTGAAAACACAGAAGGTTTTTTCTAAAAAAATACCCCCCAAAATCAAATCATGTATAGTTTTCCGATTTTAGTAGTAAAATAAATGTTAAACATCTTCAATCACAACTTAATCTTTGATATTCTGTGAACAGTGCTGGTTGGAAATAAAAAATATGTTCTCTGTGTAGATAATCCTTTTTTTTTCAATTTGTTGTGTTGTGTACAGAGTAATATATTTCCAGTGTGCTGTCACATTTGAAGATACTTTTTCTCTGGGCATTACTTACATACATACATACATACATACATACATACATATATATATATATATATATATATATATATATATATATATATATATATATATATATATATATATGTGTGTGTGTGTGTGTGTGTGTGTGTTTTTTTTGTAGTATCTTGCTATAGAGCAATTGTTAGCAAGCTAACCTCTCAGGCTCCATTACTGCAAGCCCAAAATTTTGGTTTTGCAGTACACTAAAATTCTGTGAATATCCCCCCCTCTCTCTCTCTTGATATATATATGTAATAAGAAATGGATATGTAAGAAGAAATGAATATATACGATCTGACAGAATATAGAAGATGATAAATATGTGTATATAGTCTCGTCACTTATTTTCTTCAACGTGAGTATTCATAAGAACTTTATAGCTACTAAATGCAAATACCGCAGCTACTATTTTTGGCAACCATGCAAACACTACACTCATTATTTCACCCTCTTTAGCTCCTTGTTGCACCTAAGCTTAACTAAGTGCCTTTTTAAAATCTAGCTTGATCAACTATACCACTCATTTTAACAGGCACAACTCATCAGGCTCTATTCGATAGATAAACCAAAGGACATTTATGCCATGTATCCACAAAATTCTTATTCTTTCCTATATTCCATTTTTATGCATAGGGATAACCTAAACTAAACAGGCCTTTTCTCTACCCTTCTCTTCTCTTCTCTTCTTTACACGATTGAATAATGTAGTAATGTTTCCATGCCATGTATTTTGCTTACATTCTTTATTTGTGCATTAAATTTATTGCTCATTTTTCACATCTACATGTTTGTATGTGTCTTTTTTCACCATTTTATATCTACATCCACATTTGTACTTGTTGCACATGTTCTCTATACATTTCCCTTCTTTCTTTAAAATTTCAACTGACGTCCACGTGGGCCCACAATTCCAGTAGGCATCCATCTTCCACAAGAACTATCAAAACTCTATCTAGAAACATAATTTCAACAAATTGTTGACTTTCTGACATGGATAATTTCTACAAGAGCAACAATTACACTGCAAGCATTATATCAACTTCCAAAAGGGTAGACAACACTGGCCCAAAGACCATCATGGTGTTTTTACCCTACATCGAAGATGTATCCAAAAGTATCCAGAAGATCTACAGTCCTTATAATATCAAAACAGTTTACAGGAGTAATTTCACCCTCTGGAGACACCTGACCAAAACTAAATCCTCATCAAACAGGAAACTGATGAAGGATTGTATATTCTGCCTTTTATAGTGTTGTCGCAGCAAATATTAAGATAACCGTTGAAGGAAAGACCAGAAAAACACCAGGAAAGGTGTCACCCTAGTAGAGACCACTAAGCCAGGTTTGAAAGATCACGTTTAAAGAGAAAAGGGAAGTCATCGACCTCTATGGGATGACTCCAAAATTTGGACTGGGAGTAATATTGGTAGGTGAGATGCTAAGCTTCAATAACCTCCTCAGAAAATTTTGTGGAGGTGAACACCTTATGGGAACCATTAATCATGATGGAATACTCCTTGTGTTCAAATCTCTAAGCTCTGGACCATAACATACATGTTTGTACATGTATGTATGTGTATATATATACATGTACATGCATGCGCATACATATCTGGTTAGGTGTGTGTATGTATATACATACATAATATATATATATATATATATATATATATATATATATATATATATATATATATATATATATATATGATTGAAAGAAAGTCAGGGGATACATAAAAAATCTGGAGTTGCCTCCCTTACTTCGATAAATAAACATACTCCTGACCACTTAAAAAAAAGAACTGTGGGATGAAGAAAAAGGGAAGGGTTAACTATCCCTTACCATTCCAACATGGCAATTTATACAGTCAGCAATTTTCATTAGAAAAACTTCTGTGGTACCAGTTTTGGACATCAGCCTCATTACAACACCAAAATGATCAGCAATATGATTATGACTTAAGGATCTCTCCCACCTGAAAATAGACAGATGAATAAGCATATCCGGCCCCTATAACTTGATTGGGGGCCCCTCGTCCAAGCCATCTAAACCCTCCCCACTTATGACACCCACATGAAGAAGGTCATAGGATACAATGGTCAAAACGTTGTGTTCAAAAGATGAACCAAGCTGAGGACAACAATCCCCAAAATCTATACTTGTTGATGATCCCTTATTTGAAAAATTCAAAATGTAAATTAAACCTCAGCAAAAATACAAGTATGGAATACATAGTTATAATGCAGTCATAAATTCAAACACTTGATCAGCAATTATATTTCATTCTGTTAAATATAAGTTTGATATTCTTGAACATGGACTGTCACACTAGCTACAATACCAGAGAATAAAATCACTAAATCTACTGTGATGGCAGATGAAGCCATTTAAGATCCCAACATAAATCCTACATGAATTAGAAATCCAGAGTCTTACAAAGCATGTGCACACCACTGGAGACTGTGCTGGTTAGCAATCAGCTGTGAGAACATGCCATCTGGCGACCACCAACAACCAAATGATGTTCATATATGTCAGGAGAAAAAAGAAATTATTGATGACCTATTTAACCTTGGTAGCTCAATTAACAAACAGCGTGATATAGACCAAAAAATAAACTGTCGGTTGACAAAGCATCAACACCCTTCACAAAACTGTCTGAAATCTGAAAAAAAGGTAGTTATAACTAAAACTAAAATCCAATATTACAATTCTAATCTCCTCTCCACCTTGCTCTAAGGCTACAAAACATACCCCCCGAAATCCAGTCAAGAGAATAAACTGGAAGTGTTCAACATGAAATACCTAAGGAAAACATGAAGGGTCAGATGGAATGACTTTATGACCAACAACAAAATTAGGAAGCAAGCCAATCTATGTCTCAATCTATGTTTTCTTCAAAAAGTTGTATGCCTTACAAATTATTGATAAAATTAGAGAAAATTAATCTCCGTTCTGTGAATTTGAACTTTGCTCCAAATGAACTAATAAATTGGTCCTTTCCTAATGAAAAATTGGTTTTGGAAAACAGGAAATGATTTTAGATATATAAATTCACTAGGAACCCGATTACAAAAGGCAATATCATCCTCATCATCAGTCTTTTGATGTCCGTCATTGGACACAGACCTTCCCTGGGATCCGCCACATTTTTCTATCATGGGCATCGCGGAGCCAGTATTTTTTGAACTTCTCCAGTTCATCTCTCCATCTTTTATTTTGTCGGCTTCGGATTTACATGTAATTTCTGGAGATCCATTTTGTAAGATGTGATGTCCATCTGTTGTCTTCCATTCTCGCAACATGTCCAGCCCATTGCCATTTGAGTTTTCTGATAGATTCTATGATGCCTCGGACCCCCATTCTCTTCCTGATATATTGTGCTGACTTGTGATATGATTCTCTCATGCGCACACTGCATGCTTCTCAGTTTGCGGGTTTGTCTCTTGGTTTGGTTCCATGTTTCAGCTCTATAAGTGACTATCAGTGATTGAAAATAAAATTATTGACTAACTTTTAAGTAAGTTCTCAAGTTGGTGTAGAGCAATTCCATATCTACAATCACACGCAATCACAGTAAATATCTAATTAAAAAAAAATCTTTTTTCAACAGACCTCCAATAATAATGTGTCATCTATGAAATTCTTTAGGTTTTTTGGTCACAAATTCAGTAAAGCACTAATCAAGTCCTGTTGAAGTCCTGGAGTGTCCTAGAGAGTGCTAGAACTATTGTACTTGATCTATAGGCCACTAACTACAGCCCATAAGATTATTACCATCAGTATAGTATAATCAAATTGTTCACAAGTCCTAACCAACAAACATCCATAAGCCAAAAGATTACGATACACACCAAAAACCAAAAACATTTTTTGATACCAACCTCAAGGACACCCCACCCACCCTCACACCTTGGAATCGAAAATTATAGTCGTATTAAAATAATAAAATGAATAAACATATAAACAGAGAAAAAAAAGCATTAAAAAAATTGGATGATTCAAACTAAGTCAAACTGACTGTGTCTACAATAATGTAAGCACCTTTAATCACTGGTAGACTTCCTGATAATGAAACTATTCACTACATTATCTCAAGTGGCTCCTTAAAACTAGGATTCCTGATAATCGACCCTTCCCAGTTTTAATCCTCTTATTCTATTATACATTTTCTCTCCACCCAAAATGTCCCAAAGACAACCAGTCTCTTGGAGACCTGAACCCCAGATGTCCTCTACTCTCACAAGCCAGTAACCGATTCTCAGGATAGCTATCATTATCAATTCAGTTCCCTGACCCACGGTAGCAGGGTGGACTTGAAATGAAATGTCTCATTCTACTGATTTTACATAACCATCAACTGCTCTAGCATCGCTGAAGATGTCAGACCTTATTACTGAAGATGAAGTGTTTTTTGCTTCAAAACATGTTTGAAATGACACCATGTAAATAAACTACTTCATATACTAGCAGATGACTTTCAATTTCACACCAAATTAGAGGTATCTTAATTCATTGATGATGATTGCTGATTTTTATTGAGTATTAATACCATGTAAAACTTTCTAATTCTACCATTATTGTTTCAGATAGGATCCACTTTAATCCCAAACTAATATCATACGGTCCCTCACTAATCTTCTTCAATGCAGAAACCTTTTCTTTACTTGAACTGTTGCAGTCTATAAATGCATGCAATCCAATGAGAGCATCACAAGCATCTTGTTCAACACGAGCTACAGTTTTCTAGATATCAATTTGTTCTGTTTTTGGATCCACATTTCTGAAACAGTTGTGTGGTTTTTAAATGAAAACATAAGATAATTATACCAGCATCTACTGAAGATAACAATACAAGTAATGATGAGAGTAGCAAGAGTTCTAAGGGACTTCAGGAATCACCATCACCCAGTATTTAGCTGTGAAAATTCAGTCTTTAACAGAAAGATTTTGTATACGCCACTTTAATGTCCATTTGTACGACAGCAACCTGCATCTCCCTTTTGATTTCATAGTACCGCCATTAAAATTAACACTTTTTTCCTGCAGTGCCAAAATATGAAACATGCCACATTTCCCACGAAAAGTGGTAGATTGGCAACACATCTTCTTTTTTTTGAAATTCTGAAATGACCACCCTCTCTTCTTGTTGTTTTATGGACTCTCAGGGGTCTGCAGGTTGGGAACCCAGGTCTACTGTATCCTCTTTTTTTTGAAGTTTGGATTTAACTATCCTAGCCCCATGCCAAGTTCAGATGTATTGAAGATAAAAAAAAAACTATTCAGGAAGGGAATTTAAAAAGCAAAAAACACATTTCTCTAATCCCCGCGAGGAGTATATGCGCGAAGTTTCAAGTCACTAAAATGAAGTGTTTTCTGTGTCCAGAACTAATTATTGAGATAAACTATTTAAAACAGTGCCAAAATAGTGTAGCAAGTGATTTTTTACCGTTGATACCGTGGTGATTGGAGTAGCTAAAGATTTTTCACATAGAGAGCATATAATTTACTTTAAAAAATATCCTAAAATTAAAAAAAAGGATACAAAAAAAAATTTTAGAACGGGTCTAGCGTGAGTATGCTAATGTTCTAGTCAGTGGACAGAACGGTATAGCTGGGAGCTCTTGAAAACACAAACAAATCAATGAGGTCCCCAAAGGTCAAAAGGGCTCTTTTTCCTGAAAATTAAAAAAAGATAGAAAGGGTATAGTGGAATACCGATGCCAATTTTCAAATCTGTAGACTACACAGTATTGCCAAGAGCGCTGGAACAAAGAAACGTACGCAAATAGAAAGAAGGGATATCATGTTGGTGTGCATTTACACCTTTCTCTGGCCTTTTCTTCGGTATAGACCGAGGAGTCGTTACTGACACTTGCCGTCGAATGGGTCGGAGATTGTGGTGTATCAAAGACCGAGTGTGCCGGTGCAAACGTTAGCCAATGAGGTTACACTGAGGCTGCGTTTGCTAAGCGCATTGGGGAGCCTTTGGACTCGTCCTTAGGCTCTCCCATTATTACTCGGCCCAGCTGCAGGGTCTTTCCCTGTCGGCTGGAGCCATTTTTGGAAGGTATGCACCTATTTTTTCCCACATTAAGCTTGACCCTGTGTCACATATTGCTGCGGTGGGACAGTAATTAAATAGTATATAAAGAAGGGATAGAACCTTTCGTCATTTTTGATGGCTACAGAAAGCACCAGGAGGGGAAAGTACTATTGAACATAGTACTTCCCCCCTCCTGTTGCTTCCCTCAGTGCCAATTCCAGATACACAGAAGACTGTGAAAATTGAGAGTTCGAAAAAAAACGATAGTACTGACCGCTCTACTAACCATTTGTCTGGCAGCAACTAGCACCCCATGTTTCCCCCATGCCAAATCCAGATACGTAGGAGATTATTGGATTATGAGGAATTTTCAAAAAACAAGTGTGAATTCTGTTGGACACAAACTGAGGGATCAATTTAAGATCAGTTTGCAGATTGAACTCCACTATAAAAACAACTATTTGAGAGTTTTTTTTCTGATTTTTTCTCTGTCCTCGAGAGAAGTATGAGTGCAAGATTTCAAGTCTCTACAATGAATGGTGTGGACTCTGACATATTGTCTAGTGAATATAAGAATCTTCCAAGGTTGACGACATAGTTGAAACTCATTGTTGCAGGGCTGATGGTGATTAATAATGAGTAATTCTTAATTCATGCATCTCCTGGGTAATAGCATTTGAGATTTTGTAGTACTTTCCTTCGCAGGTTAAAACCAATATTTCATTCTTTACTCTTTCTAAGAACGTTGTCATTTTCCATCTTGTTGCAAAGAATTGTTGTGCTTGATATGCGTTCTGGAAACTTTGTCCATTTTCTGATTATTTGTTTTTCAGCCATAATTCTGACTTTCAATCCAAAATTTGATCCTCTCATTTGCCTTTCACTATGATTGTCCCCAATATCTGTCAAATACCATACCAGTTCTCTGAGCCTTCTGGAAAATCATGGAGAACAATTTTCTGGCAACGACTTTAGATTGTTTAAATTACCTTTTAATTTTTGTGCACGATGCATACCATCAATGATTGTAATAGAACGCTTTGGAATAGATCCTGCAGATTATACAACCTTTTACAAACTGACCCCTAAAGTGACTTTATCAGTTTTGCGTATTTGTACCCTCAGATATTGCTGGAGGCCTTAATAGTGGTCCTAAAGAGTAAGAAAGTATCCCTTTCATTGTGTGATTGTTGGCTTTTTCAAATATGGTATCAGATAACAGGGAGGGTGGAGAGGGCTGAAGCGAATGATTTAAAATTAGCCGATATAGACGGATGAGAAAGACCCGAGCCAAGTAAGAAAAAGAAAAGACACTCTGGTGGACCCAGAGGAATTGGAAATGGAGTGAGCCAGAGAGAACATAATAGAAACATCAAATTGATTTGAGGCAGGAAGTTCTGAATCAGGGGGAACCTTTAGCCAAAGGGGCTAAGAAACGGAACTCAGGGGACGAAGTCCAAATCTCTGAACTGGATACACTCGGTGAGGGAAAAAGTGACTGGGACCAGGAGGATGTGATACCCCTTTCTCAACCCCAAGAGAAAATTGGTGGAAGTAAAGAGATGGAGGGTGAGCCAGAAGTACTGTTAAAGGCCAGGCTCTGAAGGGCAGATCGCCCCAAAACTCGAAATAATAGGTGCGCAGTTGATATGCGGAAGAGCGACTGTTTCTACCAAAATGGTGCTGGGTACGTGCGGAAGGTCTGAAAGAGCGTGTTTGGTGCCACGGCCGTGGAGTGGGGCTCTCTGGTATTGACACCAGCACCTCGTTCATTGGGAAGAAAAAGTCAATTAGTGACCCAAAGCATGGTGGTGAGATTAGTAAAGAAACAAAAGAGAGGGTATGGAAAGGATTTTCTTTTATACCAAATTGAATAATGACTCTTGCATTCATTGCATGTATGGACGAAAGAGTCGTAGTAATAGTGACACAACAGCAGAAGTGTGGAAGCACAGCCAAGATACGGCTTTCAAAAAGACGAGTGAAGGGATTATAACTAGGTCAAAGTGTTTGATCACCTTTATGATCAATATGAAGCCATATTGTTTATTGTTGAATAGATTATAGAGGTACTCAAGTTGGATTCGGTCAGATCGCGTGTAGCCAAGCATTATGTGCAAGATGGGAAATATTTGACGTTATTGTATTCCTTTGATCAAGAGACCACAATAATGGAATTACAATGGAAGGATATGAAAAATTATTTGAGAAGTAGAATTATTGCAAACCAGAGATAAACGAAGAATAGTGCCTATTTTGGGGAGGGCGATAAGCGTATTGTTTGGGGCAGTGTCAGAGGGGTACGTGAAGACTATAAGACAGGAATTACAGCAGGTGAAAAAAAGATGGTCCTAGCATAGGTGGCAAGAGAAAGTGTGTCCATTTTGAATGTAACAGGGTTAGAGGTGTATAAGAATAGATTAACCATAAAAAATCTGATCAATTATGTGCATGAGTTAGTTCAAGAAGTTAGCAGTGTGTCAGATATTACTGCAGAATTGCTGGAATTAGACTATTTTGTGCAACAGTACCTACCACTAGTAATGATAACAAATGAGATATGACAGACGAGTCAATTCTTGACGACCCTATTCAAGCATGTTAGAGTACAGTTGAGACATTAATCGCCGAGCATAGTAACCCCTAGCCATCTGAGGGATTTGCTGTTTCGAATAGAAGCCGAATTGCCTCATTAGTTAAGATTGCTTGTAGATTCCACTGAGGGGCTATGGAAATATCCATACAGTCCAAACAAAATTTATGATGTTAACTAAAGGAGAAACCGAGAAGTGTAAAACTAATGCCCTTGTACGCCTGAAAGCCCGATCTATGTTGCAGGAGGTCGCGAGCTGTGTGTTCTGGAATTGTTAAAATGTAATCAGGATAGGATAAGGAAAAATTGTCAGATGAAAGTATTAATGGATATCATGTTACCACAGGGAATTGTACAGAATTCCACGTTCCTGGTCACCACGATATCCTGACCCCCAGAAGATTATATATTTGCTGAAGTTATACTAATTGATATACTAAGAGACATCAAATGGATTCCCCGAACAACATATGATTTTGACTTGAAAATTTTACTGAAGCTCTACCAACAGATATAGCAAGATAAATCAAGTAGATAACCCGTAAAACAGACCGATAGTTATTCTATAGTGTCCTCACCCACATTTGCGAATATTCTAACCAGTCATTCAATAATAACAAATTTGTTATTGTCACTATCGCATCATACCGACACTGCACACATGCCAGTGCAATTCCTTGATGCAGAAAACCCATTATGATTTAAACAGGTCAATGGAAACTCAGTGAGAGACCTGCAAAAGAAACACTGCACATGATAGTGCTATATGCTGTTGAGTTGAATAACTGCTTTCATATAAAAAAACGACGAGTCTAATTATGAAAATAGTCCATATTTTATTTGTTCACTCCTTCAAAATCCTACACAGGTTGTGGGAATGCTGTTTAGGTAGGTTTTTCAAATTTTGCATAAGAAATGGTCGAAATCCGAGTGCCATAGAAGTTGACAGCTGACCTTGATTAACTCCTATTACCAATATCTTGCTAACTACCTCTCTCTTAGTCTTTCTAAGATGCGTTTCTCTATTTTTCTCTCAGTGCATGTCACGTCACACACACACACATGTTCACACATATCTATCGATCTATATATCCCTTATAACACACACACACACATGCCTAAACATTTTCACACATGGTGTGTATGATAATACGCACATACATATGCATATGTGATATAACTGCATGGCACTTACGGACCCCAACGGATAAAATGTCATTCATATTCAACACATATAATCAGTCACCCCCACCAGGAGAATTCAACTTGGTATCCTTCATGTTCTGTGCTAATGATTCTTCTGTAACCGGGAACTCTGAAACTTTCTCAGGAAAAAGGTCAGATGACTTGACCTCTTCAGGTAAAATGCCATGACCAATTTTCTTTGCCAGGGAAAACTAAAAAACACACATGCACATAAAAGCATTAACCAGGTTTCTATGTCTTTGATGCCCAAGAGAAATACCAAAACTGCTGGCCTTGTACCTTCCATCTCCCAATTACGTAATAATATCAATTGTTAAAAACATCAGATGGACTCCAAACTAAGCGATAAAATCCTCGTTAATGGAAAGGATATCAATTGATAAAAGGGCAACTAAATTCACATTAACCAGTAAATTTACCCTGTAATCTGATGTGGTTTTTCCCGGCATTTAATAAATTAAATTTGTTCAAAGACCTGATGGCTAGTTTTTGATGATCAATATCTATTGATGAAAGACCAAAAAGCGTGGCTTTTTGAAAGAAACTTTTTTGGGTTTGGGTGAAAACGGTTTTTGATTGATTTTCTTCTCACCTTTCAGACATTGGCCTTTTCTATGCATTTTGGATGTATTATAGGTATAGGGCTAGTAACCCTGACCTGTGAAAAAACCCTGTTTGCTAAAGCAACCGCAGCAGCATTAACCATTGATTGCTCGGTGTGGTTGTGGCCTTATGCTCTACAAGGACTTTACAGGAATAAAAAAAAAAAAATCATAATTGCTATCATCATCACCAATTGTACTTTGCCATATTGTCGATAAAGAAGGTTCTGATTTTAACAGTTTTGTTTTTATTTTTCTCCTATATTTGTCAAACATATTTTTCTCTGGTCATTTAGTCAATTAGAACATTTTGCTTCTGATCTCTTCTCCACAGTCTCTTTTCCACTGTAGTTGCTTGATTGTCTAAACTGATCAGCTTGTGCTGGGGGAAAAATTAAAAAAAAATGAAATATGCTTTGTTAAGAAGCTGGAGTCTGAGAATATAAGCAGTAAAGAACTGGTACAATGACTGATATTTTGTCTTCGTTTTTCTCAAGGAAACATTGCCCCATTCTCATGCTATTCAAATTACCCATCTCCCAAGAGTCTGTTACAATGATAAGGAGATAAAACAGAATCAATTTTTCATGATAATAGCAAACCACAATCTTGCTACAAGCATTGAATTAATCTGTCACGTAGAACATTAATAAACCTTTGTAAAAATTCTATAGAAGCTAGATTTGCTCAAACATGAGAAACATTTTCTCCATGAAAATTATGGTAGATTTTAGATATGGGATTTGATTTGAATATGTCCATGTTTAGAGAAGAAACTGTCATTTCTGATAGCTTGTTCCGGGTTGGAGCAGATCAGTCTGAAAAGAAATACTTTCTGACTCCAGTGGCTGTTTGGATTTGTAGCTTCTTGCTGCATCCTTTGGTTAAACTTAGGAATGGCTGCAGCGTGATTTTATCTGGTACAAATGGCACGTAGACCTGAGGTTATCCTGCATATTTCCAAAAGATCAACATGGGCTCTTCTGTTGGATAGTGTCTCAAGGTCAATCTCTTTCAACCTTTCAAATATGGAAGGTGTTTGATGCTGGAGACCATCTTTATCGCTCTTATTTACACTCTTCCTATTGAATCTTTGTCAAATTCATCATCAGCACAAAAAACTCATCATTAATTTTACTTTGATTGGTAAATTATTCATAAACAATGAGATATATTGTTGGAGAGGATATTTCATACAGAGTGAAGTTTACATATAAGCCTCAGAGCAGTCATTTTGAGCTGTTTACAAACAAATGTCATGAGCCCTTGTTTTAAAATGAAATACTTGTGCAGACAGTTAGCTAGGATGCAGGGCTGATAATCGCACATGGAACCACTCCAAAAATTCATCACTTCTTTCATAGCTTATTACAAACCATTTCACAAAAATTTAATTGAAATTCATTGAGATATTGTGTGGACAGACAGAATTTTGTGGTTGCCAGCAGTTAGCTAGGACATGGGAGAGATAATGAATCTGCTCCAAAATTTTCTTACTTCTTCTGTGTCTTATTTTCATTGAAATTCATTTGGAACCTTTTGGGATGTAGGACAGCCAGGATTAACTAAAATGTTCCTGATTCCTTTAAAGATATTGAATGAGTAAGCAGATCATCTTGAATTTACGTTTCCTGTGATGTCAACAAAAACAAGCTGGGCATGTTAATTGTTGATTGGTCGTGAAAGAATACTAATTGAGAAAACTATCAAGCTGGAATCTGGCTCAGAGCACTTAGAAATTATGTGAATGCGCCTTCTCCAATTAGACATGGATAGATAATGAATGACTTCAGAAGATATGTTGTCTGATGATGGGTATATTTCTGATCTATTCATTGATAGTGATATGCATGTGAACACTGAGGAGAATAATTTTCTTGGATTTGAACTCTTATATTCAATGTTTATTCAGTACTGTATGTTTACTTCTCAACAATGTCTCAAAGAAAGTTCACAATTGTGCTTAAACTGACTCTGACTTGCATATTTGTTCAAGTATCCTTGGACTGACCTATTTTAGGATAAAGGGAAAGATAGTATTCATATTTCAAGCTCAATATTGACTGTAGGGTGAATTTTACTTTGCCAGACAATGAAAGAAGAATGAGATATCTCATCAATTTAATTTTTTTCAGCCATTAAGAAAAGCTGTGAAGTAGATTTTCTCTGTAAATATTGAAAATCTACTTCACAGCTTTTGCTGTATCATCACATTTTGCTACATTTTTTCTAAATTTTACCTCTTGAAAGTTTCAAAATACAAAGATTTTGTTATGATTTTACTTAAATTATTAAAGTAATTAGAAAGCATACCTCTGCCAATGACATTGTCAGGGTATTTAATGGATCATCCTCTAAATTCAATCTCTTCTTCTGTAGCTGATTGTCCACTCTTCAACAAAGTTTCATAGAAATTCATGGAGACCTTTTGGAGATATTGAATTGACATGAATCTCTGGTGATATCATGAGGTGCGCACATATAACTATGATGTAGGAAAGATAATAGTGCTTGGATTCTCACCGAGACTTTGTTCATAGGGAAAAATTTGAGATGGTACCCATATGGAAATTCATTGAGAACTGTCGGCGATATGAGCATATACATGAATAAATGGAAAAATGGAAAAAATATCCCTCAATCAAAAATAAATTTCTGGATCTGCCCCCAAATTTAACCAACTCTCTCTTTACCCAATTGCCCATGTCTCCACAAAATTTTATTGAGATATATTCATTATTCTCAGAGATATCAAGTCAGGAAGATTTACATAATACTCCCTGGATCATTCCCAATCCCACTGATATATGACTGAAACATCCGTGTTACCATTCATTTTTGGATTCTATATAAAATTACATGTCTTTTGATATTTGATATGTTTGATTAACAATTTGGGACCTGATATCTGATTTTTGCTTCTTATCTTATGGACTTGAACCATGTCTTGGAGTACCTCTGTTTTTTCCTATTCACTAATAGGTGTGTATTCAGTTGTATGTGTCATTGTGCATACATATCAAACAGCTAGAATGAAGAAGACAAAAAACAAAATGGAATAGAAGAAGCAAAATAAAAGTTTCATATACAGCTATACCCAGCTATTTGAAAGTTTGCTTTACGCCACTTATTGGCTCTTAGAATTAAAGGCAAATAATGAAATCAATGTTCAGTCTTTGATTTGCATACCTTCTTCATCTGTTTCTTTACAGTCTTCAAATCTCCAACCATCCCAACCTCCAATGACTAAGGCTAACACACTATCATCTCATTTTGGGGGTCTGGAAACTCTCCAAATTTTTCCAAAATAAATTAATGGTGATTACTTCTTTGCTTTAAACCATTTTGCAGGGGTTTTACGAGAATATCCTACTTTCAGTTGGAGGGGAAAACCTGTATGTTTGAAGACACACCTTTCGCTACACTCTCCTGCACTTCTCCCTCTTTCCACATTTCCCTTTTCTCAGCACTTTCCTCTTCCTTCCTGTTGCTCCCCTTTATTTCTGACTATCTTGAACCTAAAAATTAACCAATCAATTGTGAATGAAAGAAATTTTCAACTCAATAAAAGTTTTTTTAAATTTTTTTATAACAGATGACAACTCAGCTCTATCTGTGAGTCAGGGCTATTATTTTGCAATGGATTACTTCCAATGGATTATCTTGAAATTGAGAAAAGTTTTTATCTTGCATTGGATAATTATCACACTTGCAAGTTAATGGGTTATTCATTCAAAATTTCAGAATTACCCAATCAACTCAGATGACAGGAGGAAAGACTGTCATACCTCACCTTCTTGGGAGAGGCTAACTACATATCTCCTGAGAGATTTTTTTGTTCCTTGAGCAGCTAACAAGATCTATTGTATGAAATTTCATTGTCCTAGATCTTCTCACATTGACAATGAATCTGATAGTGATTCAAGATGATTCAAGATGGTGATGAAGATAATGAAAGCAATGATATTCCTGGAGCGGAGGACGAGATATTTTGCCAATATGACATCATGTAAAAATTCAAGTGGATAAGCACTGTCTACAGTACTCTTCAAAAATCATTAAGCAGAATATATTAAAAAATGAAAGAATAAAATACATACAATTATGGAGCCACATCCTTGGTTATACAGTGATGAAATTCCCACTGGTCATGCAGGGGATTGAGATTCATTTTCCCATGTAAAAAGTGCAATCAAACTCTCATAGATGGTTGCACAAGTTTTTGCGGGAATTAGTTGTGAGATTGATCAGCCAATCATGGTCTCCCTCTCAATGGCTGGCTTTTCAAAAAAGATGCCATGATGATAGTGGTAGCGGTAGAGCATTTCAATTGTAGTCGGGCAGTTGGAGAATTATATCAGAAGCAAATACATCTCACCAGACTGCCTGGCTATTGAGGTTAAGGAATGCACCAGAGGAAGTAGATCAGTGTCCAATGGATTCAAATATTTTGTTAGAGAAAAAAAAAAACATTGTTCAATGTTTGTCAACTCCGGTCTGATTTGAACCCTTTGTTTCCCTCTCACATCTTTGTTGAATTCTTTTTTGTATGTTGCTTTTATCTTTGTTTTTTGGAAGCTGTTCTCATGACCTTATCATCATCCTTTTTGCCAGACCTTTCTACCATGGGCATCATAGAGTTTATACTTTCTGAATTTATCTAGTTCGTTACACCATTTTATATTCTGTCAGCCATGGTTTTGACATTTGATACCTGGGAATCCATGTCCAGCGATTGTCTGCCATTTTTATAACATCCCATCACCATTTGAGGATTCTAATGATATCTTGTGAATGCCTTTTATTTTTTCTGAAGTTCATGTGGTATCAAATTTCTTTCTTCATTCAGTTTAGTATTATTTGAAGATCATGAAGGTTCTCAGCAAAAAAGGTCATCTGCAAATTTGCAGTTGCTCAGGTATTCGTTATTTTCCCAGTCCAGGTTTTGGAAGAACATCCAGAGATAGGCTGTGAAGAGTCATCTTATCCTTTTGCTGAGCTGAAAGGGTTCAGCATCTTTATTTATCCTTATAAAAGAACTGCTGAGTTGGTAAATAAGTTGCAATGGTCTGACATATATTTGTCCTACGCCTCGTTCTATGATACCATGAATGACCTTGGGGATTTCCACTGAGTCAAGGGCGTTCTTAAACTCAACAAGTGCTATTGTGAGTGGCATTTTATATTCTGCTGCTTTCTCTTCAAGTTGATGTTCCAAACAATGGGATTCTAGAGGAATTACTTGACCATTGATCAAATGATCAATAGTCGAGTAGCTTCTCCTGAAGCCGGCTTGTTCCTATGGTTCGTTTTCATCAAGTGTTTTGGTGATTCAATTGGTGATTACTTTGGTAAAAATTTTTTAGATGCAGTTGAGTAAGCTTATTAGCCTGTACTTGTATAGATCTTTCTGGCTCCTTTTTTATATAATGGTATTAAAATTGCAGTGTTCCAATCTTCTTAAACTTTGCTTTGTTTGAGGCTTAAGTTGATTAGAATCGCTACTTTTTAGTAGAATTCTTGGCTACGTTCGACAATCAAGTCCCAGTCTGTTGTCAGGTCTCCATTTTCTCCAGATACACAATTGCTATCATCTTTCATTAAGACTCAAGTTAATAGCTTCAAAACATCTTCATTTTTGGGAATTATTATGATGACTGATGTGCATCTTCTTTTCCTTCTTTTCATTTCTTTTTGATGGTTATATTCAGTTCAGTAGGTTCAATATCCTCTTTTGTTGTTTTAGGTGGTTTGAGTTTTACCATGAGATTCTTTGTTTCTTCTAAGAGTTTACATATGGTTTGTTTGATCTTCGGTTTAAACATAAAAAATACAATGGTTGTTATTTTGTTGTTGAACTTGTTGATGATGGTGTCGTTCTCTTTTCATTTGGTCTGAAGTTCATATCTATTTTTCAGTTCGAGCTTGAAGGGTAGGTTCAACTCTTTTAGCATATTAAATTGTTGCAGTTTGGTGTGGAACATTTTCCTATTTTCTTTGTTGATAACAACTTGAGTTTTACATTTGACCATTCTGTGGCTGCTTCATCGACTTTGGTGAGGCCTTGATATCTTTGATGGTGATACTCTTTTCTACTTGGATATAGTTGATTTTGTTCTTGCTTTCAGGATTGGGGTTCTCCATTTTTTTTTTTTTTTTTTTCTTGAAGACTTTGTTCATGATCTCGAACCAGTTCACTGTTTAAATATTTATATTGAATCTTCACCTCTTTCGTTCCATATCTTGTATCCTAATTGGCTGATTCAACTTTCATTTCCTTGTCTTACCTGGCATTGAAGTCTTCCATAATGATGCTGAAGTATTTTCTGGTTTCTCAGAATATAAAGTTCAAGTCATTGTAGACGTTATCTATCTCTTCTTCGGTTGATTGTGAAGTGGGAACATAGACTTGAGTGATGTTCAATTCAAACCCTTTTGAAAGTTGAATGATGACACTGGCTACATGAACTGAGATAAGTTTAGATCCTACAACATTGTTTTTGAGTTCTTTATCAACAAGGAAGCCTATTCTGCTTTGTTTTACTTTTTCTTTTCTGTTGCTGTGAAGAAGATGTTTGCTCTTGAATCCGATTAGCTCTTTTCCGGGATTTCTCATTTCACTGATAATGTCCTATTTGATATTATTTTGAATTTCATTTTTAAGATCGGTTCAGTGCATATCTGTTGAGAGTGTTCTGATATTGTAGATGCCAATGTATAATGTGTTTTATGTGACAATTTGGGGTTTAGTTTGGGTAGTTGTTCTTAGACCACATCACTTCATCAAAACAAGTGATGCAGCTGGGTCTTTTAAAACTGCTGAGCCAGCTGGAACATCCAGTATAGTTTTTATCGTTCAAACCATGGGGAGTGTTGGGCCATGCCTTGTCATGAAGGCAGTTGATATGTTGAGAGGGTTTGGTAGATTGGTTGCAACTGATGTCAGAGTGGCCTCTGAGCTCCACCAACCCTTAAGACCCATTGTATCTGCTCTTGATGAGATAAGATATGGGTGTACACAGTGCTCTAAAGGATAAAATGAGTGATTATTCACTCCAAATTTACTTGTGGTGTTATATCAGTAGGTTTACAATAAGGTTTCCACTCCATATTGACACATGTATGTCAGGGAGCAGTTTAATTCACAATGGTTTCTCATCAAATCTTTGCATCACATGCAGATATGTTTTCCATGTGCTTATACAATAATAGTCCTATTCTGTCAGTAAGGCCAGCATTCATTCCTGATCAATAGCTTAAAAAAATAAAACGCATCGTAAGTGATTTTTCTGTAGGGTTATACCAAGCTTCTCTGTGCCATTCACACAAAACACATTTTTGTGCTCCACCATAACTTCTCAAAAAGTTGTAGATTACAATGATAAACCAAGATTTTCCTAAATTTAGTAGAAGAAATCTTTAAGGAGGTATGGAAGTTCTCTATGATAGAAGATCAGGTTCAGAATTGGAATTACTATAAGCTGATTCTGTGGTGTGGGTCATAATGAGAAAAATAACACAGTCCTTAGGGAAACAAATTCCTTTTATTTCATTTAATCAAAAGAAAATATATGTAACAATATCTGATATAAGATTTTCCATCAATGTATTTGAGTGTAATGTAGGGAGTGTATAAAATGGAGTGTATTATTCTAGTATAGTATTCATATAAAAATATAATAATGTTTTCATGTATGTCATTGTACATGAGGTATAATGAGTTGGTTCATAAAAATGAAATTAACTAGGTGTAAAGGTATGGCTCAAAGTCTATGCATAGAATCAGGTGTACTTTTAAAGGGGTTCTGGTACATTTTCCAAGCTATCCTCTGCTGTATCAAATTTGAAAGTGGCTGGAATTCGAAGATGTCGCTAAGACCATGTGACTGTGTTTAGGTTTCTGATAGGAGGGTAATTCTTAGCCACTGAACTGAGAGCATTCTATCGATTTTCATTCTCTCCTGATGATCCTGGATGAATTATGACATTTTATTTATTCTAATTAAATCTTTTTATCTATTTAAAAAAAAAATAATTTGAACCATCACAATACTATCCACCTTGAATTTGGAGAATACTTTTTACTTTTCAAATTAGAATATTTATGTGTTCCTGTTTGTTGTAAGATTTATGGAAATCGAATTAGAATGTCTATTTCATTATTGCAGTAATGTTGATTTGTTAAGATGTCCTCGGTGAGTAAATGAGTGAATACATGAGGGTTGAATGGCAGTCCAATAAATACTTTCATTGGATATGCCACTTAATTTATTTCTCATTACGTTGTGTCCTGGTTGTCTTTGGTTTTTGGTTCTTTGTTAGTTATTTATTCATGGACATACCTTGTTTTTTTAAAATTTCTTTGAATATGCCATTGTGAGGGGTTGTACTTTTAGGCCCTAGAGTCATGGAATTACTTTGTGAAAGGTTTCTCTCTTGTGCATGTTGCATGGTTCTTAGGTCAATCTTCTAGTAGGGTTCCATAGGTGACTATCAAGAGGATGCATTGTTCGTATACCCTTTTAAGCACTAGCAGAATTTTCTTGTTCTCAAAGATTCTTACACCGCCGAAAGTTCATCTGCCTAGTGCGTTTCTTTGCTCAATTTCTTCTTTTAGGTATTTCATGGAGATTCATTGTCCTAGTTAGATGTAGTGGTTTACTTTCTCCAGTTGTGCGTCTGCGGTTTTGATTGTGTCCTTGTCTTCAGCATATTCGTTGTACATGACATTTGTTTGACTAAAATTCTTATGAAGACCAACTGTTGGCAAGGAGAGTCGCATTCCGTCATACGTTATAATTATCAAGTAGTAATATTTCTGTATTTGTAAAAATTCTGTTTCATACACATTGTATGAATGATCGGATACCTTGCGGGTGTTGAATTCCCTTGTTCGCTCAAAGTTGAACGATCCCGTGTTCAGCTTTTGCTTTAATTTTTCTTGTAGCAATTTCATTTGTCGAACAAGGTTAATTTCATTTCGTATACTTATATCTCTATCTGAGACTGTTTTTCCGTTGTTCCTCTGCTCGTAGATTGGGGGTGGTATAAAAAGAGTCTATTATATATGGAATTAGAATAAATGTTTGGGTTCGCAGAAATGGAATTTAATTGCTCATTAGTTTTGACTGTAGAGTTTTTGTTTTGCAGAAATAGATTTCCCTTTGTCCGTTTTATATTTGGCACCAAAGACTTCTCTTCAACAGGTCCATTTTGTTGGTTTGTTTCAGTTTTCTTTTATCAAAATTTCGAAAAAAATGGATTTTCTGTGTAGACTTGTATTTTGTCTATGTGAGAGGAAAGGGATTGCTCTCCTAAATAAAAAAAAAGTGATACGATCATAAAGTTATCTGAAAGATTTATGCGTATCATGTCGGGGTGGCCAGTCTATGGAGATATGAAAGTTTTCAATAACATAAGATCGAATTTTGAATTGAAATTACTAAAATCTGTCCCCATGGTGTTGGTGATATATGCGAATATGCGAAAAAATAACACAGCCCTTGGAGAGACGAATTACTTTCATTTCATTCATTCAAATACATGTTGCAACAATATCTGATATGAGGTTCTCCATAATTTTTTTTTATGTGTAATGCAAGGAGTGTGCAAAATGAAGTGTATTATTCTAGTGAAGTATGCATATCAAAATAAAATGTTTTCGTGTAAGTCTTTGTACACGTGGTACAAGTTGGTGAGTAAAAATGAAATGTTCAGGGTGTATATGTATGGTTTGAGGAATTTGCGTAGAATAAGGTGTATGTACATACAAAATGATTTCGTGTGTTCGGTGGGCAGTCTATCCTCTATAGTATCAAAATAAAGAGAGGCAGGAATTCTAAAATAGCCGCAAATTATATATATTTTCGTTCACTCTGATAATCTGTGATGAATCATGAAACTTATCTATTCTAATTTACTCTTATTATCTATTTATCACAGCTTTGCCGCAGCCGGAGGAATCTTGGAGTACCATCATCACCCAGTTGTGCTCTAATTGAGAATGCTTTTTCTTTTGACGCAAGCAAGGAACCTTTCAATGTTTTCAAATGATCTTTTAGAAAGCTCTTCAGTGTTAGAATCACAGAAGCATCAAATTCCTTAATGTTTTTATTGTTTCTGGACACCGAGAAATGAGTTTTAATAACAAAATTGAATGCATTTGACTATCAATCATGAAATAAAACACTTTAGAAGTATATCTGCAATACTCTTACGCATATGCTATAATCTGCAGAACATAAAA
Source organism: Thysanoteuthis rhombus (assembly GCA_963457665.1). Classification (NCBI taxonomy): domain Eukaryota; kingdom Metazoa; phylum Mollusca; class Cephalopoda; order Oegopsida; family Thysanoteuthidae; genus Thysanoteuthis; species Thysanoteuthis major. The sequence goes on along the minus strand of OY735206.1, from coordinate 14,446,447 downwards.
CTCTTAATTCAACAATGAAATATCACAGGTCCTGTTTGCTCAACTATTCGATAGAAGGGTTTCCACCTCTGATCCAACTTCCCTTCCCGTAAGCGAATTTTATAAAACACTAGGTCTCCTACCCCAAAATCTTTTTCCTTTCTTTCTTCATCTATTCTGTTATTCCTTATTTTCTGTGCCCTTCTTGCTCTTCTCTGAACTTGGGCGAAGATTTTATGTTGCTGTTCTAATATCAATTTATGGTGGTCCTCCATATACTTTCTGTGGGGGTCTTAATAGGTTATCCAACAGCAGGCCGACATCTTGTCCGAATAGCATAAAATAGGGAGGGAACTTCAAGTCCTCATTCATTGAGAACCTTAGGCCACACTTCTCACATATCTTCTGAGAGATAATATAAAAGGTTGTCAAGAACCACATGAACCTTCATTTTTATAGTGTCATTTTTCTAATTACCCCTTCTTTACCATAGCGTCACAATGCACAGAAATACGCAAATAAAAAAAAATACAACATATCGTCAAGAAATACCGGATAATCCCTTCCATGATGCAATATTAGATCTTTTTCTGTTTCCTTGTAGAGATCATTTTCACAAATTTCCTCCAGAAAGTTTCAGGAAATACAGTAATACAGTGATACTTAGTAAAAAAGCCATATGAAGCAAAGGGCGATTCGGAGTTTCAAGTTTGTTTCCTGGATTTCGATGTTTCTGGATATTGAACTTCTGGCATTGTGGTTTCATTATTTCAACCATTCGAGATTCTGTACTTCACCAATCATCATGATGTATTACTTGACCATTGTCACTCAAATGACAGCGTTCAAGGCAGCTTATTTTCTCGTTCAGGATATTGGCCATTGTGTTTATGAAAAGTGGCAATTAACAGTATACATAGTACATTTCTGTTTTGGTAATCGCTGTTGGATCACATCGCTCCAACCCAAGGCAAGTGATGTGGCTGTTTTTTGGGACCGATGACCCAGCAGGAACGGCTGGTGTCCTCGTGTAGTGTTTGGGTAGTTGCTTTTGGGGCACATCAGCCCCAACCAAAGCAAGCGATGGAACTGGGAACTTTGGAACCGATGACTCAACATGAACGGTCGGTATAATTTTCATTGTGCAAACTATGAATGGGACATTATTGGCATTAGCAAAATGAGAAGACCTGGAGAAGAACTAATCGAATAAAGAGCAAACCTCTCAACAACCACGGAAAAGAGAAAGTAAAACATAGTGGATAAGGCTTTCTCATCAATAAGGACCTCAAAATCAACGTGGCAGAGTTCAAAGCTGTCTCAGGTCGTTTAGCCAGCGTCACCATACAACTCTCAAAAAGATACAAACTGAATATCATCCAAATCTTCGCTTCCACTTCGCAATCAAGCCAAGAGGAAATAGACAACTTCTATGATGACTTGAACTCCCTACTCCAAGACACCAGAAAATACTTCAATGTCATCATGGGTGACTTTAATGCACAGGTAGGACAAGGAAATGAACATTGCGTCGGCGAGTTCGGATATATAGTACGAAACAAGGTGAAGATCTTGCAAACTTTGCAACAGTAAACAGGTTCAAAATCATGAAAGAAATAGACTACCTTCAAACGGAAAAAACGACGCTGTCAAGGACATTTAAGTCCTGAACAAAGTCAACGAAGGAAGTAACCACAGAATGGAAAGATATAAAATGCCAATAAACACAAAAAGCCCCCCCCCAAAAAAAAACGCAGAAAATATCCGACCCCAAACTGCATCCACCAAACTTTCCAAAAGAGCTCACTCGATCCTTCAAGCTTGAAGTGAAAACAGGTATTCTTACCGAATAAGAGGCGAACGACAACAACATCATCAAACTCAACCACTGAATAACAGCCTCTCTAATAGAAGTCGCCACTATATTTAAACTATAGAACACACAGATGAATCTCAGATGAAACCAGGAATCTCATGGAAAAATACCAACAACAAAAGAGAAAATCGAAGAGACTGAACTAAATGAAACGAACAAAAAAGAAGAGAAAACAAGAAAAGATATACGACAGCAATCATCGAAACAACTCTCAAAAAAAGGCAGGGTCTTCAAAGGACTGGAACAAATAACTAGCATACTCATGGGAAATGGAAACCTCACAACAGACAGAGACAAGGTCGTCGAATGTGTCCAAGAATTCTGCCAAAAACTCTACTCCTCCAAACAAGGACTACAAAACAACGAACAAGATACGCAAGAGATGAGCAATCGCTTCGAGTATTTCCCAGAAGTAACCCCATGGGAGGTGAAACAAAGGAAAGAAAGAAAGGCCCCTGGACCAAATAACATCACCATCGATTTACTAAAAAAACGCTGATAAGATCGTCACTTGGAAACTAGCTATTCTATCCACCTTATGCCTGAAACAAAATAAAGCCCAGAAGATTGGAACACTGTAATCATAATGCTAATATGGAAAAAAACCCAGAAAGACGTCAACAACTATTGACCAATAAGCCTACTCAACTGCATCTACAAACTTTCCACAAAAATCATCACCAACCAAATCACAACAGCACTACATAAAAACCAACCACAGGAGCAAGCTGGCTTTAGAAAAAGCTACTCGACTATGGACCATCTCCATTCGATAAATCAATTGAAAGAAAAAGCAGCAGAATACAAAATGCCACTTGCTGTAGCATTTATCGACTTCAAGAAGGTGTAGACCTCGTATACGTGAATGTACTGCAACATATATACCATCACAGCAGCTCCTTTATCAGGCTACATAAAAACTCTGAGCCCTTCCAGTTCCAAAAAGAAGTAAAACAAGGTGATACCACCTCATACAAACTCTTCATAGCCTATCTTGAGACGATCTTCTGAAACTTAAACGGGGAGAAGAAGGGAATAAAAATAGCGGCGAGTATCTGAGCGACTTCAGATTTGCAGACAACGTTGCCTTTTTGAGGAAAACCTACACGACCTCAAACTAATGCTAAACGAACTAAATGAAGAAAGTCGGCCTTCACATGAGGTTCGGTAAAACAAAAGCAATGTGCAACAATTACGTTGGGAAAAAGAACACAACAATCAAAATCAAAGACGTAGAACTGGAGAAAGTAGAACTATGACTAGGACAACGAATCTGCATGAAATCCTGAAAATATGAAGAAATTAAGTGAAGAACCACTCTAGGATGGCAAGCCATCGGCAGAGCAGGATCAACCTTCAAAAACAAGAAGATCCCATTAATCCAAAATGGAAACGTAACCAGGAGACTGGCCTGCAAACTGAAAACCATGCAACGTACATATGAAATAATCATGCTCACATGGAGAGATCACAAGATAGCAAAATATACCTGGGAGAAAACATAGAATCCATTAGAAAACTCAAAAGACAATGGGATGGTTATATCGCAAGAATGGCACACAACCGATGGACATCACAACTCACAACATGGATCTCCAGAGATCACATGCGTAACTGAGGCCTGCAGAATGATAGAGGAAGAGACGAATTAGACAAATTCAGAAAGTATTGGCTCTGCGATACCCACCGAAGAGAGGTGTGGTGAATCCTGGGGAAGGTCTATGTCCGAAGATGGACGTTAAAAGACTGATGATGATAATAGTACATTTCAGGCAGATTCTGTCTGAACTTTTTCTTCGAATAGAATGTAAAGAAGATCATGTGTTTTGGACGGGTTGGTGCATTGCTAGCCTGATTACTATATAATTGTAATCAATTGAAGCAATTTACAAAAACCCTATGAAAACACAAAACGAATTTCAAACAAGTGAAGTCAAAATGGCATCAACTAACCCCAGTCTACCGGATATACACAGACAGACAGACAGACAGAGAGACAGACACACACACACATATATATATATATATATATATATATATATATATATATATATATATATATATATATATACGAGAATACCAGTTGTCATGTGACTGCATTTCAATACGGTGAATATACTTATTTGTTTTAGATAATATCATTTTTTCTCTGTGCTCGTCATCAATATTTATCTGTCATCTAAAAAATTGTAAATTGAAACGAGGTTCCATCATGGACTCAATGCTTATTTAACAATTGACATTTACATTTACAGGTAACGGACACTGGCTATGAGTGAATGTGTTTTCATTATACTGCTAGTAAAAAAGAATTCTTTCAAAGAGAAGTTAAAGAATAAACTGACTGATCTTCATAAAATTCTAATTGCATAAACGCCACATCTTTTTTAAAGATTTCCAGGTAAATAATTTAATGTTTTCACATTACAAACATGATGAAAAATAGTGATGATATAATTTTTCTTTTCATACCAATTTATTCAGACAAAATTTGAGGTTTTGTATACGAAATATGAAACATGCATCTGGTCTATAGATTCAAAGCAATAGTTATGGATGAATTAATCAAAAGAAGATTGTTTTTCACTAAATACATGAAGAAAATAAACCCCTTCTTTATGTCCATGTATATTGATCGATTTATTCATCACTTCATAACAATAGGAAAACCATTCCCCGCTTTGTTGATCCCCCATTTAATGTACAGAAATTTTCAAAAGAGCCAAAAATCTGTTTCAAGTACTCAAATTCCTTTTTTCTTAATACCAATGCGTAGGGCTATGTATGCAAAGGGTTGAAGCTCGTCTACTAAATCAGATGTGAACATGAATTCAGCGTGTCCGATTTTGGGCTGTCAATATGACCTTGACCAATCTCAAGATTGAGCCACTTTTCAGTGCATCTTGTATGTCTCTCTTTACTTGCTGAGTTTTAGGCTGAAGAACAGATAAGATGTATTGTGCAAAATAAATTTTATTTGGAATTATCTAGAGTCCTATGCCATTTATCTAGAAAGGATTTTCGGGCCTCGTTCCAGACATCAAACCTTTTTGGTTCTCTTTAGAAGTATTATGGGTATTGGTATTATGGTATCTTTCGGATCCTTGCTTACAGAGTTTAGACATGTGGGAAGGTGATTTTTTTCTAAAATCATCAAGATTTTCATGCCATTCATCAAAAAATTCATCAAAAAATTCATCTACAAAAAAATGGAAATCCATTTTTCTTCGCTTTTTGCTTTTAAAAAAATAATAAATGACTTAGGAACATGAGAAAGAAAGAAAAAATAAAGAAACAAACACAGAAAAATAAAATGAAGGACAGAAAGGAAGATACAAAAAAAAAAAAACAAAATAAAAGAATTACATGAAAAGAAAGAAACAAACAAAAAGTCAAGAACAAAGCAATAAAAGAGGAAGACGTAACAAATTAAAGAAAGAATCGAACAAAAAACAAAAAAAAAACACAAGAAGATAGAAAAAAGAAACAAATCAACAAAAATAAAAGATAAAGGGAAATAAACAAACAAATAGACAAACAAAAAGATGACCAAGAAAAGGAAGCTGGAAACAAACAGTCAAAGCAAAAAAAAATAAAAAAACAAAAAAATATTCAAAAGAAACAATCAATGACAAAAAGCAAAAACAAAGGCAGAATGTTTAAAAGATCATTTTTTCTTCCACGTTTATCAAAAATGAAGAAAAGAAAGGAAAACGCTTGAATCAGAAAACTAGAGCAGTGGCACCAGTGAAGCAGAATATGATACTTCAATACTATGATGAAAATTTGACTTACAGCAATTGAAAAAAAGGTAGAAAATTATTTGATTGCTGTAAGAAGAGACATGTTCCACATCAGTTATGGTTTATACTGCGATATTAGTGGGCTATAGAATGTTCTATCCAATAAGACTGACTTGCAAAATGGAGTTATGGTGTACAACTACATCTAAAGATACAAATTAATAGTTTGGCCCCAGCTTGTTCAAAAATAATTTCTGATATTTAAAATTGTAGAACATTAAATGATACCGTGTTGTCCATTCTGATAAATATGATTGAGAAAATGACAATATTTATAATCATATGTTAATAATACAAAGTGAAGAAATTCAAATAATTTGACTATCATCATCTTAGAATTCAAGGAAATAGTTATGCATGTATAAATGGAAAAAGGATAAAAGTAATACCATATACTCTTGGTAACCAACTTGTGATTGACAAACAAGATTTTAGGGTGATTTTGTTGATTTTCTGTTCTCTGCAACAAAATGCAACACAAATAAGATGAAAATCTACTTAAAAAACGATCAATACTTGTAAATATTCTGAAAAAAACAAAACAAAAAAGACAACAACAAAAAACAGAACAAAATATAGTTCTGAATTTTCTAAAATATGATATTATATAACCAAACTGGAAATTTTCGATGTATTGTATATCATATCCAGTCCATGATCTTTTCTGAAGACTTCTAGCAGTTCGGTTTCAAATTTAGACATGAATAGGTTAGCAAAATTGTGTGCCATCAGAATTCCCATTGCTGTTCCTTTTATTTGATGGTAAATTTCCCCTTAAAAATTGAGCGTTTAGATACTATGGGGACTATATACGTCGAAACGTAACAAGTTATAGGTGGTTACTATAGTAAGGAAGTGGTGATGGCTGCTGGTTTCTCTAGCAACGATATTGTGTAGTTGGTGAGGACAAAGGATTTGTCTTTACGTGTTCTGCTTTTCCTGCCGATTGATGACATCACTGAAAGAGTTGAATGAAGTAGGTGGACGGTAGTTGCCATGACGGAATGGAGAATATGCACAACAAGTATGGATATGTACGCAGAGATTAAGATAAGTTTGTAATTGAAAAAACAAAAACAAACCCAAACACAAACAAATGGGACGTACATTTAATAATGAGACGTATAGAGCAGAAAGGAAGTACACGTAAAGAAACATTATTAAGATACTTTGTGAAGAGAAAAAGCCTGTTTAATTTAGATCACTACGTAGTATCTTTATAGAGAAGGAGAGGGTTGGTTATTAAGTTATTCCTATACATGAAAATTAATTATTAGAGATAATGATTAGGTCAAATGTCGTCTGGTTTATCTATCAAGTAGAGCCTGTAATAATGAGTTATACGTTTGACCAGGTTAGATTATCAAAAGGGAGTTGTTTCAGTTTTTGGTGCAAGAAGGAGTTGAAGGAAAGAAGTGATAAGTGAATTGATTGCAATTTTTGCGTTAGGCGACAAAATTGACATGTGATATAATTGCAGTGTTTGCATTTAGTTGCTATAAAGCTCTTACTGATTCTCACATCGAGGAAGGTCAGTGACAAAAGATGATGTGCATAGTCACAGAATGGAAAGGATGGAAACTTCACTGGCCACTAGGTTAGAAGAGAAAGAAAGGTTGAGAAAGGGAGGAATTAACTAAGTAAGAAAGTCTTGACAAAGGAGCAAGTAAACGCGTGCGTTCAGAACTTTTATGGATTGTAGATGGGGGGAATGACTTTTTGTATGTGGCTAAATTTATGATTTCGTATCTAAATCTAATATCTAATTATTTTCATATCTAATTCCAACTAAAAGTAAAGGAGTCGCTATAAGTGTGTTGTTTATGAGAATGATAGACATTGTATGAGACATGTAGTCCGATGGTGAAGAAAAATCCTTCTGTTTACCAAAGGCTGCTTTACAAGCATGAACACCTTCTCCGTGGTCAATGTTTGGAATAGAGAAAAAACGTTCATGGTTACAAGAAAAATTCTTCAAAAGTTTTTAAAGTGTCTAAATTGGCAACGTGTTCAACAAAATTTGTGGTATCTTTGAAGTGAGATAAGGTCTTTTTGTTGCTGGTTTTGCAAGCACTCCAGTAAAAAAACAAGACCATTCGTTTGTCTGTTTCTAAGCTTGGTTACTTTTGGAAATTGTTGTGTTTCTTCCTATTCTAGGTAAGTTAAAAAAATCCCATTTTTGTAGATAACTTGATGGAAGTAAAAGTCTTTTTCAGTTCCAAAAATGTTTCTTTTCTGCTTCACTTTTACAGAAGATTTTGGAATAAATTTTCATAAAGTCTTGTATAACGATGTCTGTGAAATCCATATTCCAATCAGTTTATAAAATTTCCATGAACAACGCCCTCAAATTTAAAGGTGAATTTTACCATCAAATAAAAGGAACAGCTGTGCGAACTCCTATGGCAGTCAATTTCGCCAATGTATTTATGTCTAACTTTAAATCAGAACGACTAGAAACCTTTAAAAAGCATAGAATGCAAGTTTTGATATCTTTTTCATATGGAAAGGAGATCGAAAAATGTTTTAAAATATTCCTTTCACATTGTAATTCCTTGGTCGAAAGGAACAACTACAAATCAAAAATGAATTTTACCTGAGAATTTTCCATCGTTTTTAGACACAACAGCAAAAATCCGTTAACATCCCCTTGTAAGAGAATAATACCCCAAACCAACCTCTACACATACGTAATTACACAGACTTTCAGATCATCCAGATTACATTAGCATCAGATCCACTTTTGCATTTCATTAGAATTAGATTTGTAGTCTTGTTGACTACCGAAAGCAAGCTCATTCTTACTGAACAAGATGACACCAACATTAACGAACTAAGCCACAAAATGACAGCGTCAATAATTGAAGTCCCTACTACATTCAAACCAATGAGCACACAACCCATTAGCAAAATCTCAGATGAAACTACAAATCTCATGGAAAAAAGCAGAAACCTCAAACCACCGACAACAACAAGAGAGAAAATTGAAGAGGCTTAACTAAATAAATTGATCAAGAAAAAACGAAGGAGAGACAGAAGGAGATACACAACGGCAATCATCGAATCGACTCTTGAGAAAAGTTAGGGCTTCAAAGCTACAAAACAAAGGGCCAGCGTAGCAGGGCATGGCCCATCACTCCCCATGGTTTGCACACCAAAAATTATATCGGCCGTTCCTGCTGGGACCTTGGTACTCAGGACGAAGGCAAATAACTAGCATACTTGAGGAAAATGGAAACCTAACAACAGACAGAGACAGGATTGTCAAACATGCCAAAGAATTCTACCAAAAACTTTATCGTCCAAACATGGACTACAAAACAATGAGCGAGATACGCAAGGCGTGAGCAATCAACTCGAGGACTTCCCAAAAGTAACCCCATGGGAGGTGAAACAAGCCATTAAACAGACGAAGAAAGGAACTGCCCCTGGACCAGACAACATCACCATCGACCTACTCCGAAAAGCGGGTAAAATCATCACTAGGAAACTGGCCGTCCTCTTCAACTTGTGTCTAAAACACAGTAAAGTCCCAGACGATTGGAACACTGCCATCATAATGCTTTTATATAAAAAGGGAAACCCGGAAGACCTCTACAACTACAGGCCTATAAGCCTACTCAACTGTGTATATAAACTTTTCACAAAGATCATCACCAACCGAATCACAAAAACACTCGATGAAAACCAATCATGTGAACAAGCTAGCTTTAGAAGAAGCTACTCGACTCGCATTCGATAAATAAGCTGAAAGAAAAAGCAGCTGGGTATAAACTACCACTCGCCGTAGCATTTATCGACTTCAAAAAGGCATTCGACTCAGTAGAAATCCCTAAGGTCATGGAGGCCATCGGTCGACAAGGTGTAGATCCAGTATATGTCGAAGTATTGAAACATATATACAATCACAGCAGCGCCTTTATCAGGTTACATAAAGACTCGGACCCCTTCCAGCTCCAGAAAGGAGTAAGACAAGGTGATACCAGCTCACCTCTTCACAGCCTGCCTTGAGATGATCTTCAGGAGACTAGACTGGGAGTAAAGGAATTAAAATTGATGGCAATCTCAGATTTGCAGACGACATTGCCCTTTTTGAAGAGAACCTGCACGACCTCCAACTAATGATAGATGACCTAAATGAATGCGAGCAAGAAAGTCGGCCTACACATGAACTTCAGCAAGACAAAGATCATGTGCAACAATCACATCGGAGATAAAAACACTGAGAACAAAATTGAGGACACAGAACTGGAGGAAATAGACCACTACATCTACCTGGGACAACGAATCTCCATGAGACCCTCAAAAGAAGAAGAAATCAAACAAAGAATCACACTAAGATGGCAAGCCTTTGGCAGAGCTAGCTCAACCTTCAAAAATAAGAAGATCCCATTAATCCTAAAAAGAAGGGTGTATAACCAATGCCTCCTCCCAATAGTCACTTATGGAGCTGAAACACGGAACCTACCAAGAGACAGACCCGCAAATTGAGAACCATGCAACATGCACACGAAAGAATTATGCTGAGCTTCACATGGCGAGACCACAAGACAGCACAGTACATCCGAGAAAAGACAAGAGTCAGGGACATCATAGAATCCATTAAAAATCTCAAATGGCAGTAGGCTGGCCATGATGCAAGAATGGTGGACAACTGATGGACATCATGACTCACGACATAGATCCCCCGAGATCACATGCGCAACCAAAGCTGGCATAATATTAGATGGAGAGATGAGTTAGACAAGTTCAAGAAGTACTGGCTCTGCGATGCCTATGACAGAGAAGTGTGGCAAATCCTGGGTAAGGTCTATGTCCAACGATGGACGTCAAAAGACTGATGATGATTCCATACCTGATTTTCTCTCCCACAGCGCTGCGAACATTAGGCTGGGAGCCAGTGGAGCCTTCAGGAATTTCTGACATCAGTTGTGACCAGTTCATCAGACTCCTGACAAAACGTCATGAGCCAGTGTGGCAGGGCATGGCCCAAAACTCTCCATGGTTTGCACAATCGAAATTACACAGACTGTTCCTGCTGGGTCATTGGTCCAAAAAGCCCAGCCACATCACTTGCACTGGATTGGGATGATGTGCTCCAAGAGTGACTACCAAAACACTGCACTGAGAGAACAACCGTTTTTATTGGAAAATCAGCCCCCAAAAGTACAGTCACATTACTAGCCGTGTGTGGGGGTGATGAGCTCAAACAGCATCTACCCAAACCTAGACACAACTCCCAAATTCACCACCGTGAAAACATCATTATATATTGGTACTTCAATAGACATGTAGCTACCAGATCTTGAAAATGAAATAAAAAAAAAAAACAAAAAAAAAAAACATCAAATGGGGCATAATTGGTATCAGTGAAATGAAAAGACCTGGAGGATAATTAATCAAATTGAAGAACAAACTCGTTCTTTATAACTACGGAAAAAAAGCAGAGTAGGTATGTTTTCTCATCAATAAGGACCTCAAAGACAACGTTACTATGATACTGTCAATGACCGCATAGCCAGTCGCTGCACAATTCTTAAAGAGGTACAAACTGAACATAATACAGGTGTACTCTCTCAGAGAGATAAATTGATAACCTTTACAATGACGAACTCCCTTCTGCAAGACCCCAGAATATACTTCAATGGTATTATGGGAGATTTCAACACATAGGTAGGACAAGGAAATGAACATTGCGTTGGCAGGATATAAAATACAGAACTAGAAAGGTGAAGGAAAAAAAACCGTAAAAAATTGGCTTGGGAGATCCCCAACCATGAAACCAACAACGAAATTGCCAACAAAAGCCACGCAGTCAAAGATATCCAAGTCCTAAATCAAATCAACGGAGGAAGCAACTACAGACAGGTAACATGTAAAATGCAAATTACACCAACAAAGAACATGGGAGAATGTTCCACACCAAACTGCAACCACTGAATGAAAGAGCAAAGCATCAAGCTTGAACTGAAAACAGACATGAACATCAACAAATTCAACAATAAAATAACAGTCTCTCTAATTGAAGTCGCTACTATGTTTAAACCAAAGAACACACAAACCATCACTAAAATCTCTGCTGAAACCAAGAACCTCATGGAAAAAACATAGAAAATTGAAGCATCTGAACAAAATGAAACATTTCCAAACAAAAGAACAGAAAACCAAAGAAGATACACAATAGCAATCATCAAAACAATTCTCAGTAAAGGTCAGAGCCTCAAATCTATTAACAAAATACTCAATACAAGACAGAAATAAGCAGTTAGTGCACTCAAAGAGAATGAGAACCTATCAGCAGACAGGGATCGGATCGACGAGTATGCCAAAGAATTCTACCGAAAACTCTGCTCCTCCAAACAAGAAACACAAAACAAAGAACATGGTGTGCCAGACGCGAGCAATCAGTTTGAGTACTTCCCACAAGTTACACCACGGGAAGTGAAACAAACCATCAAACAAAAACGAAAAAAGAAAAGGCCCCGGGACAAGATAACATCACCATCAGCTTACTCAAAAAGGCTAGTGATGTCATCACTAGGAAACTGGCCATTTCATTCCACATACCAAAAACACAGTAAAGTCCCAGAAGATTGGAACATTACAATCATAATGCTATTGCATAAAAAGGAAACCCAGAAAACTACAAACCAACGAGTCTACTCAACTGTATCTACAAACTTTTCACCAATGTTATCACCAACCGAATCACCAAAATGCTACACTAAAACCAACGGGAACAAGCTAGCTTTAAAAGAAGCTACTCAACCATGGACTATCTCCAATTAATGAATCAACTAAAAGAGAAAGCAGTAGAATATAGAATGCCACTTGCAGCAGCAATTATAGAGTCAAAGAAGGCTTTTTACTCCAGTCATTGATGCTATCACTCTACAAGATGTACACTCAATATATGCAGGAGTATTGCAACATATATATTATCACAGAAGCCTCTTTATCAGGCTACATAAAGACCCAGAGCACTTTCAACTCCAAAAAGGGGTAAGTAACCTCAAACTTGTAAATTGGGAGGATGGATTAGTTGTATACCATTCTTTCCTGGATCAATAGGATCTTTCTGTTTTTGAAAGTTAAAGTTGCTCTGCCAAAGACTTGCCATCTTAGGGTGATTCTTTGCTTGATTTCAACTTCTTTTGAGGGTCTCAGAGAGATTTGTTGTCCTTGGTAGATATAGTGTTTTACTTTCTCCAGTTCTGTTTCCCCGATTCTGATCTTTGTGTTCTTATTTCCGATGTGATTGTTGCTCATGATCTTTGTCTTGCTGAAGTTCATGTATAGGCCGACTTTCTTGCTCTCTTCATTTAGGTCATCTATCATTAGTTGAAGATCGTGTAGGTTCTCTTCAAAAAAGGGCAATGTTGTCTGTAAATCTGAGGTTGTTCAGATATTTGCTGTCTATTTTGATTGCTTTATTCTCCCAGCCTAGGTTTCTGAAGATAATCTCAAGGCAGGCTGTGAAGAGTTTGGGTGAGCTAGTATCACCTCGTCTTACCCTTTTTTTGGAACTATGTAGCCTGATAAAGGAGCTGCTGTGTATATGTTGCAGCACAATGATGTATATCAGATCTACATCTTGTGGAGTAATGGCCTCCGTGACCTTAGGGATTTCCACTGAGTTGAAGGCTTTTTTGGAGTTGATAAATGCTACAGCGAGTGGCATTTTGAATTCTGCTGCCTTTTCTTTCAATTGATCCATTTGAGAGATGGTCCATAGGCAAGTAGCTTTTTCTTACTCCTGTGGTTGGTTTTCATCTAATGCTATTGTGATTTCGTTGGTGATGATTTTTGAGAAAAATTTGTAAATGCAGTTGAGTAGACCAATTGGTCAGTAGTTGTTGACGTATTTCTGGTTTCCTTTTTATATAAGCATTATGATTACAGTGTTCCAATCTTCCTGATCTTACCTGCTTTTTTAAGTAGATCAATGGTGATGTTATTTGGTCCAGGGACCTTTCCTTTCTTTGTTTATTAGATGGCTTGTTTCACCTACCATGGGGTTACGTCTGGGAAACCCTCAATTTGATTGCTCACCTCTTGCATATCCTGTAGTCCTTGTTTGAAAGAATAGAGTTTTTGGCAAAATTCTGTGGCACATTTAACAATCCTGTCACTGTCCCAATAGTCACTTATGGAGCTGAAACATGGAACCTAACCAAGAGACAGACCCGCTAACTGAGAACTCTGCAACGTGCACATGAAAGAATTATGCTCAACCTCATATGGGGCAACCACAAGACAGCACAATACATCCGGGAGAAGACAGGAGTCAGAGACATTATAGAATTCATTAGAAAACTAAAATGGTAATGGGCCTGCCATGTCACAAGAATGGCAGACAACCGCTGGAAATCACAGCTCACAACTTGTATCCCCAGAGATCACATGCCCAACCGAGGCCGGTAGAGTACTAGATGGAAAGATGAGCTTGGCAAATTCAGTAAGTACTAGCTCTGCAACACCCACAATAGAGGAGTGCGGTGAATCCTAGGGAAGGTTAATGTCCAACAATGGATGTTAAGAGACTAATGATGATGATAATGATAATGTATAATAGCAGTTTTGAGAACACAAGATATCTTTCTCATGCCTATGGAATCAGGATGGGACAAAGCCACTTGACCTTAATGGGCTAAAATCCAGGTGACTTTTGGTGTTATGAACCCCCTCTCCTGATATCCTTAGATAAAGATACCAATTAAAAATACTTTAGAAGTGAGAGTAGGCTGTCAGCAAGGGAGAAAGGAAAAACAAAAGGAAGAATGAAATGGAGAAAGGCTCTAAGTAAGTAAATTCAAGTGGAAATCAATGATGAGACAAAGGATAAACAAAAAAAGAGGTAGAAAGAAAAGGAGTAATCAGTTAAAGAGACAGGCTTTGAAGGGCAAAAAAACGAGATCACATGTGGTGTGCCTGTCACTGACATTCAAATTTTCTCTCTCCTTCTCTCTCTCTCCTTTGACCTATAAGACAATGTTTTGAATTTTTGATGCAGGTTTACTGCTATGTCTTTCAATACCACTATGTTTAATGACTGTGATGTATTGATATTTTGGTCGAACAAATATATAATCAACTAATGATCTGTTTAGACTTTATCATTTGCATGTGCATTTTCCTGTGTATGGATATAAACCCAATGGGATTACCTAGCAATTGATTGTAATTCATGGGGCATAATCCTATGACTACTGACTAAATCATGCTGAAGATATATCTGAGTAATCTTTGAAGTAAATATTTTGGCATCAATGAAAGTAAGGAATTTAGAATTCAATTTTTTGCGAGAGGAATCTTGTGACATATTTCTAAATTCTCAGTACAAAGAAAATACTAGACTCTATATATTATAAATGCTGGAGTTGGCATTGATATCATTAAACACAATAAACTGCTCAACTGACAACTTTTTTTTTGTTAAACTCTCTTTGAATAAAGAAGCTGGTTTATAACTACAATCACATAAAAGTAACTTAGTTACAAGTTTAAGCTAATAAATAAAGGAACATTATATTCCAATAATGATAATACCAACTAATATGATGACTATCATTATTTTCAAATATAAATAATAAAATAGATATAGTGAAAATGATTCATCACAAAAAAATTTTCAAATGAGAATTTAATCGGAAGAATTTGCCCCAAAATATAGAATTTAGTTTAAAACTACAAATAAAACATCCTTTAAAATTACAAAGTTTTATCATTTTGCTTATTCATGAAAAAGTGTTGTATAGTTTTTTTATGAAAGTGACTTCTTAAGAATAAGAAAATAGGAATAATTTTGGAAAGATATTCCAGATTTTCTATTTGCTGTCATTCATGTCTGAGAATTTGTACCAAAAATTAAAACGTGGAAACTTGATGTGCACACCTTTGTTATCATTTTTAGAAAAACTGCTATATGATAACTAATACAATAGTATTAGTTGCAATGATACTAGTTTATTAATATGAAATATATATATATAAATATATAGATAGATAGATAGACAGAGAGATGATATCATCATCATCATCATCATCATCACCATCACCACCACCACCACCATCATCATCATCATCAGTTCTCTTATCCTTTTCCATTCTCTCCCATGACAAGTGAATGGGCTCATCTTTTCATGTCAGCAAACCCTTCCATCTCATCTTTCCATCTAGTGTCGGGTCTTTTCCAACTGTGATAACTGTCCCACAGGCACCCATTGCTTAGTCTTTTGCTGCAACTGTTGGTCCTTCTTCTTGCTATATGCCCCACCAATCTCCATTTTTGATGCTTAATTACTTGTACGATATCTTTAACTCTGATTCTCCACATTGATCTTTTCTATCATTACAGGTTATTGCTAACATTGTTTCTTTGCATTGCCCTTTATGCTATTCTGAGTTTTTTTCCGAGCGGTTTTGTAATTTTCCTGGTTTTGCACCCATTCATCATAGCTGGTATCATGCATTGATTTTATACTAATAAGCCTATTGGAAATTTGCTTTCCAGTATGTCTCTCTACCAAATGCTTTCCAGCCAATCTACATTTCCTTTTATTGATGCTTTATCATCACATCACCTCCAATTGATCAAATAATCTCTGTCAATGTTTACTTCTATGTTTTCCCAATCTTTTCAGTTAAAGGTCTTTTCAATGATCATATTATCCATTTATTTTTACTTCCACATTTTCCCAGTCTGTTCTGTGAAAGGTCTTTTCAAGGTTCGCTGTAGAGTTTCCAATTGAGGTAGGCTGGTTCTCTAAAAGTTTGACAAAACTATATATTGTGAGGTATCTATAAACTAGGAGATCAGTTTTCTATCGATATCAAGTAATAAAATGACCCCCCCCAGATTAATACATCAAAGCATAAAATGTCCTTGTCTATGAAGATGGGAATGGTTTTTCTATGATTATTTAGTTGTAAACTGACTGGTATGATTAATACATTTCTATCTATCTATATATATATACATATATATATTTATGTATATATATATATATATATATATTAAGTCCATGGGATTGGGGGGGTTGACTCTGGGATTTTGAAAAAAGGAAAGGGAGCTATGTTTTTCAAGAAAATCAGAGTTGAAGCTCAAACTCCAAATTGAAAAATTAGTTGGAATTTAATGCAGATTTTAAAGTTCTGATGAATTTGTTTCCCTTCTTCTTTCTGCAATTTTGTTAATGTTCATTTTGTACAAGGGGAAAACTAAAAATTATGGTTCTGTGAACACTCAATAGAAATGACACGAAAAACAAGTCACGTCTGTTGTTATCCCCCATCGGTAAATATAAAATAATACACTATATTTAATATGACATAAGCTATATATCAAAATCATAGCTGAAGGAGAGGTGATGTTTGATCAACACTGCTGGGGGCCATGTTAATATAACTGTTTTGATTTCAAATCCCCGAAATGGTTACGTGGTAAATAAGTGATGATCCCAATAAGAAATATTCGCACATATTACCATAATATCAAATTCTGTGTAAAACAAAAAATGCCGATTAAAAATACCCAAATTAGATCAACAGATATTAGTAAATAATTGACTGAAATGAAAAAAAGTTGTTTTAGTGTGTATATATATATATATATATATATATATATAGATTGATGATATTCTGGTGTTGTAGTTATTGGGATTATTATTGGTACGTTAAGAAAATTGATGTTTGAGGTAAGGTGGTTGGTGTTTGTGGGGATGTTGTATCTTTAAGCTTTATCATTGTTGTATTGTTGTTGGGGGTTGTTGTGATGGTGCCTGGATCGGATTTTTGTGGTGTTGTGATCAGAGAAAGTTCTCGGTTTTCTGTTGATATAGTGGAGGGTTTTGTGTCCAATCCTTGCTTGTTGTAGAGGAGAATGTTTGGATGTTACTGAATCGCTGAAATTTTTAATTTTGGAGGTGGGAGGTTGAACTTTAGGATTTTTTACCATCTTTTTGAAACTAACCTTTTTTTGATGGATGAGTTTGTTGACTTTTGTTAGGCTTTGAATTCTTCTGTATATTTTTCTCAAAATGGTTTATTCTTTTTACTTCATAGGGCATTAAGAATATTTTCCTGATGTTGTGAGTTTTCCAACTACATTTTTCCCAAGAACTCTTGTACAGTTCCGGTACATTCAGCTGAAATCTTAGTTTTCATATCTTTGTCTGCCTTTGAATCTTTTCAAAGATGGTTTTACAATTTCAACTTCATGAGGTCAATTTCTGCTGTAAATTTGTATACCACTTGTTCTTCCTGCTTTTTTGTCTGGTCCTCTGGTTCTCCATTAATGATCCTCATATGGAATTTGCAACGGATTATGGTTATGTCCAAATTTTCAAAAGCCTCAAGTGTTCTTGTTTCTGACATTGGCAGTAATAAAGTTTTCTATATTTTAGTGTGTTGTTCCATGGTTGGATTATTGTATGCTTGATATTATTGGATTGAAATTGTTTTCATTATTTTCGGTATCTTGTGTGTTAATCAAGTTGAGTGTGTTTTGAACTGATGTTAAAACTTGAGGGATATTGATTGGCGTTTCCAATGAGAGTTGAGTTGCATTGACATTTGTGATGTCAATGTTTGATTTTTTTAAAGGACGTTAATCCTTGAAGTGTCTTATGAATTTCGTCAAGCTTTAAAAAATATAATTTGGATGACTAACCTGTCAGTTGAAAATGGCATCATGTTCTCGTCAGATAAAGATAGCATTTCATTCCCGTATTGTGGTAAAAGATATATACGAACACCAGAGATCCCTATAATTGAATGGGAAGCGAATGCTGTAATTGAACATAGAGACATACACAACCACAACTTCAATTTTCACCATGCCCATTTCATCAAAAATATTCATGACTCTCTGACACACGGATATATTGAAGCAGCCCAATGCAATAACACAAAGGTTTAGACACTTCCAGATTGCAAACCCTTTAGCGGACCAAGTTTGAAATCCGATCGATAAAATTTTATTTGAAAAAGGTTTTATGCACTTTCAATCAATGAAATTCCAATGAAACATTGGGAATTACACACCAATTATTAGCTCAAATATTGCAAAAAATATTGATTTCTATGGGATCTGCATTCACAGTCCTCAAAGAGTCTGTTTTTTCATCTAGGATTTTCTCAAAAACTCTCGGAGCTAGACCTGTCAAACTACGCATATATATTTATATATATATTGAATCAGCGTCATCAGAGTAAGGTCTTGTACTTTTTATTGAAACTTACACGCGTAAAGTGGTCAACACATTAAGAAAAGTCTTTCTCTGCACTTAATCATAAGTTTCTATTCAAAGTTTAATCTATTGGTTCAAAACTATGGTAGCACAATAGCCAAATAGATAGAGGCATGCGAAATGTAATCGGTGGATTTCAAACTCAGACGGACGATTTTTTTTCTCTCCTCTTTCTGTCAATACATTTGTTATTTTTGTTGTATCTCTACAATAAAGTAGTAAATTGTTCACGCATGTTTGTAAGCATCACATAAGCAAAGCAAATGCTTATTCAATATCAGTAGGTTACAATTTCCCTTTAGTACACATTTTTAGGTTAAATATTGCAAAAAAAGAAATCGCTGTTTTCTATGGGTTCTGTGTTTGCATTTACATGGAAAAAACTACATATATTGCTAAGAGAATCAGTGAAAGAAATAATACACAGGTATTTAGAAACAAAGTAAATACAAACGGTGGACCGATTTCAGAAGCCGACCGAGGAAAATAATTTTTTTCTTCTAATTTTATCTGCTGTCAATCTATAAAATCTTAAAACTTTCCAAAAATTTGACAGTTTTGTGGAAGGAATTATCTAAAGGTTTCATGAAAGTTTTTAAAAAATTTACAATGTAGCTGTAATACTAAACTGCAACTATCTTTTCATCCATCATAGGAGACTGTGGATGTGAATTTCTGTTTCTCGTAGAACTTATACCAGTTTTTTTTGAAGAAATCTACTCCTCACCTGACAATAAAACACGTTTCTCTACGAGCAAATACCCTAACCCTACCTCTAATCCTAATCCTAACCTAAAGAGCAACAATAAAACATGCATACAATATAAATCCATCTACTTTGACTAGCCAGCAAGTGACGTCAAAAGTGAGTACATGAATTTTTAATTTTGAGAAAAATTAATTTTGGGAGGTTTAAGACTGGATACACTGACATACCCGAGTGCGTACGCAGGTTAGTGTAGGTCTGCTCGAGATCCAATATTTGATTCATGAAATCTTTATAAAGTATCGTTTGATTTCTAGCGTTAAAAGATTTAGAAGTTTTTTTCGGGTAAATCCAGGTAACCGAGCTATCTCTCTCTCTCTCGATATATATATATATATATATATATATATATATATATATATATATACACACGCTCCCTGATTCAGGGTTGAGCAAGGTAACCTGTTCATTATAAGCTTATGCAATGCTCTTCCAACTTAGGAATAGAGCACTTTGGTGGATGAGGAATTATGCGTGGGTGAATACATCGCTTAAATTCAGCCTTATTGACCATCCAGTTCTGTGTAGGGTAGGGGTAAGATGTCAGTCTTTAGGTCTGAAGCAAAGGTTTCTATCCTACTTCGTAGCACTGGATGGGATAATGGATAGTCCATAGCCACACTGAAGAGTTGTAATACAACAAAACAGCTGTCTGTGGATGACACAATAATATATAAATATATATATATATATATACATTGTCTAAATTGAATGATGGACTAACTGTGTAATGACGGAGATCAATTCAAATAAGTTTCTATATGATATAAAGCAATTTATAATTCATTCTGTCGGACCAAATATGTCCATTTTCTTGAATATATATCCAAATACACACACACACACACACATATATTATATATATATATATAGATATATATATATATATATATATATATATATATATATATATAGTGAAATAATGAATTTTCTACACATACATGTTTATGTTAGTGCCCTTCTGGATTTCTTCAGGTAAATGATTCGATTTATCCGTATCCCTATTTAGGGCGTTATTTTCTGATTGGAAGAAATCTGCCTTATTATATATATTTATTCGTTTTTTTTCTTGTTTACTTCTTGATAAATACATATTCAATAATTCCGTTTTCAACATGATAATCATTCCTCCATTTCACCTTTCTATCATTTTATGTAGGCATAAATAATCTTGATATAACTGGCAATTGGATTATCTATCTATGTATTGTATCTCTATATTTCTCCCCCCTCTCTCTCTCTCTCTCTCTCTGTATATATATATATATATATATATATATATATATATATATATATATATATATATATATATATATAGCCTAAAAAGCTTTAAACACTAAATATACATAAAAAAACCCAACTTTTTTTCAAAAATTAATTTCATTTCAGTCAATTATTTACTAATATCTGTTGATCTAATTTGGGTATTTTTAATCGGCATTTTTTGTTTTACACAGAATTTGATATTATGGTAATATGTGTGAATATTTCTTATTGGGATCATCACTTATTTGCCACGTAACCATTTCGGGGATTTGAAATCAAAACAGTTATATTAACATGGCCCCCAGC
The DNA here is from genome assembly GCA_963457665.1 of Thysanoteuthis rhombus. NCBI lineage: Eukaryota > Metazoa > Mollusca > Cephalopoda > Oegopsida > Thysanoteuthidae > Thysanoteuthis > Thysanoteuthis major. The sequence goes on along the minus strand of OY735206.1, from coordinate 14,425,201 downwards.
AGTGTTGATCAAACATCACCTCTCCTTCAGCTATGATTTTGATATATAGCTTATGTCATATTAAATATAGTGTATTATTTTATATTTACCGATGGGGGATAACAACAGACGTGACTTGTTTTTCATGTCATTTCTATTGTTGTTTGCCCATATGAATACTAGTCCGTTGTGTTGGTTTTAATCTCGAACTGCATGCATACAAATTCATGATATAATTTTTAAGAGTACTACTTACATAGAAAAACTTCTTGGAGTTGATATTTTACACATACTCGACTGAAAAATTTGACAAATTTTTTCATTAACCTTACACTTAATTCTTCCGTGTCATACACCATCTCCCTTCCATCAACATTCTTATTTCTAAATTATCAAATAAATTAGCCATATATATACGTAAATAAAAAGGACAAAACAAAACAACATTCTAACTCAATTGGCTATTCCATTAATATACTTAAACATTTGTTACTTGGCATTCCGTGTTCAATCTCAACTACTTCCAGTCTGACAAAAGGACCAGATGTCTTCCCCTTTGCCTGGTTCTAGAAAATTCAATGGTCTTTCACTCTGACAAAGACTAAACCCATCTTTTTGGTAATCTAATTCTCTCAACATTAATACAAGAATGTTTGATTTAATAGACATTATTCATTTATTCTATTTTTATACTCTCGTAACATATTCTTTAATTTTCGTTATTATTTCATTATGGTTGATTATTTCAAAAGGATCAGAATATCTGGTCAGAGTTTTATCAAATTGTCTAAAATCTTAATAATTTCGCCTTCTTGATTGACCGGGCAACTAAAGAAAAAACTACGGTATAAAATTGATAAATCTAAGTGTAGCTTGTGCTATCCTCAGATATTCAGGAAATATAGTTCCATAAGATATAATATGGGATACAATTCGTTTTAAATGGCATGCGTACAGTATGGAACAGAAATGAATCTCGTTTGTCAAACAATTTATAGACAGACGTTCTATTCTTGGTTTTAATATCCAAGTCTAGGAACGTTAATTGCATTTTGTTATGTTCAGACTGCAGTTTGTGATCTTTAGGGTATATAGTACTATACAATTTTTCGAATCATCCTCCATCATTAAGAGGGCATAAAATATCAATAAAATGGGACAACTTAAAAATGCACGAGCTGGATTTATATTAGTTCTAATTAAAGACGACCTGGATATATATATATATATATATATATATATATATATATATATATATATATAAATATAAATAAATATACATATAAATATATATAAATATATGTATATATATATATAAATATATGTATATATATATATATATATAAATACAATTTTTACCAATAGGTAATAGCATCAGTCTCCATAGAGATACCTATAATCCGATTACCTATTTTAAAGTAATTTCCCCCAAATGCAGGATCTATTATTTTTTCAATTTTTTTATGAGATCTTCAAAAAGATTTGTGTATAAAATGTCCTAAAATTGTAGGTTGAGATAGATTTAATTCTTTTACAGATATTCATGATATCCATTTTTTTAATGGGCATAAAATTATTTTACTCCTAAAAGAAATTTAGATTACTTGAAAATCTACTTTTGATATGTATATATATCCCAAAATAAACTCAAGGCTACCGACGACCTAATTATCAGACGTGCTGATAAAGGATATTAAACAATTATTTAGGTTTTTCAAGAACATTTTAATGAAGCATAAGGTAGAATAGGTCACATTTTCTTTTGTTACGCTGGTTTAACTTAGCTAGAGAGAGAATGATCATCGGCCTGTTTTTTGTTTTTTTAAGTCCCCTTTTTTTTAGTTTTAACAGTCCCCTTCCCCTCCCCCAGGTAGATGACAGAAGGCAGAGTTCTCCGGCGGATGGGGGATTTTTTTCTTTCATTCTTTCACTTTTCCGTTCCATATCCACTTTTTCGACCGGTTAACTCGCTTTTTCTGTCATATTAGAAATTGAGGGGGGGTCATACAGACATATTAACCATCATTTTCATCTGAGAATTTTTTAATGGAACAGCTTTCACATTCTCAGCCCTCCCCTCAATAAAATTGTATATAAAAACCTTTAGTTAGAAATTACACTGAGAACATGCGGGATTTTGGTGATAGAAGTATGAAAGATTTTCTTTTCTGAACAAATGAGATGTTATGGTGAAAGGAACAATGTTGGTACGAACGGGTCAGTAAATGAGACTAGCTACGTTAAAAGTTAAGATAGTGATGACCAAAAACCTTCCCCACTCCCCCATTGGACCTTGTGTCCAATTTTCCTGGGAAGAAAGCCTGTAATTTTTTTTTTTCTTTCCTTTCAGGAAATAAATAGTATACTTCTTCTGAGAACTCCCGAATGACCCCTCTACTGACCACCAGATTATGATGATAAACTTTCTAGAAGAGATGCTTCGGAATAACCTAATTGACAAAAAACATGTGATACACTCAAACCCACAAGCACAAAACTAGCACAATTTTATCTACTCCCAAAAATACATGAAGGAAACACTTCAGGTAGACCTGTGATCTCCTCAGTTAAGTGCCACACTACAAAAATATCAAAATATGTAAACCACTTTATACAACCCATAGCTATTCAAGTACAATCCCACATACATGATACCTTCTAAATAAAATCAAACTCTTTGGAAACCAGAAAATGCTATCTTAGTTACTATGGATGTCAAATCCTTATACTCTAACATTCAGCGTAATGAAAGACTTTTAGCTCTTAAAGAAAGCTTAGACAATTGACCCATCAAAAAACCAACTACAGAAATACCCACTATCCTTATACACCTCATATTTTCTTTATATAGTTTCAACTTCAATGATAAACATTCCCTCCAAATTAAAGGCCATGCTATGTCGCAGCTCCATCATACTCTATCATCTTTACAGGCAAATTTGAAGAAACTCATATCTACTCCAATATTAAGAACGATTGCCTCTTCTATGTCAGATACATAGATGACACCTACTTTATACACACTGGTAGAGGAGCAAAACCATACAACTTCTTTAAAAACATAAATTCTAAACATGACTCTATCAAATTTGATGATGAAAAATAATTTGATTCAGTAGCATTCTTAGATACCCTCATTTACAGAGATAAAAACAGATTCCTTGAAACCATATTACATATTAAACCCACCAACACACATAATTACCTGCATGCCAAGTCAGCCCACCCCTTACACCTTAAGTTAGTGAACTCAATAAACATGATTACCAACTTACACAACACTTCTCAGCGTGAGGATACTCTGATACCCTGATTAATAATCAAATAAAAAGAGTAATCAATAACAAATAAAAAACAAATCTAGCCACATATCTCTCATCATAGGGAAAAGGCTCTTTGAGCATACTGTATCATCAATAGCCAAACAAATATTGACAGGCTTCTGTTTCAAATTTTCAGTAAACTGTCAGCTCCAATAGTCACATTTTTTCAATTCAGAGAAGTAAATCTTCTACCTTTTAGTATTAATCTAGAATATTACATCCATATAATAAGTTTTTTAGGAATAATTTTGACAATACAATGTATTTTCAGAGAGTGTCCTGTCAATCATTATTAACTAAAAAATAGCCAACTAATGGCAATGGCGTCTTTACTCCTTCAATGTGCTATTGCTTTTTATCTGATTTCCAATGCAATTCTATAGTAACATAATTAGCAAAGCATTTCTATAGTAAAATAATTCTGCCTGCCTCAGTTATGCATGTGATCTCTGGGGAGCCATGTTGTAAGACATAGTGTCAATCAGTTGTCTGCTATTCATGCAACATGACCAGCCCATTGCCATTTGAGTTTTCTAATGGATTCCAAGTTATCAACCTAGTTTGGTATGCATGAACCTAGGGGAATGTTTTAGAATAAATAGTTTTGAGAGGAAAAAATTTTCAAGGGTTTTAGAAGGGAGGTTTTATTTACAATGTAAATGTCAAACTAAATATTTGATATGCATATACACATTCTATCATTTATCAATCACTGCTACTCACAACACTGCTCTAGATACTGTTGTTGGATTAAGGTTTTTCATGTGTTCTGACATTTGTAAGTATTTATGTATCTGGACTTTACCCAGTCCTGATCATTCACAGAAGAAACATGAAATTTTGTCCATACACTACCTCAAAAGTAGGGAAAATGCTTTTTTTATTTTTTCAAAATTCCCTTCTAAAATGAGGTTTTAGTAGGAGGTCCAATTTTCAATGTAAGATTATCCTAAATTGGTCCCTTAGCTTGAGTACATACTTGTTACTTGAAAATTTGGACATTTTAGTGTCTTACAAAAGGCAAGAGAAGTAACTTATTAATTGATGACCCCTTTTTCAAAAATTTTTTGATTGATCAACATTACATGAAATTCTGCCAAAAGACATTGGTCACTGAGTGGTTGAGAAAAAATACCTTTTCATATATACATCATCTGTTATGCATGTAACTGTGATTGTTGTTTAACATTTATATATACTGGCTGTACCCATTTGAAAAATTCCTTGGTTGCTGACTAGTAAACTACAAATAAACCTATATATTATCTAATTGTCTCCCTTATCTTTGTTGCCAGACATTGATTTTTTCTAATTGTTATATAATTATATGGAAAAATTTTCCTACCTCCTCAGTAAACTACCTAACTTTCTTTCCTTCCCATCTCTTCCTACCCTCTTATCAAACTTCCCTTTCTCCCTTCATTCTCCCTACCGCTTAATTAAACTACTTGAATTTCTTTTCATCACTGTTCCTTTCTAAATAAAAATATGGAATATTTTGAATGAAACAATATGCTACATAAAGGAGTTGGTCACCTGGAGGTTGAGAAAGAATAACTTTTCACATACATCTCATCTGTTGTACATGTAATTGTTATTGTTTCTGTTGTTACTAGTCATCTATAAACCATTTTAAACACTTTTGCTGGGTTTAAGTTATTAATGTGTTCTGACAATCCAATATACGTATTCATTTATGTATCTATATTTAGCCTGGCTCTAATTGTTCAATACTTTAAATGCTGCATGCACACACTCTATTACATAATACGGATGGAGTAGTGGACCAGCAGTAAAGTCAGTGAGCAAGAATAAGAAAAACCAAAACATTGGCTATGTATAGTGGGTCTGAATGTTGGCACTAAAATACAACTATGATTAGTATTTCCTTTTTTTTTTTTACTACTGCCAGAATTTGCTGTAATCATTAAAGTGAATGAAAGTCATCAGTGGAATTTACTTAACATACACGTTAAGTGAATTCCACCTATGATATTATAAGTAACATAAACTGTCAGTGTTAGCCAGAGTAAACTTAATTCAAACTCATCTAGTCTGTTTTAAATAATTCATTTCAATAAATCTTGAGTCTTCTGATTTTTTTTAATTAATAGCTTGGATCAGAAACAAAGGATAAGCTTAGTGAGTCAAGTTTTTATGAGGCACAGGGATTATAAAAAATACAAATTTTCGAGTAGTATTGATCTTTTGTTTGCAAAACAATTAATAACCATAGGGTGCATTTAAAAACAAGCTTTGAGTTTATCTTTAGGTAAAAAAAGCTGCTGGAAAAATATAAAGGACCAATTTAGAATAAACTCATTTTTAAAAAATAACTCCCACTGAATCTTGAGTCGGGGCAGTTGAGAGCAAAAAATTTTTTTTTCTAGACATGATAAGGAGTAAATGTTGAAATCTTCAGACCTTCAGCTCAATTGGTGTGGGCGGTATGAACAATACATGTATACATAGCCAGTCAGAAAATAAAAAAAAATTACCAGTACGTTTTTAGTGGAGCACTCATGCAAATCTGATGCAAGGTTAAAAGAGTTGAAAAATTCCTCAAACTCATTGAAATAAATTTTCAAAAATCCAAAACAATATTTTTAGAAGGACTTGCTTGTTCAGTCATGTCAGTGGTTCACTATATTTTCCTCTATCGTCCAGTATTCGGGAAATTAACATTGTGCAGGTTTCGAGTATTTGGTCCAACATAAACTTGTAATAACATTATCTTGTTTCATTTTTTATTGACTGAAATTAAGATGAAAGAAATAGTGGTACAAATGATAATGGTCAATATGATCTTCTAATAATGGTCAATATAAATTTCTAATTATGTCTATCTGTTGGACCTCAGTTTTGAAACAAAACTACTTAATGGACAAAATGGCTTAAAACTTGATAGATTTAAAATGGCTGAGAGAAACAAAAGCTTTGCTTACCTTACTGACAGCACATAAGTGGGAAATGAATTAGCAAGGCCGGAGACTGGGTTAACGCATTGCTAAGCGCATTGAGGACCCTTGGACTCGTCTGTGGTCCTCAACTAAATTACTCGGCCCAGTCGCAGGGAAGCAGTTCGCCTCGGGGCAGCGCTGTCCTATTGCACTAGGAGGGACAGGTTGGGTTTGTCCTGACGCTTTCGCGACTTCAGTTGCAGGGACTGGAGCTATTTTTCAGTGTGCTCCCTTTACTCCCATGTTGAGAACGACCCTGTGTCACATCTTGTCCTCGTGGGAAGGCAATTAAATAAGGAATACCAGCTAACACAAGCATCTATGAAATACAGAAAATTGCCCTCACAGGTAGCACTCATATCTCTCACAAAGCACTAGGGGAACCATGAAAAATTACAGGATCACTCTCAAAATGATAACATTACTTGGTACATTGCCGAAACTTCCACAAAATTTGACTCAAATTGATCCAGGACTTTTGGAGATATTGTACTGTGTACTTATAGATATGATATAGTGGTGGTAAGTATAAACGATTCCTGGATCCACCCTAAAACTTAATTAGGGGATATATATATATATATATATATATATATATATATATATATATATATATATATATATATATATATATATATCAATGAATTCCAGTACAATTTTGAGGAAGGGTGGGCAGTGGATCCAGGAATTTTCCATGGCCACTTCATCCAGTACCGTAGCTACATATGCAAATCATAAAATTTCAAGGATTATCATTGAAACTTGACAACAGTGATACCACCTGCATCATAGCTATTTCTAAAATGGGTTTTAACTCCAAGTTTTCTGGATGAATTTCATTAAAATTTTGAGGAGGGAATGGTAAGGTGTGATTACGTTTTGAGACGGATCAAGGACTTCACACAGATACTTCCACCAGATAGTACTTATTAGCACACAGTACAATATCTCCAAAGGTTCTTTATTATTTCAATGAAATTCAGCGGAAAGGTAGGCAACTTCCTGAGAAAGAGATGTTTATATTTTGGGACAGATCTTGGAATTTTCGGTTGTTATCTCCCCTGCATCTCAAGTATATGTGCACAGCACAATATCTCCAAAAGTAACAAACGGATTTCATTGAAATTTCGTCAAAGGGAGCAATTGACTAAAGAAGAAAATTTTACATTTTGGGTGGATCGTGGAATGTTTCACATTTATCTCTAATGCATCGTAGCTATATGTTCTAGATTCAATATCCCCAGATAGAATATCAGGAAATTTTTTTAAGCAATAGAGTTGTGGGACAAGGAATAGATTTACCAGAATATGCAATGTTCTCACCAAAAAATGCTTTTTTATATTTCATTCCACGTTCTCCTTATTATCTGCAGAATCTAATTTGCACCCGTGTAAATATTTATCATTTATCCATATTCTTTTGACACTTCAGTCTGATAATACAATAAGATAACATATAAATGCATGCATGAGAGATATACTTGTAGATGAAACCTATTCATTATACAAGATGAACTGTAATATGTAATAATGAAAGGTAGGAGAAAGATTTTATTTGACAAAAAAATTCTTTCTTCGTTGAAAAAAGAGAAAATGTTTAAAATAAATCTTTTCTCTGCTAATTGAAAAATTGATGCCAAAGGTTTGAAAGATTTCTTGTGCATCTAAACTATGTGGAGATGGCAGTTTCTGCTGTATCATATGCGAAATGACTCTTAGAGTATTTAAAATATTTTCTCTATAAAAAAAAGGAAGGAAGATGAAAGAGATTTTGAAACAATCTTCCACCCCACCTCAAATATAATCTATGAGAGAGACAAATTTCTTGTTAAAATTCAACACCCTGATGAATCTGCTGAAATATTTGTCAGATTACTACATGAATTAGTAGAAAAATGTGAATTTAACGATAAGATTAGCCAAATTCATGATAGGTTGGTGATAGGACCCCAGAACAAAGAAATGTCTGAAAAACTTATATCAGATCTAAAATTGGAACAGGCAGTTGAAATGGCTAGAGGTCATGAATAAGTCACAAATGGAAGTAATACAAAAACAGCACGAAATAAATTTGGGCAGAAAAATACACCCGAAAAGAAAGGAGTTGGTCACGGACTTCAAAGTTTTCCGAGATGAGGAAAACCAGCAAAGATTTGCTTAAAGAAAATGCGAAACCATATTGCGTCAATACAACTAGATGGATTCCATTTCCTATTCCACCTGAAGTAAAATCAGAATTACGAGACTAGAGCGTAATGGAATTATAGAAAAAGTCACACAACCAACAGACTGGTGTGCACCAATTGTTCCAGTCCGGAAGAAAAATGGAGACGTGCGTTTGCGTGTTGACTTGAAAAAAAAAAATGAACGAAGAATTTAAAGGGGCAAACTTGGATGATACAACACCAAAACTACAAAGAGCTGCCGTATTTTCTAAATTAGATCCCCCAATTCTGTTAAAAAGAACAATCGTTTACTGACAACTTTCATTACCCTTTTTGGATGTTATTGTTTTTAATGATTACCTTTAGGAGTCGTATCGTCTCCAGAAATATTCCAAAGTCACATGATTGAATTACTTGAAAATTTGGACGTTGAAGTCATTACTGACGATATTTTGGTGTACAGTAAATCTACAGTAGAACGTGATGAGATATTGATTGAAATTTTGAAAACACTATCAAGCAAGAGAGAATAAAACTCAATCGCGAATAATGCGAATCCTGGAAAAGTAGTATTGAATATTCCAGACTGTACAGGGATTGTCTGCTCCTACAACAAAACTAGAATTGGGACGTGTTATTGGTATAATTTATCTTTTTCGCCAGATTTGTCCAATACCATTCAACCCATGAGAGATCTGTTAAAAAGACGTACTGATGTTGGATCAACCCTAAATAAATGCTTTTCAAAAAGTAAAAGAATTGTTCTCAGAGGCACCCAATTTGTCATTTTATGACCTGTCGACACCCATTATTGTTAATGCTGTTGCAAGCAGCCACAGATTAGATGCAGCATCATTTCAAGACGTGAAGGGTGAAAGGGAACCCTTAGTTTTTGCCTCATGTTCTTTGTCACCAATAGAAAAAAATACGCTCAAATTGAAGAGTCTTATTTTAAGAGGCTCTGGGCCGATGAAAAATTCGACCGTTATATCATGGACTTGAATCTTTTAGATTATTTACCGATCACAAGCCTTTAGTCCCCTTACTGAGATCAATTTCAATATAGTCCTCTCTACGAATATAAAGAATATCAGCTACATATTTAGTTACAAGAGACAAATGCCTTTGCTGCTTATCAGATTTCATTGGGATAGTCTTCTTGAAGGCCAAGACAAGTGGTTTTAAGCCAGTGAATAAGGTAACATGTCCACCTTCAAGTTGTGGTTTGAAATGTAACACCGCTAAATACGCGACTTATAATTCTCGGTCAAATGTGGAAAATCTTTTTTGGTTTTCTGATAATTTCTTTGAGAAGAAATCAATAGACACAGGTTTTTCGGGAGAAGTAAAATGTGATACCTTGGAAAAAGGATTTTTCAATCATCACTGTCAGTGGTAACTGAATATCTACAGACCATGGAATAAGCTTTATGTACAAAATCACCATCCTCAGAAAACGATGAAGTGACTTTGAATCTGTAATTTCAGGGAAACCATTGATTTCTGCTGTTTTTGATGCTGTGGGAGTTGGGCTTCCCGAGTTAATATTGTGGCCCAGAAAATCCGAATTCTCCCCCCAAAATTGGCATTTGTCTAATTACATTTTGAAATTATTATCTTGGAGAATTTGTACAACTTATCTGCGGTTTTTTTAATGTTATTTTTTGTATCCGAGTAGACCAAAACATCATCCACATATACAGAGACACAATCAACCTGGAGGAAGATATTGCTGATGAATTGTTGAAAGGTTGCAGTTACGTTCTGTAGATCGAAAGGCACGTACAAATATTCAAACAATCCAAATGGTGTCACCATTACCGTCTTTTCAATGTCCCATTCTTTCACAGGTACTTGATGGTAAACTTGCATTAGGTCTACTTTGTAGAAGACTTTTTTATTAGATAATTTCGACCAGACACTACTAATATTAGACATTGGACATCTGTCAGCTTTGGAAAATACGTTGAATTTCCGATAATCTCTACGTGCTCGATAGCGTCCAGGGTTGGACTTCGGTGCTTTGTTACAAGGGAGACAACCAAGGTGATTTTGATTGATAATATTTGCCTGAAGCAGAGCTGTAAATTCTTTTGCAGCTATATATTCGTAATTGACGAACTTAAGCAAAGGTAGGAGTCTCCTGGATCAGTGAAATGTCTTACCTTCGATTGGCAACAGGTAGGTTGCTCTGTATGAGGACTTATCAGCGAAGGGAATTCTTCGAATCAACTGCGGATATGATATCGCTGCTATCAATCAAAATTTGATGTACTGGCCCATTAAAGTGTTCGCCTTGTAGGTAATAATTAGTAGTTGGATCAATCAGTCAGCCATTGTTGCAGTCCAGTAGGTCTTTGATTACGTTGAAAGTCGACACCTAAAAGTGGGTTGACAGCGTCAGGCACTTGATATCATGCCCGTTGGCCGAAGATAAGTTCATTTGAATATTTGGTTGGTAATATCGTTACAAATGCACCTATATCGACCACAAAATCTAAATTAGTAGTGCCAAGCCGATTGGCCACCTCAAAGAGCGGCGAATTACATGTTGCAGTAGCAATCTACCATCTCTGTCTTCCGAAAAGGAATCATTTAAACTTGGCGTTTGGTTCCTGTATGTTTGCATGTCCTTGATATCTCCATGGATCGCTGATTTTCAAAAAATCGTTGGGCGCCCGCTAATATATCGTACTCTGAGTGCAAGGTAACTCGACTTTGTCTTTATGGAGACGAACAGCATCAATTCTTCAGCCATACTACCAATTTGAGTCAGCGTGCAGTCCGTAGCTGCTGCAATCACCGGTGTTATGGAGGCTGGTAGAGCCTGAATGAAGCAGTTTCTGACGAGGTATTTACCTAATACTACTTTGTCTGCAGTCGTCATACGCTTTCTCCAATGGATTGAAGGGTCTGACCATCATGTGAATTTCGCACATAATTTTTTGCAAAAATTTCTGGTTTTGTTTTTTTACATACCTGAAAATCAGAATCCCGCCAATCATATTTTTTTTCCAAAATGGAAGATGGCTGTTTCGGGATTAGCTCTGGTGACAGTGATAGATTTGGCGAGGACAACATGTTGTGAAAAGAAACATTGGAGGCAAAGGTCGAATTTGTAGACGGTGTTGAAAACTGTGGCAGAAAGAAAAAATATGTATTCATTTATATGTCCGTACCTTTATCAGGAGGATTTTATGCGTGTATCAGGAGCTGTTTTTTTCTCTCGTAAAACGTTACTTGGTGGTTTACCAGTGTAGAATTTGTGAATCAAGTTATGAGAAATTTGAGGCATAGTATAAATCGTGAAACAATGGGGAACAAACCTAATATGCCTCAGGATAAATGAATATCTGATTAATTCATACAAACAACGCATTTTTGGATGATAGCCTTTACAAGTCCACACCAGCTTCTCTCGTAACGGTTAAAGTTCACATAACTGAAAAAATAATGGGATACGATAAGGAAGAAAACGGGAGTCAGAGACAGCACAGTATATAAGGAAGAAAACTGGAATCAGAGACATCATAAAATCTCTTAGAAAACTTAAATGGCAACGGGCAGGCTATGTTGCAAGAATGACAGGCAACCAATAGACATCACGATTTACAAGGTGGATCCCCAGAGATCACATGCAAAACTGAGGCCGAGAAAATACAAGATGGAGAGATGAACTGGACAAATTTACAAAATTCTGGCTCCGCAATGCCCACGATAGAGGAGTGTGGCAAATACTGGGGAAAGTCTATGCCAAACGACAAACGTTAAAAAACTGATGATGATGGTACTCAGACATCCCGTCGAAGCATAGCCACAGCTTGCGATCTATTTGACCAGTGTGGGTCAGAGACTAATGGTGGAGAAGATGAGAGGAGTTGATCGTTTTATAGTTGGGTTATTGGGGAAATGATGTCACTGCACTTCTTAAGGAATAGGCTGGGATTTTGGAGGAAGCGACGTCTTTCAGGGAAGATATTAGAACACCATCAAATATTGTTAATCACCACAGACTCTATGGTAAAAGCAAACACTGAGGATTAACTCCAAAATAATACACCTCAAACCAGAAAATGTCATGCAGTCCAGGGAAACAGAACACTTCGAAGATTATGTTTAAATGAACATAAATAAATTGAAAATCAAAGAAAAAGATAAAGTTTTGATAAACAGTTCTGATCATAAAAATGGTGTTCTAACAACTTAGAAAAGTAAGTGTTCCATCAGACAATTACACCTGCTGGTAACTGCTTAATATTGATTGGTTGTTTTAGTTGTTATTGTTGATATTTTTTAAAAATATATAAATCGTTAAGACGTGCTCTTTTTCCTTACATTATTTCACTATGATATTTCATCGAGAAACTGAACACCGAACCATTTGCTTTACGTGGGGTGATGTACCCCAATAGAGACTACCCAAACACTACACCAGGAAAACACCTGTTCTTGCTGGGTCATCAGTCCCAAACGGCCCAGCCACATCGCTTGCCCTGGGTAGGAGTGATGCTCTCTGACAGCGACCACCCAAACAAAACCCTAAAACCATCACCAAGCGAACAACATTATACATTGGCATCTACAACGTCAGAACACTCCCAACAGACATGCACTTAACCAATCTAGATAATGGAGTCAAAAACATATAATGGGACATCATCGGCATCAGCAAAATGAGAAGGCCCGGAAAAAAACTAATCAAACTAAAGAGCAAACATCTTCTCTACAACTACGGAAGAGAGAAAGTAAAATAAAGAGTAGTAGTCTTTCTCATCTATATGGATCTCAAAGACAACGTGGTGGGCTTCAAAGCTGTCTCGGACTGTATAGCCAGCGTTACCAAACAACTTTCAAAGAGGTACAAACTGAATATCATCCAAGTTATGCTTCCACTTTGCAATCAACCAAAGAAGAAATAGACAACTGCTATGATGACTTGAACTCCTTACTCCAAGATAAAAAAATACTTTTTGGGAGACTTCAACACAGGTAGGACAAGGAAATGATGTGAACTTTGCAACTGCAAACAGCTTCAAAATCATGGATAACTTCTCCAAGTAGAAACCCAATAGAAAATGGATTTGGAAAAGTCCCAGCCACGAAACCAAGAACGAAAGACTACATCCCAAAGGACAAAAGCGATACTATCAAAGACATTCAAGTCCTAAATAAAGTCAAAATCGGAAGCGACAACGGAATGGTAGTATGTAAAATGCAAATAAACGCAAATAAAGAATGAAGAAAACTGTTTCACACCAAACCGCAACCACTAAACGTACCATAAGAGCTCACTCGATCCTTCAAACTTGAATTAAAAAACAGATATAAAATGCTGACCGTACAAGAAAAGGACACCAACAGCTACGAACTCCACAATGATCAAAATCAAAGATGCAGAAGTGGAGAGAGCAAACAGTTACATCTACCTAGGACAACGAATCTCCAAAAATGAAATCCTCAAAAGAAGAAAACATTGAGCAAAAATCACTCTAGCATGGCAAGCCTTCAGTAGAGGAGGCTCAACATTGAAAAACAAGAAGATCCCATTAGTCTCAGACAGAAGAGCATACACCCAATGCATCTCTCCGATAGTCATCTATGTGAATGAAACATAGAACCTAACCAAGAGACTGATCTGCAGACTGGGAAACATACAACGTGCACATGAAAGAATACTGAATTTTGACCACAAAACCATTACATTTCCATAATGGAAACCTCGTGGATGCATGGTACAAGTTGAAAATAGCAAGTAAAGTTACGACTTCAATTCTCTCAACTTGCATAGACCCAAAAGGTTGCGACATTTTCTCTTACCTTTGACGAAAATGACAATAGGAACAATGTAGAAAAAATTTCACTCATATCAACTAAGAAAGAAGTCAACTTTTTTAAAACATAAATTGCTTCCTAGCAATCAGATGGACAAAAGTTTGATGACTGCATCACTGAACACCACCTGATTCCAAACAAGCTCAAACAAGCTACTGAAAAAACAAGATGCCAGTTTAAAATCTTAGCTGCCTCAGCAAGATTTTTTAAAAACCTCCAATCTGGAGTTGATAACAGGAAGCCCACCAATTGTCAGACCTACATTCACCCCTGTATATTTTGTGGTGTCAGTCACCCGAGAAATAATTGTCCAGCCTACAATGAAATATGTGGTAAATGCCACAAAAGCAACATTATTGCAAGTTTTGTCAATCAAAAAAGTCAGGTATGAATTTCCAAAGAAAGTGATTCCGATACTGCAGACTCAATCAATCTTATTTGATTTCATGGGTCCTCACCTAGATATAGAACATGAATCACACAGAGTATACACAATAAGTGATGATTGACAATAAGCTTAAAGCTTAACCAGTCTGCAATGAAATTTAAAATATACCCGGGTGAGGAAATGAACATGTTGCCTTCAAAATATTTCGACAATCTGCCTTCCCAACTAATATTAATAATACTTCAGTGAAGTTAACAGTATATAATAACACTAAAATTTCTGTATTAGGTAAATGTACGGTCACTCTAACTCATAAAAGTTTTAAAACTTCCATAATCTTCAACGTTGAAGGTGCAAAATCTCAACCAGTACTTGGTGCAAATACATGCAAAAAATTGAATTTAATCCAAAGAATTTTTAAATTGATAAGTTTACCAAATCTTTTACAAAAAATATCACCAGTGGATCGAAATGCTGAAAACAGCATGTGTCCCTTTGCAGAATGGTGACCAATTTTTCATACTTGGAGACTCACTATTATTTTATTTTGACAGCAATAGAGAAAAAAAAATCAGATATTGTTCAAGTACATTTGTTTTTAAAATGTACTATAAACACAACTCTTACACTGTTTAAGTAATTGAACAACTTCCGTATCTTTGATAGAGAAGGGGAGAGAAGGATCCATGATCTTTAGAGAGGGGAACAGCAAGAGAGAGAAATTTTCAGCGGATGGATATCAGACTTTTTCTCTCAACTCCCATCTAAACTAACTAATATTCTCCCTATTACTCTCTCACCCTCTGTAGAAATAATATAAAGTAACTAGCCCATCCTTGACTCTGGTTGAACAAGTCAGCAACTAACAGTCTCTGACTGCTGCTGGACACAATAATTGCACCCATTTCAAGATGGATTCTCATTTTTACTCGTCCCCCTCCCAAGAAAAAACAACATTTATTTCGTGGAGTGGGTAGGGTTCAGGAACTAATTCAATAAAAACATCATCCTCCAGGTTACATCCATACCCGCTGTAAGTTTCAGAAAATGTCAAGTAGTTTTGTGGTGGACAAGTACATGTCAGACAGACAGGAAGATGGGCTATCTTTTGACAGTATGTAATGTTGGGAGTGATCAATCAAACAATAAGAAAAAGTGGTGATCAATGAATAGATTACCTCTCACCTTTTGTTGGGCAATGATCACTGAAAAAGGTCCAAATTTTCATAAAACACTGCTGAACTAGTGGATCTATATAGCTTGACCTTACTTTGGAAATTGAACAGCCCCCTAAAAAACTATTCCGATATTGGTGGGGTAGAATTTTAAAAGAAATTGTTTTTTCTAAGGAGTGAATATTTGAATTTTCTGCTTTCCACCTCCATTTATAAATCAAACATTCATAGCCAGGTAGCCAGCCAGCCAGCCAGCCAGACAGACCGACAGACCTACTTAAAAACTGAAGAAACATATGTTTACAGTTTTGGTTGAGAGTTTCAAATTTCAATTTTAATTTTTAATTGATTACACAAAAAATGTTCGGTACCAATTGATTTTGATAATGTAAGTGTTTGATGACAGTATCCATGATTATAGTAAATAACTCCCTTTATTATTCACAAGTGCACAGCAGGAAGAGAACAAAACCAAACCAAAAAGCTTTTAGAGATCCCATACCTCTGCCTATTCCATTATCCGGGAGTGGGGGATTCACCCTAAAATCTAATTATTCTTCTGTAGCCTTTACCGCACCCTTCCACAAAATTTTATGGGAATGAATACAGAACTTTTGAATATTGTGTTGACAAACATGAACTTTTAGCGATATTCTGTGTACATATAACTGTGACACTGGGAAATAATTCAATCATTTCATCTGTAGCCTATCATCTATCCTTATATAATTTTCTATAAATATCACTGAGAATCTTTGTAAATACCGTGGGGCCAGACATGCAAGTTTGGTTATGTTGTGGGCATATAGCTACAACACAGGGGAGGTAATCATACTTGGATCTGCTGAAAAATGTAATCATATCATTTGTAGCCTATTATCGACCCTCCCACAAAATTTCATAAGAATTTGTTCTGATATCCCGTGGACAGGCATGAGCAAATGTATGGAAAGGAAACAGAAAAATATCTTTTTATCAGAAAATAATTCCCCAAATTCAAGCTCTTCCTCACCCCATTGTCTAATCTCCGACAAAATTCAATTGAAATCCATTTAGTACTTTCACAGATATGGCGTAAACAGATGTAAAGATTGAGAATACACAAAAAGATGGAACTACGCGACCAAATACTTAGTTGGCAGTGGTAACAAAACAAACAAAAAACTATTTCTTAAAAAATGGTGATGTTTTAGCCAGAAAGAGCAGATGTAATATATAGGTTTGGCCCCTAAACAGAAGAACAGATCTAATAATGTGCAGAGTTGAGGGTTATGTTTTGTCTTCCTCATCAGTTATGCAAGGAGAGAGTTGCTAAGCTTGAGTGTATGACAATGGCAATAGTAGGAGTAGCAAGCACTCCAATAGTGAAGGAGGATGATAGCAGAGGTAGCAATAGCTATAGCAGTAGTTTAAGGAAGAGAAGTAACCACAAGAGTAAGAACTGGAGATGTCACTGAGAGAGTGAGAGGGGATGGTTGCGGAAGAGTATATCGCAACAGTGGTGAATTGTGTCAGGAAGAGACAGAAGCAAGGAGATAGATAATGCCTGTTAGTGATCGAAGCAACAACTGATGAGGCAGCATCCATACAAGCAAGTGGTTGGGAGACAGAATCCCACGTCAGAAGCAAGAATAATGTAATTTTGCCCGGCTTCAGCTGGTAGCATTAATTAATGGTAGAATGAAATTCCAAATATCACACACTTGTGCACCCAGACACATAGACAAATGCATACACACATGCACATACACATATACCTAGAGATTGGTGATTATAGGGACTCAAAATCATTGACATATACATGCTTACTATGATATACATGGAGATTTTGAGGTCTAATCAAATTAAGTTCATTTCTTTATCTAATGTACCATGATATATCCATTTATTCATGTAGAGATGAAGATTATATGTATACTGTACAATTACAGATGGAAATTTTATATATATATATATATATATATATATTCATCATGTAGTATATTTATGGATGTATTTATGTATCACTATATATCATAATCAGCCATTATATATCTACTGCCAGATGGAAGCCTTTCCCATCTCTTTCTATGACATGCGTTTTTGCACAAATCATTTCTGCCATGTCTTACTGCCAATCTTTTCTATTTTATCTTTCTTCAGTCTGCCTTTTCCTAACTGTGTTTCCTGTCTTACAGACACCCCTTGGTCAGCCTTTTGTTTCATCTCTTGTACTATCTTCTCATGTGCCCTGTCCAACACCATTTTTGTTGCTCAATTACTTGTACAATATCCTTCACCTTTATTATATACCCCTTTATTACATATTGAATCCATGTTGATATTTTTCTATCGCTAAGAGTTATTCCAAACATTGCTCTTTCCAATACCCTCTATGCTTTTCTGACTATGTCTTCGAGTGGTTTTGTCATTTCCAGGCTTCACATCTGTATGCCATTGCTAGTATTATGCATTAATACTCTACTTTGAATTTTAAATATATTGGCGATTTGATTTCTAGTGTGTATCTATTTATACCAAATTCTTTCCAACTAATTGCAATGCATCATCTTATTTCATTCCCATGCTCTTTCTCTAGCTTTATCACCAAACCTATGTACATATATTCCTTTACTTCGTCCAAGGCTTCACTGTCTATTCTTATGGCCTTAATCAGGATTTCATCAGTGAACATTTTTTTTTTCTTTGTTTTGTTCACCTTTAACCATATTTTTTGGCTCTCTGTATTTATTTTGTAGATCTTCCACAATTTCTGATATTAAGGAATTATCATCACAGAACCTATATATATGTGTGTGTGCGTATGGATGTATCATGGTAATACATCAATCTGACAAAAATATTTCTACCACATGACGGAGCAGATTAGTTTCTCATAGCATAGCTTCAGTGTTAGTGGAATTGGCAGTCTTTGGAGCGTCAGTGTTCATACTTAACTTATGACTTCTGGTGAAGAATCATGTTATAATGTCTGACTACAATCTGCTAAGAAGAATATCATTCTCTTTTATTTGACTTGGATTGAGATAATCAAAAATATGGGAAGATCAATACGTACATTTAATGTAGGCCTTGCACAATAAGTATGATAATTGTCTGGCATTTAGATATTTTCCAGGATTTATTTAGCCAAATAATTTCTGGAAAAATATCAAAATACCAGACAACAATCATCAACTTTCATCTTCATTGTTGAGAACAGCATTTCAGCCAATGCAGTCCCTTGCCTCCCACATCTGATAATCTTAGAAAATTAACTTTTGTCTCCAGAACAGTTGCAATAGTTTCAAAGCAGAGATTTTTGGTGCATTTTTAACAAATTGCATGACCATACAGTCACTTTTTCCTGTTGCATAACAATGCAGTAATGTATGGCACATTGCAATTTTTCTTGAATGGCACATTGCAGTTTTTCTAGTACAGCACATTGCAATTTTTCTTGGATGGAGCATTGCATTTTTTCTTAGATGGCAATATGTTTCTTATTTGTATGTTAACATGGCTGTTATTTCTCCTGTGGCACTAAGTTGATTTTCTTGTGTGGCAATACAGTATTTTTTTTCTTCTTTAACTCAAGAAGTATTGATGCCTCAACAGATTTGGTATCATTATAAAGTCTATTTGAGTATTTTCTAAAAATTATACCCAGCCTTTGCCTTCATCAATTTTATCCATAAAGATATCATATTGTTAATATATAGCATATATATGATGAAATATAGTTTACAATTACATAACAAACATATTGTATCAGTATTATGGTTTATCTTGAATAATTATATAATACCTGCATGATTATGAAAATCATCTTTTCATCAAAGCACCATTATTTCCCCTAGGGTATATACATAGCTTATATTTCACCATATCTTGGGGACTTAATCTAGGTCACTGGTACCAATCTTTTACTTCTGGAAGAATATGCTGTTTTTATATAGAAGTTCATTTTGCATAAATATCTAGCCATTTGCCTTTAATTTTAAAATACAAGGAAACAATTACTAATTTGCATTGATCTTAGTGTATCTAATTAGCTGACAGTCCATCCACTCTACATTATTTATTCAAGTCAACTGGTTTATCTCATTCAAAAAAATGCTCATGGATAGAGAACAAAACTGGGGTCTACAAGAAGTAAGAAAAGGGCAAGGTCATTCAAAATCCTTTATCAAGAAGGAAGATAATTGAAGACTGAACAAAAATAAATGGCAGGTCTGGCTAATCATTCAATAGAAACCATCATATTATCAATGTCTTTTGGCAGCATACTGTGTTAGGTGTAATTAATTAAAAAATTGGAAAAGTAGGTGATCAATGGATGAGGTACTTTTCTTGCCTTTGTAAGGTGGTGATCACTAAAAAGTTTGAATTTTTAAGTAACAAGCATCATCATAAGCCAGCTTAACACAAAATTACTTTGTAAATTGACTCCCCATCAAACTAATTCTGGGGATGGAGATTTAAAAAAAATGTTTCTTCCAAGACATAAGAAGGAATAAATGTTTCAATTTTCAGACCCAACTCCATTGATGCACCCTATATACATGATACATAAATACATGAATAGTCTACCAGCCAGCCAACTGGCCAGCCAGCCAGCCGGCCAGCCAGCCAGCCAGCCGGCCAGCCAGCCAGCCAGCCAGACTGGCTTAAAAAATGAACTTGACAATGTTGACTGTTTTGGTTGATAGTTTCTAATAACCAAAAATCATTTTATGATTTTATGCTTATAGTATCCACCATCCACCATGCTCCAGAATCAGCCACCTAATTTGGCTGATAAGCAATTATTTTCATGTGAAGATGAAATTTCTGATTTTTCAGTAACTTACATTTATACAACACTTTCATGGAACTTGTGTCAGTGGAAGAGTTCATTGTTTGCTGTGGTCAGAACAGAACACTTTTATCTCCAAATTTTTACTTCCAAGTAAAAGAGTCGATTATATAAGTAGATGAGTATCATAAATAGTATCAGACACTGAAAAATCAGAAATTTCCTCTAATGATTGCAATTATGCGATTATGCATATTATTTATCTATTGGCTGTAGTTTCTGTTGCATAAGCTGGCCAGATTTGCAAAATCAATTATCCTTGGAGTGGCAGCCAAATGTTTAAGATATTAAATTGGTGGTTGTAGGGTTTAGATTTCAGTACTGGGTGACTTGATAATGATTTTGCTCACCAATTAAAAAATACAAATGATTTTCTACCACAATGACACATGGAATGTGTTGGTAATGCAGAGCTTAGAAATTTTGATTTCTAGTTAAATCTTTAGTGAATGATATCAAAAGAGATATTTAGAATCTCAGGTTTAAAATCTGCGTTTTTTTGTCTTTACCAATTGGAAAAGAATGAATCTCAAATCATCTATTTACATGAACATACCCAAATTTAAATGCATATTGAGAAGTTAAATTCTTATTTCAAACCCTGCTGAAGACAGTAGTAAATTTCTTCTGCAAAACTATTTGGAAAGTCCAAATAAATCTAAACTGCTTGTCAGTGGGATTCAACATTTTTTTACAATTTTTATATTAGGCTTAGAAATTAATTTCTGTTTTGAAAAAAGTAAAATTTAATTGTTGTATGATAGTTAATATATGTTTAAATTGATAAGTATTTCTGTTTCTTACAGGATGTCTTATCAATCTGCCATTTAGCTCTAATCAGAATAAGTTTTGAACCTCTGAAGACAACATGATCAATTTCCCTGCACAACTCAGTTGGAAAGCTTCCAAAACTGTACGTAATTGGCCATGGGACTTCTTCTGAATAGACAGTATGGGGGTTGGTAAAAAAATCATCCTTCAGATGTCAACTTATTGAGGGCAATGGTTGAAACTGATCCTCGCACAACAGTGCATGAGCATGCATAAATCTTGGGGTAAGCAAATCAAGTATTACCAACCACCTATATGAAATGGAAAAGAAGAAAAAGTTGGATAAACAGGTCATGCATGGACTGTCACAAAACCAGTGGAATAAGCGCTATGACATCTACTGTACATTGCTTCTGAAGAATCATAATGATCCTTTTCTTGAAACGATGTTGAAAAGCAATGTGAAGTAGATTTTTTCATGACGATCAGAATTTTTCCATGGGTAAAAGCTTCCTTCTTGCATGGTCCAGCTTGGTGCAGTTGCTTGATCTATCAAAACTCTCAGTAATGTACATTGCATCATTTGGGTTCTTCTTTGGTCTATTTGCTAGAATCAGTTGTGCATCTGTCAATTCTAGCTGTAACTTCCATGTTTACTATGCTGTCTTTCACTGACTAGCAAAGCTAGATAAAGTGTCGCAGCCAGTCAAAGAATGGAAAATGGCATCTTTAGTCCAAGCATGGGACACATGCAGTAGAATACAACTATTAGCTACTCAATGGCTGTATGGAACATGGATGTGGAGATCCTATAGTTCCCATCAGTCAAGACACCTTCCTTGTTTTCCTCACAAAACACCTGGAGGAGGTCTTTTGACAGAAAACTAACTAGTTTTGTTGCTATGACACACTTCTCCTTAGGGTCTCTTGCTGTGCCTTTCAGTAGATCATCCTTTTGAATATCCCGAAGGACTTGACTGGAGGTGAAAGGTGTTTGGTAAATTGTCCTGTAAATCTAATGGCAGTTCCGTTGTTCCTTGTTCTATTTTTGACCTTACCTTACATCATTTGTTAAAAAGTAATGAGGAGAAAGTTCTTGGTACTATCCTAGTTTTGTGGTCCAGCCTTTTGTGGCAATCATTATGTAGTATATGTTCTCACATCAACAAAACATGACATTAGGTCCCTATTTTCAACTTTGAACATTATTATCGTTGTATTTTAATTATTTTCTTGACTTAATTTGAATTATTTTCCAATTGACAAAAAGAAGTAAAATTTATATTATGTTTGTTTTTTTAATTGTTGAATGTTCTTTAAAAAAGATTAATGAAGAGTTAAAAGTAGAAATGATATAGTGGAATCAAATTACTTGATTTTTTTCACATGAGTGGGGTAAACTTGAAAATATGAAATAGGAATATCAAGTCTGATGGTTTTCATTTACAATAAATGTGTATCATAACAAATTTCATTTTTTTTCAATTGAAAAAGCATTTGAATTAAATCAAAATTAATGAAGAAAATTGACATACAACAATAATGTTGTTGAAAATTGAAAACGGGAAGTTATATTGTTTTGTCAACACGACAAAACAGTTACCACACTTTGATCTTTGTATTTACTCAGTTCCCCACAAGAGGAAGATGTTACACAAGTTTACTTTTAATGTGAGGTCCCAGTTACAGAAGATCTGCATAAATTCCTCCAGTCCCCGCAACTAGTGTTACAAAGGCATCAGAGGAAAGTCTAACTCCTCCCTCTTAGTGAGATGAAAGGGTACTGCCCTAGAATGTACTATTCCCCTGAGACTGGGCCAAGTAATTTTTGAGGCCATAGGATGAATCCTAGGCCTCTTACACATAGCAATACCAAGCATTAGTAACCCATCATCGGCCATGATATTGCACCGGTGCAAAACTACCAAAGAGTGTACTGCGAACAGATGTTAGTCTTTGATCTTGATCTAAAGGCTGCAAAAGACTGGACCACCAAACTATCATGATGCCAAGTTTGTTATGGTCCAAGTGTTTGCCGCATTTATCAAACTTTGTTTGGCAAATAAAAGGAAAGTTCATTATAGTCTATGTATTCTTTAAGGCTGAAATTTATTGCATCAACGACCGTTATAGTGACATTCATTGTATATGTACCTCAAAAAACATGTTACCCAATATTCACCTCTCTCTGGAAAACTGCAAACAATTGCATTTCTCCGTGTTGTGTTGCAACTGATTTTTGATGGGTGATAAGAATACAATGTTTCACTTAACCACCCCCAAAATTTAGGAACAGGGATTTAAATTCACAAGTTTAGTATTTTAAAAGAGATAAATATAAATCTTTGCTACTTTGGACCGATGATCTGCCCAGAACCCAATAATTAGTAATAATTCAATCATAGACAGGTAACAAAAAGACAAAAATTGTATCTTTTGAGGCATGCAGAAAACTTGTTTATACAAGATTACAACTTCCAATAGTCTGTGTTACTAAAAAATCTTTTTGATCTTTAATATATATAGTGATAGACAACTTACGTGGTAGAAAGAAAAGCAAAATAAAAATAGGTCTTTAGGAGTAATAGTTTTGAAATTTAGGGATGAATAAACCTGTGCTTTTCCTTGAGTAACAAAAAAGTATTGAAAAAAAAAAGAAAAACTGCAACTCTTACTAAAAGAATGATTTCATGTCTTAAAAAATTTATACCCACAGGAAAGAAATTTTGCCAGGTTAAAGCATACATGAAAAAAAATAAGTGCATCTTTTGGAGAAAAATTGTAGATATCCTAGGAAGAGGGCAAGTTCTGGAAGGGGAATGACACCCTGAGTTACCACCCAGGGTGACACTAATCCTGGGAATGACACTGTCTTTAGGGGTTGAATTCTGCTTTCTGGCATTTATGTGGTTCGAAAATGACCAGATCTCAATGTTGTTAGATGAAAGAAATAATCTCTTGATACTTGTTCAACAATGCTTGAAACCAAACTGATCCAGACCAAACAATATATCAGACACTTCAATAAATGCTCTTCCAGTTAGTGATGCATATGGCATATAATATTGTCTTTGAAAATGTTTACAAAAGAATGAGTGCAAATTCCAAGAGTTGTTTGAACTAAATAAGTCTTTCTTTTTGTTGCCTTTTTTTCCACAATGTCTCCCTGTGAACTTCTTAAAGTAGAGATTACAACTCCTCTTGAGGTTGAGTAAAGATTATTGGGGGTCACATTTTCTTTTAAGAATATTCAACTAAAGCTTTTTTTCATTATTTCCATACAAAAATGTATTCTCCATGGTGCTTACTGTAAAATGACTTCGCACTATTTAGTCATGTGCCAAAGATCAAATAGTGCATGGCATTTTAGAGAAGAATTTGTAATACACTTGATAAAAAATAATTCAAGGGTGCTAATTCCAGATCTACTCACTATTTTATTTATTATAAGTTGTTATTACAGGGAAGCTCATTAGAAATGAGTGCCATTTTAGCAATAATTAAATCTTTTTGTGACATGAATATGTGGGTAATTCAATCAAATTCTAAGATGGTTTTTGTAAGATTTTTCTCCCAAATAAGTTTCAAATCTTTTTCATGACAAATTAAAGACATTAGTTAAAGATCTTCCCTACATGTGGATTTTCAACTAGATCATAGGTATGTTTATTGAATTCTACTGTATTTGAAACTCATCACCATCATGAACTCTAAGATCACATTTAAATTAAAATGTCTTGAGGAATTTCACAAAAGCTAGTGAATTACTGTAAGATAGATAGATAGACAGATGAAAATCAAATCATTATTATCGGTGTGAGCACGATTGCAGACCCCACATTATTATTGGAGGGGTTGATTTTCAAAAAACTTACTCGTGAAAAACATGTCTGAGGTTCCCATTAGTACATTCAGAAATTTACATCGGGAAAGTTGTCTGGTTCCTGAATTACTCTGTCACAGCGAATATGATAAGGACAAACGTTTTTGTATGCATGTTTGAGAGGTGCAATCAACAGGCCTAGAAATACATATATCCCCACTTGTGAATCTGTAAGATCTATAACTGTATAACTGGCAGAGGTTGCAATAGATATAGTGTGAAATGGAGCCTCTGTCAACACTGAAGAGACCAATGCAGAAGACTGATTGGGAAAAGTATCTATGTCAAATCGATTGAAGTGAAAAACTTATGTCCAGAACCTTCCACAGCATGAATTCTGTTAAAATGGCTGCACAGGAGGAAAATGACATGCAAAATAGTGATTCAATTGCAATTAGGAATTTCTGAAAACCATGGCACAATGGGTGTTACTCAATGTTCACTAGTAAAACTGTAATTGCCAGAATAAAATTGAATGGTTTGGTTTTAGTGAATCATCCCATTGTGAAAAAATTGAGAAACAGCTGAAAAGCAGCCAAGGATCATATTTTACACCAGATCTGTGTATAGAAACACAAGAAATCTTTTACAAAATTTCATTGAAATGCATAGAGAATTGTTTGAGATATTGTTCATGAAAAATGCTTCAAAGAGAAAATACAATATAATGACCAAGAAGAGGGTACAATCGTGGTACAAAAAGAATTTTCATACAATCCCATTGCTACTCTCTTTGCTCAAGAAACTGAAGGAAAAAATCTTTAAATTCCAGTTTACAAACTAGGAAATGGCATTTTCTTTGTGCATGTGTCTGAAGCTGAGACCAGATATCTTACAAAAGTTAATACAAAGGTTTCAAGGTGACAAATGGAATAGTACATTCATACATACTTGACAGTGCATATTTATTCTGGAAGTATTGTTTGATGGAGATAATGTATTTGAACTCCAGTGATAATGATGAAGATTGAGATAAACATACTTGTGATTACCATGAAAACTGAATATTACTGTGGAAAAAAATTGTTCCAATACCAGCAAAGGTAAAATGTAGACCCCAAAACTTATTGGCCTTGCAAGTACTTTTCATCAAACCATAAGGTCTAAAACATAAGGTCTAAAACATTTATGAATGTCTTCCATAAAGTTGGACATATAATTAGTTACAAAAACATGCAAAACTGATTGCAACTTAACAGCATGGCCCATCATCTATACACTTACTATAAGTATTCCACTTGTGAAATCTGTGAGATCCTCAGAACCAAATTTGTAAAAACTCTCCAGCAGACCTGGTTCACACAAGGATATGACATTCTCTTGTGAAGAAGAGCAAATGACCCAAAGATTGGTTGGAGTCATTTCAATTGAATGGCAAGTTAAAGTGATAGTGATGCCCATAAACAGCTGATAAACAGCTTTACTCAAAATTGATGGAATTGAAATGGCCACGAGATAATTCGTTTTTGATCCCTTTACTTGGTTGACTTCATATCTCAATGGATTTTATGAAGAGCTGTTGGTAAGAAATTCAAGTCATCACAGCTTCACTAGTATGAACAGAAAGGATCCTAGCCGAGGAAGACAATGGGAAAGGTATAAAAATTACCTTTCAAACCATATGAGAGATTATAATGCCTGCAGCTTTTAGACGGGCACAAAGAAGAAAAACAATAACTAGAAAACACACAAAGTGAATACCTCTGCCAACTACATTGTCACTTATCTGAGTGAAGATGCGTTCACAAATTGTTACGATGAAGGGGAAGTGAATGTAAATAATTTATAGATACGGTCCAAAATCTAACCAATTCTACCTTATCCCATGGCCTACTCTTCAACAAATAGTCATCAAAATTAATTCAAAGTTTTTGGAGATATAGGGAGGACAAACTTAGATATATGAAAAAAAAGTATCTCTCATTAGAAAAAAATGCCTGGATCCGTTACAAAATGAAACCAATTCCTCCCTACCCCCTATTTGAGGACTCTTCATCAAACCATCTCTAATATGCATATAATGCATGCAATTTGGTATAAAAATGCAACTTTTGCACTCTTTTTCAATAAGCCCTCCTGTATTAATGATAAAAATGGTGAATTTTATACAATAGATTTCCAATCAGCACCTTTGAAATTCTTGCTACCTTCTAGTAATTCATCCTTAAAATGATTAATATAATAAACTTCGTAAAACATATTATAGATTATAGATATGTTATAATTCTTAACAATTCTCTGGTTTTTATATTTTTCAATGTTTAATGACAGTTAGATTACGACTAAATAGCATATAGTCATAGCGCCTATTTTTTACATAGCAATGAGTAAAGGGCCACGAAAAAAAGATTTTTTCATCAAAAGTGTTGCGAATGGAAAAAGTTTTCAGAAGCTCTGATTTATTTTCTGTCCTTCTTCAGGTGGATAATTCATATGGAAAGGGTGGGGGTCTTTTCGAACAGATGAAATGTTGACAGATATAATAATCTGAGTAACACTTTCCAAACAATGGATCATTTGAAACATTGTGATAATAACAAAAGCAACGAGAAAAAAGAGTTCAGCAGTCTGAACAACAGTAAGATTGGTGATGATTTATAACTCAATGACAGAAAACCTCTAAGTGCAAAATTGGATGATTTCATGAGATTTCTAGAAGCTGACAATAAAAAAAAAGGTTTAGTTTCAGGGTCTGCAAAAATTTAGAGCAAAATTCCGCCCACTTCATACCTAACTGGCAGTAATTTAACATCCATCGTTCGACACAGACCTTTCCCGAGATTCGCCAGATTGCTCTATCGCAGATATGGCAATGCCAATATTTGCACTAAATCATCACGTCAACTTTTTTTTACTGTCGGCAACATTTTTGTCTCTGATCTCTAGAACCATATAATCATGTCCAGCAGTTGGCGGAAATCTTACAACATGGCCAGTCCATTGCCATTCGAGTTCTATAATGGATTCTATGATATCACTAATCTGTTTTTCTCTAATATACTGTGCAATATGGTGATCTCTCCATTTGACGGCAAATATGATTCTCTCATTTGCATTTTGCATGGTCCTTACCTTGCGTATTTACCGACCCAGGCTACATAAATATAAAGAACTTTTCTAGCTCGAAAAAAGAGACACCAGCTCACACTCTTCACAGATTGTCAGGAGCTTTATCTTACAAATTGACAGCCAAAATTGCAACAAACTCGATCATTTTGATGGCCGACTCATATATCCGTAATCTAAACATGGCTGCCAATGTAAAAAACGTGGACTTCATCTTCGATACAGAACCAAGTTAAATTCTCATGGTTAGTAGGCAAAATTATTCAAATTAATCTATTTGTTTGAATGATTTATAACAATTGTTCGGCTAAGTTATATAGATGTGGATAGGGAATTAAAGAGCATCGATCATTTTCACTTTGTCTGATAAAATTCATCACATCCGAAAACAAATTATTCTCTTTCCTGATTCTAAACTAAGAAGAGGATGTCCGGAAAAGGAGATAAAAAAAGAAGCGTAAATGGAAATCGATTGCGAATGACGACACAGTGTAAACAAGGCGGACTGCCACAATCAGTCCTAACCCGTCTCGTTCAAGCCACAATCTGTCCTAACCCGTCTCGCTCAAATACGTTGACCACCAAAGTCAATGAATGAATAAAATGAATGAAATAGAAAAACTAAATAGAAAATAAAGACCTTGAATTTAGAATATATAATGAAGAAACAGAAGCAAAATTTACACTTTGATTATTTGGTCTGACTTTTCTAATTTTCTTCAGCCTGTTTAAATCTTGTTTATAGATATATTACTGCAACCATAACACTGTCACCCTCTTCGAAGAAAAAGAAAAATACCGACAAACTGCAAAGCATCGAAATGCAAACAATGCCATTCTGCCTTCTCAAAAGATGAAAATCTGATCTGCAATGTACGCCGTACTACACGAGGAAAAACTAGAGATCCCATTTGTGCGCAAACTATGTCAATCGAAATTACCCAATGATCCGTGAAAACTTTGGCATCAAGAGGAAACATGAGAAAATGATATGTACGGTAAACGAATCGTCAACCAATCTGTGGTCAAAAAGGAAAGAAAAGTTAACATCTTTGAAGGATGAAATTGCCAAAGTAGTAGATAACAGGCAATCATTAGCTAGGTTAATACGATTAAGCAGGATGTATCAAAGGTTGTTTCACACAGGGTCAAGTGGAAGACTACCTTAGCAATGCAGGTCAGAATGCTTGGGCTAATATACCCAGGCAACTAACCCCCCCGATCTGAAATCAGTTACTAATGAAGAAATAAGCGAAGAAAAGCAGATTTGATGAGGCTGAATCTGGTCATGGGTGGAGTCGTGAACTCTGAAACAGAAAAGAATATCAACCAGGTAAGGAAGATAATTCATCACCATTATGATTAACAGCAGCCTTTTAGCGTCTTTCGTTGTACATAGACCTTCCCCAGTATGCGACAGACCTCACTATCGTGGGCGTCACGGAACCAGTATTTTTTAAACATGTAGTTCGTCAAGACATCTTGTGATGTCCAACGGTTGCCATTCTCGCAACAGGACCAGCCTATTGCCATTTGAGTTTTCTAACGTATTCTTTGATATCTCAGACTCCTGTTTTCCCTCTAACATTCTGTGCTGTCTTGTGATCTCCCCGTGATATATTAAACATAATTCTCTCTTGTGCACATTGCATTGTTCTCAGTTTAAGAACCAGTTTCATGTCCCATGTTCTAGCTCCATAGGTGACTATCCGGAGGATGCATTGGTTGTATTCCCTCTTTAGCACTGGTGGGATTTTCTTGTCTTTGCCCAACTGAAAGCTTACCAACCAAGTGTGATTCTTTTTTTCTTGATTTCTTCTTCTTTTGAGGATTTCACGGAGATTTATTGTCATAGGTAGATGATTTGCATGGGAATAAGCTGGCTTCAGAAAGAGCTACTCAACCATTGACCACCTCCATTCGGCAAATCAATTAAAAGAGAAAGCAGCAGAATTTGAAATGTCACTCGTTATAGCATTTGCTGACTTCAAGAAGGATTTCGACTCAATAAAAACCCTTCAGGTTATTGATGCTATCATTCAACAAGTATTGCAACATATCTACCAATACAGCAGTTCTTTCATCAGTCTTGGATCCCTTCCAGCTCAAAAAGGGGTAAGACAAGGAGATACCAGCTCGCCTAAACTCTTCACTGCCTATCTCCAGAAGATCTTCCAGAACCTAAACTGGGAAAATAAAGGAATCTGAATAGGCAGCAAATGCCTAAACAGCCTTGGATTTGCAGACAACCTCTATATGATGATGCACAGACTGAACGAAAAAAGCAAGGAATCTTGTCTCCACATGGGCTTTAGTATAAAACATGTCATGTACAACGAATGTGTTGAAGACAAAGGCACAAAAAAATCAAAGATAATTAAAAAAGAACTAAACATCGATGCAGAGATTTAAAAGACTGAGTGACTTGGTCGCAAGAGAAGTAACGGGAAAATGAGATCCCTAAAACTCGAAGAACCAAGGGAATAAAACAAGCATTCCAAGAGTTTGGGGAATCCAAAAAACAGCCTATCAAGAACAATATTTACATAAATAGAGACATGACACCAACAACTCAAAGGAAAAAACTAAGATAATTCCACGAACAGAGGAAGATTCAGGAACCAGAGAAAAAGTTAAATGTAGTCAAAACATAGACATACTATCAGCAAACTACCATCCACCGAACAACACGAACAAAAACAATTCGCTTCTCACCAAGCTTGACAAATGAAAACAACTGGCACAGTATTGAACCCAAACATGGTCAAATCCCAGAAGAAAATTCTCTACAAATAATAGGATTCACATTACATACCGATGGTCTCGATGCATCCAATACATAAGGCACATGTATATATGTGAACAATAATTACAAATTCAGAAGATAACCGTGAAGAACCACTACTAGCATGCAGTACGTATTAGAATCATAGGTTTAAATAATATTCCACCAACTCCTTATTTGCATCTATACACGCGGAGCCATTCAGCTTGATGACGAACTTTATAAGGTCATGAGGTCGGTGACTTCAGAATCTGGATTACAACAAAAGCTTGTTACAGGCGACTTTAATCAAAACAAAATGAAATAGGACCCCGATCCACAGTTACCAGATTCTACAACAGATCCTGTGGAGTAAAGGTCCGTAGGCACAGTGAGAGATACCTTCTTCTACCAACACATGTTAGAACCAACTAGATTCAGAGAAAGACAAAGGTCTCCATGAGGTGACCTTATGTTCACCACACATGAATTAGACATAAGTAAATTGAAGTGCTATGCTTCATTGGGTAGAGGTGACCCAGTTGCAATTACATGCCAGATACAGACCATCCTCAAACCTGTAGCGCAAATGAAGTAATATACAACTACGATTAAGCTAATTATCTCAAAATGAATGACATGTTCAACATGAAGTAGGAGAGGGAGCTCTGGAAAATCTGTACAGGGGTCTGTGAACATTGTTGATTTATAACAAGTGTGCTGATGAGTGAGTTTTTCACGGGATTCTGACAGTAAACTCATTTCTAAGCCACTTTGGCAAACATGCAACACTCTAAAGAAAGTTTGAAAGAAACACTGACTGTGTATAAAGTTCCTCAACGCGGAAAATGGATAGAAAACAGACTGTTCATGCCATGAAATCTGCTACAAGAAAATTTGAAAAATCCTGTCGGAAAAACAATAAATGCATATGGTGCTACACGGCAGCTACTCGTAAGAAGCGTACCAATGTTTCTAATCGGAAGAAGAGTGATGGAAATTACACAACTGCTGATAAAGCAATTCTACAAATCCTTCATGTTCGAAAATACATCGAGTATACATGACATACTTCATAAAACCATAAAAACACCTCTCCTCAATAACGAATGAAGATGTGGGGATATACACGCAATCCCTAAAACCAAATAAAGCACCGGGCTTTGATAAGATCCACCCTAAACAACTTAAAGAGATGTCAGATGTGTAATCAACATCCATAGACGTCATATACCGAAGACGCTTAGAGACTAGAGAATTACCATCACATCGGAGAGAGGCTTTTATTTCATCAATATTTAAGAAAGGTGATCGTAAGAACTACAGACCGGTATCTCTGACATCACTCATCTTCATGATCTTTGTACGTATAATATTAACCAAAATCATAAAGCATCAAAAAGACAACAATATAAACTGCAAGGAACAGCATAGATTTAAAATAGGGAAATGAGTAACCAACAACCTACTAGAAATCACAAACAGAAGCCTTGATGCACAACATTCCAGTCGACGTCCTATAGGACAAAGCTGTCGCTGCTCTCTGTGTCCAGAAAAGCATGTGCTTACTGCATTATCTACAAAAACTCAAGAATACAGTCAGAAACTCCAGGTACAGGCATCCACTGAGCTGAGAAAGAATTTCTTCTCCGCCCAAGTGGCCAAAAGGTGGAATGCTCTCAGTGAGGTGACTATTTTCTCCATATCAATCAATGCATTCAAAAAAAAAAAAATTATCGGCGGATATCAGAGACAAAGTTCAAATATCAATCTTCATCTTAGTACAGACCCAACCTGCCTGCCTGGCTGTGCTAGATTGATTGGTGTAAATATGATTTCATAACGATATTCAGCTGTCATTGAAAACTATGTAAAGG
Organism: Thysanoteuthis rhombus; assembly: GCA_963457665.1. Taxonomy (NCBI): domain Eukaryota; kingdom Metazoa; phylum Mollusca; class Cephalopoda; order Oegopsida; family Thysanoteuthidae; genus Thysanoteuthis; species Thysanoteuthis major. Next base: position 14,392,181 of record OY735206.1, on the reverse strand, counting down.
CATTTAAATCAGAATCGCAGAACTAAACAGAGTAGACCACTACATTCACCTTGGACAACAAATCTCCACGAAATCACCAAAAGAAGAAGAAAATAAATGAAGATTCACTCTAGGCTGAAAAGCTTTTGGTAGAACAAACTCAACATTCGAGAACAAAAAAGTCTCATTTATACTTGAAATTAGCAATAGAAACCGCGGCAGAGTGGTTCGTCAAGGAGCCTGAAGATTCACTCACTTGCTCCTCTCTCTAGCAACCATTATGGCATGCCCATGATACCTTTTTTCCAAGATATCTGATGACGAGAAAGAGTATGGAAATGTTGAATACCTGTCTTCGGGGATTTAGAGAAAGTATAAGCTGTCTCAGACAGAATTTGGTTAGTCGATTCTTCTATGAGTGCTTACAACTATTGCACGAATTCACACTTCCAAAACTGCTTTTTTTACAGTCCCTAGTGAGAAGCAGGAACAATGACCAATAGAATTTTTGTTCTGAAACTGATTAAAAGTAAGCAGATACATTTGATAGACATATATAGATAGATTCTTTAAAACAATATTTACTTATGAAAAGGTGATTTTAGTCTAAAAGTTTGCCATTTGAGAAATATTTTCCTTCAACATGAATGAGTCTCATCTGTTGTTATATTCATGTATCCTCATTGTCTAATACATTTCCTTGCAACCTATGTAAATAAGCAAAATAACAGCCATATACAAAACGTAATGATAATACCTTGTATAAAATAACAAACTACATGCATGATGACACGACCCAAAAATGATAAAATAAAACTATGCATTAAAATCTTGGCTAGGGGGTGATCAACACTGCAGGGGAGTTACGTTAATATAAGTGTTTTGTTTTTAAATACCCAAAGCGGTTAACAGGTAAAAAACTGATGATCCCAACAAGAAAAAAAATCACACACACACACACACACATACATATATATCTAACTATAAATATATCTATCTATCTATCTATCTATCTATCTGTATATATATATATATATATATATATATATATATATATATATATATATATATATATATTATTTGAAACTCTCTTCGAAATGACCACACGTATTATACAGAGAATAAGTCACTCAGCCTAGATAGCATAAGAAGATTGGTAATTGGTAATGATATGTCAGCTCTTTTCAGGAGCTTGTTGATTGAGTCCATTTTCCCTTATTTCGAGTCTTTCAAAACAAAGTAAGCAGCAGCCTCATATGCGCATTGTTTTCTTTATGTTTTTTCAATGAAAAAGATATTTGTCATTTTTCGAAATGAAATGTTCACAGTCAGTTGAAACAAGTTATTTTAAAACCAATGAATTCAGTAGACCCCCTCCCCCTGCTTGGGATTCATTAGAGATCCGGGAGTCAGCAGGAAACTCCAAACTGGTAAAAGTTTTTCAAATTATTTATAAAGTTATGTGAGAGACGTAATCCTTTCTTATGAGTTTATATCTTGAACGTGTCTATCAAGTCAGTTTTCTCTTAGCAATCAAAACGTTAATTCGTGAAAGCAGAACCTATTCTTTTTACAATGACTTAGGTTTTGATTTAAAATTAAATATGCAGACCTTATTCACTTTGCGTACTTAAATAGGAAGTACATGGTACACCAAAAAATCAAAGGAAAATGGGGCTGTTGCAGGAGTCGAACCTTCGACCAATAAAGTGTCGTGCTTCCACGTAGCTTTGTTCTTAACCATTAAACTGAACAGCCCAACTTGAAAGCAAAGGCCAAAATAATCGCTTTATAACCACTCCTCTTATCTTGTCCATTCACTGTCCATGTCTGCACTTGTTGTTCCTAATGCAAACACTATTGTTAAAAAATTCACATATAATCCGTTGTTAGGATAAATAAATAAATAATTAAAGAGTAAGACGTGAAACAAATTTGTTCTTGAAACCATATATATATATATATATATATATATATTAGTCCATGACCTGAGACAAAAATCAGTCAATTATAAGCTTGTTGAAAAGCTGTCGTGGAGAATTAGTTTTTATGACAAAAAACCTTTTGGAACATCAATATAACCCAAATAAATTACAAATACCATCTCGAAAATTTCCCTTCATCCTGAAATAGATCAACTTGTCTAAGTTAACGAAATAGTAACGCAAGGCTGGTTCAATTCAAGCACGCTTGTAAACTTCCCATGGGACATATTGTTATTATGTCTTAGAACATAATAGCTGAAAATACCCGCCATCCAGGCGGCATTCCCAAGCTATTTGGAGCCTACAGTCAGTCCCACAGATTGACCGGGCTACAGACTAACGAGCCAACTTGGATTTGTACGGTGTATCGGCAGCCCAATCTGCCCCTACTAAAGCATGTCCTGAAATGTGGCGAATGTTCTCCGATGTGCTGCGTGAGTCCTACACAAACTGTTTGAAGAAGACGGTTTCTGCACACTTTTAGTTTTAAGGCCAAGAAACCGATGGCTAACATTCTTTTTTCCTTAGGGAAAATGTAGGTGTTGAAGATTTGGAAAGTTGGATGAACATTCAAATCAAGAAGAGCATGAAGGAGATCTTATGAAAGAGTCATGAGACTTTCTCCACAAATTTTTGGATACATTGGTTTGGTACATTTACGTATTTAATCGAAGCAGTTTGAAATCCCAGCCATTTTTTGTGTACCATGCACTTCCTATTTGAGGATGCAAAGTGAATAAGGTCTGCATATTTAATTTTAAATCAAAACCTAAGCCACTGCAAAAAGAATAGGTGCTGCTTTCACGAATTAACATTTTGCTTGCCAAGAGAATCTTGTAGGTTGTTGGTCATAACATTGGACCTAAGATACAAAAATTCTGCATAAAGGTACATGTTTACATATTGGAAATTATAAGCAATACGAAGTTGACGTTACAGGCCACAAGTGGTCACCTAAGGTTATTTTTGAGAATGGTAACAAGGCAAAACGACAATCTCTCAACACCGTTGGCCTTTGCCAGACATCTCCAAGCTTATTCCATGGACAGCTCAATAACAGTTGTTCTGGGGTAAGATCCACAATCAACCATTCCATACTGATACTCAAAGGGAGGAACTCTTATGTAGTGTATTCAGAGGCCCTGTCAGGTTTTTTTGTACATCAGAATATTTTCCAACTACTTTTACATAGAGGAAATAGCTGGTATCTCTGCTAGCACTCTGGTGGATGGGGAATATATGCGTGAGTAAATATATCGCTCAAATTCAACATTATAGACCGTCCAGTTTCGTGGGGCAGAGAAGATGTCTGCCTCTGGGTCTGAGGCGAAGGTTTCGAGCCTACCTCATGGTACTGGATGGGGTGTTTATTCACTGTCCCACTACAACAAAATATGACACAAGGTCGAGGCATAACGTGGGAAGAATAGGAACTATCCAAAAATGATTCCAGCCGACGTGACTTTGATTGCCAAGTGACCGTAGAAGCTAAAACAACCTCCACTACGAAAGCGTCCACTTTGCAATGGAGCAGTTCTACCTCGGGCCGCTATTCATTCGCTGTCCCACCGCAGCAAAATGTGACACAAGGTCGAGCTTAACGTGAGGTAAAAAGGAGCCCTCCATCCAAAAATGGCTCCAGCCGAAGCAACTTCGGTTTGCTAAGCAATCAAAGCAACCTCTGCCACGAAAGTGTCCACTTGGGGACCTGCTCCGTTAAGTGCAATGGAGCAGTGCTGCTCCAGGGAATGTATTTATTTTCAACAAAAAATGAAGAAAAATATGACGCAAATGTCGGGAAGGGGGAGGGGGGGAATTTGGGTTGGTGTTCTCTTTCCCAATTTTATCTTAGCTAGTCTCATGCACTGATCCAATCTCACGATATTTTTCCATCCACATTTTTATAAATGCCTCTCATACTACATTTACCACAATACCAGATTTTCTCTATGATGAACCTTATCTAAACCCATATTTACAATTTTTTTGTGGGGGGGGGGGATAAAAACATGAAAAATATATACAATTAAAAATTAACCCCGATGATTGATATATATTTACAAAAGACGAAATTAGAGTGTGACCCCCCACAAAAGCCTAATATGGCAGAACAGCAAGTTAACCGGACGAAAAGATGGATGTCGGAGAGGGAAAAAAAATTAAAAGATATAACTCCAACATCCTCCGGAGAACTTTACCTTCTGTCATCTAAAGTGGGGGGGGGGTAGGGGGTCGAAACGAAAAGCAGGGACTGATGCTCATTCTCTCCCTAGCTAAGAAACTGAAAAGGAAAGCTAATCTATCTTAACTTGGGCTGGGTTGACACGTTTGTTTCAAGGCCCCAAGATCCTTATCAATTACCAGAAAAGATAAAAAATACCACTCCAATTTAGCATCTTTCACTCTACGAAGTCGGGCAACTTTCACCCACCTTCTGTTGAACTCCAACCAAGGGAGCATTTTCCCTCTCGACCCTGATCTTAACTTAAAGTATGTGATCAGTTGTTCGGAAGTGAAATGCTCGCCTTCGTGGAACCCCTTCTGACGCGTCGTCCAAATCACCATTCTCATCACGTCAAGTAAGCACATTAGCACTTGATGTGCGTCCTTTTCTAACGATGGGAACACATTGCTACAGACAGCGCTGGCATCAAAGGCAAAAAAACGTGCCCTGACGATGTGGACCATGTAGCCTTCAACCAGCTCGCACAGTGGATACACCACACTGCAGTGGAAGAAGGCGTGCTCGATAGACTCCTCCATTTCACCGCAGCGCATGCACTCTGGTGACTCCACCAGACCCGCTGCAAAAAGCCGTTTGCTGACCCAGAGAGCATTCTATGACTAGCCAGGTGAGGGATGCTCGTTGTTATTGAGGCACCTCAGACCGGGCGTCCAAGGCTAGATCGAGCGACTCTCCACCCTCGTCAAATCGAGCACATCAATCATTTATTATCACTATTACTCGATATAATGCCCTTCTCGACAACGACTGGGTGTCGTTGAAGCCTTCCTTCACCTGTGAGAAGACTCTGAGAGCATGCTCGCATTCTCTATAGAAAGAGCATTCCGCCTGGGTTAAACAGCGGGCCTCATCCCCATCGCCGGAATGCACGTTTCTCAAGGCTGGGAAAGCCTTCCTGGCGTCTTCTTTCCAGAATTCGCCGTTCTGCTCTTCTTGTGTGCACATCCGATCTAGGAAAAACAACTGTAAGGTATGTTGCCGAGTTTGAATGTTCGGCATCCCTAGGCCATCCTCTGCAGGTTGGAGTTGACAAATCTTGCGAGATACCATTGGCTGCCTGTGACCCCAGAGGAATCTAAACATGGCAGCCTCCAACTTTAATTGGACGGTACACGGAAGGGGGAGCACTGAGAGTCGGTAAAAGATAAGGGAGTAGATGTGCGAAACGCACACCTCGGCCCTACCCTTGAAGGAGAGTTTCCTTTGAGTCCACAGATTAACCGCTTTCTCTACCTTCTCCAATACCTCCGACCAATTTTTCTCCAACTGGAGGTCGGGACTGAACCAGACGCCGGGTATCTTGCACGGACCGTCCGTCCAGACAAAGGGACCAGGGAGAGGGCAACCTCTCCACGAGTCCAGCAACTAGCCCTCAGACTTACTGCAGTTGGTTTTGGCCACTGTCACCATCTCATACCTTGGGATTTTTATGTTGACTTTTTCGTCCTGATCTCGGCAATGCTCGTTACAGGCAAGGTCGCATCGTCAACGTTGGCGGTATATTTGACTAGCGTGTGACTGCCAGGCAAAGTTATTCCGCGTAGGGCCGGATTTGTCTTTACTTTGCACAGGAAAGGTTCCAACGCAAGAATGTACAGCATCGGCGAAAGTGGACAACTTTGACGAACTGACCTGGACAACCAAAAGGGCTTCGACCTGACTCCATTCACCTCCACCACCGATCTGGGGGACGCATACAAAAGGCGAATCCAGGAGCGAAAGATCTGACCGAAGCCAGCCGTGGACAAGACAGACTCGAGAAAACGATGGTCGACCCTATCGAAGGCTGATCTAATTTGATCTGCGCAGCTCCATTATCGACTTTCTCAATGATCGTGCGCACCGTGTGCAGATTATCTTGGATAGTCCTCCCCTTTACAGAACAAGTCTGTTCGGGGCCAATCAGACTATCCAGCACAGTCTGCAGCTGGTTCGACAGGACCTTGGCCAAAATCTTTAACTGTATTAGGCTGAGTTATGGGCCTGAAGTTATCTACCCTGTCCCCTCCATCTTTGTCCTTGCGTAGCAATTTCACCACCCCTCTGGTAAAGCGACGGGAAATGTTCCCCTGCTTTAACCAGTGGTTAAAGATCGATGCCAGCAAATAAACAAATATGGGCGACAGCCTCAAATACACTTCGTAAGGCAAGCCATCGATTCGCAGAGTCCTCTTCTCCTCCACGCTCTTTAGCGCTTCCCAGATTTCATCCTCTGTTATGAACCCCTCGCACCCAGCTGATTTAGTCACTTCAAAGTGAAGGAATTCAGTTAAATAGGTGTCGAACTGAACCAAACTCAGACCAGACTCCCTGGTGAAAAGCTCCTGGAAGTTGGCACGGAACACCTCGCAGGTACCTTCGTTTGTGGTCACAAGTCGTCCGTCTGGTGACGTGATACTGGAGATATGCCGACTTGACGCACCCTAAATTTCTTCTGCTCGCAGTTCTGCAGCCATATTCGTTGCCTTGGGGGACATTCTCTTTAACCTAGCTCTAACTACCAGAGCTTGGTCCTTCTTGGTGAGCAAGGAGGTCAGCTCTGCCTTAGCTATTTTAACCTGGCTAGAGTCCCCACTCTCCACCGCCCACTCTATTCGAGATTCTAATGCCTTTTGTGTTGCTAGTCTCTCTAAATTGAGTTGTCTACTACAATTGGCAGCAAAAGACCTAATTTTATCTTTGAGGTGCCTCCCAGAATTTATTGCCCAAGATGGTCCCCGTCAGTTCCCGCTGGATTAGTAATGTTAGCTGGTCCCGAAAATCCTCCACATCCATGAGGGATGTGTTGAATTTCCAGTAACCAGACTTGAAGGGCTTAGGTGTACCTAAATTCATTTGGACCCTTACTAATCTATGATCCGAAAAAGGGACGTTATGGAAGCTTGGACATCCCAAAAACTTATGATCGACTTGCCTAGCTAAGATCCGATCGATGTAACTGGAAAATTGCACCGTACTCGGGGTGCCACTACCAGTCCAAGTCCATACTACTTGGCAGGGGTGTTCGTTTCGGAATTTATCGCCCGTCGATCAAATCTCGAAACGGAATCACATCCACGTTTTTAGTACCTCTATTTACCCCGCTATCTATCTCGGGATCAAGGACAGCATTCCAATCACCAACTAACACTACCCGTCTTGACGGAATTATGAACTGATCAATCCACCGAAAGAAGTTGACTCGCTTGCTCTGGCTTTTTGGCGCATAAACCCCAATCAGACGGAAAGCATCCCCTCTTATGTTAACATCGACGACGCACAATCTGCCTGCCGGGTCTGCATACACAAGGGAACACATCGCATCCAAGGCATGGTTTATTAGCCAAGAGACACCTCTTGAGTGGTTATCAAAGTATGCTGAAAAGACACGAAAATCCCGAGACAGCACACTCTCATTGTCACTCGAAATAAAGTGAGTCTCCTGTATACAACACACACTCACGTCGAGGTACCGAAGAGTTCGACAGAGCCTAGCTCTTTCTGACACATGCCAGAAACCTCGACCATTCACGCTAGCTAGATAGAGTGCCATTTATCAATTTACCGGCGTTGAGGTCCTGACACAAACATGGCTGGCGATAGGACGCCGACAGCGGGCCCCATTGGATCGTGCCCATCTCAGTCTTGATGGAGCTGTCATGGGACAGGCCGCCGATGTGCCTAGGGAAGGTTAATTTTACAGCTCTATATAGGGAGGGGTGCATGTGAACAGGGACCCTCCCCAAACAAAAGTTTCTTTTTAATTTCTGGAGGTCTGGGTGTTGCCAGACAGCCAGTGGTGCAGACATTTGGAAGGCACTATTAACCTCCCGTAACACATCCCACACCTGCCGTGAGCTATCCCCGACCCGGACTACTGTCAGCAGCTTTTTCAGCCCTGGGAAAATGGTAGGGTCCTCTACGTTTCGCCTTCCAGGCTCAACGAAACAGAAGTTGAGGAGGACCCTTGCTTCCCTGAGAGCCTGCTGCTGCAGCTTGGCTTTGTCTAAAGTGTCCGGCTCGACAGATGTGTACCCCTCTCTTATGTCGAACTTTTTTTCTTTCTTTGTGGGTTCGCCGGCGTCGCGCCCGGCTGGACTTCTCGGCTTCTTCTGAGAGGCCGACTGAGTTGGTTTTGGTGTCTGTGTTGGTGTTAGTGTCGGTGTGGGTGTTGGCGTTGGTGTTCGTGTGGGCTTGGGTGTTGGTGATGTTTTTGGTGCTGCTGCTAGTGTTGGCGTTGGTGAGGGGGGCGACGGCGGCGGCGACGGCGGCGGCGACGGCGGCGGCGACAGCGGTGGTAGTGGTAATGTGGGCGGTAATGGTGGTGTGAGAGATGGTACTGATGGTGCTGTAGGTGGTGGAGATGTGGACTGTTTTTTGCGGGAGTTTGTTGGGGATGGGAGATTTTTTTTCAGAATTGTCAGGTATGATTTTTGTGGGGGTGAACTTTTCGGGGCAGGTCTATGGATTGCTTTTGGAGAGGGTGGAGGGATAACCCTCTCTACTGGCTGTCTTGACTTCAATTTTTGTGATAAAGCCACCGCCTTTTCTTTATTTTCCCTTCCCGGACTAGCATAGCCCCCCCCCCATTCTAGTCCGTTCCGCAGAAGACTGCGGTGTCCCTCCTCTGGGACTGTCGGTGTCATTACGCTTTAGGGTCTGTGGAGACTGTGGTCCCGCTATTTGGGCCTTCCTCCCACCTTTTCCCACTACCTACCATTCCCCCTCTGACCCCTCCTTTTGAGTCACCGTTTTCGGTGACAGAGAGGATGGCATAGGTGAGGGGAGACTCGAAAGTCTCCCGGCATCTGACCGGATTTTTCCGGTCTTGACAGTGGGCGAGACTACGTGAACCTCCTTTTCGACGGTATCGGTAACTAGATGGGGAGGGTCCTGCGTCTGGGTGGCCGGCTTCTTCGTACAGACAGCGACGAGGTGACCAGTCTCCCCGCATATCCAGCAAACTGGCCTCCTACCTTTTACAATAAGAGGCAGTTTTCTTCGACCACCCACGTCCAAATAGTTGGGAATGGCGAGGAACGCCTTCCTATCAATCATCCAATCGAATCGCCATTCCCCACGCATCACCTCGGAGTCAACCGAGACAATTTCCCCATATTGCACGAGGAATGTCCCGATATGTTCGCCGAGAACGAATGTGTTCCTTCGTTTTGAGTTCCCGGTGCATCAGATCCAAACAATCCTGTTCAATGGGCAAAAGCACGTCCCACATGACAAAACCGTTGCCTTTCACGACTTGTTTCACCTTAACCCCAAGGCTAGTCAGTGATTTCGTCACTGTATCTTTTCTCGATCGGACAATCTTGTTTAATTTCTTGTCGACCACAAAGACGAACACCATTTTTTTCCAATGCCCTTTAGCTCAACCAGATCAACCAGTAAACCATTCTCTTTTACGGGGTGGGCGTAAAACTGGCATCGTCTGACGAACTCCGTCACATTGACTGCAGAGATTTCGGGGATGGGGGATTCCATACGTTAGGAAAGCCCCCACTTGTCTTTGACTTCTATCCCGCTGGAATAGGCGAGTCTGTATTTTCCCCCTTCCCTTCATGGACGGGGGAGTTTTTCTTTTCATTTTTCTTCTCACAATCTTTTTTTTTCTTCAGACATTTTTTTGTTTTTCAATATTTTTTTCCTCCCTATTTTAGGGGGTGTCCTCCCCCTTATCAGGAGAGGCAAACAAAGCCCTCCTGGCCTCGTCGGCCATGAAGGAAAGCGAAAAAAACACAGAACAAGACAAAAGTACCTTATAGAACTTGGTATTCTGGGGTCTATTCTAGTCTGTGATCCTTTGACTTCTCTTTGCAGCTCACCAACACTTTGCTGTAAAATGAAAAGTCACCAATTTTTTTTCCTTTTTTTTAAAAAAAATAAAACAAAACCTTTCAATTTGGCGCGCAGGGGGAACTGAACCCCTGCAGCTTGGCCGAGTAATAATAGGAGAGCCGAAGGACGAGTCCAAAGCCCTCCAATGCGCGTAGCAGTTCGCAGCCTCAGTAAAACCTCATTGGTTGACGCACTGCACCAGTGCACTCGGTCTTGACACCATCCACACGCCAATCTCCGGCCTGTTCGACAGGCAAGTGTCAGTAGCTACGCCTCGGGCTCTGCCGTGGAACAGATGCAACACTTTGATCCTGAAGAAAAGGCCTGAAACCGTGGTTGTGTTTATTCGCTGCCCCACCACAGCAAAATATGACACAAGGTCGAGCTTAACGTGGGGAGAATAGGAACCACCTTTCCGAAAATGGCTCCAGCCGATGCAACTTTGATTACCAAGCGACCGTAGAAGCTAAAGCAACCTCCCCCACGAAAGCATCCACTTTGGGACCTGCTCCTCAAAGTGCAATGGAGCAGTGCTGTCTCTGGGTCTGAAGTGAAGGTTTCGATCCCACCTCGTGGTACTGGATGGGATAATGGATTGCCACACTGAAGAGTTGTAATACAACGAAACAGCTGTCTCTGGATGACACAATTATTTTATCTTATTATTTATTTTTATATATATATATATATATATATATATATATATATATATATATATATATATATATATATATATATATATATATATATATATATATATATATAATATATATATATATATATATATCAGAGAAGAAACATACCTCAAGAACTGATATTTTAACTACATACTAATAAAGGAAATGCCTGCTCTATACCTCGCTAATCTTTAATTTTTAGATACCAACAAGCATAGTAAGTCCACTTAATAAAACATAAAAACTTAACAAGCGATGACCAACTACTAAAGAAAGAAAAAGAAAAAGAGAAGAATAAAATATAGATAAATAGAATAAGAGGAAGATCTTACATCCTGGGAAAAAGACCCCCAAGTCCTAAATAGGTATCTAAAATAAACAGAAACATTAGCCCGAAGAAACCAAAACAGGACAGAAACATAAAGCTGCTTGTGTTGCGAATCCTTTACTTCATCATTATATATATATATATATATATATGTATATATATATATATATATATATATATATATATATATATATATATATATATATATATATATATATATATATATATACGAATAAATTTAGTCGTCATATATCCTTACATATACATAACTTTGTATGCATTCTCAACAGTAGTAAAAAAGGGGTAAGTGATATAAGCAGCAACAGTAGCATAGCAGCAACCATTAATATTGTGTAGAGAATTAACTGTCGAGAACCCGCCTATTTGCTTTTATCAGATAGTGTATTGTAAACCAGTACTCCTCAAACTAGGATGTTTCAAAGATCATTGGAATTTGAACAAATATTGAGAAAAATTGTTTCACAAATATATTTCTTTGTCCTTTCAATCAATAATATGTCTTTTCCCTGCGGCAAGTGCTTGTTGTTAAGGAATAAATTTTGGTTCGGGGTCCTATAAAACTATAATGCTTAACCGGAAACTCACTCACTCTCTATCGTCTAAAACTATTTTTCAAAAACTCCGATATTTATCTGAACCTAGAAGTGAAGGTAATAATTTCATTCCCATCAAAAGTATCCTAAATACTCTAGCATATCCGACATAAAGTTATGGATCAGCATCAGAGTTACAACGTAAATAGAATGCTCCTCCACTCATCAACTAAAAATGAGTTTCCTTTTAAAACTGATTCTTTCTGAAGCATAACAGATATCTTATCGACTAAAACTTCATTCTGTAAAAAAAAAAAAAAACCACAAAAAAAAAACAATCATATGGTTTTCTACTTTTAGTGGTTAAACAAACATAATAAATTAAACAACTGAAGCTATGAATCTTCGACATTCTGTAAAGTGCAGTGCAGATTCGGAGTAAAGAATAAGCTGTTGGTGTAGATAATCTTCTTTACCCTTCATTGTGCTGCTTACAAAGAAATATAATAAATGATATACTTTCCACTGTGTGGGAGTGAACGCAAACCTGCCGAACGGGATTTGACACTTATGCTGAAAATCGGTTATAAAATCTACTAATTACACCAATTTTCTGTCCCCTTCGTGTGCGTAATGTAAAAAAACATTTATTAAAGAACATGTTTTGTTCTTTCACGTACAAGTAATATATAGAAAGTTTTCCATGTCTTTTCAGGTCCCAAGTTACTGGGGCCTTTACATGGATTGCCAAAATACCTGCACAATGTTATTCAAAGGTAAAGTACAACGTGTGCATGACTGGCACCACCCTCCAGACTGAATATTAGCATTCTATGATTCACCGACGTGGTGCAAATGCCAGCAATGAGCAAGTGAATACGTGTGTTCAGAGCTTTTATAGGGAGTCGTCGTCGGAAGTGACATTTAGATATTTAACAAAGAGTTGATTTTCGTACTAAATTTTAACAAATAGTAAAGGGGACGCCGGCGTTTTACGAATTATTTTTATTATACAGTTTATTTCAATTGAAAGAAGAGACCAACTGAAATCATATACCCATGCTTTTTTTGACTGAAGTGTAATCAGCTGAAGTGTAATCATACTGAAATTAGAGTGTTTATCCAAATGTAATCATAAGATTGACTGGAAAATATCCATTTCCTAACAACACGATATATTCAGAAAACACTGAATAGAGAGGCTGATGTACCAAAGATTTCTCCAAGCAGAAGGATTTTCGGTAGAGTTTCAGGTCTTCCATTGTAACCTGACATTTTTTATTCATTTTCTCACGTGTGATGGTCCTATTAAACTGTGATGGTTAGGATTCAGTGAAGATATCCAAATATTGAAACATATTTGCAGAAATATCCAGCATTGCCCAAATTTTGAAATACCTAGAATCAATACAACCACATCTTACCTATACTTGGTATCAAGTGGTTTAAAATATGCTGACAATCTTCTTTTGGTCCATGAACGTAGATTTAATCAATTATTGTATCCAATGAATTCATAAAGTACAAGTACCTGGCCTTTTCCAGGTTTTTGTATTCCACCTATGATGTCACTTCTTTGTTTCCATGTCTTTCAGTGTGTAATCCAAAGCTTGAATGGTAGGTTTTCGAGGGATCGTGAAAAATATGCGATTACGATCATTCGAGTATGCAGATATGCGCAATAATGAACCTTATAGCATGCAAATCTGCAGTAACAATAACATAACCAAGAAACTGGTTTCGGTGGATGTAGATATTAAAATGTTTTGATAATTATACATACATGTAGTAATACTATTAATAACATGAATAACAAAAAAAGACTATTTTGGACTAAAATGCCCTGCTTTCTTTGTGGAGTGACAAGTTAATATCTGAGAGATCAGATCTGTATTACTAGGGCATATATATATATATATATATATATATATATATATATATATATATATATATATATATATATATATGTGTGTGTGTGTGTGTGTGTGTGTGTGTATGTATATATACCTTGATTAGTGCGGTCAATTCGTTCTAAATATTTCCGCATTGTTCTAGGTCTTATAATTTAATATCTTGTCCTTCTCAAAATTAGTTCATATTCAATCTCTCTCTCTCTCCCCCCTCTCTCTCTCTCTCACTCACACACGCACACACATATGCACCTCTACACACACATATACGTACACGTATGCGTAAATTAATATGTCAGCAAGTGTTTAGATAGATGAACGTATCTTTGGAAATGGTCAAATATAGGCTCACCTACGTGTTCTATAATACCGTGCATAAAGTTCATCTCACAATGAGACAAAATTATTGATCCATACCATTCATTTACGTATTTTTAGCCATGAAATCCTCTGCCTGGATGCTGTATCAGCCATCTAATATTTGATCAACACACATTCAATAATTTCCAGCCCGCTCCTCTTAACATCGGAGATAAGAATTTTATTCAGAAAACGGCACTGTGGAGCAAATCTGATTGATAAGGCTATTTATCTGTGCTTATGATTCATGTCATGTTGCTCTCATTACCGCTGCTTGTCCTGATGCCATGGAGTGTGGGTGGCATCTGAAAATGGTAAGCTGCCCAGAAATTATTGATTCTAATATTCCCTCCCATCCTCCCTTTCTTCTGTCCTTTCTTCTTACTTTCTTCTCCCTTTCCTTCTTTCCTACCTCCTCCCTACCTTTCTTCTTTTCTCTTTGCTTTCTACCTTTACAGCTTTAATCTCTAGGCCATAGACACTCCACTTAATCCCCCCTCCCTAACAGCAGTGTTTACCCACTTTTAGCAGTGCCCACTTTCATACTGGTCACTACAAAGCCACTGACCAATCATAGTTCAGTTCTGATTTGGGAAAAACTAAGCTGAGCCATAAAAAAAGAAATGCTAGGAATAACACTAGAAGATAGAAAAAGATGAACATGGATCAGGGGAAAAGCTATAGTGAAACATATTATACAAATTGAACAACAAACATGGAAATAGTAAGAAGGGATTTCAACAGATGGAGCAAAAGACTAACTGGTTGTTACCGATGGGACAGTAGACACAGTAGGCAAAGACTTGGAGGGATGAGACGGAGGGATGAGATTGAAAGATTTGCCAGTATGACATGGCAGAGATTAGCGCAATCGCAGTTGTCATGGAAATAAATTGGAAAAGCTTGTCCAGTATGTGACTTGTAATGACTGATGATATTGATGTAGATCAAAGCATTTTAGAATGGAATTTGTCATACAGCCGAAATAACCTAATCCAAGGGTGGTATCAACCAAATCCGCTGGTTGACACCATCATGTGGTTATTACAGCGGAGCTCATTCAAAATCAGAGCCAAAGCTGCATTTTTATGCATGCTGATGATTCTGAATTTCAAAGATATATCGTGTGGTTCCATGCTTCCTGAACCATTCGATATATCTTGATGAATATTTCTGTTCATAACGAGGGGACTATGAACATGTTTTCAGCAAATATTTAAATAAATTGCCCAATGTATCGTTGGGAAAATAATTTTATCAGCTTTCTCAGAGTATCTTGTCAATCTGTATCTACTGAGCAGAAAGAGTTACAGCAAGAAGGAAAAACCGAAGGAAAATATTCCAGCAGTTTACAAGATACTTTTTTTTATGGTGGTTAACTTTCAGTATATCTATTTGTTGGGTGTTAAATTATGATATTTAATGGGAATTTTGAGCGGTGCGGGCATTTTAACGCTACTCCTTTCTTTTCTATTAAATGATTCTCTTTTTCAAATTTCTCGCTTAGGCATTGATAATACAGAGTTTTAATATTCTTGCATATGTGCGTTTGCTTTAATGTTCTCCATTTTACTGCAGGTTTTAGGTTGCTATCGGTTAGTTTCCAATTATATTTCGACTGTGGTGTACTATTTTTGTGTTTTTCATCTGCAAATGATGATATTATTCACTTTCCAATTATATATATATATATATATATATATATATATATATGTGTGTGTGTGTGTGTGTGTGTGTGTGTGTGTGTGAGTGTATATTTATGACTGGAAAGTGAATATTATCATCATTTACAACTGAAAAATACAAAATATTCACTTTATAATTCACAGGTCACCATAGGTCATCGTCACCAATTTATATTTATATTAGGGTTAAGTTACAGTTATGCACAAATTTGTGGGCTGCAGTGTGCAGCTGACTCAGTTGGATTTGGAAATATCAACCAAAATTGATTTGAGCTTTAATAGACTTTTACAGGTCTCCAGAATTCAACATTATATATCCTATGTCCATTCTTTGGAAAAGTTACCCATATATATAGATTTGAATCCCTTTGGATGCAGCCATCTCAGTTGGATTTGAAAATGCCAAAATTGATCCCACAAATATTTACCCGACCTTAAGTTGATATGTAAAGGTTACCAGAGACTAGGACCACCTATCCTTGTTTAGCCTGGGTTCATGCTATCCTCTTGCATGTTTTTTGCAGACCTTAGGTTGCAGCTATCTCTGTTAGATTTGAAAATACAAAAATTGACCTGACGCCAAATTAACGTTTAGATATCACTACAGATCATGTCCTATGGTCATCTGGGTATTGAGTTAAACTTATACACAAATTTCATCTTATAGAAGTCTACTTATCATAAAGTTAAAAAGTAACAAGCAAATGAGTATTCTTCATCTTTTTAGTCTTAGATATATCATTGGTTAGGATTTTATCAATTTTCTGAAAGCATCTTTTCAATTTTAAAAATTGCAGCCGTAAACATGAAGCTAGGTATTTGAAATTTCACAGAAAAATTTCAAGTATATGTCTAGTGTAATATCTACATACTATGGTTTGTGTATTTACTTTTTGGTGGATATATATATATATATATATATATATATATATATATATATATATATATATATATATATATATATATATATCAGCAACCTGGAACAGAAACTACAACAGCACAAAGACACAGAGGAATATAGAGAAATCCAGGATGTTATCAATACCAATATAGAAGAAAGAGAAATAACAACTCAACCTCATCAAAAGCAAAAAATACAGCGAAGTTAAATACTGCACCACACACAAAACTGAAAATCCACAGAGCACGAAAACGCTGAAGAAACAACCCAACAACCGAACCATTTCCAATTCAACTCCCTACACACCCAACAAAGGCCAATGCCCCTACCAAACATAGGTCCAACAACAAACACACAGACAGTATTAATTTCACTAGAATCACCAATACTGACAAGAACAACATTCATACCCACACAAACACCAACAACAGAAATAAATACATGCATACGAACAAACACAACAAAAATATCAACACAGATACTAATAACACTAATACCACTAACAGAAACGGACACACACATATAAACAGACAAAACGAAAATAATTACACAGATACTAATATCAAAAACACTAGACACCACAAGGACAATATAGCTTCTACCCCTCTAATTCCCCAAAACAGCCCTCAAGAAAAGCATCCATCATCATTCCTACGCACTGATCCATCCAAGGCATTCAGAAGACTCAACCCAACACCCTGACCTGTAGATAACCCTTCCATCATCTCTCACACACAGACGCACAAACTACCAAAAAATGAGGAAACCCCCCAATCACTAAGCATGGAAGGGGGTCAGAAAGAATAATACCATCCCTGATAAGAATTTTTGAAAACTTAGTAAAAAAAATTACCTCACATCATGAGAATCGAGGAAGATCAAAAAGGCGAAGTAATTAACCTAAGTAAATTTAGATTCACTTGGGACGCCTTTGAACTCCTTAACAAGAGCCTAAATTTCTGTCCCCGATTCCCACACTTCAACAATAACATCTTCAACAAAGACTTTAAGTACTTCTTCAGAAGAATTAAACTTGAAGCCCACTTCGGAAAATCACACCATGATAGCGACATCTAAGATAGACTTAAAGACCCTAACAAATCTTTCATCCCCAAAAACATAGACATTACTATTCAAACATTTGAACTAACAGTTAGAGAAGACATAAAGGCCTACATCAAAAACAACATTCAACAATCCCTACCACATGATAACCTTGCCACTAAAGAACGAAAAGTCCTTCACAAACTCAAAAACAACACATACTCATTAATCACTAGAGAAGGTAAGGGTGGAGCTATAATCATCTGAGGTTTAGATGAATACCTCTTCGAAGCAAACACACAGGTAAGTAACCCTGAATTTTACAAAGAACTCCCTAAATATCCCTTCAACGAATACATAAACATAACCCAATCTCTAAGAGAGTTATACAATAGCAACATAATAGATAAAAGAACCCAGAATATACTTAAACCAACTTCCATTAAACCTGCAAGGCTCTACATACTCCTCAAAATCCATAAACCAAATAACCCAAGTAGACCAGTCATCTTTTCCACCAACTGCCATACTACCAAACTATCTAAATATGTAGATCACTACATCCAACTCATAACAATTCAAATTAAATCCTACATACAAGACACTACAGACCTTACGAACAAAATCAAACACATCACAACAATACCAGACAAAGCACTTCTAGTCACTATGGATGTTAAATCTCTATACTCCAACAATAAACATGACGAAGGTATACTAGCACTTAGAGAAGCCCTAAACAATAGAACTACTAAAGAACCCAGCACTGTAACGATTACCACCCTTATGCAGCATTTTCTAGCTCTAAATAGCTTTAACTTTGACAACAGACACTTCCTCCAAGTTGAAGGCTGTGCCATGGGTACAGTAACGGCCCCGTCCTCTGCTAATATTTTCATGGGTAAATTCGAAGAAACCCATATTTACCCCGAGATATGCAACGATTGCATCTTTTACGGTAGATATATAAACGATATTTTTTCATATACACAGGAGATATAGCCAAATTAGATCATTTCATTATACATATAAACTCTGCACACGGTTCAATTTAGTTTGATTTTGTGATATCCACTGACTCCATAGCCTTCCTAGACACCTGCATATACATAGATAGGAATAGAAACCTCCAAACTATCCTCTACACTAAACCAAGACACCCAAAATTACCTCCACTTTCTAAGTGTTGGGATGGGCTGGCTTAAAATGGAGGTAATTGTAGGTGTCTGGTCTCTTTAAGAGAAGCCTACCATTTTCACAAGCCCTTAGAACTAGAAGAATTTGCCATACAGATGGTAAACTCAACAGACACAACCATAATCTTACACAACATTTCACTCAACGAGGATATTTACTAGATGATGAAAAAAGGCAACTATAATACCCAGGAATGAAACCCTTACGCTCTCCTACAATAATAAATCTTACTGCATACCATTTATAACCACCTTCAACAACACACTCCCACCCTTAGCACACATTATTAATAATAAAGTCTCACACAACAATATCCCAAGAACCCTAAATTCTGTAAACCATGCGACAAAAGAAATAGTCTATGTTACAAACACCTCATGTACACCAACACACTCATAAGCTCTACCACCAAAGAGAGTTACCATATATACCATAGTACCAACTGTCGTAGTAAAGACATTAATACCTTCTAGAGTGTAATAGATGCAATTTACAATACATGCACAAGTCCGAGTGGCAATTTAACGATAGACTCAACAACAGCAGACACAGAATTAAATCACAAAACAATCCTAGCCCACTTCCCGTGGAACTACACTTTCGCACACCCAGCCACAATTTTGCCACGGACGCTAGCTTTAATATCATTGAAAAAATAGAAAAAATACTCCCATGGACATGACTAAAATTCTAGAAAGGATATGTGGATCAACAAACTCAAAACTCTCTGACTAATGGACTTTACACTAAACTTGATAACCTTAGTCACACAGATCTCTAAGTCATAAACCCCCTACTAATGATAACCTCACATCTAAATATATCCCACCTCAGATACATCTAATACTGGGAACTTCAAAGTCACTCAGATCCATAACAACTACTACCTTAGTCAGTCATCGCATTTGTACAAATCAGAGCCAACATATTTTCTATTACCTGTAAGGTTTAAACCAATGTAGTTCCTTAACCTCATCACCCCTCCATTTATATCATTCCTAACCTACTCACACAATCTAACACCAAAGCACTTCTCTCCTACCCTGACACCTTATGTCCTTTCCAAAACCAACTGCTGCTGACAGACTTCATCACAGACTGAACTTTCTCTCATACAACAAGGATGCCCCTTGCAGTCGGGATACCATATTTTGCTCACAAAGAAAAGCTCCTGATGGTGGACTCATGTTCTGCATCAAACTTATAACCTCTAAAGGTACACACACACACACACACACACACGCACACACCACTGAAGATGGGAATACCTCCCGAAAAATGTCTAGACCATTAATGAAATCATTTACAGATGAATAAACCTAACTTCTATACACTTTCACTCCTGAGTCCGTCTCACTTTCTATAGTTCAAATTATACATACATATATATATATAGGAGGTAAATTTGCAACACAAACAAGTTTATGTTACTGCCCTCCCTGGGCCTCATCAAGCGAATCATCTGCCCAGGGAGGGCAGAAGCATAAACTTATTTGTGTAGTGAATCCACTTCCTATTATATATTTCCAACTCAACTCCAAAACAACTTGACTACCGAAGTATAAAGTTGAATGTATCGAGCAGTCTATGAAATAAATCCATCACATATCAGACATTGCTTTATTATATGCTATATTGCTAACCTGCTCTGTACCATATGTACTATATATATATATATATATATATATATATATATATATATATATATATATATATATATCGTTGAAAAGAGAATTTTATCTTACAAATTTGCATCTATTGAAATAGATGCATAGAAAGTTACTGCCAAACGTGAAGCTAGATATTTCGCATTTTACACAGAACGTTTGAATACTTCGTAGTCCACTTTCCATAGACAGTGAATCCAATTCTTGTTGGAGATATATCCATTTATAAATCGTGGAGATTTCATCAGCTTTCCAACAGTGGATTTTGCCAATTCGTATCTGTTGCACAAAATAAAGTTATTGCTGAAATCATGTTTGATCTATTTTGAGGTCAATTCTTAATTTGGATACGAAACTACAATTGTCCCTTCTAAAGTGCAAGGTAGTTTAGAGAGAAACATTTTTTTTTTTACATTTGATATGATATAATTCAACTGCAGTAAAACATCTAACAACAAGGTAACATTTGTCAATAAAATGCTCGAAACTCGTAATATGTTAATTTTATCATAATAATCTTTACATCAATATTAAGGGAAAAGATTGTAGAAAAATCTGATATAAAAATTATTCGTACAAACAATTTAGATTTGAGCAAATTGGTATAAAATAATTATTTTATTAGTAAGTTCTAGGCGAATAGTCAGATTTGAAAATTTAATAAAATCCATTTTTCAGATTTCAATAGAATTTTCTGTATTGATTAATTAATGAAAGGATTTTTTGGAAGAAAGATTTGTGAAAATATTTTTGGGGTTCAATAATTTCTTCAATTTTATAGAATATTCTATTTATCACTTGCATCTAAATTAAATAAGGAATCAAGACACAATATTGGAAATTTGTGTTCAGAATAAAAACACGCTTCCACGATTCCAGCCAGGATGATGTCAAATTAATATTTGATAATCTTTAAATTGCACGTTATCAAATCTGATATGATATAAATCATATAGTTTTTGTGGTGACTTCTTTTGTTGTGAAATGATGGCATGATGGATGGTTGATAGAGACGGAGGGAATTTGGATCCTCGTGGTTTGACTGTAGTGCACATGCAGCCCAGTAGATGGTGAAGGAGGAGAAAGAGAATGCGCGCTTAGTATGAACTTGGACGCAGAGATGAAACAAAGAGAAAAGAACGCATACCAGTTTTTTTTTTGCCAGACAAATAATGCGTACGTTTAATACTAGGGCATAAATTGCAAATGAACAATGAAGATGAAGTACATATAAGGATCGATTGTTTGAAGTGGTGAGAAGAGAAGAGATAACGAAAGGTGGGAGCTTTCTTGTCAGTGATAGTACTGGCGTCGGAGTTGGAGTAGAGGTGCGTGAACTGCTTGGATCCGCATAAGGCCTGGATTGCTCCAAGGTAATACGTGGAATCCAGGTTCAGTGTGCTGGCCATACTGCCAAGTTGTTTGCGTTAAATTGGGGGCTATTCTCTGACGCTGATAGACTCCCCACAGACAGACCATGAAAAATAGAGAACATGGAGTTTTATCCATGTGTGTTTACCGAAGTAAAGAAGTGTAGGAAAGTTTATCGTGACTATCAGATGGTAAAGACTAGCCATTTCATTCACGAGAGTGAGAGGTGATACGCGTTTAGAGCATGCGGTGAAGACACGGTGGCATAGCTGCATAGCTGTGGGTATGTGTGAGGCCTGATATCGGTGAAGTGAAATGGGCAAAGTTAGTACAGAGAAAGGCCATGGTGGTAAAATGATCAAGATCGGATCGGCATGCAGGTCGGCGAAATGATAACGATCCTAGTGAGAAGGGGAGAGAAAGAGTGGCCGGCCACAAAGGCTGGGGCCAGAGGCATGACCAGCTGGGGGCCCTTGTAGCAATGAGCATTGGACCATGTTCGTCCAGGGGTTTTATAAGGGTCGTCGTCAGAAGTAACGTTTTCGATGTCTAACTAAAAGAAGAATTTCGTATTTAATTCCTAAAAGAATGGAGGGCGCTACACAGTGTATCAGCAAGGGTTCGGGGTACTTATATCATTGCATTATGTTTTTAGACTTTTATCAAAATAAAAATTTGATCATTTTTGTAATGTTTTGGTGCCCAACTAGTTTGTATGATACATATATATATATATATATATATATATATATATAGTACTACTGCCATTACTGCAAACATATTTTTAGGTTATGTATGCAAAATATGAAAGGTGTAGCTCAGTTGATCATCTGATGAACCATTTCCCTGTTCATTTTCTGCTTTACAAAGTCATCTGATGGCTTCTTGATGTCCTCACACACAACCAAGCCTAGACCTGATCCATACACCCAGAATCCACTCAGTTGATTATTGATCCTGCCAATTACAAGACAGAGACCATATATAAAGATAAAATCTCATGTATTCTCCATTTCCTTGAAAAATATAGCCACTATGCACGGGTGAAACGTTTAAATAAATTAGAAATTTCATTCGCACATAACATGGTCTTTTGAAATTGACATTTAACTCTGATATATATATATATATATATATATATATATATATATATATATATATATATATATATATATATATATAACAATGAGTGCTGGAACACCTAGCTTTGGCTTTTTGTTTATAACTTATTTTCAACAAATACAAGTTGACAAGATTTATCTTGTCAACACAAATAGTTACAACCAAAAGAGAAAAGCTTGCTCCCCAACAATATATATATATATATATATATATATATATATATATAATATATATATATATATATATATATATATATATATATATATATATATATATATATATATATATATATATATATATATATATATATATATATATATATATACGTGTGTGGGGGGGGGGCTATATGTATGAAATAGATCTATTTAAGATAGTGCTCGATACCATTAGAAGCGCAGTTATAATATTAGTAAAGTTTTTTTCCATTGATTTCTACAGAGTACATGATGTTTCACTTGAAAAAGATTTTCAAATGAACGATTAAGAGATATTCTTTTTTTCCATTTCTGGATAGTAAGATTTTATATCTGCATACGTTATTGGTATGTCTCACATTTAAGATTAAAGGCAGCATCAAGAAAATTGCTCATTTTAACATTTGCCTTAATGTCGATTTTGAAGCTTATTTCTCTGATTTTTTCCTGTAATTCCTTTTTTATTTTATCTTCTATGTGCCCATTACAGTTTTTTTTTTCAAGACTAAAAGATTGCTATCTTTGTATAGCACAATATCCCTTATTACTATATTAGTGCAATTGGTTAGATTATATAAAATATAAAACTCAACAAGGTCCAGAATCTGGGTGCTATCATGGCTTCATTACAGTTGGAGTATTTTTTCCCAACTTTATTATTGAATAAACAGTTTTGTGTCCGTCTTACGGAAGTGAGCTTTTGTTGGAATGTTAACCAACTTTAGAGAAAAACAATTTGAAATCAGTAGAAGTGACAGTTTCAGAATAGCTACTCCCAGTAGTAACGATTTTAGAAGTACAGTCGGAGATAAAATAAGAGACAGAACAACCAAACCTTTTAGATTGAGGGGTGTTTCCCGCCCCTTTATTAGTTAGGACACAGCAAGTGATCTTGAAAAAGCAATAACAAGCAATTTGATGGAGTTTGTGTATCTACCCCACCTTTTCAAGGCGGACAGAGTATTGATTGAGCTGCTCAAGCTGGACAATATTGAGACAAGAAAGGTGTCGGTTTCGTTAATTGATAAAAAGATTAACAAAATGTGCATTTCTCCAGAGACATGGAGATATTGTGGCGCTGTCAAGCGATTGCATACGCGGGGAATGAAACTTGATCTTATGATCAAAAGATAGGCTGTAGGCTACTTTCTCAACTCTTTGGACGTTGACGGTCGGAAGAAACCCCGACCTTAACCACTAAAAGACAGAGAAAACCTTTGGGGTAGGGGGCCCTGATGGATATACCCAAGCCCCCCAAAAGAAGACTCACGATCCAAAATTTCAATGAGGGGTGCCGTGTGAAAAAAAACTTCAACATTAGGCTGCAATAGAATGTAGGGTCCTCCACAATAAATATCTGGAACCTGGGAGGACAGATGAGGAAGACCTGATAAATATTCTGCAAGCTCCAAAAATAGGGGATAATACAGGACATAATGAAAGAGACAAACGACATCTCTAACATGCCGTCTCCTTTGGTATTTTGGCTTATCCAGAACTGGAAAAAATTGAAAACTTTTATTCAGGGAGGATCCCAGTTTTCATGCACTCATCCTCGTAAAGGGCAGCGAATTGACCTTCACCAGACACATCAATGGTGTGTCCCATTATGGGACCATCAGAACTGCAGTGGACCACGACTGCATGGGACCCACCATCGGTGTACTGACCCCAGCATGCTCGTTTCGGGTTCCCAACACCTGTAAACTGATAATGGCACCTTTTTTTTAGCAAGCTTGAATGGTCTATCGCTGAGGAATGTGTGCCAACGAGGAGGTTTAAGCACTTTTCAGCCTACTTTGATAGACACTCTAGGGATGTCTCTCGGATGATAAGCCGATTTGTAGGCCAAGCCAGGATCTAGTCAACTTCTTTCGATTGAAGTCAAGGCGGATAATGGGTGACTGGAATGTCATCTTGGATTCTGATATAGATTGTGCGGGCAAACGGACGGCCTCGGGCGTGATTCCATTTCGAGATTTGATCGACAGGATGGACATTGCCGATTAATACCAGAATGAACACCCCCAACGAAGTAGCATGGACTTGGACTAATAGGGGCAACTCAAATACGATGCAACACTTTAGTTACATTGACCGATTAATAATTAGAAGAATCGACGTTGGACACTTAGAGTGTCCAATTTTTCGAAGTGTAGCTTTTTCAGATCATTGACTAGTCAGCGTCCCGAAAATATAGGTAGGGCTAAACATCTGTGAGGTATTTCTGTCTAATTCCAAGAAGCTTCTTACCAGAGAATCTGGTTCCAGATCAGCTCAGTTCGACGACTATTTGGGGGACTTCCTTCGCCTTGAGACGACTGAAGCAGCTTGGTAAGACGGGGCCGATAACAAATGAAAAATAGATAATTCTAGGACAATAACTCAATTAAAACTTTTGACCAAGGTCTTGTCAAATCACTTGCAGACTGTGCTGGGTAGTCTGATTGGCCCTGAGCAAACATTCTGGTTGAATGGGAGACTATCCGATGTAACCAGTATTTGGTGAGCATGATTATAGAGAAAGTCAATGATGGAGCCGTGCTGATCAAATTAGATCAGTCCAAAGCTTTCGATGGGGATGCCCATCGTTTCCAGATGTCAATCTTATCTGCAGCTGGATTCAGCTAGAATTTTCGCTAATGGATTCACATCTAGTATGTGTCTCCCAGCTCGATGGCGTCTGGTTCGTTCCGGACCTCGAGATAGAGAAAAATTGATTGGAGAAACTGGATTGCGTTGGGGCATCCTGCAGTTTTTGAATGGGAGGGCTGACGTGCGTGCTTCTCATCCTTTATTAGCTATCAGTACTTTCACACCCGCTTTCCGATCTACTTTGGTTAGAGCGTGACCTGTTCTGAATCCTTTCATATCTTAGGTACCCTAGGGTACGTTGCAAGGTCTGTTTCCATTCTGAAGACGGTCTAGTCTTAACGATCGGCGACACAGTTAGATTTCCTAGACCATAAAGACCACAACAAAGAGAAAACGGCCAATTCTTGAAAGAAGACGCCAAGAAAGCTTTCTAGGCTTTCTGGGGCGTACATTCGGATGAGGTAGATGCTTGTCGATTGCCTTAAGATGAATGTCAGCTCGCTCTGGAAACCTTCTCACGGGTGACGGTAGACCTCTATGACACCGACCATGGTCGAGAAAGGCATTATATCGTGTAACAGGGTGGGGGTCCGTGCAAGACGATTAGTTTGACTGGGGAGCAGAGTCAATCCATCTAGTCTGGGGCGCCTGGGATATGTCTCAACAATGATAAGGAATTTCTCACCTGGTTTTTCGGAATTTGTAAGTATTTTTCAAACATTTGAGAATTTTTTTTTGGTACATAAATATCATTTCTTTACCACCCCATCATGAATATATGAGTATAAGATTTAGTTGAAATTTCATAAAGAAAGTCTGTTATTTTATTGAATGCAGGACGAAAAAAATACATTGGGTCAACAAATGAGACTAAATGAGTAATTGTTCAAATCGAGTAGACCATCCCATTCCCACCCAGCACTTTGACCGTGTGTGACATCGTTCTTGTGTATTCTGTTAAATGAAAAACAACAACGGTTGATCCAAACAGAGTTTCGTATCAAATTTTGACTCCCTCGAAGAACACACCTTTATGTTTTAAAACGAAAATTGAAACTAAACTGAATTAGTATTTGTAAGTTGATAAAAAAAGTCTATCTCAACTAATTTTCTTCGGATGAAATCTGGTGAAAAATATCTTGAATACACATACACACACAACTGCATATACATACATACTCACACATGTGTCCACACATGCAGTAAATAATACTCACACTTATATATGCTCACATGGCTACACATGTACATGAACATACATGCACTCACCGAACTACATATAGACACATTCCCACATACGTATACGCATATACACATGTTTACTCACATATGCTCATATGCCTCCAAAACACACACACACACACACATAAAATCATGCGCGTATGGGCGCACATGCACGTGTGCGCGCAAACACACACACACACACACACACACGTGCGTGCGCGCGCGCACACATGTATAATTTATCTGATATTTGGTTTGTCTGATTCCTATACATCATTTGATAAGTATGAAGAGAGAAGTGATAGATTCTTTGAGAAAATAGGACTTGGAAAGTGATTTTTTTAGGACGCATCTGTCTCTGCACAGTAAACCCCATTTATTTACCGACAGAATGATTCCCTAGTCCTCAAAGCTATTAAACTGATCAAGAATAGCAATAAGGAGGGCGAAGAAAACATGGTGTAAAATTAAAAATAGATTTTAATCAGGAAAAAAATCTATTTTTTCCTTCAAATTTTACTTATTTAAAGACCATCTTCATCGACATGTCAAGTCAATTCGTATAGAATTTATGTGATAAGTATAATATTGCCCACCATATGACAGGCTTTTAATATTCGAAATTTACTTCTGCATTTTGGATAATAATATCAGGTTTTGTCCCTTTTAGTCATCTATACTTAGCTGTCGCATAAAATTTCGTATTTTGAAGCAAGCATTCATCACAAATAGATAAGGAAAAGTGACATCACCCACAGCATAAATATAATAAAAATTGAAGAAAAATGGAGTTGCTGCCGGAATCGAACCTGCGACTGATAAGTTAGCGACAACTTTGCGTCGCTCTTCCCAAATGTGGTTTGAGGTTGGAATAAGTCAAATTTACGGTAAAAAAAAAAAAAATAGATAGGAAAATTATTATTGCAATCAATGTTAGGTTATCAAACATTGGAGTGACTTTTCCGTTCATACTATACAAAGAAAGTTGGCCTGATTCATAGTTAAAATGGAGGTAAAACATTTTTTTTCAACTGTTAAAGGAAACCTGTGGACCTCACAATAACAAGAAGAGATCGAGACTAGATAAGTAAAACAAATTTTTTTTGTATTATTTTTCTTATTTATTCCACTCTCTTGTCCACTAATCCAGCTCGGTTTGAAATATCACTGTCCGTTGACTCTCACAAAGTTGAAAAACTTGATATGTAAGGGAGAGGTACGCTTAAGCTGAACGACCCATCTGGCTGAACAAGAACTAAATAAATCCATCGGACCTGTTTATATTACTCAGCACAAAGCTGGGTCCCATTTTAGACGTAAATAGGATAAGATACGGTGTAAGCTGAACTGGCATATCCGGACAGATCTCATAAATAACAAAAAATCCTTTATCCTCTAAGCGCTACGTACACCCAGGCCTGTCTGCTTGCCCATCAAGAGCAGATAGAATGGGTACTAAGAGCCAGAGGAGCTCTGAGGCCACGAAACTAAGAGTGACCTATCCACCAGATCCCTACAACATGTCATGGGCCAGAACGGCAGAGTATGGCCCAACACTCCCCATGGTTTGCACAATGTAAGTTATACTGGTCGTTCCTGCTGGGTCCTCGGTCCCAAAAGGCCCAGCCACATCACTCACATTGGGTGGGGTTGATATGCTCGAACAGCGACTACCCAAACACAACCCATCTAGAAAGCAAAATCAAGAACATCATGGGGACATCATTGGTTTTAGCTAAATGAGAAGACCACGAGAAGAACTTATAGTGCCCACTTTTTCCTGCTAAAGAAAATCATATATATACGGAGTTATCTGCCCTTGGTACGGATCTATTTGCTAACCCCAACATCTCTATAGAAATGGTAAATTCCTTGTCACTTCCTCTTTGACGTCACACAAAGCTACCAATAAGATAGCTGATTGTTATCTTTACAATATTTAAACTATGACGGTAAAACTCTCTCTCTTCTCTGTGTTCCGATGGCCTCGGGGTAAGCTCGTCTCTTCTCTCTCTCTCTCTCTCTCTCTCTCTCTCTCTCTCTCTTTAGTTAGGATAGTTAGCATAGTTTTTATACACACTTTCTTTTTACACTCGCATCATCACATATTCATCCCAAGAACACATCCTAAGTTTAAGCACTCATCGTAGTTAGGTCAGACTTCTTAAGATAATTTCATAGTGGCTACAACTAGGATGACCATACTGACGGACATTCTATAGACTCTATCTCACATTTACTGACGAGCGAACAACTTCTCTACAACTACGGAAGAGAGAAAATGAAACAAAGTTGAGTAGGCTTCCTCATCAATAAGGACCTCAAGGATAACGTTGTAGGTCTCAAATCTATCTCAGACTGCATAGCCAGTACAACCATACAACTCTCAAAGAGATACAATCTAAATGTCATCCAAGTCTACGCTCCCACTTCGAAATCAACCAAAGAAGAAATAAGCAACCTCTATGACGACTTGAAGTCCCTATTACAAGATACCAAAAATACTTCAATGTCATCATTGGAGATTTTAATACACAGGTAGGACAAGGAAACGAAAGATGCGTTAGAAAATTCGGATACAAAAGACGGAACGAAAAAGATGAAGATCTTGTAATGTTTGTAACTGCAAACAACTTTAAAATCATGAATGCATTTTTCAAAAAGAAACCCAATAGAAAATGAACTTGGAAGAGCTTCAACCATGAAACCAAAAACGAAATAGACTACATCCTAACGGACAGAAGCGACACCATCATGTAAGATGCAAATAAACACCAATAAAGAGCGCAGGAAAATGTTCCACGACAAACAGCAACCACTGAACGTACCAAAGGTTATCACCCAACTCTTCAAGCTAGAATTGAAAAACATATAAAATACTTAGGAAAACGATATCAACATCAACGAACTCCACAGCAAAATAACAACCTCTCAAATAGAAGCTGCTACGATGTTCAAACTAAGAAGCTCACAGACCCTTAGTAAAAGACCCTTAGTGAAAGTCTCAGACGAAACCAGGAAACTCATTAAAAAGCGCAGAAACCTCAAACCACCGATAAGGGAAAAATAGAGGAGACCGAACTGAAAAAAACAATCAAAAAGAAATTAAGAGAAGACGAAAGAAGGTATACGACGGCAATCATAGAAACCACTCTTGAAAAACATCGGGGCTTTGAAGCAATAAAGAAAGCTCTCAGTATAGGACAGAAACAAATAACTAACATACTCGAAGAAAACGGAGACCTAGCAACAGACAGAGACAGAATTGTCGAACGCATCCAAGAATTCTGCTAACAACTCAACTCCTCAGGACACAGGCAACAAAATAACGACCAGGATACTCAAGATGTAGACAATCAGATTGAGAACTTCCCAGAAGTTACATCATGGGAGGTTAAACAAGCCATGAAACAAACAAACAAAAAAAGGAAAAGCCCCTTGACTAGATAACATTGCCATCGATCTACTCAAAAAACTGGTAAGATTGTTAGCAAAAACTAGCTTTTTTATTCAACTTATCTCTAAAACAGAGTAAAGTTCCGAAAGACTGGAACACAGCAATCATAATGCTTCTACATAAAAAAGGAAACCCCAAAGCCTGCTAAAATACATCTATGAACTTTTCACAAAAATTATCACCAATCAGACCACTAAAACACTAGATGAAAACCAACCACGGGGACAGGTTGGATTTAGAAGAAGTTATTCGACCATTGACCATCTCCATTCAATCACAGCAACTCCTTCAATAGGCTACATAAGGACTTTGAACCACTCCGGTTCGACAAAGGGATAAGACAAAGTGATACCAGCTCAGCCAAACTCTTTACAGCCTGCCTCAAAATGATCTACCCAAACCTGGACCGGGAGAATAAAGGTATCAAAATAGACGGCAAATATCTGAGCAACCTTAGAATTGCATATGACATCGTCCTTTTCGCAGAGAACCAACACGACCTCCAACTGATGCTAGATGAACTAAATGAAGAAAGCAAAAAGGTTGGCCTACACACAAACTTCAGTAAAACAGATAACATGTTCAACAATCACCACAAGAATAAAGACAAAACTGTAGATGCTAAACTGGGGAAAGTAGATCACTGCATCTACATGGGACAACGAATCTCTAACTACCCTTGGATAGTAAGCCTTTGGCAGGGCATGGTAAACCTTCAAAAGCGGGTCGATCTCAATAATCCTAAAAAGAAGAGAATACAACCAATGCATCTTCCCAATAGCCTCTAATGGAGCTGAAACCTGAAACCTAACCAAGAAACAGACTTGCAAACTGAGAAGCATGCAACGTGCGCATGAGAGAATCATGCTCAACCACATCTGGAGAGATCACAAGATAGCACAGTACATAAGGAAGAAAACGGGGGTCCGAGACATCATGGAAAATTATGAGAAAAGTTAAATGGCAATGGGCAGGCCATGTTGCAAGAATGACAGACAACCGATGGACAACATGACTCACAATATGGATCCCCAGAGATCACATGCGAAACCGAGGCCGACAGAATACAAGATGGCGAGATGAACTAGACAAATTTAGAAAATACTGGCTCCACGACGCTCATGATAGAGAAGTGAGGCGAATCTGATGATGATGATGATGAGAAGCCAGGATTGTTTGTTCATTCCCGTAGACTCTTCTTCTTCCCACCCATGTTTTACTGCTTTACTATTTAAGCATAGCTGTGGTAGAATGCCGGTAATCATGCCACACTCCACCCCCAAAGCCAGGATTTGGAATGTTGATTTTCTGAATGGTAACAATAAATAAGAACTGTAGCATTATGCATATATGCATGTGTAAATCAGTCGTGTTTATTGCTTAGTATCATGGATGTACTTTGGGGTACGGAATCAAAAACGTACCAAAATATTTTAGTACTTGCAAAAAACAAAAAAACGATAAAGACTTTTTGACACAATGTAGGGAAGGTGCAAACATTTTTCTAGCGGGTCATCCTCAGTCGAAAGTTTTTTAGGATTTATCTTAGAAGACAACCCCCCCCCTCTCTCTCATGCTCTACTATGCATCCGCTAATAACGGGAATCTAAAAATTTTGTTCGACCAAAAGATGTTTCATTAATTATCTTATTTCTCTTTATTTGTTCGTCGAATGAGCGAAAGTGTGAAACTTTACAATTTACAATCATGGCATTCCTAGGGATGGTGCCACTCAAAGCAATAACTCGGGGTGTTGTCAACTCAAGTATTTTTTCGCGCTAAAAAATATTGGCTAAAATCACTGAAAAATAAAACTGAATGCTAAATTTTTTAGATCTTTTTGTTATGCGACAGATTCACTAAATTTATCTTTTGTACGAAATCTGAAGGGAATATTTTTCCATGTATGTTCCTACCAAGTAAAATTCCTTTCTAGAGGATTTACATGTTATAAGACAACAAATCATACTTTCATCAATAGTTGAAAGTTTTTTTTTTTAAGGAGAAAAACAAGCTTCTAGCCTCTAACCTACACTGTTCATTTCCAACCACTTCTGTCTATCGTACTAACAGATCGTTTTGTGTGTAAAAGGGTGGATGAGCTCCAAACAAAAAAATGCCTCAGCTATCAATACTTTGAAATAAGAGGAAGTTATCACGAGGTCTTATTCAAAATGCAAGAAGATGCTGTCAAAAATGATTTGATTGGATCGATTAGATAAATAATGAAATAAATGCAGCTTGTGATGAAGTGGATGTTGGAGAAGAAAATAGCAGTCGCACTGCAGGCGTTGAAAAAGAAATTGGATACCTTTCTAATGTTCAGAAAGATTCAGTTGAAATGGCCGCTGCATCAAGTCTTAGTCTGTTGGTGTTGATTCTGTTGGTGATTCAGCTTCAGCCATTTCACGATTGCAAGCTGCACTGTCCCAAATTCATCAAAA
Organism: Thysanoteuthis rhombus; assembly: GCA_963457665.1. Classification (NCBI taxonomy): domain Eukaryota; kingdom Metazoa; phylum Mollusca; class Cephalopoda; order Oegopsida; family Thysanoteuthidae; genus Thysanoteuthis; species Thysanoteuthis major. The sequence continues at coordinate 14,359,413 of OY735206.1, read as the reverse complement.
AAATATTTGAATTTCCAAGTGCAATTTTAAACTTTCGTAAGCAATGTACATTCAAAAAGGCGTTTTTTTCTTTTGAGTTACTTGCCTCCCAACTGATTGACCAACTTACCCTTGAAGAGGACAATTATGATATTGCTATCGACTTATTCGCAGGAAACAAGATCTTATTTGTTAGAACTTGAAACATTCTATTACTCGGAGAATATACACCAGGCTTTGAATTGATTAGCCACATCACATTTTCTATATCGCCTTGTGCTCTTCAAAGAAAATTGGCCAATAAAGTTAGGATCAATTATCTTACAATTTAACAAATTTTGATAAGTACAATGGTTTCATATTGCAAACTTTGTAAAACTAATGGGCATTCCATACATTGCTGCTCAAAATATCCTTCAATAAAATAATTCATCAATGATTGTCTTGGTAAATGCAAACATCTTGGCATTAATGCTTCTTTAACTAATTTAAGACCTTCTGGCTTTTGGATACCAAAAGTAAGACAAGCTGTGAAAAATGCGATATCAAAATATACCATATAGAAAAAAATTCAACAATATAGCATTGAAAGAGCCTCAAATTACAAACCTGCCTAATCATCGAGTTATTTTTGTCAAGCCGGTTCGACGAACAGGCACTGATTCTACTCGGCATGTTTGAGTTGAAAAGGAAAGAGGTTAAAAGAAAATGTATTCGCTGATATTTACTTGGCTAAGGCAAGTATTGAGGTTTATAAATGTGTTGCTTGCTGAAGACACCGGCATTATTAATAAGATTATCTATTAGTAAGATTCACTATTTATAAGATTCACAAATATATGTGAAATACCTTCTCACATTTACAGTGATAATGCTAAATCATCCTTTGTTGCACTGGGGTATGATATTGTAGAGCACCATGTGGAACCCTATGATTTTGCAAAAAAAAAAATCGAAAATCAAAATGTCTATATATTCTCCATGGGTATGGAATACTTTGGAGCACATAGTTAGAGATGTAAAATCATAATTTTATAAAACTATTGGACGTTTCAAAATGAAATACTTTATCCTTTTGACTGCAATTTCTGACATTCAAAATGCTATGAATAGAAGACCTCTTCCATGTAGATGTTCAACAGAAAATAATCTTCGAATAATAACCCAAAATTGCTTTTTGTGTCCAAATGTTAATTATGAACTTTTTTGTAAAAACAAATGTACAAAATGTACAGGAGAGTGGTCCTCCTTCGAGTTCAGATCTTGTCAATACCTTTGAAATTCGTTCTGAAAAGCTAGAAAGATTTCCAAGTTTGAGAGAGCAATGCAAGGCCTTGCATGAAGATCAAAGCGAATCCATCCTTATTGGCTGCTTGGTAGAGTGGTTTATTCGAGCCGATAATAAAATTTGTTAAGAAGACTGACTTCTTCCAGCACATTTTATGGCTTTGGATAGCAGTTCAAAACTGCTCCAACTTTTTTAAAAATATTCCTCCGTAAAAACTTCGCTTTCATTAGTTACCCAAGGACCAAATGATCTTTTCTGGGGCGCTGATAATTTTCCCATGTGAGAAATCGTCATCAATCAATCAAGCACTTGGAAACACCAGCCCATTAAAATCGGAATTGACCTCTCGGGCGCTAAGCGATTATATGGACGCTAGATCCTTCACAAAGTCGACTGGGTCAAATATCTGAACTTCCCATCAACTGTCTAAGAGATTTTTCAGATATCTCCGTGTGAGAACACTATGTCGGCACTCTGCGAAGATTAGACGAAAAGGTTGATGAGCTTCATATACCGATGCGCTCTTCCCTATTCTATAACAGTGCTTGGAGAATTTGCTACATATTTTTCTGGAAAAAGTGTATTACAGATGGCGTTATTTGATTTAGGTGCTAGTATTATCAGTGAAGATTTTTGCATAGTTCATTATCTAAATTTCTTTCTTTTAAATAAGCCTTATACTAAAATCGAAGTCTGACAACAAAGAATGCGAATGTTATTTTCAAAGCATCGAGAAATCAACAGTTCTTTAACGGATACAATTGAAAAGTGATTATTTGTTTATTTATCTATTATTTAATTAGAGACAGGAGACACTTTTTGAAAATAAAAAAAGATTGATATCATTTTCGAAGTTCTGAGAAAACAATAATTTTCCTATTGAATGTAATGAAGATATTTTAAAAAATTGACGGCTTTTCAAAGTCAACATAACAAATCCATCAGCTCTAACCTCTTGGTTTCCTCGGCATTGGAATTGATTGGTTGGTTTGTAATGTATTGTGTGTTTCTTGGAGTGCAGCAACGAGTACGTGTTAAACAGATACACACACAGGAAGCTTTGTTCTGTGTAATGGAGACCATCATAATCGACCTCAAGGGATAACCACAACAATGATACCAAAATCTCAAGTGTTTAAACTCCATTTAAGATCTTTGCCTTTGATATTTCTCATCATAACAGAGAGAGAGACAGACAGACAGACAGACAGAGAGAGAGAGAGAGAGTTGATAAGAGAGAAATCTTGACTTTGAACATATTGAATATTCTGCCGGCCTCGGTTCCGCATATGATCTCGGGGGACTCATGTTGTGAGACACGATGTCCATCGGTTGTCCGCCATTCTTACATCATGGCCAGCCTACTGCCTTTTGAGTTTTTTAATGGATTCTATGATGTCTCTGACTCTTGTCTTTTCCCGGATGTACTGTGCTGTCTTGTGGTCTCTCCAGCATAATTCTTTGATGTGCACGTTGTATGGTTCTCAGTTTGCAGATCTGTCTCTTGGTTAGGTTCCATGTTTCGGCTCCATAAGTGACTATTGGGAGGATGCATTGGTTATACACCCTTCTTTTTAGGATTAATGGGATCTTCTTATTCTTGAAGGTTGAGCTTGCTCTGCTAAAGGCTTGCCATCCTAGTGTGATTCTTCGCTTGATTTCTTCTTCTTTTGAGGGTCTCATGGAGATTTGTTGTCCTAAGTAGATGTAGTGATCTACTTTCTCCAGTTCTGTGTCCTTGATTTTGATCTTAGTGTTTTTATCTCCGATGTGGTTGTTGCATATGATCTTTGTCATGTTGAAGTTCATGTGTAGGCCATCTTTCTTGCTCTCTTCATTTAGGTCATCTATCATTAGTTGGAGGTCGTGTAGGTTCTCTGCAAAAAGGGCAATGTCGTCTGCAAATCTGAGGTTGCTCAGGTACTCACCATCTATTCTAATTTCTTTACTCTCCCAGTCTATTCTTCTGGAGATCATCTCGAGGCAGGCTTTGAAGAGTTTGGGTGAGCTGGTATCATCTTGTCTTACTCCTTTCTGGAGCTGAAAAGGGTCCGAGTATAAAGTAGCTGCTGTGATTATATATATGTTTCAATACTTCGACATATACTGGATCTACACTTGTAGAGTGATGGCCTTCATGACCTTAGGGATTTCTACTGAGTCGAAGGCCCTTTTGAAGTCGATAAATGCTACGGCAAGTGGTAGTTTATACTTTGCTGCTTTCTCTTTCAGCTGATTTATCGAATGCCGGTGGTCCACGGTCAAGTACCTTCTTCTGAAGCCAGCTTGCTCTCGTGGTTGGTTTTCATCAAGTGTTTTTGTGATTCGGTTAGTGATGATCTCTGTGAAAATCCTACTACCCTCCGGTCAGGTCATTTCTGGCATTTTCTCAAAAGGTCCACTTGAGCGTTTATCTACTGCAAGTTCTCTGTTTTCTTTCATCAAAATTCTGTCCGCCATTTCCAACAAAACAAAGGAAATATTTCCTTTCTTTTAACAGAAATAATAATGTTCAATTATTTCCTACAGGCTAATATTTTAATGCGTAAGTCTTTCCAAATAACGTTATACAATTGTATAGGCGCCTCTGACTAAGCGTAAATATTGTTGTATTTATATCTAACCATATAATGAGCTTACACGTTTTTTTTGTTTTTTTTCTGCTTGTCTTTTTCTGTGTTGATTTGCCCACACGGGATGCACTGCCTGCGTTTTACACATCCAAAAAAAAGTCTGTTTAAAAAAAAAAACCCAAAACTTCAAAAATTCATCTAAGTCTCCAAAGGAAAATTAACATTAGGGTAAGTTTTTATCATTACTTTTTACATATGTGAACTGTTTAATTACCTTAAAAACGTTCACGGATCATCAAGTTTATGCTCTCAAAAGAATTGATCCTACAATAATTTCATCATGGATTTTATCATTTTTATATTCAAAACTATAGGCTGCTTGAATTACTTGAGTATTTTTGTTATTCATAATGCTTATTTGATTTGTTTATTTCGGAATATTTTTCTACATAAATAACCTTTAGTAGTCAACTGCAACGCAATTCAATTAGCTATAAATACTATTTTTATTTCTCTTTATGGAAACATTCCAGTTATAGCTATAGTGTGTGTGTGTGTGTGTGTGTGTGTGAGAGAGAGAGAGAGAGAGAGAGAGAGAGAGAGAGAGAGAGAGAGAGAGAGAGAGAGAGAGAGAGAGAGAGAGAGTCATGATATAAATGGAGTTCTGTGTAGCAACAAGATGGTGTAGTAGTGAAGGACAAAGGATTTCGTTTCCATGTGTTTGGTTCTTTCCACTGCCCGCCGACGTCAATGGATATGTTGAAGGAGGAAAGGAAGTGATAGTCGCCGTGACAAAATGGAGAATATGCACGCCAAGTATGAGTGTGGACGAGGGTAATAAACAGAATAGGAACGAGTGTAATGAAGACATTCGAATATTCAGACAAAAAAATAGAACATACATTTAATGAAGAGACAATTATAACAATATAAAACTGAAAGAAATACATGTAAGGAATTATTAATGCGATCGATCGTAAAGAGAAGGGACCTGTTTAGTTAACAGATACATACACAAATACACATTAGTTAATAGATACATCGGATAGGAGAAGAGAAAGAGAGAAGAAAGCTTCGAAGCGAAAGGTTATAGCTCTGTGTCAAATAGTTTTAGTTGTCGTCGTGCGTTAATGAAGCGGGTGACTGAAATGCTTTGAATCCATAGAGCTTGGAGAAGACCAACGAATGGTTATGGAGACCACTTATCTGCGGTATGCCAATCTGCCAAGTTGTGGGTGGTGTATTTGTGATTGCATATGAGCAACTTGGGGGCCATTCTCAGATACTGAAAAATGTACGACAGACAGACTATTCTAATCACAGAAAACACGTGGGTTCAGACCATGTGCGTCTCCGGAAGTAAGGTGTATTTTTCAAGACTGATAATTGTCACTATTATATAGTAAAGGCTTCGCCTTTTCATCCTCAAGAGATGGAGGTGGATACGCATTTTGTACTAGAGAAGAGGACACGATTGAGAGGCTGAGCGTATGAAAGATACCTCCACATTGGTCACAGAGGGGAAAAACGGTAAAGTTTGGATCATAGACAAAGGAAGAAAGACTAAGTCACTGGCTGAGACAGCTGGGGCAAATGAGCGAGTGGACACGAGTGTTCAGAGCTTTTACAGGAGGAAGTGACGTTTTGTATATTTTGCTAAATTTAGGGCTTCGTTGCTAAAGCTAATATTTGATAATTTCCATATTTTGTTTTAACTAAAGATAAAGAGCTGTTACATAGCTACAGTATTTTATTTTCGATAAATCAAGTGCAATTTCTATTTTTTAAAATTCAAATTCTCAACTCAAATGTAGCTGTTAAGTGGAAACATTTTTTTTATAATAAAAATATCGCTTTATCATTTTATTTAAAAGAATTGTATTTATGGCTGAGATTTGGTTTGGTTACAATTTAATATTTTTCAACTAGCATATACCCGTGAAAATGACGGGATAATCTATGTATGGACTCAAGTATTTTTATTTTAAGTTATATTTTAAGTCACCACTAAACTGCTTAAAATGGTGTTAATTTGAATAAAAATCAAAAACTGTACCAAAAGAAATGATGGTATATGACGAAGAAATAGATAACATCCACGATTCTGTTGTATATTTAAACAGAAAGAAAAAATACACTAATTCCTACGTTGAAAGAAACATAGTGTAGCAGGAAAATCTTGTAATTCTAACGAAAGAAGAATAAATTGTATTTTATACATTGAATATTGTGTCAATGAAAAAAAAGTATAAACTGTCACATGATACTACAAAATTTAGGAATATTTCATAATACATGTTTACGTAAGAAAAGGTGTAATAAACGAAGTGAAAAGGTATTTTACAAACTTCTGTAAATAAAAAGTTCAAAGATGTGAAAAGTGCAAATGAAATCTTATCTCAAGGTTCCGATTTTTGAAAAAATAAACAGTAATAAAAGAAGAGGAAAATGTATTTTTTATATTTTTAAACATAGTATTAGTTTTTTTTAATATATAAATAAACAGTTTACAAATGCAAAACATGATATTAAAATCTTAACTCAACGTAGGAAACTTTTCTTAAAAACCAGCTTCTGTTGACCATATTTATCGTCATGGCAACAGAGGTCTTGACAACTATTTTTTTTTCACAATGAATTTGATTTTATTTCTTCTAAAAACGTTACCGACAAATCTCATTTTAATTCTTGACTGATTTTGTTTGATTCTATGAGAGCAATTATTATCAATTTTATAAGATAAACCTCAACTGATATCAGGTGACATAAAATTGCATAAAATATTTTCTTGGCTAGAAATATAGATAATTCTTTGGAATAAGTTCATCAAAACTTCATGTAGATATCGTGTAAGGGAGATATACGCTACACACGATTAGCTGCTGCTTGGCCATTTTGAATGAATGAAAGTGGCTAGATTTTCCTACCGTTGGATCTTACGTTATCCTTGATCTTAGAATACCGTTTACTTTAGAGTCAATATGGCATGTAGTTGGTGTTAAGCTCAGTTGGCTATCTTTGCAAATCATGTAGACATCTTGATAAGGGCCAAAGTGGGTAAAAAAAGTGGGCAGATTTAAAGAAAAAAAGGATTATTGGATAGATTGATTGCCAGGTAAAAGTGTAATTTAATTTCCTCTGCGTTGAGATCCATTTTAAAAGTGACTGAGAAAGTTCACCCTTCAAGTACAAGAAAATCCGATTAGTCCTACAAAGAAAAGTATAAAACCAATGCATCCTACTGATAATCACCTATGGAATCTGACCAAGAAACTGGCCTACAAACTGAGAACCATGCAATGTGTACATGATAGAATTATACCCAACATCACATGGAGAGCCCACAAAACAGCACAGTATATCAAGGGAAAACAGGAGTCCAAGACATCATAGAAACCATAAGGAAACTCAAAAAATGGCAATGAACTGGCCATGTTGTAAGAATCGCCAACAACCGATGGACATCACAAATCACAACATGGATCCTAACTGAAGCCAGCAGGATATGAGATGGCAAGATGAGCTGGACAGGTTCAGAAAATATTGGTTCTACGACGCCCACAATAAAGGTGGACAATAAAAGAATAATGATGATGATGAATAGATAGGTGCTTAGCTAAAAGAAAATGGCAGTAACATAATTGATTCACCTGGTATTCAAAAGTATCAATATGGTTAGAATGAAAGTGTAATGAAGGAATGCCTAATGAATAAAAGACAGCTTCGTTCTGTAAGTAGACAATGGAACAACACTGAAGAGACCTTCCCAGTGCGCAACCTTGATGAAAAGCCTAGGGATCCCATTGCTACAGGCCAGATCCCATCCCGTCTCAAAAAATATACCCGGGTTAAAGTGGACTAGCCTCTTCTACATCCCGCGTATACAGGGCTAGTCCTCTTTACACATCGGAGTATGAAACTGGCTAGTCTATTCCATACTTGCTAGGGTAGATTATACTCACTTTATCATTTGTTGACTTCACGAACGTCTTTGGAAAAAATCTAAAACAAGAGATAGATCAGGTATATATAAAAGTCTTGCAGCATATCTACTAACACAGCAATTTATCTTTCAGGGTATATAGACTCTTTCGGCTTGAAAACGGGGTAAGACAAGGCGATACTAACTCATCCAAACCTTTCACAACCTGCCTTAAGATGATCTTCCAAAATCTAGTCTGCAGAAACAAAGGAATCAGAATAGGCGGCGAGTACATAAATAACCTTAGATTTGCTGACGACATCGTCCTCTTTGCTGAGAACCTTCTTGATCTCCAAAGAATGCCAGATGAACTGAATTGAGACAATGGAAAAGTAGGCCTTTGCATGAACTTCAAATGTCATGTACAATAAATAAGTAGAGGACAAAGACAACCAGCAGAAAAGAAAAAGAGGAACTGGAGAAAGTTGACAAGTACATCTAACTCGGATAGGGAATTTCAAAGAAATCTTTGGAAGAAGAAAAATTCAACCATAAAATTATTCCAAGTAGGTAAACTTCCGGTACAGACAGTTAAAACTTCAAGTAAAAGAAAATTCCATTAATCTTCAAAGGAAAGACCTACAACCAATGCATCTTTTCGATAGTAACCTATGGGGCTGAAAAATGAGAACTTGCCAGAGGTTGAGAAGCATGCCACATGCACAAAAGAGAATCATGGTCAATGAGGAAATAGAGGGGTCAGAGATTTCATAGACACTATTGAAAAACAAAAAAGAATCTGAGTCAATGTGGAAATACAGGGGTTAGATATTTCATGAAAAACTATTGGTAAACGAAAATAGAATCATGGTCAATGAAGAATATAGGGGTCAGAGATATCATAAAAAATTAGTAGAAAACAAAAAGAGAATCATGGTCAACGACAAAATAAAGGGGTCACGGATACCATAGAAATTATTGAAAAACAGAAAGAGAATTATGCTCAATGAGGAGATAAAGGGGTCAGAGATGTCATACTATCAGAAAACAAAACAAATCATGGCCAATGAGGAAATACAGGGGTCAGAGATGTTATAGAAACTATTAAAAAACAAAAAGAAATAATGGTCAATGAGGAAATACAGGGTTGGAGATTTGATAGTTCTATCAGAAAACAAAAAAAGAATCATAGTCAATAAGGAAATATAGGGGTTAGAGATTTCTTAAAAACTATTAAAAAACTAAAAACAATCACAGTGAATAAGAAAAAGGATTCGAGATTCCATAGGAACTATAAAAAAAAAAGAAGAGTATCATGGCCAACGAGGTAATACAGGAGTCAGAGATTTCATAGAAACTATTAGAAAACAAAAAGAGAATCATGGTTCATGACGGAAAAAGGGTTTAGAGATTTCATAAGAAACTATTAGTAAAAAATAGAATCATGGTCAATGAAGAAATACAGGGGTCACAGATATCGTAGAAACTTTTAGAAAACAAAAAAGAATCATTGTGAATGAAGAAATACAGGGGTAAGACATCTCATAAGAAATATCAGAAAAAAAAAGAATCATGGTCAATGAAGAATTACAGGGGTCTGTGATATCTTAGAAACTATCGAAAAACAAAAAAGAATCATGGTCAATGAAGAATTACAGGGGTCTGTGACATCTTAGAAACTATCGAAAAACAAAAAAGAATCATGGTCAATGAGGAAATATAAGGGTCATAGATTTCATAGAAACTATTAGTAAAAAAAAAGTAATGGTCAATGAAGAAACACAGGGATGAGAGATTTCATAGAAACTATTGAAAAACACAAAAGAAAATCATTATCAATGAAGGAATACAGGGGTCAGAGATTTCATAGAAAATATTACATGAAAAAAAAATCATGGTCAGTGAGTAAATACAGGGGTCAGTGATTTCTTAGAGACTTTCAGAAAACAAGAAAAGAATTATATGCAATCAGGAAATTCAGGAGTTAGAGATTTCACAGAAATTATTAGAAAACAAAAAAGAAATGAGGTAAATAATGAAGTACACGGGTCAGAGATTTTGTAATAACTATCAGAAAACAAAAAGAGAACTATGGTCTATGAGAAAATACAGGGGACAGAGATATCATAGAAACTATTAGAAAAGAAATATGGTCAATGAAGAAATACGGGGGTCAGAGATATTATAGAAACCTTTACAAAACTAAAAAAGAATCATTATTGAAGGGGAAATGAAGGGGTCAGAGATTTCATAGAAATTATTAAAAACAAAAAGAGAATTGTGGTCAATGAGATGATACAGGGGTTAGAGATATTATATAAAACATTCAGATATTAGAAAACATAAAAAGAATCATAGTCAATGAGGAGATACAGGGGTCAGAGATTTCATAGAATCTATTGGAAAAAGGAAAGAGAATCATACTGAATGGGAGATTATGGGGCCCTGAAATATCATAGAATCTATCAGAAAACAAAAAAAAAATCATGGTCAATGAGGAAATACTGGGGTCAGAGATATTATAGAAACTTTCAGAAAATAGAAGAATCATGGTGAATGAAGAAATACCGGGGTTAGAGTTTTCATAGAAATTATCAGAAAAAAAAGAGAGAATCATGGTCGATGAGAAAATACAGGGGTGAGCGATTTCATAGAAACAATTAAAAAACAAGTTGCAAGAATGGCAGACCACTACTGCACCTATTGACTCACAACATGGATCCCATGTGATCATGTGTGAAAATATAGCTTGTAAAATAGGATATGGCATGACAAACTTTTTGTCCATTAAACTGAGGATCTACCCTACACATATGTTTTCATTGAAATTAATTTTGAAACCAAACACCAACCTAACTTGATTTTGACCCCACAGGGGAAAGAAATTATCATCCTGTCAAACTTAAAAGTAAAAATATCTTCCCCTTCGATTTTTGCCTCTAAAAGTGAAAAAAGTCCTTCCTATCCTTTTTGACTGTGAAAGATAAGGGTGAAAAATAATTTCCTTCGATTTTGAACCCCGAGAGACTTTTTGTCTCCTCCCTCAATTTTGCGCACCAAAAGTTAAAAAAAACAAACAAAAAAACATCCATTTTGACCCCTAAAAGTAAGAAAAAAATCCCTTGTATGTCAAAATCCTTAGAAGTGAAAAAAAACAGCATTTTGACCATCAAAAGTTTTTTTAAAAATTCCATATGATACTGAGCCTTAAATATAAAAAAAATACCTTTGATTTCGACCCTTAAAAGTTGGAGAAAAAATCCTCCTTTTGATTTGGACCCCTAGATATGATAAAAAAAAAAATACCTACCCATTTTAACACCTAAAAGTGAAAAACTTTCCCTGTCAATTTTGACCTTTATATGTGAAAAAAAGTTTTTTTTTACAATTTTGACCACTATAAGTAGGGGGAAAATAATTTTGACCCCTATAAGTAGGGCGAAAATAATCTTGTCGATTTTGTCCCTTAAGAGTGAAAAAAAATCCCCCACCCCCATTTTGATCCATAAAGTTTTTTTCCAGAATTCCCCATGGATTTCAACCCTTAAAAATGAAGAAATACTCTTTTCAATTTTGATTCTTAAAACAGAAAAAATTCCTCCCTAGATTTTGACCCCTAAAATTGAAAACGATCCCCCCCCCCCCAACCCAATTTGGTCCCAAAATAAAAAATAAAAAAATTCACTTCTATTTCACCCTCAAAGAATTAAAAAAAATCTCTCCCTCACATTTTTTCGCTTTTGGGGGTCTATAAAAGTACCCCCCCTCCCATTTTGAATTATTGATGACGTGAAAAATATGGTCTCTCTCTCTCTCTCACACACACACACACATTCTGTGGCTTTGTCTCCCTCTCTCCCCTATTTCTCTCTTAGCTTTCATTTTCTCTTCCCCTCTTTCTTTATTTCATTTTCTTTCTTTTGCTCTTATATTTTCTCTCCCGTCCTCTTTCTTTTGCTTTCTTTCTCTTTCTCCATGATTTTGACCTCTAAAAATGAAAAAAATATCCTCTCTTGAGAAAAAAAAAGAGGAGGAGAAAGAAATTCTATCTTCTCCAATTTCAACCTCGAGAAAAGGAAAGAAAAAAGAAATTCCCCCTAGAATTTGCCCTTGTTGATTTCAACCCATAAAAGTGAAAAATGAATATTCCCTCTATGTGATCAATTTCTGACCCCCACCCAAAATTGCGTATTACATCAAAATATGTACCAATGAAAACACCATTATTAGAAATATCCATGGGGTCAGTGACAGAATACAACAGCAAAAAAATCAAACAAAAAAAAGTCTCTCAGAATATTCAGCCCACTCTCTGCAATTTCCGAAAGAATCTTGCATCAGCAAATTCAATATACCTTGGCCAACACTCTGAAATTTCATAACCAAGATGAATGTACAAAGTCAGAGGTGATGGCAACTGTTACTCTTGATCTATCAGTCATATACTCATACGATCAGAAGAGATCATGGTATTATCTGTAACTGAGTCATACAGCACATGAGAACTGACCACAAAGCTCCAGTGCAACCTGAACTATAAAGTTAATGATTATGTAACTGCCTCTGAAATATCACATGCGCAACGTATACCTGGGTGATGGCCGCAGCCAGTTTGGGGCATTGTAGTTAATGCCCAAATTGGCCAGTCACTGCAGTTGCTGACTTATTCTGCTAGCTTTCGTCTGGAAAGTTTGACAGATCATGCGTGATGTGTCAGAGCATTTCAATATAGCAATCAGTGTTAATTAGCTCATGATTCATTGTAGTTTCCCATAATAGGGGGTTCCTAGTGAGTGAGTGAAGAAGAGTAGTAATGGCTGTTGGTATCCGTAGTGACTTGATGGTGTAGTTGTTGAGGACAAAGGATTTTGTCTCTACATGTTCAATATTCAGTGCCACCGGCCGACTTAACTGGAAGTGTTGGAGGAGGATGGTGGACGACAGTCGCCACAAGAAAAAGGAGAATTTAGATGTGCCAAGTATGGATGTGATCGTGAAGATTAAAGAGAGTTTGTAATTGTAATAACAACACATACGAATGAACAAATATGACGTACATTTGATAATGAGAGAATCATGACTACATATAGTGCTGAAAAAATGCATATGAAGATATATTAATAAAATCAATCATGCAGAGGCCTGTTAAGTTTTTTATTACTATGAACCATCTTTATAGTGAAGGAGTGAGATAGTTACATGGTTAAATAGAAAGGACATCGTATCTGATAGAAGGGACATACAGTAAAAACTTGCAGCTAAGCAGAAGAAGAAGATAGAAGATAGCTTCTAAGCAACAGGTAGAAGCTTTGTGTCTAGTAGTAGAAGTTGTGCATAAATGAAGCGGAGCTAACTAAGATAGTTTGAATCCAAGGGGCTTGAAGGAAACCAAAAAATCATTTTTGAGACCCATTATCACTGGCATGCCTAACTGCCACATTGTGGGCGATGAATTTGTGAGCATGTGAGTGACTTAAGGGCATTTCTCAGACTCTGGAAAACACACAATGGACAGATAATTTAAGTTGCAGAAAACGCATGGGGTTTAACCCACGTGTATTTCTTAAAGTAAGGAGAACTAAAAGACAGATAATTTTCACTGTTGTGTAGTATATATATTGCCACTTTATTCATTAGAAATGGAGAAGTGAATATGCGTTTTTGAGTTAGAAAAGACACAATTGTGTAGCTGAGTTCATATCAGCCAGGAGACTGGCGAAATGATACTGATCCTAAAGAGAAGGGAGAAAAAGAGGGGAAGAGAAAATAACTGACCAAGGAAGTCGGGGCAAATAATAGCAACACATGCTTTCAGAGCTTTATTACAGTAACTAACAGAAGTGACGTTTTCTATGTGCGGCTATAATTAAGGTTTCATAGCTAAAGCTAACATTTTTTCATAAATTATTTTAACTAAAAATATAAAAGCCACTATACCTTTTTCATGCTGATCTTCCGTAGTTGTCTCAAATAAAATCATTTTTTATCCTTTTTTACTTTTAAATCGTAAAAAGATTTTCAAACCTTTTTAATTCTAATTATTTTTTGCAGTATAAAAAAAATATTTTGAAATAATGACTATCCATATGCTCATGTACAGAACAAATTTAAAAAACATTTTTTGCAAAAAGGTTTCCATCCACAATGTAAATTTGGAGATGATTGTAATCATTCTTTTCAATTATTTCTTCAAATCCAGCAGCATCTCCATTAGCATTCTCTACTTCTGTTATTCTAACATTTTTCATTCCTGGTCTAGATTCAAAGTTTCTAAACCACCTCTTTCTCAAGATTAATGTTACATTGTCCATTTTATATTTCATTGTTGACACACAGACATTGGTCCAGAGTGTAAGATGATTTTAATAAAAAAATGAAACAAAAACATCAGTATCTTTATTTCAATATCACGTAAATCAAATTTATGCAGCTTACATACAGGAATGGTTGTAAATAATTTGAACATATTATTCAAATCTTGCATTGAACAGAACTGCTTCAATCAAGGGATGTCTGTTATTTGCACTCTATCAGTTTGCAACAGCTATCAAGTGATTAAAAGTGTGTCCTGTTTATAAGATCGTGTAATCAGTGTGTGCAATAGAATTAGAATTCAATATGGTATCGTTGATTACTTTGTGCGTTTGAGAGTAGGGATATAATGAAACATTGACGTACAGACTTATTATTCATGATTCTGTATTGCATTTTAACTGTTTCTGTTATTGGAAAAAAAAATTATTTGATTGACTAGTGTTAATTGGCTGTGAATTATTTGTTTATACAAACCTAAGCTCACTTCTAATACAATTTACAACATAACATACTATAGTGGGTCAGTGTAAAGTTGAGTGATACAGAACAACATGGAGTGGTTTGAACAGATGCTTTGGGGAGCTAAGCAAATGTACTTAACTGAGAGGGTAGATTACTTTGTCTTTTATGTGTAGGTGAATGTGCATTTTTGTGTGCATATATATGTTTGTTTTTCAGCATTTGTGGCTGTGAGTGCAAATATAGAGAGAATTATAGATCCAAACACATGTACACATACAGACACAGAGGAAGAGAAATGAAAAAAGAAAAAGAAAGAGAGAGCAAAAATGTAACTAAAAGGTAAACAAATGTGCAGATTATTGCAGGATTGGAAGGGAGATGATGCTAAATGATAAACTGATGCCGATAAGTATTGATTGTGATGTTGGTAGCTGCACTTGCTTTATAACAATTTCAGATGTTTTATTCTGTAAATTCTAGTGTCTTTTTTCTTTAGTATTAAAAAATTCACTGTATGTCAAATGAGAAAGCGAATTCTTTTGTCATGAAATATTCAAATTTTTTACCGTCACTTCCCTGCATGCAAATAGATAAAAAAAAACATGAAATAGTCAGTGTATAAGGGAAAGGTCAATGCAACTGAGGGCATCGCATGTTCAACATGAAGGTTGCTTTTAACCAAGAAAAAATTTATAATTAACATCACCTTTCTCCATCCATGTTGACCTCTAAACTATTTTAAAGTTCACCAAATAAATGTATATGGTTTCAAAATTAGATAATTGTGTATATGGGTACAGATAATCCATAGTTTAATGATGGAAAAAATTCTACATTATCTCTTTCCTTGTCAAAGCACTTGATTTAGTGGTGAATGTAAATCATAGATTGAATACAATGGAAATTTCAGTTACAAAAAATAGGTAGATAGATGGAGAATTGAATATATATATACATATGTTGATGAAAATGATGATTGGAAAGTGAAGAGAAAAACTCAAGAAATAAGTGTTACATCTCAAAATTTTTTATTATCTTTTTGGCATGTTTTGATGCATTTCTACGAGAGCCAGCTATCTTTTTCAGAGTAAAATATTTGCAGCAGTTTACAGAAAATGATTGCTGTTTACATGTTTTGATGCTGGAAAGAGAATAGGAATATTTCTGTTTAGTATGAGGGGGAGTGGAAGTGTTTGTATCTGTGTAGATGTAACATTAGTTTGAAATGAAACGAGTCCGTGAGAGGCGGGGCAGGAGTTTTTGGCTTGTCTTAGATAAGAAAGGCAGTGAGAGGAGAAAGTGAGGGGCTAAAATGGTCATTTCTCAGGGAGAGTGGGTTTTGTTATTTTTATTAGAGGATGGACAGGTGGTGTCTAGCATTTAATGGATTGGTGTTGGTATATGTGGGGCAGGGTGGAAGTAGCTACGTTGTTTTTATTCAGTCATTTTGGTTGATGGTAGGTGAGACTTCCTTTACTTTTCCTAATGGGATTATATGTGTGTGCTTGTAGAGTTTTTCAAATTGACTGTTGGCTATTAGTCAATACTTTGTATGTTGGTGTTGTAATTTACTTTATTTATGTGATTCTGTTTTAACCAAGCCCATCTCATCAAGAATATTCATGACTCCTTGATATACAGATGCATCGAAGCAGCCCTTATATCCCAATGCAATACAATAACACAAAGGTATGTTCCCTCTCAAACTGCAAACCCTCTAGATGCATAGATTTTGAAATTAAAAAAAATGTAAACAGCAATTTCTTTCTGTGAATCATTGCAAATATTATTATCTGAAAAAGATAGCTGACTCCTATTGAAATGTATCGAAATACACCCACGGAATGATTTAAAAAAATTGAGATGTAGCACCTATCTCTTGAGTTTTTCTATTCACCTGGCAATTGTCATTTTAATCAACATTCTGTCAGATCATTTTACATCCACAATACAAACATATATATATATAATAAACAATCAAAAAAAATGATTTGATTCCTGAAGCAGCTCCATTTTCTTTGATTGATTATTTTATATACGTAGTCTAGGCCAAATGATGATTTCACTGTGTAATAACGGGAGATTATTTCAAATGAGAGTTTCAATATGATATAACACAATTCATATTCAGTCTGTTGGATCATATATATATTCATCTATATTATATTATATATGTAGATTTATATTTAGATATTTATGATAATATACTTGCAGAGATATATGCCATTGTCCTGGGAGAAATAATTTCTAATTTGACAAGACCACCGTACGTTTCTTCCTACGAAACACCAAAAAATAGAAAAGCTTTTACACCAAGTGCTTCTGATCTATGCTGTTTGCTCACTGTCTTAGATTGACAGCCTCTGTTGAGTTGGATGCTTCATATCAATGAGACTTCTGTTACGATCTGAATTGGTCCATTTTTGGAAAAAGAAATAAAAGAAATATGTGAGTTCGTACAATACAGGTCAAAATGAGTGACTGATTCATTCAAATGCACTGATTACCACAGGATCTTGAAATTTATTTATATTCACATTGCTGAACTCAAGCAAGAATTAAGCAAACAATATTTCAATATTTACACCTGAAGATTTTAAGAATCAAAGTCAAGTTTCAGTGCTGTGTCACAAAACACTTTTTACTCTTCCCACTAAAATTCCAAACTCCCTTCCCCCCATATTCAAATTGTCCTGCATTTAGAATCATTGGTGTACACTATCATAAGTATTAAATCTATGGTTTTATCAATGATTTTGTGTAAGAACATCGTAATTAATTCAAAAAAATTGATACTCAGGGATACTATTATTTATCCTTATATTTTTATATTGATAAGACACTGTAGAAATTGTAGAATTATTAAAACATTTTTTTTAAGTACCAAGAGATATAGATTCTTTCAAGTTCTTATATTTGTATATCGTTAAGACATCGTTATGATAACATTTCACATAACAGAAATTTAGGAAAGTTCTTGAATGCTAAATATATGTTATTTCAATTTACACTTGAAGACAATTTTTACTCTGTTCATTTTCTAAAAATCTCTGATGCTATAGATTGTTCTCAGAGACAGGTTACATCAGATTTTTTCTAATCTATCATTTTAATATTGGCATAAATACTCTGATGATAAAATAATCTTTTATGCAAGTCTGAGTCACTTTTATTTATCAGGGGTGTTATGCAATTGAAAAATCATTTTTTTCAAGTATTTTTTTTTTCAATAGCAAACACTCAGTAATCAGTTTTAATGATTATCCTGCAATTTCAAATATTTTTTATACAAATTCATTGATAAAATCAGATTTAGCACTCATTTTAGTGGTTAAGACAAGTGATCCCTAGCCACTGATCTTTGAACTGGTACTGGGCTGCTAAGCATGTGCTACCAGACCACAATGAAATGATATGACATTGCAATAAAGTGAAAAACAAATTCATCTCCTCCATCTTGATATTAAATTCATTAGACATACCCTTTCAGAAACATAATTTAATGTATTAGTCACTTATAAGTGACATAGTTGACTTTGCACCTATATTGCAGCAACATTGGGCAGTCAATAAAAATATTGTCAAAATTGAACTGGACCATGATGCAAAAGGACAATCTGGGTTTTGACAAAATGACTGGTCACAAATAAAAATAAATCCTGTATTATAAATCAATCAAATTCAATTATTCTAAATTAAAATACTATTTTATTTATTTTTCAAAACTTTCCTCAATGCTTTTTGGTCTGTGACATTTACATCTTGTGACTTCATGACTTGCATTCCAGGAGAAAAACCATCAAAATAATAAATAGGAGAAAAATGAAGAAAGAAAAGAATAAAAGCAAAAAGAAGTAATATTTTTTGTATTTCACAAAAAAGGTGTGAGATTTTTTTTTACACTTGTGTTTCTTAACTTGAATCAAAGTGAAAGTTTTATTTCTATCTTCTAGAACATCCCATTTGCCAATGTTTTCAAGAAATATTGAGTCAGATTTTGTCGGGTACTTTTAGTCTCGTGGCTGAAATCAGTATCTCGCCTATTTTATTTGTTGGTTCACGGATCTTTGTATAAAGCTACAACTGTCATAGAATTGTCGTTTGGTGTCTATAATAGAGTGTTTGACCGGTAGTAGACTTTCAAAGATGTTGAAGTGTTGAAACATATATACAATCACGGCAGCTCATTCATCAGGCTACATAAAGACTCGGACCCCTTCCAGCTCCAGAAGGGAGTAAGACAAGGCGATACCAGCTCACCTAAACTCTTCACAGCCTGCCTCGAGATGATCTTCAGAAAGCTAGACTGGGAGAGTAAAGGAATTAAAATAGACGGCGAGTATCTGAGCAACCTCAGATTTGCAGACGACGTAGCCCTTTTTGCAGAGAACCTACACGACCTCCAACTAATGATAGATGAACTAAATGAAGAGAGCAAGAAAGTCGGCCTACATATGAACTTCAGCAAGACAAAGATCATGTGATCATGTCTTACCTGTGTGTTGCAGTCTCCAATGATGACATTGAAGTGTTTTCTGGTGTCTTAGAGTAGGGAGTTCAAGTCATCATAGAAGTTGTCAATTTCCTCTTGGGTTGATTGTGAAATGGGAGCATAGACTTGGATAGTATTGAGTTTGTACCTTTTTGAAAGTTGTATGGTGATGCTCGCTATTCATTTGGAGAATTTAATAATTATCAATGGAGATTTCGTATTGGACTGGAGTGAATAGAGAAATTTGTTAAAAAGACAAAAAATATCTCTGAACCAAAAACTATTCCCTGGAACCACCGCAAGAATTAATCAAGTCTTCCATGAAATATGACTAACCCATCGATGAAATTGCATTGGAATTCACAGAAAACTTCTAGAGATGTCATGTAGACAGACAGGAATGGATACAGAAATGTATATAGTATTGAAACAGAAAAAATATCTCTGAATCAAAAATGAATTCCTGGAGTCACCTTGGAATTCTTTTTCATCCTCTGCCTTACTCTCCCATGAAATTTCATTTAAATTCGTTCAGAACCTCCAGAGATGTAGTATACATTGTGAGGAATGAATACAGAAATGTTGAGAAGGAAAATATCTTAATCAAAAAGAAATTCACCTCAGAATTTAGTTACTCCATGCCCCACAAGTTTACAAAGTTCTATTGAAATTCATCAAAAACTTTTGCTGATATTGTTTAGACAGTCAGGAGCAAATGCAGAAATGTTTAAAAAAATTTTCATTTTTTCTGTATGAATATCTGTATTTAATCATGACTGTTCATATAATATCTCCAAAAGTTGTGAATGAATTTCAATGAAATTTTGTGGAAAGTTGTACCACAGGATGGATCCAGGGATTTTTTATTATAGTGTGTACTGCTGTATAAAAAAAACATCTCACAAAATATGTCTGCAAAAAGAACCTTTTACATCAACTTGAAAATTATACCTGCAGAATGTGGTAGACTTAGTATGTCATTGTGCACACCTGATACTACAAAAATTATAGAGAAACCTATTGTTTCAATTCCAGGGGGAGTAGGAGGAATCTTTGTCATAAAGCTAACTAATTTGACAGTCAATTAGGACACCATCTTAAGAAGTATACCTTTCAAGAAGTCAGAAAAATTTTGATATGTTATCAAACACACTGATGCTACAAAAAACATTGAAAAAGCTTGTCTAGAGTGAATAAAGAACAAGTAGTGGGTATTATATATTCAGCAGCCATCTTGGACATTATATTTAAAATTGTACACACCAGGCCATAAAAAATTGGCGATATATTTTTTTTACCATACTTAATTACCGTTCATAAAAATATCTTATTTGAAAGTTCTCAAAGGATACCCATAGAGCTACATTCCAACCTACACCACTGACCAAGTTGCTACGATTGCTTCTTAAATTAATGTTTTTAAAATTAATACAAACACAAAAATGAACCAAAAAACTTTGCAAGATCTCATCCTCAAAATGGATTATTTTGCAAGTGATATGCATGAATACAATCCACGGATACTACTTTTAATTCCTGGAAGCTGTACATTGAAATAGTCCAACTTTTGTTATTGTCTATAAAAGCTGAACGAGAATAGGACTGGCCACTTCATGTCAACAGTCTCCAAGAGATGATAGCCTTTATGGCTGTATATGATCATGTGAACTACACCTGATGTGGCACAGTGTATTATGTAGATATAATTCTTGATCAAACAATTCAACTCTTTGGTCATAGCACTGGCGATTTGGTATGCATATCAACTAATGATGTAGCACTTCCTGAAACCAAGAATGATCTCCTCATTTTTAAGAATAGCGGGAAAACTGGTGAAAAAAAAATTAGTCAAAGATTGGCTTGTGAAAAATCCAACTGCTTCTGTACAAGATAACTTGAAGTCAAATCAAAAACATTTTCAGCAATGCAATGACCATTCAGATTGAAAAAAGCTGACCAAGATTTCTTCAAGCATCTCTTTAGCGCTGCTATTAAAGCCAGAAATGTTGATTTTTCACAACTTCTTTGCTATAAGCTGACATCTGTTTCCACTTTCAGTTGCATCTTCTTATCAGAACTGATGGATGGCAAACATATCTGCACTGTTGCATGCATGAACTGTCAAAGCTTCAGGTCTTCAATATCTTATTTAGATTTTTGCCATTGAATAAAAATATGTGTCTTTAAATTTACTATTATAGCAAAACTTTGAATTGGAATTTCCATAAAGATGAACATCTAAAACAATTTAGTCAATTTATGTATATTACCCTGATTAATCATTTTGCTCCTTCATATTCTAATATTGTTTTAAGAAAGTTTCATTTTTTTGCAAAATGAATTGACTATTTTATGGAATTGCCCGTAGATCAAGAAATTTCATGAATTACACAATGAAATTAATTTATTGATATTGTTGAGGTCATCAAAAAATCATAATTTGCATATATTCATTGGCTCAAAGTAATTAAAATGTGACATTTTTGGTGTAAATCCATCAAACCAACTCGTTAACTTTGAGGCTTATTTTACGTAAGATTCAAACAAATCTTCTCAACAATTTATATAGATAATAAACCAATATAGCCTGAGTTTCTTGGAAAGTTTTGTGGTGATCCAAATGAAAATTTTCACAGCTGGTAACTAAATTTTTTAATGATCTTTTTAGCACGTTATTTTTGTCTCAATGGATAAATCATTGGGTTCTTTTTGCCAAAGAAACTGTATTCATTTTTGAATTGTAATTTTGCACATTTTGATGTATAACTAGTTTTTAGCTTAAATTTTACCCAAATGACAAGCAGTTATATAGATTCATATCGATGATGATAAAAATAAGATAAATATTTCATTAAAAGTTACTTTATTCAGTTTAATCATGGAAGGGCATTCCATAACATCAGCTTTGTGTGTATCTCTATGATATGCCAATTCAACTCAGATAATCTGTTCAGCAATAACAGGCCGGGCTTTGAGAATGAGATTTAGTTCTTTGAAAAGTTTGGAAAGGCTAGCTGGTAGCTAGCCTTTCCAAACTTTTACATTGTTGAAGCAATCAAACAATGTAGTTGCTCGTATTTGATGTTTTCTTCAATGTAAAGTAATGTTTTTGATCCATTTAATTTCTGAGTTATGAGGAATTCAGCAAAAGTTTTTGTTATTCTGTCAGGGTTGTTTTCAAATGTTGCATTCAGTTACATATTGTCTCTTGAAGATTTTGCCTTGAATTTATGATTGCAGCTATTAGCAACGATAGTTCAGCAATCGAATATCATTAATTCTTGCTCACTTATGTTTGTAAGTTTGTTTTTTTATCTGAAGAGAGCTTGTAAATATCTGTTGTCATTGTGTGTCATTCTTGTTATATAACTCAAGACCATATTCCATACCACAGTATAATTCGATAATCTTTGCTGCATCATGACATTTCCTTCAGGAGTTCAACCTCTGCTGATGATGTTTCAATATTCATGTATCTATAATTGACAATCTAGGAAGCTATTGTATTCATTGAACCATTTAATTGATCCTCCTGAAGTTTTAGATATATTTTCACAGATCATGTTGTGAGCATATTCCTACATGCAGGATACTCAGATTCAGGAAAAAAAAGAATCATTGTCAAGATAACCCTAACACACAAACACACACACATACATACATACATACATACACATCTATATATACATACATATATGTATGTATATATTAGAATGTATTAATGACCTATGAAATTCTTTATTATAGTTTCCTCAATGATGTTACTGTTATATGAGGGGTCAGAGTGCTTTAAGGAATATTTTATTGACAAATTTGAAAAGAGAAATTTGCAAATAAAAAGAGAATTTGCAAATATCTTTATAAGAGGTGCAGCACTCCAACTTTTGTCAGAATTTATTATTTTTTTTCAGTTTTGTAGTTAGTAAAGGGTACATGTTAAAATTAGCTGGTATTCAGTTAAATTAAATAACCACGTCTTTTTCAATCCATTACTTCCTACTCCTACATTCTAGACTTTTAAAGTTGAATCATTCAACTGATAAATGTTTGATTTTCATTTCATAAACTTCATCATAAAAATGATATTATATACCCATTCACCTATTTTGTTTACTGTATATTTTCAAATGAATGTTTTTCTTGAATATATTTTTCCATAAACACTTTCAATAAAAGCTTTTTTTATACACAAGTTATATACCAATAGCTGCAATTTCTATAAATTTCAAGATCCTGTCAATTAATATTAACAAGAACTAAATTTGAATATATCGCTCTCTTATTTTGTGCTGTATGTAGGCATATATGTATGTGTGGAAATGTAGATATCTGTGTATGTCTATATCTATGGCTATGTGTGTTTATGCATATATAGATGAAGTAATTCCCTGGATGTAACCTCTAGTGAAATCTATGTCTGACTGCCTGTAGTTTTTGGAGATTAGGTCAGTTATGTTGTTGATGTTTGAGCCTATAGCAAATTTTAATCCGAAGCTCAGGGCTTTAGTGATGCTGTTCTCATTGTCTGTAATTGTATAAAGAGGTAAGTTTTTCTAGTAGTCAGCAGTTTTGTGTTATTTGATTTGGTGACTGTTGAGAGTTGTGTGCCTGGGTGGTGCATTGAAGGCCACGTAGCAGTCTTGTGTTTTGAAACCCTGTAGCATTTTTTTTAGAAAGCAGGAGCTCATTAAAAAACCTTTAAGGATATTTTTGCTTGAAAAACATGGGAGCTTGGATGGAAGTTATTTGGAGGTAGCTGAAATACTGACCAAAAGAATAATAAAGAAAATGGGATGATTTAACAAAACTTGAATAGGTGAGTCTGTTAAAAGAGTAGAAAGAGAGTAGAAAAGAGAGTTTGGTAATAATGGAGGGGTAAACGGAAAAAAGAAAGTTGTTTTTTTTGCCTATGAAAGTAGTCACTGTTTCTATAACATGGAGATAAAGTCATGGACGGGCAACAAAGATTGAAAGGGACAAAGAAGAAAATGAGAAAATAATCTTAGTTTGGTATTAAACAAAGTTATTTGGCTCTAAAAATAAAGATTTGGAAAGAAAATAATCAGTCTACAATCCTCTACATGGGAATGATATAATATAGCATGAAATGGATTAAAAAATATATTTTAATCTATTTTTCCACAAAAAGTGTAATGATTTATTTCAAGTTACCTCATTATTTTAGTAATGAAGATATTTAATTTGGACCCAACAACATAAAAATTTAGTCTTGTGCTGCAAAAGAGGATTGAATTTTGGATTTTACACTTCCATTTTTATCATTGTGCAGAAAAGATTCTACACCTGTAAATAAATCACCATAGCCACAATCACATGAAAAAAAAACAAAAAAAATCATAGGCTAGAGGTATTCTCTAGCTCTGACAAACTTTTAAGAGTATAAATACATACACCAATACACAAGCACACATATATGTGCATGGAATAAAGAAAACTGTTCTGTTGGTTGACTTGCGATTCTAGTGGAGTCAAGTGACCACCAAGCCTTACCATATCCTAAAACTGGCATGAAAAAAAATTGAATTTTCTTTTCCTGAATATTCAATCAAAGAAAATCATAACCTAAATAAATGATGAATACTTATGTCAGTAAAAATGTTTTACTATAAAATGGAGTTAGGTAGCTTATTACAAATTAAGGAAGAAAAAAGAGGGGTGAAAAAAGTGTTAGATAGTTTACTCATGAGGTTGGGAGAGTGAGATGGAAGAAAAGGGAGTTAAGAAATTTTTCAATAGAGAAGAGAGGGCAATAAAGAAAGTTTGTTTACTGAGTGAATAGAAAGAGAGAGGTGGGAAAAAATAGTTGGTTCAATAAAAAGGAAGGAGTTGAGAGGGAAGACAAAGTAGTAAATAAAGTCTATTCATAAAAAGTAGGATTATTAGAAATGTTATTATGCTCAAGGTACCCTCCATCTTCCAAGTATTATGATCAAAAAGAGAGTCTAATCTTAAGATCCCCTTTCATATTCCAAGTGGGATTATTTAAGATCTTAAGATCCCATCCCACTGCATCTTCTGATTATGATTGTAAGAAGTATCTATTCTGAGGGTTCACCCAAATATGATTATTGGAAAAAGAGTTTGTCCCTAAGGTCCCTTGCTATCTTCAAATCATGATTATTGCACCTCCTGCATTTTCAAAGTAAGATAATCAGAAAAAAAGGGACTATCTTTAAGATCCATAAATGTTCAAATTAAAATATTGAAAAGTGAGTCAATCTTTACGATCCCATCCATTTTCCAATAATGATCATTGAAAATAGATTCTTTAGAGCCCCCAACAATCTTCCAAGTAGGTTTATTGGAAAGACAGTCAGTTGTTAACGCCCAACTCCATTTTCAAATCATGAGTATTGGAATAAAGGTTTAACCTTGAGATCCCCCTACATTTTCAAAATAAGAATGTTGGTAAGAAAATCTATCATCATGGTCCCCCTCTACCTTCCTATTTTTATTATTGAAAACAGAATTTATCTTTAGGGACCCTTCCATTGTCCAGTTATGATGATTGAATACCGATTCTATTCTTAAGGATTCCTCCATTGTCCATATATGATTATTGAAAATTGAATCTACCTTTAGGGTCACTCTCTATCATTCAAGTGAAATTATTATAAAAAGTATCTGTCCTTGATGTTTCCCGATTCTTTCAAGTGCGATTATCAGAAAGATAGTCTGTACTTGGTGGCCTCCTCCATCACTAAATCATAATTGTTGGAGAGGGTTTATCCCAAACATCTTCAAATCATGATTATAAAGACAGAAACTATACTGAGGGACCCTCTCCTTCTTCCAAGTATGGTTATTGGAAAGAAAATTGGTCTTTGAGGTACCCCTTCATCTTTAAAGTATAATTATTGAAAAAAGAGTCTGTCCTTGAGATCCTCCTCCATCTTCAAAGTAAGATTATTGGAAAGAGGGTCTCTTCTTTTGGTCTTCCTCCAAGTTCCAATCAGGATTATTAAAAACAGAAAGAATCTTTGGGGTCTCCCTCAATCTCAAACGATTATTGGAAATAGTCTCCCTTTAAGGCCCCTTCCTAGTCTTCAAATAATGTTTTTTTTGAAAGAGTGTCTATCAATGTCCTCCTACCATCTTTCAAGTATGATTATTGGGAAAAGAATCTGTCCTCAAGATCCTCCTCCATCTTCAAGTCATGATTATTGAAAACAATCTATCCTTAAGTTCTCCCTCAATCTTCCAATAATTAGAGACTCTCCCTTTAAAACACCTGTTCCTCTTCCATGATTATTAAAAAAATAGACTACCCTTTTGGTTCCCCTCCATCTTCAAACCATAATTTTTGGACATGGGTTTATCCTAAAAGTTCCCCTCCATCAAGATTGGAAGATGGAGGGGACCCGTGTTCCAATCTTCCAATCTTGATTATTAAAGAAAAATCTGTCTCAGTATGATTAATAGAAAGAGAGTCTGTGCTTAAGGCCATCTCCATCTTTCAAGTATGATTAATAGAAAAGGATTCTGTCCTTAAAGTAGCCCTGCATCTTCCAAGTATGATTATTGGAGGGAGTCTGTCCTTTATCTTTCAAGTATAATTATTGTAAAGAGAGTCTTAAGGTCCTCTTTCATCATCAAATTATGATTATTGGAAAGAGTGTCTATCCTCAAGATCCCCCTCCATCTTGCAAGTATAATTATTGGAAAGAGTGTTTATCCTTAAGGTCTCTCCCCATCTTCATATCACGATTATTGAAAATAGGGTTTATCCTCAAAAAACCTATATTTCCAAAGCAATATAATTGGAATAAGGCTCCTTGTATAACTTTCAAGTATGATTAGTGAAAAGAGAGTCTGTCCTTAAGGTCCCCCTACATCTTCCAATCATGATTATTGAAAACCAGATCTGTCCCTTCCATCTTCTAAGCATGATTATTGAAAACAGAGTTTGTCCTTCTCTATTTTTCATGTATGATTACTGGAAAGAGAGTCTGTCCTTAAGTTTCCTGACCATCTTCAAATTATGATTATTGGAAAGAGGGTCTATCCATAATATCACCCTATGTATTCAAAGTGAGATTATTAGAAGCAAAAACTATCTTTAAAGTCAAGCTTAATTTTGCAAGTATAATTATTTGAAGCCTCCATCAATCCTCCTACATCTTTCAATCATGATTATTGAAAGAAAGGTTTATCCCCATCTTATAAGCATGATTATTTGAAAGAGAGTCTGTTTTTGAAAGCTTCCCCCTTCCAATCATGATTATTGGAGAGAGGGTCTAGATCTCCCAACGTCTTCCAAACGTGATATTTGGAAAGAGGATCTATATTCCAATCAGTATTACTGGAAAGATGGTTTATTTTGAAGATTCTCCTACACCTTATTATAATGATTATTGGAAAGAAAGTCCAACTTGAAGATTCCTGTACATCTCCCAATCATGATTGATGGAATGAAGGTCTCTCTTGAAGACCCCCTACATCTTCCAACAGTGATTATTTAAAAGAAGGTCTGTCTTTAAGATTCCTATACATCCCTCAATCATCATTATTGGATAGAAGGTCAATCTTTAAGATTCTCCAACATCTTCAAAATGTGATTATTGTTAAGAGTATCTAACTTGAAGATTCCCCAACATCTTCTAGTCAATATTATTTGAAAAAAGTTTACCTTCAAAATCCCCCCCACATCTTCCAAATATGATTATTGGAAAGAGTGTGCACCTTTAAGATCCCCCTATCTTTATCAATCATTACTATTGGAAAAAATGTCTATGTTGAAGATTTCCCTTCATCCTCCAATCATGCTTATTTGAAAGATTTCTGTACATCTTCCAAACATGATTATTGGAAAGTGGGTCTATCATGAAGATTCCCCTACATCTTCCAATCAAAATTATTTGCAAGATGGTCTATCTTTAAGATTCCCCAACATCTTTCAAACGTGATTATTGGAAAATGGGTCTCTCATAGAGATCTCTCTACATCTTCCAATTATGTTTATCAGAAATAGGGTCTGTCTTGAAGATTCCCTACATCTTCTGAAACTGATTACTGGAAAGAGGGTTCATCTTTAAGATGCTTCCACATCATCCAGTCATGATTATTAGAAAAAAGGTCTATCTCTAAGATTCAGCTGAATCTTCTAATCATGATTTTCAGAAAAAAGGTTGATCTCCAAGATCCCCCAACATCTTCCAGTCATGATTATTCGAAAGAAGGTATATCTTCAAAATCTCACTACATCTTCAAATCATGATTAATGAAAAGAAGGTATATCTTGAAAATACCCCTACATCATCCAATCATGATTATTTGGAAGAAAGTCTTCAATATTCCTGTACATCTTCCAATTGTGATTATTGGAAAAAGGGTTTATCTTTAGATTGGAGAACATCTTCCAATCACGATCATAGGAAAAATATTGAAAAACTCTTACAATTCCAAATCATGATTAATGGAAAAAGTGATTATTTTTAATATCGCCTACATCTCCCAATCATAATTATCTATTTTTAAGATCCCTTAACATCTTCCAATAGTGAATATTTGGAAGAGGATCTATTTCTAAGACCCTTTCCATCTTCCAATCATAATTATTGGAAAAAAGTTAATCTTCAAGATACCCCCACATCTTTTGAACATGATTACTGGAAAATGATAGTTTATCTATAAAATCCAGCTGAATCTTCCAATCATGATTATTGAAAAGAAGGACTATCTTGAAGATTCCAAAACATTTTCCAATCATGATTATTGGAAAAGGGGTGTATCTTGAAGATACCCATACAACGTCTTCCATTCATGATTATCTGAAAAAAGACCCCTTATATCTTCTAATCATGATTATTGGATAGAGGGTATACCTTGAAGATTCCCCTAGATCTTCAATCATGATTTTGAATTGAGGGACTCTTTTCAAGATTCCCCTACATCTTCCAATCATGATTATTGGAAAGAATGTCTATGTTCAAGATTCTTGTATATCATGATTATTGGGAAGAAGGTATTCCTTGATGATCCCCCCCAAATCTTCCAAACATAATTATTGGAAAAAAGTCCATCTTCAAGATCCCCTATATCTTCCAATCATGATTATTGGAAAGGGGCTCCATGTTGAAGATTCTCTTACATCTTACATTCATGAATATTGGAGAGAAGATCTATCCTTTCAGAACCCCTTACATCTTCAGGTCTTGATTATTGAAAAGAGGGTCATGAATATCCCCTACGTATTCCAATCATAATTATTGGCAAGAGGATCTATCTTTAAAATTCCCAAACACCTTTCAAACATGATAATTGGAAAGAGGATCTATCATGAAGATCTCCCTTTATCTTCCAAGTATGATTATAAGAGGGTTTATCTTGAAGATTCCCTTGAATCTTCAAATTGTGATAATTGGAAAGAAGGTTTATCTTGAAGATGCTCCTACATCATCCAATCATGATTATTTGAAAGAAGGTCTATCTTCACCATCCCCCTAAATCTTCCAATCAAAATTATCAGAAAAAGGATCTATTTTAAAAAGGTCTATCCCCCTACATATTCCAATCATGATTTTTTGAAAGAGGGTCTATATTTGAGATTCCCCAACATCTTTCAAACATGATTACTGGAAAAAAGGTTCATCATGAAAATCACCATACATGTTCCAATCATGATTATGGGACAGAAGGTTTAGTTTAAAGATCCCCGTACATCTTCCAAACATGATATTCAGAAAGGTCTATCCAGAAGATACCCTTCCATCTTCCAATCATGATTATTAGAAAGAGGGTCTATCCTGAAGATACCCTTCCATCTTCCAATCATGATTATTGGAAAGAGGGTCTATTTTTGAGATTTCCCTACATCTAAAATCATGATTATTGTAGAAATATTTCATCTTTTTCAAGCTAATGTGAAAATTTCAAAGATACAACTGTTTTTTCCTCTCTTCTTTTACATTCTATGTTTAATATTATCTTCAAAAAATGGATTTTATCCAACATCTATCACCTGGGAGAAATGTTTGTGGTCTTTGCTTTTTCAGCTTTACAGAACATGGAATGCATTTGCTATTCTTTTCTTTGAAATTATACAGGTCAGATTTTGGCGTCTTTCCAGAAACACTAAAACCTACATGAACATGATTAAGCTGTCTGTTTTTATTCCGAATTCAAATTTTTTTACTTTTTTTGCATTGTCTTAATCACTGTAATGCTGGAATAATCTCAAACATTCAGTTGTCATCCAATTTACCTTCATTTCTTTTCCAAATCGCTTCAATCACTGCAATGCTGATATCATTTCGCACTTTCCCAATTTGTCTCATTTTAAAACTTTTCCTTTTTTTACATTGCCTTAATCACAGCAATGTTAGAATATCTCACACTTCTCTATGTTGTCTCATTTACCTACTTTTTCATCCATTAAATTGCCTTAATCACTGCAATGCTAGAAAATCTAAAATTTCCAAACGTTGTCTCATTTGCTTTCTTTCTCTTTTTTTAAACATTACTTTAATTACTCAATGCTAGAATATCTCACACTTCTAAACGTTGTCTCATTTTTCTTTTCTTTTTTTGCATTGCCTAAATCACCGTAATGTCAGAATATAAAATACCTCCGAATGTTATCTCATTGAAATTCTTTTCCATTTTTTAAATTGCATTCATTACTGGAATGCTAGAATATCTCACATTCCCAAATGTTGTCTCATTTACCTCCTTTTTCTTTTTTTTACATTGTTTTCTCACTGAAATACCGAAATATTTCACAATTCCCTGTTGTCTTACTGAAATTCTATTCTTTTTTTTACATCACTTTAATCACTGAAATAATACAAAATCTCATACTTCCACTTGTCTCATTTACCTTCCTTTACTTGTTTTTACATTGCCCTTATCACTGCAATGGTAAAATATCTTAAATTTGTCAAAATTGTCTTATTCACCTTTTTCTTTTTCAACATTGTTTTTTCAGTGCAATGGTAGTATATCTCAAACTTCCCAATGTTGTCAGTTTTGCCTTCTTTTTCTCTTTTCACATTGCCTTAATCACTGAAGTGCTACAATACATTAGATGTGACAATGTTGTCTAATTTACATTACTTTTCTTTTTTTACATTGCCTTAATCACAACAATGATGCAATACATCACACTTGCCAATGTTATATCATTTTCATTCTTTTCTCCCTTTGTATTGCTGTAATCACTGAAGAGCTACAAAATGTGCAAATGGTGTCTCATTCACCTTTTTTTCTTTTTATACATTGCCTAAATCACTTGATGCTAGAATATCTCACATTTCCAAATGTTGTCTCATTTACATTTTTCATCATTGTTTACATTGCCTTTATCACTCTAACGCTAGAATATCTCCCATTTTTAAATGTTGTATCATTCATATTTTTTTGTCTTTTTTCTACATTGCCTGTGTTGCACCCCCTAATCTTTTTAGTTAGGAATTTGATACGAAACCCTTCTTTTAGCTTGATATAAAAAATTTCACTTCCTCCAATAACCCCCATAAAAGCTCTAGATGCAAATGGACCAATGCTCACTAGCGCTAGCACTCCTAGCTGGTCATGCCTATGATCCCAGCACTTGTTGCCAGCTACTCTTTCTCTCTCTTTCCTTCTCCCTGGTCCAATGCTCACTAGTGCCAGGAACCCTTGCAAGTTAAGCTTCTGGTTCCACCACTTGTTGCCAACTACTCTTTCTCTCTCTTTCCTTCTTCCTAAGATCATTATCATTTTGCCAACCTCTCGGCCGATCCGATCTTGACTATTCTTCCTCCATGACCTATCTCTATACTAACTTTACCCATTTCACTTCACCAATGTCAAGGCCTCACACATATGCACAGCTAAGCAGCCACACAACCCTGTCTTCACCACATGCTACCAAAGCATATCCACCTCTCACTCTTGTGAATGAAATGGCAAGCTTTTTTCACCATCCGATAGTCATGATAATCTATCCTCATTTCCTTCACTTCTGGAAACATGCATGGATAAAACTCCATGTCCTCTGTTTTTCATGGTCTGTCCATCAAGAGTCTATCAGCATCAGAGAATAGCCCTCCTCTGCCAAGTTAATGCACACAACTTGGCAGTTTGGCTCACACATTGAACCCAGTTTCCACGTATCCCTTGGTATGATCCAACCCATACAGGTATCCAAGCAGTTTAGACAACTCTGCTCGACTCCGTTGCAGTACCATCAATGACAAGAAAGCTTCCACCTTTCACTATCTCTTCTCTTTTCATCTTTTTACAAAATCAAGCACATTTATGTTATCCTTACATGTTCTTCATCTTCACTCCTCATCATATTTGTCTATCCAAAATATTTGTATGTGTTCTTATTACTTTCATATCCGTGTTTAAGTTCATAGTTGGTGCGCATCACTCTTTGCGCATCACTCTTCCTTCATCTCCAGCGATGTCTTCCCAACGTCTTTGTGCTACCTACACCTGAACCTAAACTATCTGAACCACCAAGACATCCAACAAAACCTTCATCACTGCAAAGCTAGAACATTTGTCAATATTGTCTAATTGCATTCTTTTTTCTCTTTTTGCATTGCCTTGATCATTGAAGTGCTACAATATATCAGATGTTGTCTCATTCACCTTCTTTTTCTTTCTTTACATTGCCTCAATGACTACAATGGTAAAATATCTCACTGTTCCATATGCTGTCTCATCTACATTCTTTTTCTTTTTTTACAATTCCTTAATCACTGCAATGCTAGAAAATCTTACACTTGCCAATGCTATCTCATTTATATTCTTTCTCTCCTTTTGCACTGCTTTAATCACTGAAGTGCAACAAAAATATAAAATGTGTCAATGTTGTCTCATTAACGTTCTTTTTCTTCTTTCACATTGCATTAAAAGTTATTAATGCAATGTGAAAGAAGAAAAAGAACGTTAATGCTGTAATATCTCAATCTTCCAAATGTTGTCTCATTCACCTTCTATCTTTTTTTTACATTGCCTTGATCACTGTGATGCTAGAATACTTTGCACTTGCCGATGTTGTTGGATTTATATTCTTCTATTTTCATATTGCCTCAATCATTACTATGCTAAAATATAACACACTTGCCAATGTTGTCTAATTTACATTTTTTCTCCCTTCACATTGCCTGAATCACTGAAGTGCTACAATCAAATGTGCAAATGTGGTCTCATTTAACATCTTTTTCTTCTTTTATGTTGCTTTAATAACTGAAAAGATAGAATATCACACATTTGCCAATGCTGCCTCATTCGTATTCTTTTCCTCCCTTTGTTAATCACTGAAATGCTACAATATGTCAAACGTGCCAATGTTATGTCATGCACCTTCTTTTTTTCTTTTACATTACCTTAATTATTTTAATGAGGAAACATTTCAAAATATTTTCTCATTCATAGTCTATTTCCCCATTCACACTGACTTGATCATCTAAGTACTAAAATACCAAATGAGCCAATCTTTTACATTCTTCTTTCTTACATTGCTTTAATCAGTGCTATGCTAGAATATCTCACATTTGTCAATGCTGTGTCATTTATGTTATTTTTCTCCTTTCACGTTGACTTAATCACTGTAATGTTAGTGTAGGGGCTAGAAGCATACCCAGC
Source organism: Thysanoteuthis rhombus (assembly GCA_963457665.1). Taxonomy (NCBI): domain Eukaryota; kingdom Metazoa; phylum Mollusca; class Cephalopoda; order Oegopsida; family Thysanoteuthidae; genus Thysanoteuthis; species Thysanoteuthis major. Next base: position 14,325,781 of record OY735206.1, on the reverse strand, counting down.
TAGTGGTGCTTGAGCTAATGAGCACTGGACAATGTGCGTCCAGGGGTTTTATAGGGGTCGTAAGAGGAAGTAACATTTTGGATATCTAGCTAAGAGAAGAGTTTTGTAACTCGAGAAAGTCGACCACTACATCTACCTAGGACAATGAATCTCCATGAGACCCTCAAAAGAAGAAGAAATCAAGCAAAGAATCACACTAGGATGGCAAACCTTTGGCAGAGCTTGCTCAACCTTTAGAAATAAGAGGATCCCATTAATCCTAAAGAGAAGGGTCTATAGCCAATGCATCCTCCCAGTAGTCACTTATGGAGCTGAAACATGGAACTTAACCAAGAGACAGACCCGTAAACTGAGAACCATGCAACGTGCACATGAAAGAATAATGCTGGGCCTCGCATGGAGAGACCACAAAACAGCACATACAGGAAAAGACAAGAGTTAGAGACATCATAGAATCCATAAAAAATCTCAAATGGCGGTGGGCTGGCCATGTTGCAAGAATGGCAGACAATCGATGGACATCATGACTCACAACACGGATACCCCGAGACCACATGCGCAACCGAGGCCGGCAAAATGTTAGATGGAGAGACGAGCTAGACAAGTTCAGGAAGTACTGGCTCCGTGACGCCCATGATAGAGAAGTGTGATAAATCCTGGGGAAGGTCTATGTCCAACGACGGACGCTAAAAGACTGATGATGATGATGAAAAGTATAGGGGGCACTACAGTACTCCCCCACTAGCAGTCCAGAGGGCTACAATGAAGGAGTTAGCATTAGAAAAGTAAGAAATAGACAGGCAAAAGATAGTAGATAGAAATCTAAGGTTTCAACAACGTGATGGAGCAAAATCATGGACAAAAAGTCAATCACAAGAGAGATGTGTTAGCAAAGGTTTGGCTGGAGAGCCAAATAGAATTGCATAACAAAATGTTCATTTCGTCAAAAGCAAAATGGCTCTGTTTTAGGAAAAATACTGTGAAGGAAATTTTTGTGTGTTTGCAAAAGACATTGTCTATGTGTATAAGTTTGCATGAGCAAAACTATTTCAAATCAATACAAAAAAAAATAGTGTATATATTACCGTTTGGATGTAGACAGCAAATGGAACAATTTTTTATATGAATGAAAATGTGGTAAAGCAAACATGTGTTTGTGCTCGTCCAAAGTGTGCTAATAGGTAGCAGTGTTCATTCAAGTGTGTTCATGCGCGTGTGTGTGTAGAAGGTTCTACGGTGGTCGTATTAGAAGTAGTAGTCGGTGACCACAAGGAGAATTCGTCGATCAGATCAGTGCTAATTGGTAGCAGTGTTCATTCATGCGTGTGTGCGCAGATAAGCGTGTAGAAGGTTTCTACAATGGCCGTACTAGAAGTAGTAGTCGGTGTCCATGAGGAAAAATTGTTGGTCAGATCATCAGAGCTGAATTCGAAACAATTTTCTGTTGTTGGATGATTGCATGTTTTTAATGAAGAATCTGTTCTTGTGTGGACATGTGTGATGATTTCCTGGCATCTTGTGTAGAAAAATTTGTGCAGTTTTTTGGGTGATTTTGTCAAAAACTTTCGCATGAAGATGTAGAAAGAGTCATCGTTGAAGAATTACTCGTTGGAGTGACGATTTCTCGATTTTTGAGAGTTGAATTTGAATCTTTTAGCGTGTTTGTTTAAAGATTCAACTTTGAATTTTCATCCGAAAGGTTTTGCTTTATCTATTCTGTAGATAGGTCACCAATTTATGGGATGGTGTCTTTTGTGGTGGATCCGAACATGCAATGGGGCACTACACTAGAATATGTCACTTTTCCAAATATTTTCTTATTTACATTCTGTTTTGCCCTTTACATTGCCTTAATTATTGCAATGCTAGAATATCTCAGACTTCCAAATGTTTTTTTATTTACATTCTTTTTCTCCCTTCACATTGTCTCCAGTTATTGTAATGTTAGAAAATATCAGACTTTGAAATGTTTTCTAATTCACCTTCTGTTTCGCCCTTCACATTGTTTCAATCATTGCCATACTAGAAGATATCACACTTCCAAATGTTTTTCATTTACATTCATTTTCTCCATTCACATTGTCTTAATCATTGCTATGCCAGAATATCACAGACTTCCAAATTTTTCCTTACTTACATTCTTTTTCTCTCTACACATTGGTTCAATTGTTACAGTGCTAGAATATCTCACACTTCCAAATGTTTTCTTATTTAAATTCTTTTTCTCCCTTCACATTGTCTTAATTATTGCTATGTTAGAATATCTCATCCTTTCAAATGATTTTTTATTTACTTTCTTTTTCTCCCTTTACATTGTCTTAATCATTGCATCGTTAGAATATCTCATACTTCAAAATGTTTTTTTATTTATATTTTTTTCCGCCTTTCATATTGCCTCCATCATTCATAGCTTGAATATCTTAGACTTCCAAACGTTTTTTATCCAATTTTTTCTGTTTGTTCACATTGCCCCAATAACTGCAATGCTAGAATATCTCACATTTCAAAACATTTTCTTATTTACATCAATTTTCTCCCTTCACGTTGCTTTAATCACTGCGATGCAAGAATATCTCATGATTCCAATTGTTTGTCATTCACATTTTTTTCTCTCTTAATTACTGCAATGTTAGAATATCTCACATTTCTAAATGTTTTTTCATTTGCTTTCCTGTTCTCCTTTCACATTGCCTCATTTACTACAATGTTAGATTATTTGCGAATACTGTTTCATTTAGATTATTTTTCTCCTTTCACATTGCCTTAATCACTGCAATGCTATGTCACTCTTCCTAACGTTATGTTATCTTTTACTGAAGTTCTTTTATATATCTCACATGCCAATACGGTCTTATTTACATTTTCTTTTCTACATTACTTTGATCACTGCAATGCTGGAATATATCACATTTACCAATGTTTTCTCATTTATGTTTTTTCGTTTTTTTACATTGTTTTTTTCACTGTATTGCTAAAATCATCACACATTTGACAATCTTTTCTTATTTACTTTCTTTTTTTTTCTTTTTCAGAGCAGTGCTAAAATATTTAAGACTTGCCACATTTTTTTTCATTCAACTGCTTTTCTTTTTTGCATTGCCTTAATCATTGCAATGTTAGAATATCTCAAAATACCCAATAGTGTCTCATTTACCTTCTTTTTTTTTTAACATTGTTTTTTCAGTGTAATGTTAGTATATCTCACACTTCCAAGTGTAGTTTCATTTACCGTTTTTTTTTTCTAACATTGCATTAATCACTGCAATATCTCACTCTTGTCAATGTTGTCTTAATTACCTTCTTTTTCTCTCCTTATATTGCCTTAATCATTGCAATACTCTAATTGCATTTGTTGTCTCATTTACCTTGTTTTCTTATTTACATTGCCTCTATCATTGCAATGCTTATCTTACACTTGCTTATGTTGTTTCATTTACATCTTTTTTTTCACATTACCTTATTCACTGAAATATCTTACACTTGCATGTGTTATTTCATTTACCTTGTTTGTTTTTTTTTTACATAATCACTGGAATACTACAGTATGTCAAATGTGCCAGTATTGTCTCATTTACCTCTTTTTTTTCACAATGCTTTAATCATTGCAATAACTAATTTACCTGTATTTTTAAACCACAATTATTGTTCCCTTACTTTTCATGACTACCCAAGATTTCATTTACACTGCCGTTACTTTTATTTCTAGATATCATCATCAAAACATGGATTTTTATAGTCTCCTTGGATTAACTTAAATCATCCTGCATGTAATAATTACTTGTGAAGGCTGCTGGTAATACATCCTGTCTTGTTTACACTGTCAAAGAGAAGTAATGATTGTCATTGATATGTACAAAATCCTTACAATAATAATTTTTGAAATTCTCTTGAAACTTCCTCTCTGTTTACCCATTAAATACCTTGTTGTGAACATCAATAAATTTCCTAGCCAGATTTTTAAGAAAAAATTCAAACTTTTAAATCTTCAAGATGATTAGCAATATTAAGGGTACACCCAATCATTTAGTAACTTTTTTTAATCTTTCAAGTTTTTATGCCAATCTTTCAAATATTTAATCTTTCAAACCCATGGTAATCTTCCCATTATCTAATTTCTTTTAAAAACACTTCTTTCTAATCAAACACGAAACAAATATATGTTTATGAAAATACGCGACCGTTCTAATTCCAAACCCTGTCCATTTTAAATTTCCATAGTGAAAATGAATTCTCTCTCTTTCTATTTGTTCTAACAATTTAAGTATTTGTAGTGATATTAAAATTAATATTATTATACGGTGTATCAAAAATTTCATATTGGATTCGCTCAAAGGACAGCATACTTCTCAATAGCATTTGACAGTAGGTGATTGATGAAATTTTGCAGAATCAAAATCAATGCAATGAATATTTAGTGACCTTCTCATCTCATTTTAAATGAGGTTAAAAATCAAAAGAACAAAGACAAAAGCAATGTTCTAGGATTAAGTGCTGAAGAAGACCGTGAGAATAGTGAGTTTTGGAGGAGCTTAAGGAATATATTTTCACCAGAGTCAGACAATATAGAAAAACCATGAAAACAAAATAGTCAAAATAGATGACCTAAATGAAGAGAGCAAGAAAGTCAGCCTACACATGAACTTCAGCAAGACGAAGATCATGTGCAACAGCTACATCGGGGATAAAAACACTAAGATCAAAATCAAGGACACAGAACTAGAGGAAGTAGACCACTACATCTACTTGGGACAACGAATCTCCATGAGACCCTCAAAAGAAGAAGAAATCAAGCAAAGAATCACACTAGGATGGCAAACCTTTGGCAGAGCTTGCTCAACCTTTAGAAATAAGAGGATCCCATTAATCCTAAAGAGAAGGGTGTATAACCAATGCATCCTCCCAATAGTCCCTTATGGAGCTGAAACATGGAACCTAACCAATAGACAGACCCGTAAACTGAGAACCATGCAACGTGCACATGAAAGAATAATGCTGGGCCTCACATGGCGAGACCACAAAACAGCACAGTACATCCGAGAAAAGACAAGAGTCAGGGACATCATAGAATCCATTAGAAATCTCAAATGGCGGTGGGCTGGCCATGTTGCAAGAATGGCAGACAACTGATGGACATCACGACTCACGACATGGATCCCCCGAGATCACATGCGTAACCAAGGCCGGCAGAATATTTGATGGAGAGACAAGCTAGACAAGTTCAGGAAATACTGGCTCTGCGACGCCAATGATAGAGAAGTGTGGCAAATCCTGGGGAAGGTCAATGTCCAACGAAGGACGTTAAAAGACTGATGATGATGATGATGAAGCACTGTTGTCAGCGGCTCAGTTATGATGATAGACCTGTTTCTCTGTTTGTAAACAGCTTTGGATAGAAAACACATACCTTCAGTGAACAGAGAAAGGGTCATTCTTTATTTCAGTAACACATATCCTCATACCAGTTGAGTGACAAGAAGATTTTGTAGAGGCATTTGGTTGGGAGAAAATAATCCATCCACCATACTCCCCGGACCTTTGGGAGTAATGATTAACAAAGATTCACTTTAAGAGATGAGGTTAAAAATGAATCAGTCTCTTATTTCAAGTCAAAATTGGAAGAATTTTACAAATCTGGTATTGAAATACTTGAATGATCGCTGGAATAAGGGGTGATAATGATTAGATATATCTTTAATCACTAGTGTATTTGTGTTTCTAAATAAGTTGAAACATTGGACAGAACTTTCTTTACAACCTAATAGGAAGAGAAGCTGTTGAAAGAGCAGTCAAACAGTCAAGACATTGATCAGCCAAGCTTCTGATTAATTGGCATTGGAACAAACACGTGCAGCAGCAACAAGGATGAATTCATTGATTAAAAAAAGTGACATGTCAAAACATTGCATATATAGGAAAAGCAGTTTCAGGGCAAAAAGTAAAATGTAGAAAGTTGGTCAGGTAAATAAAGAATAAAAAAAATAGGACAGAAGAAATTAAATAAAAGTCAGAGAAAAGAAAGCAATAAGAAAAGAACAAATGCCAATCTTGTGGAAAAAAGAGTGAAGATATGAGTTTAGTAAAAAAAAACCCAAAACAATGAGATCAAATACTTTAAATAAACCAATAGCAAGCATTAAATACTATGAATAAAACAATAGCATCCTCACCACTTGCTCAAAATGCATATACACCGCTATTCCCCATGAATGAAATGGCAATGCTTTTTACTACATAAGTCACGATGATCTATCATCTCATTCTCTTTACTTCGGGATACGCACATGAGTTAAACCCCATGTGTTTTCTGTGTCTTATATAGTCTGTCTGCATGTGTTCTTCAGCATCAGTTTTCCAACCCCCTATTTGCTCACACGTGATCCAAAATTCATCATAAGCAACTTGGCAGTTAGGCCTATGCACTGATACCCAATCTCCATACCCATCCCTTGGTACGCTCCAATTCTTATTGATTCAGATACCTTCGCTTCAACACACGATTATACTCTCCAAACATCTCCCATTCTCCTTCAACATTTCCAGTGACAACAGAGCGTGGAGCTGACACAAAACCATAGGGTGGCAAAATCGCTTGTCTACTCCTACATCTTCTTGCCACACACAAACAACAGGCTATGTCTACTTTTCCTCACACAATATTGGAACTCTTATACCTATACTTTCTTTTGCTTTTGATGTCTTCATTCCATCTTGCATAAATTTTTTTGATGCTAAATTTGTAAATTTCATTTGATTTTGACCAAAAACAAGATTTACTGATTTTCAACCTCTATTCTTGAAGTGAGTCTCTTTCCATAAACTGGTTTAGTAAACTAGCCAATTGAAGTAAGTCTAGAAAGTATGGTAGCTGAATCGTTTTCCCCAGTAGAATGCTTCTATGACATCTTTTAGGGATATGGTGATGTGCATCATTGTGATGAAGAATGAACCCTTTTTGGTTTACTTAGAATGGGTGTTTTCTATCTTAAGCTGTTTCAAAACACCAAAGGTTCTGTCAGTAAACTTCAGCTGTGACTGTTTGGTTATTGTTTAAAAGTACATGATAGATGATTCCTTGCATATCCCACCAATGATTAAACAAAATCTTCTTCAGATGAAAGTATCGTCTTGGCTGGGGCACAGGTCTATCATTCCAACCGGGCCATTGTTGATGGTATTCTTCATTGTAAAAGATAATCCATAGAAGGTACTACCAAAGGAGCTGCCAAAAAGAGACTCACATCAATTAGCATGTAGTTAGCTACAGATATGTTGTGCAGGACTCATTTTTCAACCCTTGACATTTTTTCAAGCTTCGTCACATATGTCTTACATTGAATTGTTTGCTTACTTTTTCCTGACTTTTACAATAAGATGTGCTGTAACTATTGAAATAAGATAAGAAAAGGAATGGAATGAATAAAAGGGTCAGCATGGTGGAATGCAGACTTGAATTAAACCATTTTCAAAATCAACCTGTGCATTGAAAGAGAAAGCAGGCACCACAGGTTTCATGCAGTTTCCCATTTTAAATTATTATAATCATATTGATTGTAATAGATTGTTCAACATAGCAGTCAAAATTTTAAATTTAATTTTTTCTTTTATATATAGATTTCATTCAAATGATTCAATTGTCCACACAAATACTATTATAGAAAACTCGTTATTATATAAGCATAAGTTTTGTTGGTAAAGGTTTGTATACAAGTAGTATATTGTGATGGGAAATGTATTTTTTCTGACATATTTTGATGTATTCCAAATAAATATAAGCTTCAATTCTTCTGGAATTTTTGTTTCAATTTTCCTTGTCGCATAAGTATTGGGAGGGCCAAGGTGGTGAGTACCATTTTAGGCTGTGTTTAGGACACCAAGCGGCTTCAGTCGGGCTCTGGAATGGGAGTGTAAAATAATAAAGGTTTCATGTAAAAAATCAGGAGAGACTGAAGAGATGAAATTACCAGAAAATGTGTTTGTCATCAAAGTTAAGCAACATCAAACCTGGTCAATATCTAGATGGTTGGCCACTTTCAAAATCAGGTGCTGTAAAAGTTTAGGATCATGTAGAGAGCCACTTGTATCAATTCTGTAAATCCTCCTCCGAGGAGATGAATCTCTCAAAACACAAAGGCCTCCTCCCATCCTCTGACTGACCTGGCAGCAAGTGAAAAGTGATGAATGAAACGATTTAAATAATATCTTTAAAAAAAGAGTGGAAAGGTGGAGTAATTTTAAAAAATGTGAATAGATTAAGAGGAATAGAAGAATTTAACGTAAGATGAGGAGATACAGGATGAAAAACTGGAGTTGGAGAAGATTGAGAGAGAAAGTAGTCTCCCACTGTGCCAGTTGCATTCAAAGCAAAGTAGATGAGTTAATGTTGATAGTAGTGATTAATATCACCAGGTTGTGTAAATGAGCTTTTCCATTTGGAAGGATGGATTGTATCCTCCTGCAATCTGCTGTTGCATCTCCCAAGTTTTGTTGCTTATTTTTGCATTTCTTTACTGGTACTAATTTCATTTCTACGGATTAAACATATGTCCAGTCATCGCACAAGACTGCCAACTGATTACAATTCAAACAAACAAGTGTAATTTGGTAAAGCATGTATTCTTGCTGTCATATATCTAACAACACACACACATATACAATCATATCCACCCACACCCATCCACACACACACACACGCACACACACACACACATATACCAACAGCAGCGATACCTAGAGAAAAATAACATCAAATCTAACAATACAGTGGAAAGTATATTGTTTGATATATTTCTTTGCACACAAATTGAAAAAACAAGAAAATTATTTACACGAAGAGCTTATTCTATAATTACGATCTATGCTGCTTATAGAATGTGGTAAAATTATTTTCCTTAACAACTGACACTTATCCAAAGGTATCAGAAATGCTATTGATTGGAAGCCCCAAAACACTCTCCAGAAATTGAATTTTTGATAAATTGATTTATTTTACTAGTAGGAGAAATCATAACCCATGAATCGACTAAAAAAAATAAGATTCTCTGTATATAAATCAAAATTCATCTGTCTGTCTTCAAGAGCTTCTCTTCAACTGAATCACTTTTGGTTAAAATTCAATGAATCCAACATTACAATGCCCGCAAATGCACATGCTCAAAATTTCAAATATTTTTTGTCAAGTTATTTTGAACAAAAAGGTGATAGTTTTTTAAAAGTATCTTTCCATCATAGAAGCAGGGCATATTTTTAAAAAAATTTATCATTAATTCATTTCAATATATTCTTACATTTTTTAACATAGTCTAAAAACTTTTTGGTCATGTCTCACATGGTGAGAGAAATACATTTAATCATAGAGGCAGTCATAAGATTTATTTAGATGTATATTTCTTTTCTAAATTAAGCATTAACATAGTTGTTTTTTCAAAGAAAAGATGTATTCACAGTTTCTCTTCTCAGTTTCTCTGCTACAATCATATGATAAAGCCATGTGCAATGTTTGACATATAAAAATTTCCAGAAAGCAACTAACTATGACAGATACCAGAAAAAGGCTAGAGAGTACAATAATTTAAACTTTGTCCAAGATGGGGACTCTAGTCCGAGTTTTAAATCAGAGTATGATAATAATTAAAAAATTCAGACAAAATTCTTTCCTTGTGTTTCAATTATTATTTTTTCATGGGAGATTGAAATTAGGTTTATCAGCTGTCATTTCACTGTTCAGTTTACTTGTCAATTTTTTCTTTTTTTTTTCTAGATGTCATTTCATTAGAATGCTTCTTTGTTATCATATATCAGATAACAGTATTTGATACAATAAAATGATAAAAAAATCACTAATCACTATCAGCAGTTTACAACTGTCATAGTGATATGATATTTTCCCTTTGTCGTAATTTCTGGTCAGTCTTGACTCAGTTTGTCAATTGTTTGATTTTACATAAATATTGAGTGGTTTTAAGGGATACTGGTTCATTTAGTAACAAATGTTGAAAAATGACCAGCTTGTATTCTAGCCTAAAGGGTGTTATCACCATCATCATCATCATCAATCTTTTTGCATCTATCATTGGACATAGACCTTCATTAAGATTTGCCAGATCTTTTTATCATGGGCATCACTGGACCTTTACTTTCTGAACTTGTTCATCTCAACATCTTATATTCTGCTGGCTCCTGTTTTACTTGCAATCTCTGGGGATCCAAATTGTGAAATGTGATGTCCAGCGGATGTATATTTTCAAATGATATTTGTTTGTTTATCATACTGCGCACATGCACACACATACATACACAAACATACACTTACACGCTCTCTCTCCATAACTCTCTCTCTTTCTTCCTTTCTCTTTTACTCTTCTACTCTCATTCGTCTATTTACCTTATTTACCAAAGGCTAAAAACTTTTCCTGGAATTGCCAAAATAAAGTCAAATGAATATGTTTTTCCAGGAAATTATTCCTCTTACAATAATGGCCGAAATTCCCAGAAAAGACCTGAACTTCTCAAAAAATACAAACCACTACTATTTAATCAAATGAAGCTAAGCGATAACAACAACAGTCAGGCAAAGTCTCCTGTTTCCTCAATTTGTGTTTATATGAAGTGTTCACTTCACAAGTTTTAATTCACTCATTGTAAATACATCTATTACAGAATTTTATCTTACATACTCATATGAAATGATTTTCATTCTCTACATATAACAAATAATTCTTTATAATTTGAATAATTTACATAAACATGATTAAACTTCTGTATTACTCGCACACACTAAGGTTTTGTCATTCATCCACGTGTGATTTGCTTTTCATTGTATACAAGCATTCACCTTGCCCATTGCTGACTAATAACAGTCACACTTCTTTCCAAGCAGTAGTGAGTAAAACAAGCCATCTACCAAACAACAAAAAAGGAAAGGACCCTGGATCAGATAACATCACCATCAACCTACTCAAAAAAGCTAGTCATCATTAAGAAAGTAGTCATTTTATTCAGCTTATGCCAAAAAAAAGTGAAGTCCCAGATTGGAACACTGTAATCATAATGCTGTTACATGAAATAGGGAACCCAAAAGCAACTACAGATCAATAAGCCTACTCAAGTGCATCTCCAAACTTTTCTCTAAAGTTATCACTGACCGGATCTCAAAAATTACAAAATGAAAACCAACCATAGAAACAAGCTAGCTTTAGAAGTAGCTACTCAACCATGGACCATTTCCATTCAATGCATCAACTAAAAGAGAAAGCAGCAGAATGTAGGATGCCACTTGCAATAACATTTATAGACTTCAAAAAGGACTTCTACCTAGGACGAGTTTCCATGGCATCCTCAAAAAAAGAAGAAATCAAGCGGTGAAGTGCAAGCCTTTGGTAGAGTCAGCTTCAAGAACAAGAAAATCCAAATAGTACTAAAAAGTAGAGTATATAATCAATGCATCCTCCTGATAGTCACCTATGAAGCTAAAACATGGAACCTAACTGAGAGACTGATCTGCAAACTGAGAACGATGCAACGTGCACATCATACTCAATATCACATGAAGCAACTACAAGACAGTACAGCGTATTAGGGGAGAAACAGGAGTCCGAGATATCTTAAAAACCATAAGGAATCTTAAATGGCAATGGGCTGGCCATGTTACAAGAATAGCAGACAACCGATGGACATCGCAACTCACAACGTAGATCCCCAGAGATCAAATGAGGAACCGAGACTGCCAGAATATGAGATAGCAAAACCAAGTAGACTGGTTCAGAAAATATTAGTTCTGTGATAGAGAGATGTGGTGAATCCTCAGAAAGGTCTATTTCCATTGATGGACGATAAAAGACTGATAATGATGATGATGAAATACACACTGAAACATTCTCTGTGTAACCTTCTGGTACCATAATAGTTATTTAAACAGAGTCAAAACTCCTAAGAGGCAAGGAAAGAAATTTTGTCTTTTAGCCAAGAACTATACATAAACAGAGTTAGGCTTCTTTTAAATTTTCTAAGGGACTCAAAGTCTATGCATGAATTGGATCGCAGAGAGAGAAATTTATTATTCAATTATATAATACATCACTTGTTTTGTAACCAAGTGACCCCTTCACATGGGGAAAATGGGCCAATAAGTGAATTGGTAAATAAATTGTAAGAATAAAAAGTGATAATAATTGAAAAGAAAAAATTAATTAATCTTGAAATTATTAAATTAGAAAGACCTCAACAACTATAGGCCTATAAGCCTACTCAACTGTGAATATAAACTTTTCACAAGGAACATCACCAACCAAATCACAAAAACACTCGATGAAAACCAGCCACGTGAACAAGCTGGCTTTAGAAGAAGCTACTCGACCATGGACTACCTGCATTCAATAAACCAGCTGAAAGAAAAAGCAGCTGAGTATAAACTACCATTCACCGTTGCATTTATCGACTTCAAAAAGGCATTTGACTCAGTAGAAATCCCTAAGGTCATGGAGGCCATCAGTCGACAAGGTGTAGATCCAGTATATGTTGAAGTGTTGAAACATACATATAATCACAGCAGCTTCTTTATCAGGCTACATAAAGACTCAGACCCCTTTCAGCTCCAGAAAGGAGTAAGACAAGGTGATACCAGCTCACCTAAACTCTTCACAGCCTGCCTCGAGATGATCTTCAGAATGCTAGACTGGGAGAGTAAAGGAATTAAAATAGACGGCGAGTATCTGAGCAACCTCAGATTTGCAGACAACATAGCCCTTTTCGCAGAGAACCTACACGACCTCCAACTAATGATAGATGAACTAAATGAAGAGAGCAAGAAAGTCAGCCTACACATGAACTTCAGCAAGACGAAGATCATGTGCAACAACCACATCGGAGATAAAAACACTAAGATCAAAATCAAGGAAACAGAACTCGAGAAAGTAGACCTCTACATCTACCTGGGACAACGAATCTCCATGAGACCCTCAAAAGAAGAAGAAATCAAGCAAAGAATCACACTAGGATGGCAAACCTTTGGCAGAGCAAGCTCAACCTTCAAAAATAATAAGATCCCATTAATCCTAAAGAGAAGGGTGTATAACCAATGCATCCTCCCAATAGTCCCTTATGGAGCTGAAACATGGAACCTAACCAATAGACAGACCCGTAAACTGAGAGCCATGCAATGTGCACATGAAAGAATAATGCTGGGCCTCACATGGAGAGACCACAAAACAGCACAGTACATCCGGGAAAAGACAAGAGTTAGAGACATCATAGAATCCATAAAAAATCTCAAATGGCGGTGGGCTGGCCATGTTGCAAGAATGGCAGACAATCGATGGACATCACGACTCACAACATGGATTCCCCGAGACCACATGCGCAACCGAGGCCGGCAAAATATTAGATGGAGAGACGAGCTAGACAAGTTCAGGAAATACTGGCTCCGTGACGCCCATGATAGAGAAGTGTGGCAAATCCTGGGGAAGGTCTATGTCCAACGACGGACGCTAAAAGACTGATGATGATGATGATGATGAATGTAGAAAGGGTTGGAATAATGTAGAAAGGGGTTGGAATAATGTAAAAAGTGGTGACTAATATGAAAAGGGTTTGGCTAATGTAAACGGGGGAAACAATGCAAAAAGGGTTGGACTAATGTAAAAAGTGAGGATTAATGTAAAAAAAAGAACAAATGTAAAAATGGACTGGACATAAGTCCTTGATTTTAAAAAAGGGACTAATGTAAAAAGGGTTGGATTAATGTAAAAAAGGGGGAATAATGTAAAAAGGAGTTGGACTCATGTTGAAAGATGGGGCTAGAAAAGAGGGGGCTAACGTAAAAAGGGGACTAATGTGAAAAGGGGTTGGACTGAAATCAAAAGGCTAGGACAAATGTAAAAAGGGTGGACTAACGTAAAATGGATGGGCTCATGTGGAAAGGGAGGACTAAAATAAAAAGGGTTAGATTAATGAAAAAAGGGAGGAATAATATTAAATGGATTGGACTAATATAAAAATGGGGACTAATATAAAAAGGGGGGGACTGATTCAAGAAGGGTTGGACTAATATAAAAAGTATTGGACCAAAGTAAAAAGGTTGGACTAATGTAAAAAGGGGAGACTAATGTAAATAGGGTTGGACCAATGTGAAAGTGGGGTGGAATAATTCAAAAAAGGGAGACTAATGTAAAAAGGGTTGAACTTATGTAAAAAGGTTAGAAAAAAGAGAAAAATAGGGGACTAATGTGAAAATGGGGACTAATGTAGAAAGAAAGGACAAATGTGAGAAGGTGGGACTAACATAAAAAAAGGAGACTAATGGAACAAGCCTTTGACCAATGTAAAAAGTGTTGGACTAATGTAAAAAGGTGGACTAATTTGAAAAGGGGGGGACTAATATAAAAAGGATCTGATTAATGTAAAAAAAAGGGAATAACGTAAAAAAAAGCAATATTATAAAAGAGGTAAAATTCCAAAAATGTTAGAAAAAAAGTAGGGCTAATCTTACAAAAAGACCCATAAAACTTGGATTTTGACAACTGGAAATTTGAGAAATTACCACTTGATTTTCAATTATAAGAGTGAAAAACAATTTTCCCCTCAAATTTGACGTCTAAAACTAAAAATTGAAAATTACCTTTTGATTTTTTAACCCAAAATAAAGATTAAATCTTCCCTGGATTTTACCTGTAAAATTGAAAAAATCCTCTTGATTTCGACATCTAAAATTGAAAAAATCTTCCCCCTCCATTTCAACCCCTAAAAGTAAAGAGGGCTTATATTTTGAACCCTAAAAGTGAGGGATTTTTTTTTTTATATTCGGGCTCAAAATCTGAATTTAAATATGATATTGTAGATACTTCTCTACTACTGATCTGGTAGCTACTTTATAAATCCTTTAATTTTGACCTCTAGAAGTAAAAAATGGACTTGCCTCCTGATTTTTTGGCCTTAAAATAGAAAAAAAGACCCCCCGATTTTGACTTCCAAGATTAAAGATGAAAAAGTTTCTGACCCCTGAAAATGGAAAAGCAATTTGGACCACTAAAAAAAATCATCCCTCCTGATTTTAAGCTCTAATATAGAGAAAAAATTCCCCAGGATTTTGATCACTAACAGTGGAGAAAAGATACCCCTTAATTTTGGTCCCTTATAGTGAAAAAATTCCTTTTGGTTTCAGCCATTAACAATGAACAAAATGTTCACCCTCACTTTTGACCCCTAAAATAGTAAAAGAAATCTCTATCCTCAATTTTGACCCCTGAAATCATCCTCATAGTCATGTGCTATTGGTCGGAGCTTTCTGCCAATCTCTCCATGATATTCTGCTATTAATACACAATCTTATAATTCTATTATGTTACTTGAGTATTTTATAAAAAATTGGAACTCAGAAACAGAATGAAATTCTCAACTTGATAAATTTCTGTATCACACTATACTTATGCGAGCAAGTACAATACCTCGGTTGGCAATTGTGATAATGTTTCTAAAAATGCTGTGCTAAATGAAATAACACTACATGGTGTCATTTATGGGGTCACTCAATATGTGCCAGCAATTAAAAAATATGATGTTGTTGATACTTCTGTGTTACTGATCTGATAGCTATCTTGGGAGCTAGGGAAATGTCACTGTGTCAATATCACCACCTGGTAAATTATTGTATGTGTGTATATATGTGTGTGTGTGTGTGTGTGTGTGTGTGCGTGGTCTAGGTCTAGTTAGTGTGGAAGATACTTAGATATTTAGGGCCTGAATCTTTTCCATGATACATCTCGCAACATGTGGTCTTGCATTATCATGCAAGTGTAAAACATCTTTCTGATTGACCTGGGAAGCTCCCCTTTTTTTAACAACGACATGCAATGCTACAAATTAGTGACAAAACCTCTCAGTATTGAATGTTTCATTACCATATGATACTTATGATGGACAATACCGTTCATATCCAACCACACACAAAGCATAACCTACTTAGGGTGAAATCCTATTTTATCTGGAAACTATTGATCAAGTTCTGACACTTTACTGAACCCAAGTTCAATCATATAAAAAACTTGTTGAATGTTAATGATCCTTCTCAAAACTATGGATAGTACTTTCTTAATTGTCAAAGAGGAGACATTTTCTGGATCTGAAAGGACATCATATTTAAAATAAAGTGTTTTAATCTAAGCTAAAGAAAAAATTTACCCTTTCTCAAATTGCATACTATTACTCTGCTTACAACAACTATTAAGAATAATTCCGTTCTGTCATACAAACTTACCCACATATTTTGCTGCACCTGACCTAATCCACATCAGAACCTGACAACACGTAATTAGTTGGTCACTCAGCTCGTGAGGTATTGTATCTTTTTTTAATCATTATTTTTCCCAAAATATTTCTTTGATCACACTTACCATAACACTTTTTGGTCATAGCATGTTCCTAAACATTACACTAGCCATTCTCTAGCAGTGGCTAGAGAGGAATGGTTACTTACGTCTTAGAGAAACCTGGAGTCAATTAATCAACATACATAGTTGCAAAATATCCCAGTAGAATAGATATAAGGTCTGTCTATAGAGTCCCAAGTCATTTGATAAAATAGCCAACCTTGGGCATCGGCAACTTAGCCCCTGTCAAAGTGCTTTCCTTTGGACCTCACACACTTATCCCAGTCTGCAATGTCTACTTCAGCATCACCATCGGCTGTTTCATAGTGTTCTCCCTAATCTTGTCCACAGTCTGAAATCTATAAAAGAAATGTTAGAAGTCACATCTGAACTGTAGTGGGACTGATAGACCTGAGTGATTTAATGTTTTATCAGAAAATCCTGTGTATGATGTGAAGAATTGCTTGGTTATTGTGAATGTAACAGTTACACAGTACACAAGCTTATGCAATAGTGACTGACTACCAACTCAGCAGTGTCTATTCATACATGCATAGGAAAGTCACCTCTGATTGGTTGCTAGATTATGTCAAGACTGGTTTACGAGCTATTCAAAACAGCTGGATATTTTCCGGACAGACTGTGAACCATTATATTTATCGGCTTTAATGCTGAAGAGACAGCAGACCTGTCTGTTCTTTATGTAAATCCTATTCACTGTTTGTAATTGTTTTGCAAACTGAAACTGGCACAAAAAGGAGATCCTTCTGTTTCTAGTTTGCTTTTAAAATCATTCAGAATTGAGTAATGGCTTGGATAAATCGAAAAATATCATCACAACTCTAATCACCAATGCTGATGGAATTAACCAAACTGGAAAACTTTTAAACAAACCGTTGTTTATTGGCAAAAAATTGCAAATGTCCATTTGTAGCAGAAACACTTCAGAAAAATATAACTCTATTCTTTATATTGATGCTTCTAAAACCTTATCATTTTATGACAGATTTAATCTGTTGGCAGTAAATTCCTAATGATCCTTCCATGCTAGTTCTTCTTCTTATTATTGAAGGTATAGGATCAGCCTAATGGTTGACAGCATGGAAAAAGGAATCAATAAACCGAGTTCAAATTCCAGTTAAATATATATCTTGCCATTATTAACTTTTGACCAGTATTTATTTAATTTGTCCTTTAATTCATGTCCAGCAGTGCTAGTTTTTTGAAAAAATGTCAACTTTTCGATGATCCAACAAGAGGCTAGAATAGTAACATTCTTGGATCACATCATCTAATTTTTTAATTGATCACCCCCAACACAGACATTGGTCACAAAAAGGTTCCTATTAAACCAGACCTATATTTATTTACTATTCAGATTGTTTTTGCAACAGCTTTGTGAGAGCAAAAGTTAATCTTAACTCAAGTCAAAGGAAATTGGCAAAGAAATTATCCGTCATGTGTTTCAGATTGTTAAAAAGGTGTCTTATAATAAAACTGACATTTCAGGTAGCTAGATATTTTGCTCCAAAAGATGGAACCACATGGTATTAACAATCATGCATATGGTTTTCTTGAATTTTCCTGCAAATCTTTTTATGCAAACTGTCCATGAATAAATATTTGGCTCTTTTTTCATGAGTTCGATTGCTGACTCATTGGTGAAGAAACAGATTGTGTATGCTTTGTTAAGAGATATGCACTTGTTGGAAAAGCTTGATTTTTTTTCAAAAAGATGAATTTGGTGGATGGCCAGGAAATTCACACCAAAAATCTTTGACCAATTATGAAGGAGCATGCTGGACTTTCCCAAAGAACAGCAGCATTCTTGACAACATTGGATGTGTATAATTGAAGAAGTTTTGTAAGAATTAAAAAACTAGCAACAAATTGTTTGAAACTAGGTTGGATTTTGTGAAAGCTGATGGGAAATCAAATATTGATTCTACATTGATTTGGTGTACAGACATACATTTGATAAAAGGACATTAATGACAAATGACGAATGAAAATGGAATACATATAAGAATAACATAAATCTGATCGATCATGTAAAGAGATGAAAAGAGAAGTGATAGTGAAAGGTGGGAACATTCTTGTCATTGATAATACTGGTGTCAGAGTTAAAGCAAGGTTGTCTGAACTGCTTGAATATCCATATGGCTTGGATCATACCAAGGAATGGGTGGCAACCGGGATCACTGGGATCATATTGCCAAATTGTGTGCGTCAGCTCTGCTATTCTCTGACGCTGATAGACTCTTGATGGACAGACCATGAAAAACAGAGAACATGGAGTTTTATCAATGCATGTTTCTTGAAGTAAAGAAATTTAGGAAAGATTACTGTGACTATCAGATAGTAAGAAACCTTGCCACTTCATTCATGAGAGTGAGAGATGTATACGTGTTTGGAGCACATGATGAAGACATAGTAGCATAGCTGTGATGCTGCGACATCAGTGAGTTAGTACAGAGATAGGTCATGGTGGAAGAATGGTTAAGATTGGATTGACCGGGAGGTCAGTGAAATGATAACGATTGTAAGGAAATGAAAGAGAGAGCAAGAGTTACTGGCAACAATTGCCAGGGCAAAAAGTGTAAACAGCTAGGGGTGCTGGTACTAATGAGCGTTGGACCATGTGCGTCCAGGGTTTTTATAGGGGTTGTCGTTGGAAGTGAGGTTTTCAATATCTAGCTAAAAGAAAGGTTTTGTATTTAATTCCTCACTAAAAGTATTGGGGTCACTACACACCATTCAACTCCGAATCTACGACTAGATGACAATGCAGTTGAGTGAGACAGAATAAAAACCTTATAAAAGTCAGTATGATTTGATACTGAAATGTAAACTAATTTATCAAAAGAATATAAATTGTGATACATAGTAAATTCATGCATGGAGAAAAAATAGCAATTGTCAGAATTGAGCATAAAAAAACTTTTCGTACTAATAACTAAGGCAAGTCTTTTGAGCAGTTGGTTAACCAAGAGTTTTATGGCCAAATGGGAAGAAATATGGGGTATTGAATACTTACCACTAACACTGATGAGAAATGTTTAACCATCATAGTCACAAGGCAAGTCAAACTTGATATATCATAGCTGAAAGTTGGTGGTTGACCTTAAATATTACTAGGATAAAATAGCAGAAAAAATGCCACTCCCTGGATTACCCTCATTTATCACCCATTTTTTCCAACTCCTCCTCATGTGGTGGCCAATGTTGGGCTGGACAATGGAGGATAAGTTTACGTTTTTATCTGTTGTAGTGCCTACCTTTTAGCAACAAATAACACATGAAAATTAAACATGTTTGGAGTTATCGCCCTTGGCAGAGATCTAACTGATCCTTAACTCATGGTGAAGAACCCTCAAGGAATGGTTAATTCTTTGTCTTTTTTTCCTTGATGTCATGCAAAACTACCAATAAGATAACTGATCATTATCTTTATGATATTTAAGCTTTTGGCAGTAAACTTTCTCTCTCTCTCTCTATCCTGACAGCTTCAAGGTAAGCTTGCATTTTCGCTTTCTGCTTTAGTTAGGGTAGTTTTTGCCCACATCAAGATTTTATATACGCAACTATACATGTACGAAGTAATCCATCCTTTCTCTCTGAAGAACTTTCCCTTTTCATCTCATAGAACCCATCGAAACAAAGCTAAGCACTCTCCATGTTGTTAAGACAGACTTCCAAGGGAAACATTCTAGTGGCTATAGTGTAAGTAACCAAGAACTGACAGACATTCCAAGACTCTACCTTACATTTTATAAGTGGCATTCCTTTTCCTACATTCTTCCCTTCACCTCATTATAACCGTGGTTTTGCATTAAAACGGTGAACGCTTTATTTTCTAGAATTTATCTTCATAGATCTGTGTAATGTCACAATTCTTAATGTCAGTCAGTGTATCAAACAATGGTCTGAGAATAATTGCACATTTTAGAATAAATCTCCAATAGAAGTTGAACAGTACACTGATTGACATTAACAACCATGACATTACACTGTCTGATGAAGCATTGACAGCCTTTGACAAAATACTATTTTTGTGGAAAATAGGGATAAGAGGTTTTACATGCTGTCAAATGTGGTAATGAAAAATATAACTGTGGTGCTTGAAAATATTCTCTGGAAACATCATTATCTAATGTCACTTTCAAGAGAATCATATATGAAGTTTAGCTTAGTCTAGTACAAGGCCATAAGTATTGGACAGTCAATGAGGATGAAATATCCTATATAGTCGTAACAGTTAGCTAGGACATGAACCATGAGAATATATATTCCTAACTACAACCAAGGTTGTTTGATATTCTAATTAGATAGTAGGAGGATTGGCCAGAAAAGAACCAACCATTTTCAATAGTTCAAGAAGAAGTTGCATGATATTCGTGTAACTTGACAACCCATCAGAAGGAACCTTACTGTGCATCTGGGAACTGAGTGAGCAAAACTCAATTGGCAAAACATCACATCACCTAGATCTGTCAATGGCCCTTATAGTCCAGATTTGCTATCCTGTGACTACTGACTTTTTCCCCAGAACTGAAATGACCAGTTACACATGATTAGGAATGATCATCCAAGATTAAAAATATCCCCCTATGATTAGGAATGATCATCCAAGATTAAAAATATCCCCTTATGATTGGGAATGATCATTCAAGATTGAAAATAACTGCTTATGATTAGGAATGTTTATTCAAGATTAAAAATAGCCCCTTATGATTTAATATGACTACTTAAAATGACGTTAAAATTGAAAATGACACTAAGGATTGAAAATAACTTATTATTGAGCATAAACATTTAAGATGGGATTGAAAATGACCACTTAAGATCACTTTGGATTGAAAATGATCCCTTTGGATTAAAGATGATTTCTTACGAATAAAATGATCACTTAGAATTGAAAATGAACCCTCAGTATTGAAAATGATCACTTAAAATCAAAAATGAGCTTCCAGAATTGAAAATGATCTCTCAAGGATAAAAATGACCTCTAACAATTAAAAAGGACAAGTTGGGATTGAAAATGATTGCTTAAGATTGTATATTTCTTCTTTGGGTTGAAGACCTCTTGGGGTTGGAGGTTTTTGTTGTGCCACTCTTCCAAATGTGGAGGAAATGCCTGTCTTGGAAATCAGCATTCTCATATGCTTAATGAACAACAACTAAATGTCATTTGATAGATGTCTGTATTATATTTCAATGAATGAGAAAAGTGAGGACAATTAACATATTACCTATTGAAGGCAGGTGCCAAGGTCTTATTGCCAACTCTGCCTCAACATACCCAACTAGACATGATAATCAATCATCAACAGAGAAAAGGAAATATATCAAAAGGCTCCAAAATCAGGCAGAAGCTACATCTGTATGGATTTGGCATTTCTATACTGTGACAGAGAATCAACAAAACCTGATGGTATCCTCACAAGGTACTGCTGGATTATTGGTAATGATGCTTTGGCCCTGGAACCATGCCAGACACCAAAGTTATCATCTGATGAAGACTTCATCAGAGACACTGCTTCTGTTCTTGCAGCAGTAGTAGTATAGATTAATAGCCTGGGTAAAAGCCAGGGTTTCAAATACTGATTTTCAAGACAGAATCTCTACATTTGGCATAATCTTGATCATCCTACCCAAATTTGTACTCATTTGGACTTTTTCTATTAGTAAATATACCTATAGGTTTATTGTATATGCATAAAAAAAACAACTGTTAGTAAGAGTTAGGGCATCAGTTCCCCAAAAACTTAATTTGGCACATTTTAACCAAAAGATTCAATTGGTAATGCAACATGTAATTGTAAAGAGAGATTGTTAAAATCGTTTACAGTCACTTTTCTCTTTCCAAATTAGAGCTTTTAATACATCTTTGTTATCTCTAGTTTGACAATTATAGAGGCTACTAGTTAAATCTAAGGAATATATTTTTATTGATTGTTAGTATTGAGCTATTCCTAGAGATGCAATTGTGCTCTAGCAGAAGTCTTGCTATGGTCCAAACATTGAGAGCATTGCTTCACAAATGACTCATCATATAGTGTGTAGCTATATCTGGAGGTTTAATTTGGACAATGTATGGTAGAAATTATCATTCTATAACCTCAGAGTAAGCAACCATTCTGAGAAGAAACTTTCTTTCTTTTTTTGAAAGAAAGGTAACAGTTTAATCATAGAGTCACCCATGCTAGCTGGCCAACCCATGTTGATACTACCGGAAGATAAAAATCGGGAACAGAGCAATATTGAAAGTTAAATCATAAAATATAAATGGAACTTTTCACATTAGTGGAGTCTCTTTATTTCATATGTGATCTATTAGCATAATGAAATTGAGTTAAGTCTGAATGTCAACAATTCAGTTCAAAATAATTGATACTCTCAAGAGATAGTACAGATGTGCTCCTTTATTTCTAAAGCAATTGGTGGAGCACTGACAAGGAAATGGACTAGTTTAGTCAATTCTGATGGAACAGAACATCTGTAGCATTATTGCTTCTTCCACCCATCCATCTATTTACTCCTTTTTGTATTTTCTCTTAATCTGTTACAAACCACAAATTGAGGTTGAATGGGGTTGCACCAATCTTCCTAGTGAGGAAAACCTTTTTGCCTTTCCTGAAAATCAGCATTCATAATCCTAGTTTTGACCGAAGCTCAAGCACCAATCATTAGCAATGTAGGAAAAGCTACTTCAGTCACAAGGCAGGCTCCTTTCTCCCTTACTAATATAATTAGTCCATAACTTACACAGTGTGTCAGTGCAACTAATTCTATATGCTTGTGCTTGCATACAGAAGATGAAAAACAAAATTTTTCTTACATCTTTTTAATTATCTTCAGCTTTGCAAGTATCTGAATCCGATCAACAAAATGATGATAGCAATGGTAAAGATGATAATGATGGTGATGATGCTGAAATCTGTTGTGTTGTAACTAAGTCTTGGCTGCAGACATGGCAACTGGGACTAGCCAATCAATCTTGTAAATCCAGTCATCATTGTGTAGCTGTCTGCCTCACAGTAATGAGGTTTTCTCATTTACTCTCATTCGACTCTTACCAACTCATTCATTCTTTCCTTTTCTCACTTCTCTTATTAGTTTCATATTCTCATCTTCAACAAAACTCTCTAGTCTATCTTCCCACATTATTATTACTTTTTAAATTTTGATTTCTGTATACACTGTCTCTTTCTTACTTTATCTTCTTCAATTTTCTTTCAATCTTACACTTATTCCTTTCTGTTTGCTTCTTTCTGTTATCCTATCCCTCCTATCACTTTCACTAATTAACTCTTATAATTACCTCTGCCAACGAGGTTGGAAAGGTATATATATTTGATTGTGTCTATATTTGATCTGTCTGTCTGACTGTCCACATGATATCTCCAAAAGTACTCAATCAATTTCATCAAGGTTAAATTTTGGAATTATTTTTCTCCTTACAGTTAAGTATATGCCCATGACTCTCTACACTATATCTCCGAAAAGATCTCAATGAATTTCAATGAAATTTCTGGAAGGCTGGACAATAGGCTACGGATGATGTGAGTAGATTTGGAGGTAGATCCATGCACAATTACCTCTCCTCTGTTATAGTTTATGACCACACTACACAATATAGCCAACAATTCTGTTTTAGCACCTGCTACATTTTTACTTATTCATGTACATCTATTTTCTTTTATAGTGGCTCACTCTCTCTCACTGTATCTCTCTATTTATTTTTTTCTTATCCTGTCACTCTCTTTTTGACTAATTTCCTTGTCTCTTTTACTCACACCCATACTCTCCAATTCTCTCTAACTCTCTCCTTCTCTTACTACATTTATAATTACTCTGTAATTAGGACATTTTTTTTAGAATTATCCGCTCCCATTTATATTTAGCTCTCTTTCTTTTTCATGTTGAATACTGATCTTTTCTCATCGTTTTTCTCTCGCTCACTCAGTCTCTCACTCATTCACCCACTAACTCAGCTGCATTAGCTCCTTCATCACTCCCTAGCCCTTTCACTCCCTCTATTTCCGTTGTTCTCTGACTCACTTTTACTCTCTCACTTACTTCAACTCATTCACTTTTACCCTATTTTTAACTGTCAGTTTTACCCTCTCACTTTTATTCTATTTTCTCTCTATATATATCTGTATATTTCACTCTCTATTTCACTTTCTTTGTTTTACTCTTCCTATTTCATTTTCTTTGTTTCACGCTCTCTATTTTACTCTTACAATTTTACTCTCTCTATTTCACTCCCTTGTACAGTCCTAACTTGTTTCTCTTCTCTTTTGATGTTTCCTAATTATTCTTCCGTTCAACTCTTTCTGTCTTTTTTCTTCCTTTCTTTTTTCTACCTACCCTTTACTTTTCCTCCCTTTAATCATTTTCCCATTCCCTTCCCAATCTTTTGGAATCTTTCACTCTATTTGTATATCTATATTGCTGTCTCCATTTTTTTTTTCCAATGTGATTATTTGTTCAACCATTGCCAACTCTTATTTAAATGTTCATTTTATCTTACCCTCATTTTCTACTTTCTCACTCATTCATTCACTAACTCATTCACTCGCTTACTCACTTCATTCACTTTTTCTGATCCTCTTTTTCACTTATTCACTCATTTGCATCCTCATAATCCATCCACTCCTTCTCATTCACTCTCTCTCTCACTAACTTGGCTGTACTCCCTTGGTCGATAACTCACACACTCGGTCCATTCACTCTTTCTCATTCCCACTAACTTAGCCCATTTTTGTCTTTTTACTTTCTCTTTCACTTTCTCTATAAATGAATGGGCTATGTTTGCGTATATTCACGTCAATGTTTCCTTGGTGATTACATGGCATCTTGCCAGAAGAAAGGCCAGTAAATACTTTTTTACTCAACTTGACCAAATCTTTTCATATCAAATAAATTATAGCTGTCAACATCAGTTTAGTTCGACAGTAGTCTCACCCTTTGTCATACGATACATGAACAGATAACGAACATAATTATAACAATAGCAACTGTGAGTGTGTGTGTGTGCTATGGCTACAGAGAGCAGTTGAACTGCCTCTTTGACCATGCATACTGCTACATCAGAGAGATATCAATTCAGTCTTCATTATACAGGAGTTGCCCAAGTTGAAGCAGAATTCAGCAACAGTTTTTCATTGTACATTTTATTCAAAATGGCTAACATATCAAGGGCTTTTATCTCCTTTTATACTTATACTTGCGAATTTAATCACTTCTTCAATGATCTATCACCCAACCTTCCGAAAAAGGTTATTTAAATTCATTGAGAACTATTTTGTGGACAGATATGAAAATATACATGAATGTCTGAAAAAGGAAGAGAAAAATGTATCTCAATCAAAGCAAAGTCCCTGGATCCATCCCCAAAAATGATCCATTTTTTTGTAGCCTATTATCCACCCTTACACAAAATTTCATAAAAACTCATCCAGACCTTTAGGAGATATCATATGTACAGACATGTATCTTTGGTTATATTATGTGGTGTAGACTTATAATTATGATGGAAGGGAGATAATTGTGCTTGGATCCGCCCCAAAATTTCATCACATCTTTCCCACCCTATTTTCCACATATCCACAAAATTACATTAAAATTCATTGGGAACTTAGGAGATATTGTGTAGACAGACGTGAACATATACATGAATGTATGAGAAAAACAGAAGAATATCTATCAATCAAAAAAGATTTTGTGTGGACTGACAGATAACTTTTGCAGATATTTTGTGTTTGCCGAAAGTCAGCTGGGAAGTAGGTGAGATAATTGTGCAAGGATCCATTACTTCATCGGTAAATCATTTTTTAAAAACACAAAATTTAGGATTTGGAGATTATATAGATTATATATGATTATAACTTTTATTTTCCACTTTTAGGGATCAAAATTGAGGAGATTCTTTTTTAAGTTCCAGGATTCAAATTTTGGGGGGAATTTTTTCCAAAATTTATAGAGTTCTAAATTGAGGGAAAGATTACTTTGATTTTAGGGATCAAAATTGACGGTAATTTTTTTTCATTTTCTCTCCAGGTAAATTTATAGGTAAATTTTTTTTCCTCTTTCAGGGGCTTGATTCATTTTTGTACTTCTGTATGTCAAAAGCAAGTGGAAACCTTTCTCACTTCCAGGGATCAAAAGAGACTTTTTTTTATATTTAATTCTTTTTTAGGGGTCTGAAGCAAGATCAAACAGTGTTGTTATATTTTCATTGCCAGGTTTTATTGCAACTCTGTACTTAAATTTGTGGTTTGTGACCATGTTCACCTCCTCCTTCCAAATGAAAGCATCACAGCTTGAGCTAATGATTTAAGGTACCCCTAAAATGAGCAGGATTAGAGCATGTAAAAAAAAAACCAATGTGATTTGTAATATTGTAAAGGTTTTTGAGAGGGGGGGGATTTATTACATGAGTATAATGCTGAAGTGGGCCCTGATTTTGTGTTTCATTGGAAAATACTGCAATATCATATAAGAAAATTCACAGGGGGATGGAGGGATTTCTATTTGCAATGTAACTATAATGTAACTTTAATTCATTGATAGATAATTTTTCCAAACTCAAAATTTGGGGCTTGGGGGTTATGTTGATTATAGGTGGGAGAAGTTTTACTTTTCAGTTTTAGTGATCAAAATAGAGGAGAATTTTCCAATTATAGGGTTCAAAATATAGGTAAAAATGAGTTTTTCACTTTCAGAGGTCAAAATTGGGGTGGAGAAATTTTCTTCTTTTAGGGGTCAAAATCGAAAGTGAACTTTCTTTTTTCACTTCCAGGTGTCAAAATTGAGTAGGAATGTTTTTCACTTCAAAACGACAAGAGGAATTTGTCTCCCTTTCAGGTGTCAAAAACAAGAGGGAACTCTTTTTTTCACATTTCACCCAGCAGTAATGATGCCCCTAATTCAAATCAGCTTTTGGGTACATCTAATTGATACCTATTATGTTCAGTATTGCGCAAGGTAACAAGTGTAAGATATGCAATAAGGATCAACTTCATTGTGTGATAATGGTCTGTAAGCCAAGTTTGCTTACTATTGCTTCAAAGTGAGATGCCTCAATAATTTTATACTGGAACCACCGTATCATATCATATTATATCATATTGGAACAATACGTAAAAAAAA
This sequence comes from Thysanoteuthis rhombus, assembly GCA_963457665.1. Lineage (NCBI taxonomy): Eukaryota > Metazoa > Mollusca > Cephalopoda > Oegopsida > Thysanoteuthidae > Thysanoteuthis > Thysanoteuthis major. The sequence continues at coordinate 14,298,263 of OY735206.1, read as the reverse complement.
GGTGTATGTTTTCGCTAGACTATTACAACTACTATCAATATTTTGTGTATCTATGTTTCAAACATTACATCCTGTTCCTGATTGCAAGATTTATGTTTTCAGCTCATCTTGCATGAAACAAACTTCAAGTTTAAGAGCTGTATTTCATTTAAAATCTCATTTTATATAATGCTTTTTTTTCTTACTGCTTTGATTATGTTACATAAGTAATAACTGCACATACACAGACACACACACTACTCACATATACTGAGTGTGATTTTTATTATAAAGGTTCATAATGGTTTATGAACCTCTATTACACCTTCAACATGTTGACTTTTTGTACCTTGTTCATTTGTGACTTCATTATTTACACGCAAAGTACAGCAGAACTTTTATTCTTTGAATCCTTGCCACTGACTTTCTCATTGTTTATTAAATAATATCTTTGTTTATATTGTGACAAGTTTCCTCTCTCTATGAATTCTTATTTGCCTGACAAATCTATATTAATTGAGATTTATCAAAAATTAGGGGGCTGAAGTAAGGTTACCATGAATTGGTGATCAAGCCAATGCTAGCTCAGAGACTCTTATACTTCCAATAAAAGAATAAACTTTTTATTAAAATATTCTCATGTAAAAGAAGCTGCACTTGAATTCTGATTTCAGTTAGAGTTTGGAAATACTTATGTATGGTTATTATTACTGATTTTTTCACTAGTTTTTAAAACATCTTATTTTTACTGTCTGAGTAGCAGTATGCATAATTTATTTGAATCTTGTACATGAAGCATTCTCATAAATATTAATTGTTGACTACTTTTTTTTTCATCTTATTCTTGTTGCTTAATAATGGTGATGTTGATTTCTTTTATTTCAGTTTATGAAAGTCACCAGCCTGATCTTGAGACCTGAGGTTAGCAACCTTCTTGTGTAAGCTATGATGGTCCGAGCTGAGAAAAGGGGAGGAGTAAATACACAGACGATTCAACACTTTCACAAACATACTTCATAAACATAAACTGATGTATATTAGGTGAAGTTCATACATTCACATTAACAAACATTTTAAAATGATGAGCTATTTTCTGAATTTCAAATATGTTTGGCTGTCAATGTATTGAGTCGACAAATTCATTAGTTCCTTCCTTCTCTGAGTAAGCTCGGCACTCCAACAACAATCAGTATTATTTTGGTCCTGAGCTGTCACATTCTACTGATTTCTATTTCATAGTCTTTATATTTTGGGAGTTTCTCAAATTCCTTGACAGCAATGTTTTTATCAGTTGAAACCGTCATCTGTACTAGGAGGCATACTTTTTCTTTGAAATCTTTCATTACAATGTCTAGCAATTATTGTTCTATCACTATGTATAGTGAAGGCCTATAATGAAGTTACATATTTTGCTTCTATGACTGGTTCAGGCCGGTGTTCATACCAGTTCTTAGTGAATGGGGCACTATAATGTTTTCAGATGATTCAGTGTAGACACTGTCCAATTCTATCATATATCATCTTATAATAATTTGCTGCAAGGACTGAAAATTCTGTTACTATGTACTCAATTGTTTTGGTCTTATCATCACATAGTCTAGATTTCTTAGTATGTTAGTCTGATAGTTTTGTGTTTTTAGGCTCTTTTTAAGGCCACCTGCATGAAACCCTCCATTTCAGCATCTAATCCTGAGCTTCGCAACCACTGACATGTTTTATTCTGATTTACATCAGCTCCTTTGGTATGAAGAGGCTATTGGCAGTGGAGTGATTTATCATAATTATTTTATTCATTTTTATTCATCCTTATTATCATTGGGTCACTTATTACTGTCTTCTTATTTTAGGCGAGGCACTCTTCATTTTATCATTCTATTCTAGATGAGATGTTACTATTAGGAGCCATCAACCAAAACTGTCATTAAAACTGCCAACAAAGGTTTCTTCAGTTTTTAAGCCAGTCTTGCTGGTCAATCTGGCTGGCTATGTATGTATGTATATATATATATATATATATATATATATATATATATATATATATATATATGTACATATATCAGCTACAAAATACACCAAATAGGTTTTTGGTGAAGTTCAATTTGCGCTGTAAGTTTATGCTAAGTTGACCCTTATTTTGGATCCATTCACATTCACACTTGCTTTGTTTAAAATTTGTACATATTTCCAAGATCATTCTCAACTAAAGGTGAGAGAAGAAACTTATTCATTTATTACCCTTTTTCCAATTACTAATTGATCACCTCAAACATGGCATTCTGCCAAAAGACATTAGTCATGTGACAGTTTCTATTGAGTGCTCACCTGACATGTTATTATTATTCATTTTATTGATTCATCTTATTAGTCTATTTATTATCATTATCATTTATTTTATTTCATTATTTTAGACTAGTTGCTGTTATTTTTATTATACGATAAAATTCAATTGTCATCATAACCCAAAAAAGGCATAATGATGCGACCAATGTTCATGACTTTTTAGACAACAAAAAAAATGTGGATTGGGATATTACATTTTTTGGAGAAAGACATATTTAAAAATTGAGAAATTTTCAAAAAATTCCCAAAACTTCTCAAGAGAGAAAATATATGAAATTGCACAACCATATCTGGAAATTTTTTACTGAAAATCTTTGGCTAGTTAAATTTTTCTAGAAATGCAGCTCTTGAACTCTGGTCAACCACAAAATTTTGAAATGAATGGTTTTAGAGAGATTCCTCGTTGCAAAATGATTATGAATATCAAGAATAGTGAGTTTTATTTTATTGATGTTCTATTCATTGCACTAACAAATTTTTCACATTTGATCCCTTTACTCACAAAAATCTCAGGTGAAATGTTTTTAGATTGATTCTTTATCCTAAAATACATAAAAATACCAGAAATTGTGAATTCTTGTGGATTAATATTGGTTATATTGAGTTTGGGATTTATGCACCCTGTGCTTGCACATTTTGATCCTTGAAATAAAAACTATCAAAATTTAAAAAAAAAATACCACAGCACTATCCCACTGAGTACATTCCAAATTTGGTATATCTTGGTCAAAAGTTGTCGTTCGTAGCTTCTGGACAAATTTATGGTATTATTTTTTACCATATTTATAGGGCTTCTTCAATGTGGCCAAAACACTCCTGAGTTTCTTTATAATTTGCTGTTCAGATCATTTCTGAGAAAGAAACTTCTCTGATCAGTTATTGAGCAAGAGGTTATGAGGCTGCTCAAAACATCTGGGGTAGGACTCATATCACACGCAGCAAATTGAACAAGTGGATTCATGCTCTACCCCAGAGTATCTAAGTGTTATAGTTTTATATGAATAGCACAAAGACCTGAGACCAAGAAGCATATCACAAAACAAGAAGCATCAATGAGTATGTGTGTACTGAAATTTTGGAGTTTTGGAGACTAATCACAAATATAACTCCAGTAAAATGGGTTGAAATTGATTTCCCAACCATTGAAACATAGAAATTTACTCCAAATCAACTTTCTAGTTGTGAAGGTATGGCTTTCTTTGCTATTTTACCCAGAAATAACAGCAATCCTAAGAGCTATACTAAATTTGTGATCCTATCCTGCAAAAATACCACATCAGGGTGGATTTTTATCAATTTTCCAATCTCTAAAACATGCAGATAGACTCCAAAACCATATTCATATCAAGTCTAGTTGCAATTTTATGACTATTTCAATATTTTGACTTGATATGCCATTTTTTGTCTTATATTTCCATCTTGGATGCCTCTATTGCAATTCCAGGGAATTTTTAGTGTAGAGTTTGTGGGGTCATATTACAACTATCCTGTAAAAATCAATTTTAATTGTTGGATCTAATACTCCTGGATTAAATCTATGGTACGCACTGACATCATAAAATCTCAATTTGTTTCAAAAATATCTTTGGTGATTCAGATCTAAAATTAAAAATAACTGCAGAAGTGAAGTAGATATAAATGAATTATTGTATAAATAGCATGTGAATATATAAGACTATTGACTTTTATTGATATAGAAGTAAATAAACAATGTAAAATGTGGTATCATGTAACTTTATAGTTGGAATAATGTCTCATCATACATCGTACAGTATTATAATTATGGCTTACCAGCTTGTGTAGTACCAAGTGTCATTTTAAATACATTCTTTCTGTAAAAATAAGTATTGGCCTATGCTTAAACTGCAAAATTTAGCCTTACTATTGAAAGGCTAACATTTGAGACTATCAGTTGTAGTATAGACCGATCACTGTGGCCCAGTGGTAGAGTGCTTGCAAATTGTTTGATAGACTGTGGTTCACACCACTCGAGTCATACCAAAGAAAAAATAATACCCATTGCCTCTCCACTAAGTACTCAGCAAAAGGACTCCTGTCACAAACATATTCGATGAAACCCATGCAGGATGGGGCCATTGAAATTGCCAGAAACCCATTGACATGGTAAAAATGTCTTCTGTGATATTTTCTTTTTGCCATAAAAATCATAACTTTTGTTTTTTGAAAGTGAAAGAATCTATTCAAAAAAAAAAAATATCAAGAAAAAAAATTCAAAATAAATTGAAATCTGAGAAAAAAATGAAAATGAAAATAGGGACACTGTTTCATTAAATATGGATAATTACTATCAGAAAATGATGGAATAGTGTATCAAATTTTGTATTACTTTTTACTTAATTATTTTCTATTAGAATGAATTATTGTTAGCTGTATAGCTTTTTAATAAATCTATTGTGCGTTTAGTATGTGAAGTACCTGAAATTTAAACTCAAATTAGAATCAGAAGAAAATGGCAGTGAATGATGAAGTGTTTTTGCTACAAATGCTTTTTTCTATCACACCAGTAAGGGATTTTTCAGAGTATCTCCAGACCTGTCTTCCTACAAGGAACCAAACTTTCTTCTCATTGACTGAACGAAGTTTGATAGACGTAAGAACCAGTCACTGACTGTATGCATGCCAAGACTAATGGGATAGATTAGTGGGAAGGAATTTCGGATTGCGCTTGCATAGTTAGGGGGTAGTCTTCTTGGATACTTGTTTGTATCAGTGTCTTTTTTGTTCTATGCTTGCTGAGTTTTATTGTATGTTATTGTGGTAAATCATATTCTTTTTCTTATACTATGCAAATAAATGGATGGCCCCCATTCTGACTCTTCAAACAATAGAAAATACTCTCCAGGGCGTATGTGTGGGGGAAATGTGTGAAGATCCTGTGATGCCAATTTGTCAAAATCCCTCTCTCAGCTGATGTAGTCCAGAGGGAAGCAAAGAGCGATATGTATGGCATCAGCTTGGCAGCAGAGGTTGATGGAATTGGGCGTCAAACTGCTTTAAGGGGGCTCGACCCTCTGGTTTTGTAATCAGAGTTATCCTTCTCCTAAACTGGTTGCCTTCAGTGGTATTTCTAGGGTTGGTGTCATCCAGAGCGGTAACTCAGTGTGTCACCCCTAGTGTTGCAAACTCAGAACGATTTTTCAAATTATACCAACCAAAAAAGCATAAAAATATACCAAGACTCTCTAAAAAAACACTTAGCCTTTTCATAACTATTTTTAATAGTTGAAAGTGGCTAGATTTGGTTAAGCTGACCTGAAAATAGCTGAAAACTGGCTAAAATTGCTAATAAATAGCATTCAAAGTAGAATTTCAGCAATGCCTACATGAAAAACACGCTAAGTTTAACGCAAAAAGTGCTGAATTGGCAACACTGGTCATCTCCCACTTCCCAAACTTGCTTTCTTCCCAGGATATCTTGAATTTTGCTGATATCTTTATACTATAGGTGTTTGTACCTGAAAAGATACACTAAATTCCCTCTGTACATTAAATCTATGGGGAATTTTTTTTTTCATGTATGCTCCAACCTTGTGAAATTTCTTCCCAGACAAGGAATTATCTTTTCAGTAATGGTTGAAGTTTTTCTTTTTTTTCAATATGTTACTAAAAAAAAAATACGGATATATTCATACCTAAAATTCAAAACTATTCCTTCTAGAGCATTATTTTTTCACCTTTTGATACACCATGTAAATTGTCTCACAGACACAAAATGTGTTAAAAATCAAAAAAGTTTTAGTGAGTACACGGTATTGAAAGTTATAATCTTATATAGAAAAGTTTTCTGCGTATACCAAAAGATACAAAGACAGCACCTTTTTGTGATCAGTTTACCTTTAATATGATATGAATTATTGGATTCTGTGCAGATTTTCTGATTAAAGATGCAAGAATAAGATATTCCATCATCATTAACCTTTTAGCATCAATCGGTGGATGTGGACCTTCCCCAAGATTCGTCACGGAGCCTACTGGCTCTAGCTTATCAGCTGGCCACAATTTCATATATGATCTCTGGGGATCTATGTTGTGAGTCATAATGTCCAGCGGTTGTCTGATATTCTTGCAACATGTCCAGCCCATTGCCATTTGACTTTTCTAATGGTTTCTATGATATCTTGGACTCCTGTCTTTTCTCTAAAATACTCTAATGATCTTTCCATGTGCGTTTTTTTCATGAGCACATTGCATGGTTCTCAGTTTGAGAGTTAATGTTTTGGTTAGATTCTATGTCTCTGCTTCATAGGTGACTATTGGGAGAATGCATTGGTTGAATACACTTCATTTTAGTACCAGTAGGATTTTCTTGCTCTACCAACAGCTTGCCAACCTAGTATGATTTTTCGCTTGATTTCTTCTTCTTTTGAGGAAAAAGGACGTCATCAGCAGTTTTAAAAAAAATATAGCAGCAAATAGCAGCATAGATTTATCATTAAAATGTTAACATCTATCAAATTGACTTTTTTTTTGATTATCCTCTCAGATGGTGTCATTCAGGATGGACTGCAGCCCCTGACAGTATGCCACTGGTGGCCTTCCCAATCTACCCAATGCAAATGACTTTAATTTCCTTTTATGTTGCCTAAAATTTTGCCATCAGTGTATGAGTGATTAATACTACAGTATTTAAATATCATACATTCAACCTTGGAAATAAGTGCTTTGTAGAAACCATGAATTGAAATTTTATTATTGTGTATTTGTTGAGTTTTCCCTCCTACAACTCCTCTTCATAAAACTAACTTGCAACTGAAACAGCAGGAAGGTTGCAGACCTATACTTCATAAGGAGTCTACAGAAATAGATGATAAAAACATGAAATATAGATTTTTTTAATGTTAAAATCGTTGACATTTTAAAGATATAGGTAGAAATTAAGTTCCAATCAGAAAGGTATTTGTTATCTCTAACCATTTTTCTTTGAAACTAAGACCTTATAAATCTAACTAGGGATCATTAGTTTGTGGTGGATGATATGGCTGGTGTATGTTTACAGGAGAAATCTGATAGTGCCTTGTCATGAAGTAATGATTAGTTAACTAGTCCAGCACACCATTACTACTGAGTAGTGAGCCTGATTTTCACTGATTGTTGCACAGGCCAAGCTGAACATAGTAAATGCCCTCATCTACACATTTAATTCTAGCATATTTCATAGTGATCCATGCTACACACTTGTGGCCTTGGGCTTTGTAAATACCTCTATAGTAAAACTGATTAAATTATCAATATATAAGTTTTGCAATTCTAGCATCTTATCAGCTCTTCATTTTAAAAAGTATGAATGTATTCATACAAGTAAAAACAATTTTCTACAATTTTCCACAGCTTTGATTGTAACTGGAGTTAGTTTAAGATCCATTAAAAGATGTGAAGCTAGGGTTTCATTACCTCCAGTCTTATTCCTCGCCATTGAGCCATCTTACAACAAATCAAGTTGTTGGAGATGATTAGGTAGAGAAATTAAAGTAGTGGAATAACATCTGATTAAACAAGAGTTTTATTGATATTTACTAATCTTTACAAAGCCAGAGAAAATTTTTATTGATGTAATGATTTCAATTGACAAGCAAGACAGCATTGAGTGTGTCCAAGTGGAAAAATTGAATTTTTTTTTAAAGAATATTTATCAATATTGTTCCAATTCAGTTATCAAAAATAACTCTGTTTTGATCATATATGGTGTGGAGATTTAAATTCTGTTTGTCTTTGTTTTAGTTTTATTTGTCTAATTATTATGAATGTTGGAACTGACGAGCGATGATGAGTTTTATAAAAATTGGTCCATCCGCAGAATCTAATGGCATAAAAACTGCTTCATTAGCAGGAAACATGGGAAAGAATTAAAATCATGTTTTGTACATTGATTTTTAGAAAATATTACCCAATATTAATTATTTCATTATATCATTCTTAGATTAAGAATTATAACCCATTGATTTGGCTTTGACAACTATTTACCATCATCTCAATTTTTTAAGTTGTTCTTTTTACAACTTCAACTCAGGCAGTCACTCTACTGTATAGCATGAATTGGAAATGAGAGAAATGTAAGTTTGAATCTCACTGAAAATTTACTATCCATCTTCAATCCAGGCTATGCTAGCTATAGTAGAGTGACAGCCAAAATTGAAGTTGTGATAAAAATAACTGTAAATATCAAGATGAAGGTAAATAGTCAAAATTAATTCAATGAAATACCCAATATATCAAAGTTAAAAAATTACTAAATTTCTCCAAATACTTATATTAGATCGTATATATGACCAATATGAGCATACACATAAACATCCACATCATTTTTCTATTTCTGTTTATTCAATTTATTCATTTTATTAAGAATAAAAAAATTGGAATTCTTAAAAAAATTATTTTGAAAAATCACTCTGCAAAGCACTTATCATGTGTCAGCCTCATTATGTGCCATAAAAATTCTGTTGGAGAATTGGTGCCTTGGCGTCAGTATTTCGTCATAGTTGTAACTAAGCTTCTTACCATGTGAGAGCGATAAATGAGGAGAGGGATGAGCCTCACCCCAAGCTAAACAGAATATAAGAAATTAGATTTAGCTCGTACTTTGAAACCCTGTAGCATACAGACTTTTTTGCAGACTGTCCAGGATCAGATTGTATGATCTACTCAAGCAAGCCTTATAGTTATTTACACCTTTAAGAAACAACATAGACCTATCAAGTCAACCAGAAAATCTGTCAGGAGAAGGTAACTCCCAGGAAACCTACAACCCAGGGACCTTACTACCATTACCTCACTTGCAGGTAAAGCCTTTGTGAGGACATTAATACACTCTCTACAAGCCAACTTAGAAGACTTCATTGCACAGGTCCAATCTGTAGATATGAGGCAACATCATAAAACTGGATCTCCTTCAGTTTGTCAAACCTCCTCCAGCATCTCCTCTGGAGGAACTTGCCTGTTTCATGTGGAGTATATTGGTCATCAATGGAAATGCAACAGATGTTGGATCCCCTCCTAAATTTTGGTTCATAAAGTCAAGTCATAATGATATATGAATACATATATTTGAATTTATGACTTATAGATTGAGACAAAAAGAGTGTGTATCATTAAATCAATATAGTAAATAGAAAATACAGCAAGTAAAGGTACAGAGAATTATAAACATTAATTTTGTTTTTTATTTTTGATACACCTGTGATTCTATGACTGATAACAGTCATGAATTTAAAAAAAACTGTACAGAGCAACTTCCAGCCAAAATAAGCCTAGTTTTTCTGAAATGGACTGATCTTATTTGTACATTGATGACCATTTTTCCATTAAGATTTTCCTGGAAAAATAAGTTTTTTCCAGTTTTTTTCTTCAAGGGTTGTGAATGTTCACTTTCTGTTCTATTAATGTCCATGCATTTCTGGTTGTAAGTTACTTCTCACTACCCGCAGAAAGCAAACTAGTATGACTGCTAAGCATTGCTCATTTGAGAATATCTGATGAAATAAATCTGTTGAACAGGGTTTCAGTGAAGATATGCATTTGGTAGAAAAAACAAAGAAGAGATACATACAGGTGGAGATACTAAAAAAAAAATCAAACATATGATCCGGTGGTTATTTTTTGAAATGGTAGTTAAGTTAGATTTCAATGATCATGGCTAATTTTTCCAAATTTATCATGGACATTTTGTAATAAAGTCAGTAATGTGGCTTGACCAAAGTTAGATGTGCATAGCCTGATGAAAAATCACCTATATTTGGTAGCATGATGCGACTAAAGGGAGACTAAAGGGAGACACATGGCCGAGTACATACATATAGTGAGAAGTAAAACTCCAAAAGAAATAAGCAACAGGAAAAGACAGCAATGATTCACAGAAAAAACTTAATTTTTCCAGGAAAATGATGATGGGAAAAAATTGTCATTAATGTATGAAACGGATCAGTCCATTTCAGCAAAACTAGGTACACATTTCCTTGGAGAAATAAGATATACTTTTCTCAAAGTTATAGATAATACTCAATTTGGTACTTGTACAAATCTCTTCTTCCACTGTACCTATTTTTTGTTCTTGTTTTTTTTTTCTACCATGAGCATCTCTTCATTGCTTTTGTTTTGACATAAGTTCCAGTGCTTTGACACTATTCACCATAGGTGTATAGGAGCAATTTCATTAACAGAGGCAATGGAATTGGTTTGCCTGAAATTTTACACTGATTTGCCTGAATAACTCTGATTATACATAAATTTGATTAAGTCAGATTTGTCAACAAACAAATGGTAAAAGCATAAAAGAGAGATGTGAATGAATCGTATTTGCCTACAAATGAATAGTAAAAGCATAAAACAGACAAGTGAATTGGATTTGCCTACAAATAAATGGTAAAAGCATGAAATAGACAGATGAATAAATGAATTAGATTTGCCTACAAATAATAAAAGCATGAAACAGACAAATGAATGAATTGGATTTGCCTACCACCAAGTGGTAAATGTATCAACCTTACAAATGAATGAATGAATGAATTGGATTTGCCAACGAACAAAAGGTATAATTATAAATCTGATGATCTTCTTCAGAAAGTTAATGTAGTTTGAAACTATAAAATTTAAATAGGTCACAATTTTTGCTCTAAAAGACCAGAAAGGAAAAGTAAATCAGCTGTTTTAATGAACCACAGTATTAAATTGAAAGAGTGAAAAAACAAATAAACATCAAGGCCTTGCTTGAGAGTTGCAACTATTATGGGATACGAAGCTGAATATGATTGAGAATAGGATTTGATCTTGAAGATGGGATGGGATGAGTTAGGGATCTGAAGAATAAAAAGGACAGTGTAGATGATAGCACTGTGAACATCATCAGAAATATTAAGGCCAGGAATGGAGATTCAGAGGTTTGTTACCAATTCAGAGTAACTACTGCCAATTGCTACTGGTAGGAGGTACGGGTGATTATAGTATAAATTCATTATATATCATCTATATTAAACCATTTAAGAATCATTGCTCCCAAACAACTCATTTCTGTTTTGTAATTAATATTCAACTACTGGAAAAAAAAAGAAATTTTGATTTATAACAAGATTCATTTTTCAAAATTGTTGAACAAATGCTTCTAAAATCAGCTAGAGAGCAAAATATAAGATGGAAGAATATTATAAAAATAGTATATAGAAAATTTCTGAATTTCAATATGAAAGAAAAAGTCACAAAATTTTATATGTATAAAAACTTTGGTTGTTGTTAGTTGAAACTATTCCAGTAATACTACACTTTATAAACAATCTTATTTTCTCTGGTTGACACAGAAAGAATACAACTTTGATTGAAAAGAATATTCCAGTCAATTTAGTAATCAAACCTAATATCCTCTTCTAATTATTGATTTAAAAATAATATTCTGTTCACGTTAGAAATTAAAATCTATATTCTAGTCTTATCGATGAAATTAATATTATATTCTAATCAGCAATTGAAATAAATATTCTAATATAGTAATTGAAATTAATAATCTATACAATTCAGAAATTAAAATTGATATTCTGTTCTACATAGTAATTAGAATTGATATTCTCTTCTAATTAGTAATTCAAATTTATTTGAATAGAAGAAAGAGGTCATTATAGACTTTTGATGTTTGAATATGGTTTTTACAATTCGTCTAATATAATTGTAAAAATAAAGAAGAATATTCTTCACTATAACTTTTGTTTTATATCTCTTTTTTCTCTTTCACAATTACAAATATACATACATATTTATATATATATATGTATATATATATATATATATATATACACATATATATATATATATATACTTTCGAACATATCAATCTATCTCAATATATCTCAATATATATATATATATATAAATATATATATATATACATATATATATATATATATATATATATATATATATATATATATATATATATATATATATATATATACTTCTTTGATATATATTTGCACACAAATCTATATGCATACATTATGTCAATACATATTTGTCATGTGCAAACATGTATACATTATGTATTCATAAAAAAAGAAACTATAGATGAATATGAACAACATTTTCCTAATCTATTGAAATTATTCCCAAGTACAATCCACTACTTCGATCTCTAAGATATCATGTGCTCACAAAAAAAATCAGCTAACACCCACACACTAAAGTACAGCCACACCCACACATAGGAAAATACAAATAACCTCCCACACACTAACACGTAGGTGTGTATATTATCATTACTACACTTGGGTGTCCATTCAGACCTTGACACAACAGTTAATATATACATAGATATCTGTACAAATGAAATTTTGATATAAAAATTATTGACCCACACGAACATGCGATTTATACTGGTAGGGGTTGTAGGAAGAATGATTCTGCTTTTTCTCTCTCTTATTGAAGACACTCATCATTAAAATGTATTCTCTTCTTCCTCCTCGTTCACATTCTACTTCTTCTCCCCACTTTGACCTTTTCTTTCAATTTATGTCCCTCCTCTTCATCCTCTCCACTCTTTTCCCTTTGGCTCTCCCAACCATCTTTTCTACTCTTTCTTTCATTTTTTTTTCACATTTTCCTCTCCCTCTTTTTTTTAATTTACTCTTTTAGTTATTTTCTTCTCTTCCTTTTCTTTTTTTCTGGTTCATCTTTCATTTCTCAATTATTCAGCCATACAAGTCAATTATTGCATATGTTCAGTACTAAGCAGACTTACAACTGATAACACCATTATCATAATCAATAGCAACAGCTTCATTTTCATGATTAATTCCTCTAGCTTTACTACACAGTTAGTGAGGGGGGAAAGTAAGGATTACTATACAAGAGTAGGGGTGATAGGTTGTCCACAGCATCTTAATGACTGAATGTTAAAACAAAATCAATTTTTTTAACTTTTACAGTTGACATATATTCAAATTAAATCAGTTTGTTCAATCCCTCAGCCAAAATTGAAATATACTGCACAAAATGAATCATTTAGGAAGCCTATCACCCCCTCTACCAGACTCAGATTGAACTTATCCATCCTGAGATGCTGTCTTCCCAGCATGCTTTGCATCAGCTGCTGACAACCCTAGTGTGTCTCGATATGGATGCCTAACTGATAATACTCCCCCTAAAATTTTGAATCATGTCCCTACCATGTTAGTAGACACGAAGTCCTGACTTGAAGACTCTGACCATACAGAACAACTTGGAGTGATTGTCAGGATTACATCTCTGAGCTCAAAAGGGTGCAAGGTAAGTTGTGTTCACATCATCTTCATTATAAAATTGACCCTACTTTACACTGAGATATTGTAGACTGAACAAGATCGGCCATTTTTCATTTCTCTGAATTTCATATTGATCTTCTCCTGAATGCTGATGAACAAACATACATGCACACACAGATAAATACGCATATAGAACCATTCATATGAATCTAAATGCACACACATACGCATACATGTTCCACTTCAATCTTATCATTTCGCTCATTTATAACCCGATCATCCATGTTATAATTTCATTTTATTTTTCATCAGAATCATTCTCGTATAATACTAGGTTCCACTTGGGCTTTGTAAACATACATATGAATTGATATATGCGTGTGTCCGTGTATGTGTTATTATATGCACATATGCGTGAGTATTTATTTGTATCCTAACACTATACATATGTGTTTTTCAGTTGTATATATAAATATAAATCATGTCACTTCTATCAAAATATCTTACGTGTGTATATTTGGATCATTTATCAACCAAGGTTGTATTTGTAATGTCAGATATATCTATGTATTGGGTATTATGTACACATACACATACATACATAGATGTGCATATACATGCATAAATATATGTATCACCTTAACATTTAGAGGAACACACATACGCATATAAATACGTATATGTATGTACATACATAGATACATAACACTGTAGCCTAATGATGGTAAAGTATTTCTTCATTTTATATGATGATTTTTTTTTCAACATAATCTCCATCTTTGTCAATCCACTTTATTCACTGGTGAATAATAATCCAATAGGCTGAATACTGTGTATTTTAGAAAAAGAATCAGCTAACACTGTGTCTAGCAACAGACTTATTGATCTATTCTTATATGTATATAAGTATGTATGCATACATGTATCATGTATGGATGAATATATGTGAATGATATTTGATTGTTGTATTGAGCAATATGATGTCTAAAGAATGTAGGCAGTAGGATTTTATGCAACCGATGTATATATTTGTCAGTAGCTATATAGATTTGACAAAAATAACAAGTTGGTGACCTCAAGAAAACAATTAAAAAAGATATGAAGAAACAGTTATCATCAGGATTTTTAAAATTGAATGTCTCAACTTATAATCCACATATTTTTTATCATTTTGATGAATATGTTGAAGAGGATCGTCGCTCTAGCTCAACAAATGTTTCATCAGTTTACATAGAATAGTTGATTCTCTCTTATTTTGTTGAAATGTCTATTGCTTGTTCCTTTACTGCCTCTCAGGAATGGTAACAATATATTTCTATTTTTGTGTGCAGAAATCTGAGAAAAATTGAGAATCAGTCTATTTTTTATCATTTGAAAAATGTTTTTTAAAAACTGTGATACAGCAATCAGTTTACGACTCATTTCATCTTATGAACATTTAAAAGGAATCATCAACTGTTACTTCTGACTTCAAGTCCAACTTGGATTATAACATTGAGAATAAATTGTCTTCTATATGTTTAATCCAACTCCAGAAAAAATTTGTTACTAAAAAAGGAAACCTTTAAAAAATTATTTCATTTCATAAAAAAGTTTTATCGTCATGTAATTATCATTCAGTCCTTATTTTCATGTTTATCTGGATGAAATCTTGTTTAATTTAGCTTCATCATCCTTACTAGATTCATTGTCTGCGGCTTAGCTGAACAATTGGAAAAGAAATCAATTTGGAGAGTTGAAATCTTGAAATATCAAATCTAAAATATGCCACCATTTTTTATCAGCACAAGAAGTATTCAATCTCTTTAGTTGAAAACCAAGATTAATGATTGATGAAAATCAGTTGCAAAAAATACAGTTAATATAATTCAATGGAGATTTTACAGCATAATAAGGAAAAATGTAAAAAATAACTCTCTGATTTTGCTAATACTAAGGAAGCTACTTATTGTGATCATTCTGGGACAGAGTCTTTTTGATAACAATAACCATCTGATAGCACTAAGTAAAGGATATAAAAATTGGAAGAATTTACAATCATCATTAAAGATTCATTGTTATGTCATCAAATTCATTGATATAATCAACATTAAATAATAAAAAATCATAAAAAAATTATTCATTATATATCTGTTGTTTTTAATCTATTTGGGATATATTTGGGTATCAATATTTTGGCCGCATCATCCATGATTGAAATAAATGGCTTCCTCTGCATATACACACACACACACACACACACACACACACACACACACACACACACACATATATATATATATATATATATATATATATAAAATCAAAAGTGTATTTAGATTTTTATAAAACTTCCATCTTAGGGTTGATTATTTAACTCTAAAAATCCCAATTTAGTGATATTTGTTAGGCTTTGATTATTTCAAATATGAGAGAAAGCAATTTTATTGCCTTATGTGCTTTTTCTTCTAAAATCCAGAGAAGGAGAGCCTGAATTATTTTTTCTCTTTGAATAACATATCAATAATGATAATAACTGAAAACTGCCTTTGCTTGATCTTCTGTAATTGGGGGTTAAATGGTAGAATTTTTGATAACTAAGAAATATGTCCAAATATGGATTAACATATCAGGACAGTTACTAATTCTACTGCTGCAACTACTTTTACAAGTCTTTACAATATCCACAACTGCTACAACTAAATTCGCTATTATGTGAGTTACAGACATGATTGAAATTTCATTAAAATGTAGGAATAATTTTGATAATTATAATTTTCACTCTACATGTTTTTATTTTACTCTCAAGTAACTGATCTTTTTGCAAAAGTGTTTCTTCTTTTGATTCTTTCATACGAATTTGTAAGACACAAAATAACTTCCTCAAAATGGCCTCCATTCCAGGCAAGACTGCTACTGATAAAATGGTTAATCAATGAAAATGTTGTAAAATGAAAGTGAAAGGACTATTTTACATCTTCAAGCAATTTGTGTTAGGGATTAAGTAAGAATGTCAAAGTCTTCTTGCGATACAAAGTTGTGAGAATGAATAAGAATCAAAGATGTATCAGCTGCTGCTGCCATTACTGCTGCCTGCTTGACTGCTACAAGGGAAGCTGCTACAATTACCACTGCCACTACTGTTGCTGTTCATTCAACATGTTAATTACAAAAAAATAGATACACATTGCATGTTGTGTGTAAACCCACATATACATACACACTCATGTAAGCATACAAAGAAATATATGTGCACGATATAAAGAGAAATGTCTTCATTTGTGAGTGGGCAGATTTGAATGTTACAGTATTTACCTTCATACATATACATACACAAATTATTGATTGAGCTGTTCATGCAAGTACAGGCACAGCTTCAGAGATATAGCTATATAAAGAAAGTGAAAATAATTTGTGTGAAATTTTAAATATTCCTTACGTCAGTATCTGTGTCTGTGTGGGTGATATTTCAATACTTATACATTTTCATACTGATATAAGCATTTGCATATTAAAGTGTATGGTATAATCATATGCGTTTACGCATCCAAAATCTCTGTTCTTATTTTTTACTCAGCCATGTATGAATCATGAGACACTTCATTTGTGAATTACTTTTGTTTTATTCATATTTTCTTCATATATTTGCCTGAAAAATATTTTCTTTGTTAAAAAAATTCATCATTGAACATAATCAGTTCCTGCAGCTGATATTTCAGACATTTTGTCTGATAACCATATTTAAACAGTCAATATGGCAGATGAGTGAAAAATGACTTGCATTCTGCAATAGAATATACTATGATGAACAATACCGATTCCTTGACATTTGTTTTAGAGAAAATAAAAATTCAAAAATCTCTTATTTTGCCCAATCTTAGAGAATTTGAAAACACTTTTGATATACAAATAAAATTACTTTATGGTACATTGAATTTTACTTAATTTTTACTTAAATATCAAGAATAATTGCCTAATGGCTCAGGAACTATTACCAGCAACAAGAGGGTGGCTTGAAAAATGTCTATTTTTCATCTTGACATCGCAACAATGAAATTTAAGTGTTATGTCATAGAAGACCAAGAATATAAGTCACATCAACCATTTTTGTGTATGGAAATATTTATACAGTCATTTTACCAGCAAAGAAAGTAAGCGGATATTGTGGATTGTTAGAAAAAAGACTTGCTCAAGCAAGCATCTTCTTCACTCAAAATGGAGCAATATGGCTGATAGAGAAAGCACTAATGTCTTTAACAGATCCTTGTTGGTATAAGCCTTTTTTTTTCTTTCCTGGTAAAATCCATGAACACAATAGAATCATATAAAAAATAACTGTTAACGTAATTTCAAATATGATTTGCAAAGTTATTGCAATTTTTTGTTTTATAATTATAATCTTTTGTTCTGAACTTTGCATCAGCATAAAAGACAATATAATAGCTTCCATTACTCTGAATGATTGCTTTTCCTTTCATCGTTTTTTTTTTTTAATTACATAATCTTTGATCTTACAGAAAAAAATGATACTTCTTTCTAATTTCATAGAATTGTAAGCATTCTTATAATTTCTGAAAATTTTAGATAAGTCTTAATTTTTTTATCATAATTGTCAATGCATCCATAAACTTGTAAAATTGGCAGCTATTAGCAGCTTAGTGCTAAAATTATTATTACAATATTTTTAAATAGTGCTGAATTAAAAACCACATCTAAGAACTTGGATTACTATTTTTTTCTTCCTTTACCACCAGACTCTCAGAAAGTGAAAGGTTGACAAGTTTCAGCTCAGTGATTCTTGCCCACGCACATTTTTCATTAGATTCCAGAATGTCATTCCCTTTTCCAAGACTGTCAGTCTCAAAAGGTGCATTCCAAATAATATATGAGATAGAAAATCTGTAATTTTTTGTACCTTTGTACTCATAGATTTACATGGGTTATTTTCAAAAGGGGAAAATAATTTAACTATATTAGCAGTGCCAAAAGATCAATACACCAATAGTTTGCATCTGCCAATCTGTAGTCCCGATTCCTCCACTTGCAGTCCTAAGATTCTCCCCGTTCCTGGTTGATAACCTTTGTTTTAGAATAATCAACTTTTATGAATCATGATTGCAGCATTACAATTGTTTAATTACCATATCATTTGCATTTCACTTTTCATTTCCCCGATAAAACAAAAACTAAGAAATTCTATCTCCTATATTTCTTCATGAAAAAAAACAGCCATAATTGTTTTTGTGAGAGGATATTCAAGTAAGCTTTTTGGATTCATTTTAATGATAGAAAAAGATGTTTTTAGAAGTATAGATAGGGTTGTCACATGTTCCTTTTTTCCTGGACATGTCCCCCATTTAGGCCTCAAAATTGCCATCCAAAAGGAATTTTTATAATTCTCCCAAAGCCCTGAAAAATAATTATCAAAATTGCTTCAAGGTTACATAGGGCCAATGTGTGTTAGTCAGGTGCAGGATGTCTTTGGAATTATCTTCTTTTTTAAATCTTCTGGTATGGCAACCCTAAGTATAGGTATCTAATATTTTACATCTGCATTATTTTCTGTGTTTAGGAAACCAAAATATTAAATTAATTAGTAACTACATACCTTAGCAAATAATCTAAAATTAAATTTCTAATAAATAATGTTACCATTGCTTCATTATTTTTAAGCCAAACTTGCTATGTAGGTTTCATTCTTCTGCACCTTCAAGTATATCATTTAGATAAAAAGAAATCCTTCGCAAATCAATGATTTCTATGCATAATACAAAATGTTACTACTTACCATACTGTCAGAGACATTCTACAATATTCTGCAAGTTTAAACTCTTGTTTGCATTTACTTCTGCATGTTTTTGATTAACAAAAGTATATTTTTGAAAATTAAAATTATTTTCATAGCATAAATAGATGTTAGGACTTGATAATGTCTGCAATAATAGCTTAATCATCTTATTATGTAAATACTTATGAAGCTTGTTATATTGAAGCAATTTACACGCAGACAAATTATACAATTATACATACAATTATAAAATGCTTACTTATTATGTTGAGTAAGGTATTGACTTGATATGTATAGCAATTACTAAAATTATTCATTTTAAAACACAAAGATAGATAAATTGACATAGGCCAGAGTGCTGATCTTCCCTAACTTGAGATGTGTAAAATACAGAAACTATCTTATTCATGATCATCTTTATGGTCCTGAAAATTCAACAAATTTTAACTGTGGATCATTGTATTGATTAAAGCAGAGAGTATCAAAGAAAACTCATTTTTTGTAGTGGTTGAGTTTAATACCTGACATCACAAAAGTATCAAATGAATGTGTTTCATTATCTATTAGGGTTGCCATATGTCTGTATTTTTCAACACGTCTTCAACACGTAGGTCCAAAATTTTCATCTGAAGGGAATTTTTATAATTTGTCAAAAGCCCACGATGTTATCGCGGCACTTTCAAGGTTACATAGCGCCAAAGAGTGTGTCAGGCAGGGGCAGGATATCATTGGGGACCTTCCTCTTTTTTTTAATGTTACAATATGGCAACCGTATTTATTATCTTTCTGTACACAATATCAAAAAAGTCTTCTTTCTAAAAACAAAAGCAAAAATAATTCCAAGTATTGTTAATTAACTCATCTAAGTGGGATGTCTTCCATTTTATCCTCTATAAACATTTTATTGGTTCTGAGGCTAATTCCCATGAATAACTTTTTACTTTATTATTTTGTCAATTTTAATGCTATAGAGCTAATCAAATTAGTGTGAAAAATGATGATCACTCTCTTGTTTTTGAAGTTTTAAATTTCTTCTATTTTTTTCGCATATTAATTCATAAAAAGATTTCCTATTTGGACCCAACTCCGTTCAAAATCCCAGATCTACCCTCTCTCTACTCGAAATCTCAGATCTGCCCCTGCGTAAGGACAAAAAAAGTGTTCATGAATTCCAGAATTTTCCATGTTATATATATACAGCTTTGTGTTGATATATGCATTTAAAAACCAATTTTTTCCAAAGCTAACAAACAGACAAGAAAACCAAAATAATGACAATTTTTAAAAAGCAGCCAGAAATTTCTTGCCATAGAGATTTTGCCGGAAATTGATAAAATGAAGTTATATTCAGTGATGGAATTGGGTCTTGTATCTTGGTATATGGTAATGTTTCCATTGGAAAAAAACTCTTCACAGCCTACCTCGAGATGATCTTCAGAAACCTAGGCAGGGAAAATGAAGGAATCAAAATAGATGATGAATACCTGAGCAAACTTAGATTTGCAGACAACATTACTATTTTTGCAGAGAACCAACACAACCTTCAACTAATGTTGAATGAACTAAATGAAAAAAGCCAGAAAGTCAGCCTTCACTTGAGCTTCAGCAAAACAAAGGTCATGTGCAACAATCACATCTGAAATAAAGACACAACGATCAAAATTGAAGATGCAGAACTGGATAAAGTAGACCGTTTAATCTACCCAGAACAAATCTCCATGAGATCCGCAAAAGAAGAAGAAATCAAATGAAGAATCACCCTAGGATGGCAAGCCTTTGACAGAGCCTTCAAAAACAAGACAATCCCAATAATCCTAAAAAGAAGAGTATACAACCAATGCATCCTGATAGTAACCTATGGAGCTAAAATATGGGACCTAACAAAGAGACTGACCCATGAATTGAGAAGCATGCAATGTGCGCATGGAAGAATCATACTCAACCTCACATGGAGTGATCACAAGACCGCACAATATATCAGGGGGAAACAGGAGTCTGAGATATCATACAATCCATTGGAAAACTCAAATGGCAACTGGCTTTTCATGTCACAAGAATGGCAGATAACTGATGGACAATATGACTCTCAACATGGATCCCCAGCAATAACATGTGCAACCAAGGTTGGCAGAATACAAGTTGGAGAGATGAACTAAACAAATTCAGAAAGTATTGGCTCTGTGATGTTTGCAATAGAGAGGTGTGGCTAATACTGGAGAGAGTTTATGTCCAATGACGAATGTTAAAAGACTGATGATGATGATGATGATGATGATGATGATGATGATGATGATGATGATGATGATGTCTCCATTCGAAGACATTGAACATCCAAAACAAATTGGAGGACCCCATTTCCACTACCATATATACTTGATACTCGCATAAATATTTATCTTGAGTAAAAATATGTCCTTAGCTTTTCTGAGAAAAGATGAAAAAAAGGATAAGGATGTGAGTTTGAAAAATACTAATTTGAGCCATAATTTTACGCTACAAAATCTATCGATAACATGAGAGGATAGAAAGAGAAAGTAAAGAAACACACAAAATGAAGTTAGTAGACATGTTTTCAAATTATTCATTTTACAGTAAATATCCTAACATTTTTAAATGATAAACAATAATATAATTTCTGTAAAAATTGACAGGATAATCTACATATGGATTGGTACTTCTGCATATGATCAGAGTGTTTGTGCACTTCCCGACTCTGCATCTTGGATCAGCAGGTAGTATCTGCACACTCATTGAAAAAATGTTCAACACACCCACAATACATATATATGTATATATGGATACACTTCTTTTTTCATAAATGGATAGATTTGTAACAATAATAAATAATGAGAATAAATAATGGAGAAAAATAGTATATCAAATATCAATTAAATAATATTTGAAGTTTACCTTGATTTTTGCTATTTATAAAATATATGACAAAGTTGAGAGTTTTATTTAGGATTTAGGAAAAGAAAATATAAATTAAGATCAAAGAAACAAGAAAGATAGATTTGACAAAACATTGATTCTTTTAAAGGTTGTTTACACCTTTGATGTGAAAAACTTATCTTTATCACATATGGACAGCCATTACTAAGTAGTGAAAGACAGCAGCAGCAGCAGCTGCAGCCAGACATGGCACTTCATTAATTATTCAGTGGTTGGAAAGAGATAAAGCATCTGTTTTAGAGCTCACGGAACAGGAACAATGATGAGTATTAAAAGATAAATGCAACAGAGTTATTACTAATTAACTTAATTAACAACCCAGCCGCTTCAAGAAGTTGCATTTTTCTGTCAATTGAAAAGTTTAAAATAAAAGATTATTTCTACTATGATTACAAATGAAAGCTAAATATTCATTATCAAAAAAATCCTTTGGGTCAACTGGTCGTTTAGAGAAAGAGAAAGAAATAGACAGAAAAAGGGAGAATAAAAAAAGTATATATATGAGTATATGCATGTATGAGTAAGGTTGTAAATTTACTGAGAAACTTAAGAAACTTGAATTCATATAAGAGAATATCTGCATACTTTCCAGGATGCATACATGGTTTTGCTCAATGAATAGATTTGTAGATGAAAACAAATGTTTTTGTACGCATGATGAGAAGAGATAAAGAGAAATCAAACATTAAAATGCTGATTATATCAAATTATGAATAAAATTTTCACAAAAATCGTTTTTTCTTTCAAATATGCTAATCTTAGTTGCACGAATGAATCGTTGAAGTATCTCCAATGATCTACCAACAGTATAAAAGGTCCAGCATATAGCTGCTGCATCTATCTCTTCCCAAATCCACTGTTATCTTATATTCTAATTTTAAGCTTTTGAGCAGATTGGTTGAATAACCTTATCTAACTTGATTTTGAGAACATAATTTTCTATCTTTGTTTTGTTAACAAATTTAGATTTCAAATATCTGCTAGTCCACAGTTATCAATAGAGATAGCATGTATTTATTGGTATTATTTGAATTATACATTATTTAAGCTTAAAGTTCAAATCTTTGTACTTAAGGGAGACATGGCAGACAAAATAAAAAAGAAGTCCTATTTGCAACCATGGCAAAAATGCATTTGATAACAGTTTATCAACCATTACAACAGCATTTATCTAAATTTAAATTACTCTTTAGAATCATAGATAAAACTGAAAGATTATGATTAAATATATGCTTGAACTATGGTGTATGTTAACTTACTTTGAGATAATTTTTCAAAAAACTAACCAGTAGGAGTAAACATAGACGAAAAATATTTCCAGCATAGGAGATTTGTTGATGATGTATCGATAACAACAGAGACACTGGATGAATTACAAAAAATGTTCAGTGATCTAAATGGAAAAAATAAAAATGTGGGGTTACATAACTAATGCAATAAAGTCCCTCAAAAGACCATAAAGAATAGAGGCTGAAGCTTTACAAGACGTTGATGAATACATTTACCAAGGTCAGTTAATAAAGACCATGAAAGCAAAAATGACACACCACAATTGGCTGTAAAGTATTTGGTATGAATTGACACTAATTAAGGAGCACTTTCCCAATGAGCTAAAAGTGTAAAGTAATCAATGAATACATAATACCTGCTAAGACATATGAATGTGAAACATGGAAATCAACAGAAGAAACTGAGAACTAACTGAAGATCCTTTTTAAAATATGAAGCAGTATGCATTTCCAACAAATATGCAAAACAGACAAAAATATATATTCACATGTTGGTAACAACCATTTAATAGCACTAAAACATAACATTGAAAATTATTTAAAATTTTTCTTGACATGCCCTCCTATTTCTTTAAAATATGGATCCATTTTTTGTTTTGCTGCTCCTCTGTCAGTCAGCGTATGACTCAGCAATATGGTTTACTTGAAGAAATAAACTTTTCAATATTGTTTCATGAAAAAATTATTATTTTGACAAAGCTGAAAGGCAAAACATGTTTGTATAATAAACTTGATTTAAATACTACTATTTTCTGTATTGTCCAAACAATAATATAATATGAAATTACATGAATTGCATTGACACATTGGGAAATAGGTGACTGAAGTGACACAAGAAAATCTATTGAAAAAATTTTTTAATGTTTAGTGGTAAGAGTTGTAAATCTTTCTTGACTATATATATATATATATATATATTTATATTTACTCATATAAATATTGTATAACTGTTGCCATCAAAGATGGTGAATGGTTCCATCCTTTTTCATATTTGCTTTTGTTTTAGTGTTTGTTTATGTGTTTATGTGTGCCATATCAGAAAATTGGCATCAGTAATCCATTGAACCCCTACTAAAAATGCTTTTTTGACCTTTGTGGGGCCTTGTTCGGCCAGGTTTTTCAATAACATCTAGATTTTTCAGAATCTAGATGTTTGAAGATTCTTTTTTCACTCTATTTTAGTTGTTTTCCAGTAGAATATGCCAATAATGTCATAAATAGAATTTATTCTGATCTTATCTATTCTGTGTGTTTATTTATATATATATATATATATATATATATATATATATATATATATATATGTATATATATATTTATGTTTATTTGTATTGAACAAATGTAGCCATCAAAGTTCTATTCTTTTTTTATTTGTGAACATGTGTGTTTGCATGTTTATTTGTTCTAGCACTCCTGGCCATACAGTTTTGTTCACAGACTTGAAAATTGGTATCAGTACTCCACTATGCCCATTTTTTGAAAAGATTCTTTGATTTTTGGAAAAAAGCATTTTTGATCCTTGTTACTCCGATGGAGTGGATAAAATCATCAATAAACATCTAGATTCTCCAGAATTTAGATGCTTTTTCACTCTATTTTAGATGTTTTCTGGTGGAAAAGGCCAGTTATGTTATATATAGATTTTATTCTGAATCTTTGATGGAATTTTGTTTACATGACTTCATATTGTTCAAAAGCTTTTTAGACAATATTTATACATATATGATAAGTAAAGGACATCAGTATCTGTCAATATGAATAGGGAAATAATTATTTATGGTAGTGAGTGAAACAATGGTGATAATATGAAAATACAGAAATGAGTCCCGGTTGTGATTCAAACCCACATGTTATACCATGGGACCACCTATGTAGGCCTAGGTCTGTGCTGACTGATTGAGCCACTGAGACTCTGACAGTCAACAGAGGTCAAGATTATAGTCATATAACTCCTATGGTAATGGATGTGGGGTCAGGTATTGTCAAGTACAGGTATGAAATAAACCTATCATGTATCAGATATTGAATTGCTGATTTGTGCTTTGTATTTATAAATATATTGTACAACCGAAGTCTTCAAAGATGGCAAAGGGACCTATCATTTTTAGCAGTGTCCAGAGAGCTGTCTTTCTTTTTGTGAGTAATGATAAGTCTCTGGATTAGGATTGCATCGCAGGAATAGTTCATGCACTCACCTTTTTACTGCTTATTCACAGAAACACTTTAACAACCTAACTTTCCTCTTATCAATAAAAAATGATTAGATTCCACATCTTGTAGAAACATTCTTCTAGGTAATTTTCATATTTTTATTGTGATGTCATTCCCATCATAAAAACATCCTACAATGGAATAGTTGTTTTTTAAGATAGGTACAAAATTATTGCCCAAAACTCGGAAAATTGAGTAATTTTGAGTGAACCTTACTTAGCCTAGGTCTGCACTAAGCGATTGAACCACTGAAACTCTGAGAAGATGTATGGGTATGGGTACGCCCATATGCTCAATTTCAGCATCCTAGGTGCAAAATTGGACTTCAACTCAGAAAATTGGCTAGAAATGAACAGAAATGACCTCTGGTGACCTCAGAAGTCAACTCTAAATTGCATATGAGCTCTACCTTGGCTGATTTCTATGTTATACATGCTGAATTGTGGCCCCAAACTTGAAAACTTGTATTAAGATGACCAGAAATGACTTCTGGTGACCTTGAATGACCTTAGAAGTCAAAATTAGATGAATTGCAATTTTTTATATGAAAAGACTCATTTGTTAAATTCTAGCATCTTTGTTGCAAAACTCTGATAATTGACTAGAAATGACCTCTGGTGACCTTGAATGATAACAGACAACTTCACATAGCATATGTTAAGTTGATTTCTCCCCAGTCTACATTCAGAATATTAGATTGATAGGCCAAGCATTTTAGGGGGAAAATAGGCACAAGTGAACAAAAACATAAAACGCATATATATATATATATATATATATATATATATATATCAATTGAATACGTAAATTTTTTCTATTTATGCTATATATATATACATACATGAATACACCATATCATTTGGGTCTCTGTTTGATATGATTTCCTGTTATTATATGGAGAATGTGTCATTTGGCTTGGGCAGCATAAATAGAATAAACAATTGAAGAAAGTAGGCCTGATTAGATTGCTGCTTCATAGTAATGTATAGTAATGGGAAATTATTTCAAATAAAGTTCCAAATAATGTAATTCATTCATAATTATTCTGTCAGATTATATATCCCTTTCTCAATCATATAATTGTCTGCATTGAGAAACAATTGTGCAGATATGGACAGTGAATAAACAAAAATCAAAACTTGGGTATGAAGCAGTTATCTGATTATTATTATACATGTATATTTATATGTATATAAGTTCATTCGAAAACCTTCAAGTGAAACAGGATGTAAAATCTGTAATGAACCAGAGAAAAAATCTTTACATAAATATATAAATATATATGAATATATATATATGAATTTATAAATATATATATAACTTGTATATGATTTTAATCTCTTCATACTTATGTGATAATTGTAAAGACATTTGACAACACTCATTTCTATATTTATTCACAAAATCTGGGAGCCACTTGATTTGCAACTGAGTAACATCTGTGCTGGTGAAATAGGTTCCTATGGAATGTCTTTACAATTATCATATTCTGTTGGATATTGTCCATCTGTTGATATTGATATATATATATATATATATATATATATATATTCATGGGTATATCCTTACATCATTACTACACCTATATATGCTGTACTTGCAGAGTTCATTGTAGATTTTGTAAACAAAAAAAATTCTAAACCAGTCCAGTTAGTTACTCGTTCGAAAGTGTCACCGGGCCAACATCTTTTGGCAGTATGCTATGTTGGGGGTAATCAATTAAAACATTGGAAGAAGGGTTGATCAATGAATAAGTTACTTGACTTGCCTTTTGTTGGCCAGTAATTAATAAAAAGTCTGAATTTTCAAAAAAAGTGGTCATAAACTAAACCGTCCTTATTTAGGAAGGAGAATTTTTATCAAAAAAACAAACTATTTTGTGTAGACATAATAAGGAGTAAATGTTTATATATATAGCCCTCTATCTTCATTAGTATTGCCAAACATAGCCAGCCAGACCAACTTGAAAACTGAAGAAACTGACTTTGATAGTTTGGGTCACAGTTTAAGTTTACGGTTTCTAACATGCCTTGTCTATCATATCAATTTGTGTATAAACATGTGCCTCAATCACATTGAGAATAAGGACATAACTGTCAAAATCAAAGATGTAAAACTGGGGAAAGTAGACCACTATATCTACTTAGGACAGCAAATCTCCATGAAATCCACAAAAGAAGAAGAAATCATACAAAGAATCACCTTAGGATGGCAAGGTTTCGGCCAAACAAGCTGAACCTTCAAAAACAAGACAATCCCAGTAATCCTAAAAAGAAGAGTATACAACCAATGCATCCTCCCGAAAGTCACTTATGGAGCTGAAACATTGAACCTAACCAAGAGACAGACCCGCAAACTGAGAAGCACACAACGTGCACGTAGAGACAGCACAATACATCAGAAAGAAAACGGAAGTCAGAGACATCATAGAATCTATTTGAAAACTTATATGGCATTGGGCTGGTCACGTTGCAAGAATGGCAGACAAGCAATGGACATCATGACTCACAACATGGATCCCCAGAGATCAAATGCAAAACCGAGGCTAACAGAATACAAGATGGAGAGATGAACTAAAAAAATTTAGAAAATATTGGCTCCACGATGCCCATGATAGAGAAATGTGGCAGATCCTGGGGAAGGTCTATGTCCAACAATGGATGTTAAAAGACTGATAATGATGATGATTTACATATATACATGTGTATGTGTATTTGTGAGCAAGTATGTGCGTGAATGTGTAGCTACATCAATATCCATAGCCTGATGATGGAAAAAGCATTTTATACAACAAACATTTATTCATCAATGTCCTTCCTTGTCAATGAACTTAATTCATTAGTTTATATCAATCACAGAGATCAAACATTATACAATGGAACTTTCAGATCAAAATACGGCTCAAAACTATGTATAGGCAACAGACTTACTGATCAACCCTCTTAAATAGATGGATAGATAGATATTAGGTTGGCGCTAAAGTAATTGCAGCTTTTGTTATTTTAAACTTTGATACTCATTTTTTGAATAAACTATTATTTAAATATGTTCATGGTATATACCACATAAAAGTCTAACTGTTTTCTTTTCTCTATCTATTCCGGTTTATTTGAGGCAATCAAATCAAAGATGGAAAAAGATTTGTTATATGAGTTCAAAAGGGATGTGAATCAGTGAAAACTGCTCACAACATCAACCAAGTATTTGGCCAGGAGACCAACAATGAACATATGACTCAACATTGGTCCACAAAATTTTAAAACAGAGATGAGAGCCTTGAAGATGTTGACATCCTTCTATGATTGATGATATCCTATTGAGGTGAATCCATGCAAAATAACTTAAATAGCAAACAACTGTTGAATGGTCAAGATTTAGTTTCACTTGACTACTCAACAGTTGTTTGCTATTTGCACCAAATTAGAAAAGCGCAAAAATTTGAAATCTCTTATTAATGAAAAGCAAAAACATTTGCATGTTGTGTGAATGACATTCCAAAGAGCTCATTGGTTCCAGGACCACAGAATTCTATGCCTCCAGAATAAATGGACTTATTTTTAGTTGGCAAAAATGTGCAGATTTTCTAGGTTCTTATTTTATATAATAACTTTTATTCTAAACTGAGACGTACTGCTTTAAATCTGGTGGTGAAAAATCAGTTATTTTTGCTACAAATTAATTGATAGATTGATGTATAGATAGATAGATAGATATATCTGATTAGTCACTTGATAAAAACCATCACATGGCCAAGTTTTTGAACACACATTGACTGAATATTTCTTGTCTATGATTGAATCCTTCCCAAAAAGTGAATAGGGCTAGTTGAAAGCAATTTATCTAACCTATTTGACAGCTCTTCTAAATAGAAATCTCATTTAGCCTTTCCAATCACACGGATTGATTCTCAATGAGATTTTAGCAAGATAGAAAAAAATACTTGGTTTGATTCATTCAATAGATTAATCTATTGAAACAACCTTTTCCAGAAATTCAGCATTTAGGACCACAAAGCATGAGTAAATTCATGCTTTGTGCCGATTTGAAAAAAATATGGTTCTTCTTGAGTGAATTTCCTGTTTTTAATTGTCAAAACAATACCATATAGGCAAAATTTAAGTTTGTTTGAATACTTATTGGCAGTACTATATATATGCACACACACACACACACATATATATATATATATATATATATATATATAAGACCCATCTCTCTCTCTTCATCTATCTATCTATCTATCTATCTATCTATCTATCTATCTATATATATATATATATATATATATATATATATATATATATATATATGTGTGTGTGTGTGCGTGTGTACTGTATATCATTATTACTTCTCTATCTATTATGCCAACAGTCTTTAGTGTAGATTTTCTTTTTAAGTTAAAAATATTAATAAAGGTTAAAAGCTTTAACTATAACTACTATAATTAGATAATATGTATAATCATTACTACTGCAGTTATTTCCCCTTGTTCTTCATGTTATAAACAGCAGTATTTCATTTAAGCTTTATTATGTAAGTGCTTATACCAAAGCTGCTGCTGCTCTTCCTTCGACTGCTGCTGCTGGCAGTATTGCAACTGCGTCTGAATTTTTCCAACACAAATTTTGCTGGATATATATTGGTTCTTGGCTTTTTAGATGACCTGGTAAAAGAGCCTGAAACATTGAGCTAGTACCATCTGGTGAGTATCTTGCAATCCCTAGGAAATACAGTTTTGAATACATCTTAGAGCTCCAGCCTCCTCAGATACATACAATATTCTTCTTTCACTTCTTCCTTTGTGAATTGTATCTTCATTACAATATTCTATGTTATGACCATCATTTTCTTTAAAACTTAATTCTGCTTCTATTTTGAATTTTTTTTTTGTTAATTTTACATTTTTTTCTCCTTCCATATTTCTATCATTCAGATGATTTCTCTTCCTCTTTACTTATCTCTTTAAACTTCTTTCTTTCTTCTTCCCCGGATTTTCTTCCAAATACTATGCGAGGTAGTTTTCTTCATTTCATTTTGTTGTTTAAATCTCTCCTTCCTCCTCTCCTTCAGCTGAAATTTTCTCATACAATATTCTCCCTGATCTTTTTCTTTTTGTCATCTTTGAATTCCCTTCCTTAATATTTAACTTTCAAATCCTTTTCCATCTTTAGCACAATAAGAATGCCATTTACAAGTTCAAGTCTGCGTAATAACTAAATTGAAATCAAACGTTTTTAAACATCTTCCATTCTTTGATTCTTCAGTTCATTAAAAAAATTCTAATATAGTAAAAATTTAAAAACAATAAAACTCAAAGAGGAAAATAGATCTTTTATCAAAAAGATATGTATATTGTTTGCCTTAGAATAATTTCATTTTGATATCTTGTAATCATTTTGTTTTAAAAGCCTGTCATAACTTCAGCATCTTTTCTCTTAGTTGAAAATAGAATGCAAAAAGATTCTGTTATTAATATTTTGTAACTAAAGGCAAGATATTTTACTTTATTTCCCATAAGAAATAATTCAGAAAAAAGTAGATATTTTAATAATAAAGATAAAAAGGATTAAGATAATTTCAAGGATGAATTTACAAAAATGATTAGCAATTTATTATTTATTAATTGCATTCAAGGGAATGTAATTTGCTTAAACAATATTTGGGCATCATTAGTAGAAATATCAATAAAAGTTGAGCTATATGCTGACATTATTCAATTCAGCTTCTTCCATATGGTTGATATAACAGAACTATGATGTCTGCCAATCTATTTATTCGACTATTTCTTCATACATAAATAAGTGCATGATACTATCACACATACTCACACACATTCATGCGTGCACACACACATACACAATGATATAACAATAATGTACTTATGCATGTATACACCTTTTATGCATAAAATAAATATACTTACATATGTTCGTGTATGAATTATGATATATAATTTAAATGAAAAAATTTATATGAAACCCATTGTATCTGGTCATACACAGAGAATAGTTCCTCTAGTGGAAAGCAAACATACTCTTAGGTACCTAAATGTTCCCACCCCTGCTTATGAGTTTTGGAAAGATTTCTATCTTCCTTGTACTTTGTTTATTAATTTCTGAGAGTCCATCTCTACTCTCTCCTCACTAATGGTTAAGGTAGTAGGGGGGGGGGGTAGTGGTGGAAAAATTACAAATCTGTCAATATTTTCTCATCAAAAGAGGGTGGAGAACTTGAAAAACCAAGTTTGACTGTATCTGCTAATTTCAACAATTTAAAAAAATTTTCCACCAAAAGACAGTTCAATTTTTCTTCAAAGACAAAAGAATTTTCTCGTTCCTGTCAATACAGTTCTTTCTTGCTTTCCATGTACTTACCCCATCTTTACTATGGATCTTTCTGAAACAAGAACTTTAGTTCAGATCTGACAAAATTATGTGGGTGGCCATAGTTTCCTACTCTTCCCAACCCCACTTTTTGAATTGTGACAGATTTTTTACCTTAGCCCCACTTATTAAATTGTGATGGATTTTTTAGATAGATAGATAGATAAATAGATAAAAGAAAAAGGATTAGGAAATGTTCATCTCTTTAATTGTAGAGGAAAAGAGTTTTCTTATTCTGTTATAAAGTATGGAGTATTGTTAAACTCTCTTTTCCCCATCAAATCCGAGAGAAAATAATTCTTAGAAATCAGTTTTTCTCAAGTTGGGGGTTGGGCAAATAATATAAGATGCCATATGTTACAGATACATCATATTATAAGAGACCAGATGGATTCCTACAACAAATTGCCAGTAATATTATCGAAGTACTTATTTACAAAGATACGGGGGTGCAGAGGATAGATGGTATCTGGGGCTAATTGAAGACGCTCACACAAAAACGCACTCATACAGACACAGAAACACACACATTCACAGACAAAAACATGCGTACTCAAAAATACATACACACACAAAAAAAAATTACAAAATACGCAAACATAAATACACACAAAAACACACACACACATGTATGCATAAAATGTTTACTTCTGCTACTTATTATAACTTATTAGTAGTAATATCAGCAACAGCTTCCATATGTTGACAAACACAGGATAATTTCAGTGATTATTCATGACAAATCCTAGTTTGAAGTTATAAATTATCTTTTTTCATTAGTGTATGGATTTTGTTTGTTTTATGGTTGTGTCTGGTATCTTTTCTATTTTCTAGTAGATAGTGGTCTTTGAGAGGGGGTTGCAGGTGATGCAAAGGAACCCTTCAGCTTTACATTAAACTGATGAAACTTAAGAAAAGAAGAACATTGCTGGATTCAGCCTCCCAGTAGTTACTGTCAGGTAGATTAGATTTTTTGGAGTGGGAATATTAATTCCTTTCGTGACAATATTGATAAAATTAATTGTTTCAATGTTAGACTTACAATTGCAATCGAAATATCAGATAAATCATAAATGTGAAGACTGACTATCACTGAATATAACGATTTGTGGTTTTGTGAAATCCATTTATACTCAACTGCTAAAAATCAAGAATATGTTGTAACAAATGAATCAGCAAGTTTGATTGGTGTGAGAATACACTAAAAAAGAAACGAATGTTAATCAGAAAGTATAACAATTGCATATACAAACAAGCAGAATTATGTAAGCTTCAATGATTCCCTTGATAATCAGTCAAAAAGATAAAGAAGCTCATCTGATATTTGACATGATTTATATGATCTGCATATTGTGTAAGGAATGATAATTATGATGACAAAATGAAAGCTATCAGATACAGCATCTATCAATTGAACTATTTTGAATCAGTTTTTATCCCCGATGTGGTTGTTGCACATGATCTTCATCTTGCTGAAGTTCATGTGTAGGCCGATTTTCTTGCTCTCTTCATTTAGTTCATCTATCATTAGTTGGAGGTCGTGTAGGTTTTCTGCGAAAAGGGCAATGTCGTCTGCAAATCTGAGGTTGCTCAGATACTTGGCGTCTTCAAGGACACAGAACTGGAGGAAGTAGACCACTACATCTACCTAGGACAACGATCTCCATGAGACCCTCAAAAGAAGAAGAAATCAAGCAAAGAGTCACACTAGGATGGCAAGCCTTTGGCAGAGCTAGCTCAACCTTCAAAAATAAGAATCAATCCTAAAGAGAAGGGTGTATAACCAATGCATCCTCCCAATAGTCATTTATGGAGCTGAAATATGGAACCTAACCAAGAGACAGACCTGTAAATTGAGAACCATGCAACATGCACATGAAAGAATAATGCTGGGCCTCACATGGAGAGACCATAAGACAGCACAGTGCATCCGAGAAAAGACAAGAGTCAGGGACATCATAGAATCTGTGAAAAATCTCATATGGCGGTGGACTGGCCATGTTGCAAGAATGGCAGACAACCGATGGACATCACGACTCACAACATGGATCCCCCGAGATCACATGCGCAACCAAGGCCGGCAGAATATTAGATGGAGAGACAAGCTAGACAAGTTCAGGAAGTACTGGCTCATTTTTCATTTTTGGAATAGTGAGATCATCATCATCATCATCATCATCATCATCATCATCATCATCATCATCATCACCGTCACTACTACCACCACTACCACCATCATCATTGTCGTCGTCCTCATCATCATCATCATCATCATCATCATCATCCTTTTTAGCATCCATTGCAGGACAGATCTTCTTCAGATTTCACCAGATCTCTAGTGATACTTACAGATGTTAGAGAAGATATTATGTATTTTTTTGACACAAAAAAACTGTACATGTCAGCAAATAAGATTCACTTTTAAATCAATACTAAAAAAAACAATTCAAATACAGTGATACATCAATAAGAAGACAATCTATCCCACAAAATTTTCTTAGATGAATAATTAAACCTAACAGATTTCAGTAATTCATTTCAAAATAAAAATTCATCCTGTGAGTAGAGCTTTTTGAGATTTATGAAAAGAAGCCAGAAAAGGATGCAAGGAAAAGGAACCAGAAAAAGAATCCAGAAAAAGAATCCAGAAAAAGAACCAAGAAAAAGAATCCAGAAAAAGGAGCAAGAAAAAGAAGCCAGAAAAAGAATCCAGAAAAAGGAGCAAGAAAAAGGAGCAAGAAAAAGGAGCCAGAAAGGCGAGCAAGAAAAAGAATCCAGAAAAAGAATCCAGAAAAAGAATCCAGAAAAAGGAGCAAGAAAAAGGAGCAAAAAGGCGCGCAAGAAAAAGAAGCCAGAAAGGCGAGCAAGAAAAAGAAGCCAGAAAAAGAATCCAGAAAAAGAATCCAGAAAAAGGAGCAAGAAAAAGGAGCCAGAAAGGCGAGCAAGAAAAAGAAACCAGAAAAAGGAGGTAGAAAAAGAACCAAGAAAAAGAATCCAGAAAAAGGAACAAGAAAAAGAAGCCAGAAAAAGGAGCAAGAAAAAAGGAGCCAGAAAGGCGAGCAAGAAAAAGAAACCAGAAAAAGAATCCAGAAAAAGAATCCAGAAAAAGGAGCAAGAAAAAGGAGCAAAAAGGCGCGCAAGAAAAAGAAGCCAGAAAAAGGAACAAGAAAAAGTAGCCAGAAAGGCGAGCAAGAAAAAGAAGCCAGAAAAAGAACCAAGAAAAAGAATCCAGAAAAAGGAGCAAGAAAAAAGGAGCCAGAAAGGCGAGCAAAAAGAAGCCAGAAAAAGGAGCAAGAAAAAGAACCAAGAAAAAGAAGCCAGAAAAAGGAGCCAGAAAGGCGAGCAAGAAAAAGAAGTCAGGAAAAGGAGCAGGAAAATAGAGTAAGAAAAAGAAGCCAGAAAAAGGATCTAGAAAAAGCAGCAAGAAAATGAAGCCATAAAAAAAATCAAGAAAAAGAAGCCAAATAAAGGAGCAAGAAAAAGGAGGTAAAAACAGGAGCAAAAAAAGTAAGCAATAAAGAAGAGCAAGGAAAAGAAATATGGATGAGCCAGAAAAAAAAAGCAAGACAGAGAAGTGAGAATAAAAGTAAGGAAAAAAAGACAGAAAAAAAGCAAGAAAATAGAGTAAGAATAAAGAGCAAGAAAAAGATGCCAGAAAAAGGGAGCAAAAAAAGAAGCAAGAAAAAGACAAAAGAAAAAGAGCAAATATATAAGAATCAATTTTACATAGAAAGTTATGAAAGAATATTTTCCCTCCGTTGTAGTCAGGACATCTTTTTTATTCCTCATATACTAAAATCGTGTGCTTTGAAAAAATGTAGAAATAAAAATTGATAGATACACACAACTACCAGAAAATTTTTCCTCAAGTATAATCATCATTGTTTTAAAAAAGTCTTTCCTCTGATGGATTCGAACCACCATTTTCTCAATCACAATACCTGAGACAAGAAAGCATAGATTGTACTTCATGCTTTGTTTTAAATTATAAACCCAATTTTCCAGAGTTTATCAATTTAACTGCATATATACAAATGTATTCAGCTTTGATATTGAAAGCTAAGTGCTCCACAAATCTGAAACAGCTTTCAAAATATGTCAGTTCTCACAAAATGTTCATATGTTGTCTTCTGTTCATTGACCATAATGGGATGCCAGTAACGATATCTGACATTGGGACAGAGTGCAAGGATTCATAACTTTCTGAAAAGTATTAATGTTAATTGTGCGAACAGCCTTAGCTTCTATTTGAACTTGGTTTGCTAATTTCATTTCCCATGCCAATAATTGTTATGCCATCCAACACATCTGTCAAAAAATATCATAAATTACAAAGATAATATTAAAAATTATTGAAGGCTAATCATTATCTCTTTGTGCTTCTTATCAAAGTAAGATAAGATGCTGACAGTTTCAGTCAGATTTGTTTCATTTAAACTATCATTCATTCTAAATTTCCAATTTTAGCAAAGTTAATGTAAAGCAACTTTGAATTTACAAGCAAAATGGAAGTACTTAAAATTACTTGAATCCCTAAGCTATCTTTCACTTTCTTTTTCCTTCTATGTTATGAATGTTCTCTCAGTTTGGACAACACATGAGGCGATTATTTTGTCTCCATTTTTCAAACAATCTATGGACATCCAAGCATTGGATGCTAGCCAGACACTAACTCAGGGCTAAAGGACTCCAACTGCCCTGCTATTAAGCCAAGGGCATCAATGCAATATGAAAACAAACTCCCAGCCCGAGTTTGAACTCAGTTCCATTCTCCAGTTTGCCTGTTCCATTCTCTATTAGGCCATCAGTACCTCCAGATTATAAAAGCAAATTTCCTAAAACATTTTCTTATGATTATATCCAACTCTCCTTCTGTATGTAATCTGAGAATTTTTCAACCGAGAAATCAGTGTGGGAAATCAGAAGGTTAATTTTGTTGAATCAAGAGGGGAATGACTTCTGTAAAATCATTGTTTTACGTCAGTTGTTATGAAAAAAGCTAAACTCTTATTCTCAAATTCTGCTCATTGATTCGATATTTGTCAATGTTTGTACGTACACTCAAAGGCAAACACGCAAATACAAGGTGTTGCTATTAAATATTGAGACCAGGTTTATAAACCATTTATAACACACTTGCTTATATATGTGTATATCCCATTATTATTTCTTTACATCTTATTTCTATTACTGTTTTATGTCTGGAGGAAACATCAAATAATGAAGAAAATATCTGTATGAGTGAAAATTTGAATGAAGACTGCTGGTTAGCTTTTGTAGCCTAATCGATAATCTGTGTGAGACAGGCTCCCAAGGTTAGATATGAGTTCAAATCTCGGTTGAAGCTAAATCATATGGATTGTTTGAAATCCACACAATATCAAATTTCCTGAGCATTATAATAAAGAAAAAGCACAGAGAAAATGTCAACAAGGAAATTCAGATGACTTAAGACTATAATGTATATTTCATACACTCATATATATATATATATATATATATATATATATATATATATATATATATATATATATATATATGCACCAATCATATCCATATGTCATTAAAAACAGAAACAAAACTTATTTAAACAATTCTCGGCTCTGAAGGATTATCAACCTCTACCCATTATTTTGTTTCTGTTGGAGAAAGGCCAAGGATTAATATTGACTCTAGGTAATCTAAGGCTTTGCCCCCTGTTTTTCATTTACATTATGTCTCGCTTCTAAATTGCCTACCTGACCCCAACCACATTTTCTATTTCTCTCAGTTAATTACAGATATTAGTTGTTGAACTGTCATCAAGAGCTTGAGAATTAGCATGTTGATAGAAAGAGCAATGTACTTTGAACATTGATCCATTTAATACCCAGCATTATGTGTCTGTTCTTTCCTCATCATTGTTATTAAGACCAACTATCCATCTATTTTCATTATGCCTATCTCCATTTCATTATATTAATTAGCCTTAGCCTTATTTGTATTTCTTTTCTCAATAATGTTCTATCTAATATCTGCAAAAAAAATGTCCTCCCAACCCTGGTTATCGAGGATTACGTTACAGCTATAGATTGTTATGTCTGTTTGAGACTAAGATTTGTTTCATTCAAGTGCACTGGGTCTTGTTATCTATGTTTATTTATTGTCATTGGTGTTTTTAAATAAATATGTGATTATCTGTGGTGTGTATATGTAGACCTGTGTGTATTCAAGTCAAGTACCAACGGGGAGGAAAGTATCGGGTGTATTAACAGGTCTGTAGTTATTGTACATGAAAACCATTTTTAGGAAATACCAGTGGGATACCTAATTGGCTTCATATAGAATATTGACATTAACATTGATTGATATTCTGTGTTGTTTTAGAATTAGTTTTGCCAATGCCTGTGATTTGTGGAAAGGGTCTTGATATTGAGTAATGGCCCTGCATTTCAAGATAAGGGTGGATTCTATGCATTTGCATCTTACCATGTCATATTCATTCTTGATTAACAAGGGCATAAAGATTGTAATCTAAGATCAAGGCTCTCCATTGTTTGTATATTCTTTTTCTTAGAGATCTGGATGTTTCATCGATGTATATTATGTGGCAGTCCTTGCAGAGTTTTGTAAATGCCTGCATCAGAGATGTGACTTTCATGTAGATTTCTGTTCATATCTGTAATAGTTATGGATGTACTGGTCATGATAAATGCGTTACACTATTTGAAAATCTATTCGAAATGACCTCTCATTATTACAGGGAGAATTCTCAGTGTAACAACAGGTGGTCACTTCAAATAGAGTTTCAAGTAACATAATGCATTCATAGATATTCTGTGGAATTATACATCCATATCTTGATAATGTAATTGTCCACATTAGGGAACAAAGTGCAGACATAGATAGTGAATGAACAAGATGAGAAGGTGGGTGATAGAATGGTTATTTGGGCTTTCACTTCACCACCAAGCTGTTCAGCTCAATAGGAAAAGGAACACAAAATTGAACCTTATCCGTCGTTGGTTTGATTCTTGAAGCAGCCACATTTTCTGTAGTAGTTTATTCTTTTTATGCTGTCTGGGCCAAGTGACTTATTCTCCATGTAATAACAGGAGGTCATTTCAAATAGAGTTCCAGATGATGTATTCTGTTGGATTCTATATCCATTTTTTAATAATATTATGGTCATGATATGTAAACCTAGCCTTTTTGAACGTCTGCCAAACGCAGTATCCTCTGAGCTGGTTGGTATTACAACATACCTTTCTGCATATTTGTCATCATTCTTATTGTGTTCTTTTTTGGTTTTATGAACATGGACACCAAAACTTATAACAACATAGATACCAAGAACTATAACAACAAAATTACTTCCTT
>OY735206.1:14211246-14256246 GCA_963457665.1 Thysanoteuthis rhombus | reverse complement strand
ATATATATATATATATATATATATATATATATATTTATATATAAACTCCAGAGTCTGTTGCTTTGCAGTTTCAAAATAGTCATGCAATATTTTTGTCCATATCTAAGTGTGCATATCATCTAGATTATTCATGAGTTGCACATATAATTGTGTTTGAGTAGAAAGGTGAATTTTTTTTTTTTTGAATTGTGCACATAAATTATTTTTTATACTGTCTTTAGAATTGTGGTAAATGAAGTGGGGGATCAATAAAATGGGGAATGGATTTTCTATTATTATCATTTGATGAACTGATCTGCCTCTTTAAAACATCTTGATGTAGTATACTCCAACTAATAAAAATAATCCCCCACCCACCATCTTCCACCAGGTCACAACACAATTAATTTGTAATATGGTAAAAGTACCATTCAAATAGGAAAAAAGTGGAGTCAACTGATTTGAATAGATTAAATTTCGAGCATCTGCATTAAATCTAAAAGGAAACTGTTGTTGAGACATAATTTGGCTCAGAACTAATCAGTTATCAGCCGTTATATAAGGATGAAACTGAAGAAATCTTCCATTGAGCACTGGCTTTTTGCTAACATATGTGTACCTGATTTCAGGTAAATAAAATAGGTAGCATCTTGCTTCCTGGAATACAAGTGGTCTAATACCAATATGATGCATTTAGTGTAATTTATTGAATACATAAAAATAGCGACAAATAAGGCAGACTTTTGTAGAAATTTGAATTAAGCTTCTGTGGACTTTTTTGTAGTGGTCACTGTAAGAAATCGTCCAGTGAAGAAGACTGGAGAAATTATGTGAAATGATTAGAGTATTACCTTACTGCTAAAGATAACCAACAAATGTGCAATTTTATTATCTGTAATAAGGGCAAAGAATTACGCAGTTATGAGAACAGGCTGAAAGTCTCCTGAGAGATTCAAAGCACACAGGGCCTGCTTGCAAATGAATCTGAGACTTACACCAGTGAGTTGGAGAAGCTGTGTGGTGTATATGTTTTATTGTCATTAGTGGTGGTGAAAAATGACACTCCAGCTTTACTGGACTGAAATTGGTTGCAAAGAGTGCAGTTGGGGAGCCATGTTACCCTTGGTTGGAGAATAGGTTCCTTTGAAATAGAGGGAATTTTTGGCCAAGTTTGATTCAGTGTTCAGCAAGGAAGACTTCAAGGTGAATTTTCCAGCTAACAAAACAGCAGGTTCATGATTTTGCAGGGTTTGACCAGTATCTTATGCACTAAAAGAAGTGATCTAGAAGGAACTTGTCTGTCTAGAGATCCTTGAAAAAGTTAAGTATTCATGATGGGCTGCACACATTGAATCAGTACCCGAAGACAACAGTAGAACTACTCTGATATGCGGGGACTATAAAAAGACCATAAATGCATCTGCACCTTGCGACACATATCCAATTCCAAGGACTGAGGATGTATTTGCCACCTTGATGGCTGGTCGAAAGTTTAGCAAGCTTGACTTGAGATTTGCTTATCAGCAACTGGAATTGCTCACAAAAGTTGCTCACACTTAACACCTATTTTGATTTGTATCAGCTTATGTGCTAGTACTTTGGGGTGTATTGTGCTATAAAAATCATGCTCAAACTCTTGATTTTCATCAAGAGTTTGAGCATGATTCTATCATGTGCACGTTGTGTGCTTCTCAGTTTGCAGGCCTCTCACTTGGTTAGGTTCAATGTTTCAGCTCCATAAGTGACTTTCGGGAGGATGCATTGGTTGTATACTCTTTTTTTTAGGATTATTGGGATTGTCTTGTTTTTGAAGGTTCAGCTTGTTTGGCCAAAACCTTGCCATCCTAGGGTGATTCTTTGTATGATTTCTTCTTCTTTTGTGGATTTCATGGAGATTTGCTGTCCTAAGTAGATATAGTGGTCTACTTTCCCCAGTTTTGCATCTTTGATTTTGACAGTTATGTCCTTATTCTTGATGTGATTGTTGCACATGACTTTTGTTTTACTGAAGTTCATGTGTAGGTCAACTCTTTTGCTTTCTTTGTTTAGTTCATTTAGTGTTAGTTGGAGGTTGTATAGGTTCTTTGCACAAAGTATGATGTCGTCTGCAAATCTGAGGTTGCTGAGATATTTGCTGTCTATTTTGATTTCTCTATTTTCCCAGTCCAGGTTATCATCTTGAGGCTGGCTGTAAAGAGTTTGGATGAGCTGGTATCACCTTGTCTTACTCCTTTTTGGTGTTGGAAGGGTTCAGAGTCTTTATGCAACCTGATAAAGGAGTTGCTGTGATTGTATATTTGTTGCAGTACTCTTACATATACAGGGTCTACAACTTGTAGAGTGATAGCCTTCATGACCATGGGAATTTCAAATGAGTCGAATGTCTTCTTGAAATCTATAAATGCTAGCTTTTTGTAGACAATCTTACCGGCTTTTTTGAGTAGATCGATGGTAGGGTCTTCTCCTTTTTTTGTTTGTTTGATAGCTTGTTTTACCTCACATGATTTAACTTTTGGGAAGTCCTCAAACTGATTGTCAGTGTCTTGTGTATTCTGGTTGTTGTTTTGCCCACGTCTTGAAGAGTAGAGTTGTTGGTAGAATTCTTGGGTGCATTCGACAATTCTGTCTCTGTCTGTTGTTATGTCTCTGTTTTCTTCAAGTATGTTAGTCATCTATTTGTGTCCTATACTGAGAGCTTAGTTTATTGCTCTGAAGCCTCACCATTTTTCGAGAGTGGTTTCGATGATTGCAGTCGTGTACTTTCTTTTGTCTTCTCAGTTTCTTTTTGATTGTTTTGTTTGGTTTGGCCTCCTCCATTTTTTCCCTTGTTGTTGTTGGTGGTTTGAGGTTTTTGCGCTTTTCAATTAGTTTCCTGGTTTCATCTGAGATTTTACTGATGGTCTGTGTGTTGGCAGCTTTGATAAGAGAGGTTGTAATTTTGCTGTGGAGTTCGTTGATGTTGGTGATGTTTTCAATGGTAAAGATTTTAAATCTGTTTTTTCAATTCTTGCTTGAAGGATTGTGTGAGTTCATTTGGTACGTTTAGTGGTTGCGGTTTAGTGCGGAACAATCTTCTGCATTCTTTATTGGTGCTTACTTGCCTCTTACACCTTACCATTCTATGGTTGCTTTCTATGTTCACTTTGATGGTGCGGCTTTTGTCTGTTCAAATGTAGTCTATTTCATTTTTAGTTTCATGGTTGGGGCTCTTCCAAGTCTATTTTCTTTTGGATTTCTTTTTGAAGAATGTATTCATGATTTTGAAGTTGTGCGCTGTTGCAGAGTTTACAAGGTCTTCATCTCTCTCATTCCATCTTTTTTATACGAATTCTCCGACGCAGTGTTCTTTTACTTGTCCTATTTGTGCATTGAAATCTCCCATGATGACATTGAAGTAATGTACCAAATGAACTCACCCCAGCCTTCAAGCTGGAATTGAAAAACAGATTTGATATCCTTACTGACGAAAACAACACCAACATCAACGAACTCCACAACAAAATAACGACCCCTCTATTAGAAGCAGTCAATATGTTCAAACCAAGAAACACAGCGACCATTAATAAAATCTCAGATGAAACCAGGGAACTGATTGAAAAGTGCAGAAACCTCAAACCACAAACAACCACAAGGGAGAAAATAGAAGAAATCAAATTGAACAAAACAATAAAGAAGAAACTAAGAGAAGACAAAAGAAGGTATACGGCAGCCATCATCAAGACCAATCTTGAAAAACGTCAAGAATTTAAAGCAATAAACAAAGGTCTCAGTACAGGAAAGAAACAGATAACTAGCATTCTCGAAGCAAACGGAGACATAACAACAAACAGAGACAGAATAGTTGAATGTGCCCAAGAATTTTACCAGGAACTCTACTCTTCAAAACACGGACAATACAACAATGACCAGAATACACAAGATGCCAACAATCAGTTTGAAGACTTCCCCGAAGTTACACCATGGAAAATTAAGCAAGCTATTAAACAAATCAAAAAAGGAAAAACCCCTGGACCATGATTGGGAATTGTGGCGAATCCTGGGGAAGGACTCTGTCCAACGACGGACGTTAAAAGACTGATGATGATGTTGAATAGGGAGTTCAAGTCATCATAGAGGTTGTTTATTTCTTCTCTGGTTGATTGCAAAGTGGGAGCATAGACTTGGACGATATTCAGTTTTTGTATCTTTTTGAGTGTTGTATGATGACACTAGCTATGTGGTCTGAGATAGCTTTAAAGCCTAACACGTTGTCTTTGAGGTCTTTATTGATGAGAAAAACTGCTCCACTTCGTTTCTCTTTTTCTCTTCCTTAATTGTAGAGAAGATGTTTGCTTTTCAATTCTATTTGTTCTTCTCCTGGTCTTCTCATTTTTCTGAAACTGATGATGTCCCATATGATGTTTTTGATTTCATTCTCTAGATGGGTTAGATGAAAGTCTGTTGAGAGTGTTCTGACATTGTATAACATTGTTCTCTTGATCAGGGATTTTGGGTTTGGGTTTTGTTGGGGCGGTTGCTATCGGGGCACATCACACTCACCTAAGGTAAGTGATGAGGCTGGGCCTTTTGGTACTGATGATCCAGCAAGAACAGGCATTCTCCTGGCATAGTGTTTGGATAGTCACTATTAGAGCACATCACCCCCACCAAAAGCAAGTGATGTGGCTGGGCCTTTTGGGACTGAGGACCCAGCAGGAACGGCCGGTATAAGATTCATTGTGCAGATCATGGTGTGTATTGGCCATGCCTGCCACGCTGCTGCATGGCATTTTGGCAGGGAGTCTGGAGGAGGGGTCACTGCTTGTGACGTTGGGAGTGACCTTCAAGCACCGGATTGTGCTTGACTCTTAGCACCCATTTTATTTGCTCTTGGTGAATAGCATGCAGGCCTGGGTGTATGCAACGATGTTGAGGATATTCAATAAAAGTGAATGCT
The DNA here is from genome assembly GCA_963457665.1 of Thysanoteuthis rhombus. Classification (NCBI taxonomy): domain Eukaryota; kingdom Metazoa; phylum Mollusca; class Cephalopoda; order Oegopsida; family Thysanoteuthidae; genus Thysanoteuthis; species Thysanoteuthis major. The sequence continues at coordinate 14,251,331 of OY735206.1, read as the reverse complement.
TTATTCTCATTTATAATTTCTCTTGGAGTCCTCCTAATTTCACTTGATAAATGGACTTTAAATGAGTTTATGAAACATATTAGCAATAAAGTTAACAGGAAATGAAGAACTTTAGCTGATATAAGCCATTTTCAGGGACAGTTTTAGAAATTTGTGCGCAGCAGAAACTTTCTGCCCTGCTTTGCTCATAAGTTATTCACAAATCTATGCTGCTGTTTGTTGATATATTTTTTGAGAAACTATCTTTTGAGATGATAAAAAGCTTCTACAAATCAAAGACAATTAAAAAGGGTGAGACTTTTATTCTTTCTCATTATTTTACTGATATCTATATCTTAGCAAATCATGAGGAGTGTTGGGTCATGCCCTGCCATGCTGACTCATGATGTTTTTCTCCAAGAGCGACTACCCAAACAAAACCCCCCAAACCACTGAAAAATACATTATACATTGTCACTTACAATGTTAGAGCACTCTTAACAGACATGCATCTAACATCAAATGGGACATAATTGGTATTTGCGAAATGAGGGGACTCAGATGAGAACTAATCAATCTAATCAGCTGCAGAAAAGAGAAAGGGAAACAAAGTGGAGTTGCTTCCTTATTCATAAACAACTAAATGTTATAAGATTCAAAGCTATCTCAGATTGCAAGTGTCAGTAAACAACTTTCAAAGAGGTACGCACTGAACATCATTCAAGTCAATGTTCCCACTTCACGATCAACCTCTACGGCAACACTCAATACTCAAAAAAACATGAAAACAATTCAGCATCATAATAATCATAAAGTGGAGACTTCACTGCTCAGGTAGGACAAAAAAATAAAAGTTGTGTCGGCAAGTTCGTTCACAAGACATGGAACGGAAGAGGTAATCCTATGAAGTTTGCAAGAGCAAACAGATTCAAAATCATGAACACTTTGTGAAGAAACCTAATAGAAAATGGACTTGGAGGAGCCTCAATCACAAAACCAAGAACAAAATCTAATGGTAAGATGTAAAATCCAAATTAACACCCACAGATAATGCAGAAAAATATTCCACACCCAAGTGCAACCATTAAAGGTACCAAAAGAAACTGGAAAACAGGTATGAACTTCTCATTGAACCAGAAGAGTACAACACCGACATTAACGAGTTTAACAACAAAATAACAACTGCTCTAATGGAAGTCACAAACATGTTTAAGCCAAAGAGCAAACAAACTATCGCTGAAATCTCAGAAGAGACCAAATATCTCATAGAAAAAAGTCAGAATCTCAAACCACTGACAACAAGAGAAATGATTGCAGCAACTAAAATAACAACCCAAAAGAAGATACATAACAGCTGTCATCAAAGCAAATCTCGAAAAGGGTGAAGGTTTCAAAGTTATCAACAAAATTCCTAATGCAGGAAGAAAACAAATAATTAGTGTGCTTGAAGATAATGGAGACTTAACAACAGACAGGGGTCAGATTGTTGAGCGTGCCTAGGAATTCTACAGAAGACCTCTATTCCTCCAAACAAGTAACACAGAAGAATGAACAAAATATACAAATCATGAGCAGCCAGTCCAAAAATTTCCTAGAAGTTACTCTGTGGGAAGTGAAGCAAGCCATCAAATGAACAAAGAAAGGAAAGGCCCCTGGACTTGATAACATCACCATCGACCTACTTAAAAAAGTTGGAAAAGTCATTACTAGGAAGCAAGCCATCCTATCCAACTTATGCCTCAAACAATGTCCCAGAAGATTGGAACACCACAATTATAATGCTTTTATATAAAAACAGCTACAGGCCATTAAGCCTACTCAACTTCATCAACTTTACCAAAGTGGTCACCAACCAAATCACTAAAACATAAGATGAAAACCAACCATGAGAATAAGCTGGCTTCAGAAGAAGCTACTCAACCATTGATTGCCTCCATTCAGTAAATCAAATAAGAGAAAGCAGCAGAATATAAAATTTCACTCACTATAGCATTTGTTGACTTCAAAAAAGCCTTTGACTTAGTAGAAATCTCCAAAGTTATTGATGCAATTATAAGTTATATATGGTTCTTATATTGTTCTAGATAATTCTGGTTGAAGAGTGGGTAGCGCAAAGATGTTGTGGGAGACAAAGGATTTTGCTTCCACGTTATTTGGTGTTAGTGCTGATGTCATTAGATATCTGGAAGAAAGGAAGGAAGGTGTATGGAGAGAAGGCAACAAGTATGATTGTAGATGTGGAGCTGAAACAAAGTAAAAAGACGCATGCAAATATTTGGATAGACAAATAAAACGTACATTTAATTCAGGAACATTAATGACAAATAACAAATGATAATGAATTACATGTAATGGAAATATCAATTCAATCCATCGTGTAAAGAGAACAGAGGAGATAGGAAAAGGTGAATGGTTGGAGCTTTATTGCCCTAATAGTACAATTGTTGGGGTTGAAACAGAGGTGTCTGAACTGCTTATGAATCCATAAGGCTTGATACGTACCAAGGAATAATTATGGAGACCTGATTCAGTGTGTATACCAGACTGCTAAGTTACGTGTGCAACTTGGGAGCCATCCTCTGATGTTGGAGAACACACAATGGACAGATCATATAAGTCGGAGAGTTTTATACATGGGAGAATTAGGAGATAGATCATCATTGCTATTGGATAGTCAAAAGCATTGTCCTTTCACTTATGAGAGTTAGAGGTAGATATGCGTTTGGATCAAATGATGAGAAGATGGTTGAGTAGTTTTGTTGCTGTGCGTATTTGAGATGCCTCAATATTGTGAAATGATGTAGGCGAAGATTGGTCAGAGATTGGTCACGGTGGAAAAATCGTTAAATTTGGATTGGCCAGGAGGTCGACAAAATGATACCTATCTTAGAGAGGTGTAAAGACAGTCTAAGTCAAGTAAACATAAAAAGCAACCAGAGAATGGTAAGATGTAAGATGCAAATAAACACCAATAAAAAAGAATGCAGGAAAATGTCCCGCACAAGACCACTACCACTAAACGTACCAAATGAATTTACCCAAACCTTCAAGCAAGAATTGAAAAATAGATTTGATATCCTTACCGATGAAAAGGACACCAACATCAGCCAACTCCACAGCAAAATAACGACCTCTCTATTAGAAGCTGCCAATATGTTTAAACCAAAAAACACACCAACCATTAGTAAAATCTCATATGAAACCAGGAAACTTATCAAAAAGTGCAGAAATCTCAAATCACTAACAACCACAAGGGGAAAAAATAGAAGAACTAAATAAAACAATGAAGAAACTAAGAGAAGACAGAAGAAGGTATATGGCAGCCATCATTGAAACAACTCTTGAAAAACTTTGGGGCTTTAAAGCAATTACAAAGCTCTCAGTGTAGGACAGAAATGAATAACTAGCATACTTGAAGCAAATGGAGACATAACAACGAAGAAAGAATTGATGAACACGCCCAAGAATTCTACTAGGAACTCTACTCTTCAAAACAAAGACAGCAAAGCAACAACCAGAATACACAAGACGCTGATAATCAGTTTGAGGACTTCCCAGAAGTTACACCATGGTAAGTAAAGCAAGCAATCAAACAAACAAAAAAAAGGAAAAGCCCCTGGACCAGATAAGATCACTATCGATTTACTCAAAAAAGCTGGTAACAGCATCAACAAAAAGCTTGCTATTCTATTCAATTTGTGTCTAAAACAGGGTAAAGTCCCAAAAGATTAGAACACTGCAATCATAATGCTTCAACATAAAAAAGGAAACCTGAAAGACCTCAACAACTACAGACCTATAAACCTACTCAACTGGTTCTTCAGACTTTTCACAAAAATCACCACCAAAAGGATTACTAAAACACTAGATGAAAACCAACCATGAGAACAAGCTGGATTTAGAAGAAGTAACTCAACCATGGACTATCTTGGTTCAATAAATCAGCTGGAAGAAAAAGCAGCAGAATAAAAAATACCACTCACTGTAGCATTTATAGACTTCAAGAAGGCATTCGATTGTCATGAAGGCCATCATCCTACAAGGTGTAGACCCTGTATACGTCAAAGTACAGCAAAATATATAAAATCACAACTTCATCAGGCTACATAAGGACTCTGAACCCTTCCAATACCAAAAAGGAGTAAGACAAGGCCTTGACATGATCTTCCAAAACCTGGACTGGGAGAATAGAGGAATCAAAATAGACAGCAAATATCTCAGCAACCTCAGATTTGCAGACAGCATCGTTCTTTTTGCAGAGAACCTACAGAGAACCGACCTCCAACTAATGCTAAATGAACTAAATGAAGAAAGCAAAAATACATGAACTTCGGTAAAACAAAGATCATGTGCAACATCACATTGAGAATAAGAACATGACTGTCAAGATAGAAGGTGCAAAACTGGGGAAAGTAGACTACCACATCTACCTAGGACAATAAATTTCCATGAAATCCTCAAAAGAAGAAGAAATCAAGCAAAGAATCACTCTAGGATAGCAAGCCTTCGGCAGAGCAAGCTCAACTTTTAAAAACCAGACCATTCCAATAATCCTAAAAAGAAGAGTATACAACCAATGCATTCTCCTGATAGTCACTTATGGAGCTAAAACATGGAACCTAACAAAGAGACAAACCCACGAACTGGGAAGCATGCAATGTGCACATGAGAGAATCATGCTCCATCTTACATGGAGAGATCACAAGACAGCACAATATATCAGAAAGAAAATGGGGGTCCAAGACATCATAGAACTTATTTGAAAACTCAAATGGCAATCGGCTGGTCATGTTGCGAGAATGAAAGACAATTGATGGACATCACGACTCACGACATGGATCCCCAGAGATCACATGCAAAACCGAGGCCAACTGAATACAAGATGGAGAGATGAACTAGACAAATTCAGAAAATACTGGCTCTGTGACTCTCATGATAGAGAATCGTGGCAAATCCTGGGGAAGGTCTATGTCTATGTTAAAAGTCCGATGATGATGATGAATTAATGGGTATGTGGTAACTATGTATTACACATAACACACATTAATACTGAAGTCATAGCAATGATACGCATACATCGTATAGATAAAGTATTTGAAACTGAAGTCAAGACTGCTACTCAAAACAAAGTAATACTATTATTGAAATTTCATACATATCAAAAAACTGTCAACCAAAACTGTCACCAAAATAGTCAACAAAAGTTTCTTCAGTTTGAAGATTGGTATGGCTGGCTGGCTATGCAGTTATCATTTATATATGCTGTACAAATGAAGCTAGAGGGCTGAAAATTTCAACATTTACTCCTTATTATGTTTAGAAAAATGTTTTTATGTATTTTTTAAAATTTCCCTCCTAAATAAGTTTTTGATAGAGATTCAATTTGCAATGTAAGTTTATGTAAATTGATCCTCTAGTTTGTGTCCAGCTGTATTCAAACTTGTTTTTTGAAAATTCAAACATCTTTGATAAGGATGATAATCATTCTGTTTGTGTCCGTTATTGGATATAGACCTTCCCCAAGATTTGCCAGACTTCTCTATCATGGGTATTATGGAGCCAGTACTTCCTAAATTTATTTAGCTCGTCACACCATCTCACAGTCGGTCATAGCCTCACACCTGATCTCTGGGGATCCATGTTGTAAGTCATGATGTCAGCAATTATCTGCCATTCTTATAACATGTCCAGCCGATTGCCATTTGAGTTTTCTGACAGTTTCTATGATGTCCCGGACTCCTATCTTTTCTCTAATATACTGTGCTGTCTGTGCATGATTCTCTCATGTGCACATTGGTCTTAGGGCCAATTTTCAGTTAGGTTGGATAAAAGGTGTTTGCTGTTTAGTTTGGTTAGTTCCTCTCCAGGTCTTCTCATTTTACTAACACTGATAATGTCTCATTTGATGTTTTTTATTTCATTTTCCAGAGTGATTAGATGCATATCAGTGGAGAGGGTCCTGGTGTTGTAGGTTCCTACGTAGAGTGTTATTTTCTTCATGATGTTCTTGCGATTGTGTTTGGGTTGTTTCATTTGGGACACATCACCCCAGCCAAAGTAAGTGATGTGACTGGGCCTTTTGAAATCGTTGGCCCAACAAGAATGGTCATTTTCCTGGTGACATTCTTGGTGGTGTGTTTGGGTAGTCACTCTCCGAGCACATCAACCCCACCCAAAGCAAGTGATGTGGCTGGGCTTTTTGGGACTGATGACCCTGCAGGAATGCATAGTATATTTCAGTGTTGCAAATCATAGGGAGTTTTAGGCCATGCCCTGCCATGCTGGTCTATGATGTGTTGGAAGGGGCCTGAGTAGTTGGTACTACTTGGTGGTACCCATCACCATTCCAAGTATCATGTGGCAGGTTGCACTGAGTTACATGATTCTAGTAGCAGAGATTTTATCCCCAACCTGACCTTATACTGGTTGGTATTATTTGTGGAAGTCTATATTGGAATCTTGATTACATCTTAGGGATTGGTATATTGAAGAGCTACTCTTGTACTTATAATTTTTACGTGGAGATTTAAGTATTCAACCGTCTGATTTTTCTTCTTCACTTCTTCACTGGATTTTGATCGATATTACCATAGTTCTTGAAGTGAGAATCTGAGTATGATTCAAGTGACATGAGCATAAAAAGCCAGCCATAGTTCTGGGTGGGTTCTCCTGCCTCAAGTGTTGCAGCAGATCAGAACAGTGACTCCCGCATGCCAATAGTAGTTTGACATCCCTCATTTCCCAGTATTGCGGTCTATGTTTCCTGATATTCATTCATATGTCGTTGATCTACTCATAGATACTTGAGAACTACAGATCAGTCTACAGTCTGATTCACGAGTGCTTAGTGAATAGATCTTATGTCAATGACTAACAAAAGGCGGGAGAGGTAGATTATTCATTGCCTTTTTCCAATATTTCAATTAATCACCCCAACATAGCATGCTTCTACAAGACATTGGTCGTATGACCTTTTTATTGAGTAACTAACCAAACCTGTTTGTCATATTATTTGGCTGTATTGCAAATGAAAATGAACTGAAGGCCCTAATTTTCAAAATGTTAAATTTGGCTCTCAAAATAAAAGCTACAGACCCCTACAGGATCATGTCACACCAGATGTGAATGGAATTGAATAAGACAAAAATACTACAGCAGTCAATAAACAGAACTCATTGCCCCTTTCCCTTTCATCTGTCCCTGAAAAGATTATCAACATATTGTCAAACTCCTGCTCCAGATACTCACTACATTTATAACTAAGTTTTGTCGAAATGTAACTTTCTGGTGAGGTGTCACAATTTAAAATTTGTTTTATATCTATTTCTATCTTCCTGCTCCATTCTACTTCCATACCCCTGGTTATCTCTTCATTACTTCATGGATTATGAGAATCAGTCTTAAAAAGGTTGGGAGGGGGTTCTAGACTTGGATTAAGGTTTGTAAGAATTTAAAATTTGCTGCAACGTGAACTCACTTATAAGCAGTGGAAAATAATGAATTTTGTATTCAATCTAAATACTTTATTTAGTCCCACATGGAACAAAAGATGCTTTCCAGGTAAACTTTCAGTAAAGGTTCCATTTTTTGTCCAAAATGTAAAAAATTGAATTGAAATTGTGTGTCTATGTGTTTTATCTAAACCATTACAGTTAAGGACATTCTTTGCTTAGTGGCTCTTGAATAAATCATTTAATTTTTATAGCATGGAGGAGAATGTGTTACGATTTTTTTCACGAAGGACACAATATATAGCCAATTGTCTGCAAATTTATTGAATAGAAAATGCACATGAAAATAATATTAGAACATCAAAGACAGAAATATCTTTTTATATTCTTCATAATCATGATAGAGAAAAAACTCTAGATAAAACTCTGTCTCATTTGTGCATTTGCTCCACTAACTGTTAAGTAAGTATTCTCATTTTAGTATTGAGTTGTGCTCCTTGGGCTTATGGACTTCCAGTTAGGTGACCATATTGTTTATGTTTGAGAGAACAAGTGCGATATTTGATTTTAGCGGAGGCAGGAGACACATGTATTTTGTAATGAAGAGAAGAAGAAATATTTAAGTAAACATCTGTTATTGTTGAAATTTTGTTGAATCTGTCATTTATTCAACTAATACTGGTAGCAGAGCATAGTTGAGAAAGAACAAAAATGATTGATTTTTTCAAGGATGTTTTGTTGGAAAAAAAAAATGGAAATATAACATTTTATGGATTTACCAATTTTGGTGGACCTTACAACAGGAAATGATTTTGCTTGGAAGAAAAAAATTTGCTACCTGGGTGACCACATCTAAAATCAAAAAGGAGAAATTAGCATGCATTGGCTGTTGCAAAAAACGCAATTTTAGAAATTAACCTGGCACACTCAAGTATTGAAGATTGGTTATCAGACCTATAGAAGATTGGACAAACTTATTGAAGTAAATTTTGTTGAAAACACTGAGGCTTTAACTCTTACAGTTGCTGACAAAACTAGTGATAAAAATGCTGAAGAGGTAACAGTGATGAGCAAAGCAATCACTTGTAGAGCCAAAATGAATGAAGACGCTGGAGAAATAACTTCAGAATGAAATATTGAAAATACCAAGATAAGTAAAAGTCAAAAGCAGATGGAAAAGAAATCACTTGAAAAAACAAAAAAACAATAAATACAAATGATTTGAACAATGAATAAGGAACAGAAGAAAAGTAATAAGGAAAATTGGAACTGATTTGGAAAAGAAAAATGTAGACTATGAAAAATCAATTACTGGATTGGAATTGGAACAATTTACACATGAACAAAAGTGGCAGCACTGATTGCAACGAAGTGCAACCAAATGCAGCAAAAAACAACAAATTGCAGTGAAAGGTAATAGAATGCAATAAAAAATAACTGATTGCAATGAAAGGCAACAAATGCTAAAAAGGCCACAAAATGCAAGAGAAATCAACAAATAGCAATAAATTGTGACATAATGCAGCAAAAGGCAAGACAATGCAACAAATGGCATCAGAATGCAACAAAAAGTGACTGATTGCAATGAAAGGCAACTAATAGCAACACAATGCAACAAAAGTCAGCAAATTACAACAAAAATAAACGTAATGCAACAAAACAACAAATTTCAATAAAAACATGAACAAATTGCTACAAAAGGTAACAGAATGCAACAAAAGGCAACAAATTGCAGCAAATTGCAACAAAAGGCGATAGAATGCAACAAATTGTAACAAAAAGCAACATGATACAAAAGAGGCAACAGAATGCAATACAAGGTGACAGAATGCAACAAAACATGACAAATTGCAACAAAAGGCAACAAATGATGATGGAATGCAATAAAAGTCAGCAAATTGCAAGGAAAATGAATATAACGCGACAAATTACAACAAATTTCAACAAAAAGCAACAAATTGCAAAAAGATGTAATGGAATGCAATGAAAGGTAACAAATTGCAACAAAATGTTACAAAAGGCAACAAAAAAGGTCTCAAATGAAAGTAAAGGCAACAAAGATGTCTTGGACATGTCCACTTAGTAGTAGTTGGAAAATAGCCAGCTAGTGTGTTTCTTTTCAAAATTATTTTGCTTCATGTGAGCTTATATTAAAATTGTAATTTCAAGAATATGTCACTACTTATGTTTTAAATATCATGTAAATTTTGTGTTTCAAGACCTAATGAAAGTTGTGAGAAGACTTATTTTCAGTTGATACAAATAGGATACAGATATATCTATATCTAATGACATGTAAGCATGCTGGAATTTGAAAAAAAAAATTCTAGAAACATATTTTGATTCAGTATGCAATACATGAAAAAAACATTTTTTTTCCATGAGACAAAATCTTTGTTGACCACAAATCTTAGAGTAAGCACAAGGCATTTTCTACCTTCAAGCCATTCGGAGAGTGAACTATACTTTCTTAAATCAACTAGAATTTATCCTCAACTCATTAGATAGTCTTAAGATTTCAGTTTAGAGGCCTTTAAACTCTTCACCTAAGGATCAAGTGGTTAATTGACTGGTCCTGTCCATCATTTGTCATATCTATTTCCAAAAGCCTTCATCTGTCTCTTTTCTTCCTTTGCTTAGCCACTTTCTCAAAAGCTTAATCTCCCCTATCTCTGTCCCTCTTTTTTTTGCTCACTGTTTCCATTTCAATATTATTCTTGCTTCATTGCTCATCATCTCTTTTCTTCTCTTCCTTGCTTTCTCTTTCTTCTTTGCTTCCAAGTGAATTCTTTTTTCTCTTAATGTGGGAGTGAATTATTTGGAATCCAGTGGCAATGCCAGGTATCCCAGGACTAAGAGGCCCAAAGTTCTATTTGAATTCTGGCTGATAGACAGGCTGATTTTATCTCGGTACTAGTATAGATATTTTGACATTTTTCAACCCCTCTCTAGACATAAAGTTCTCAAGCTGCTTCTTGCTTGATGTCCACTTTGTACTTGGTTGATAACATGTCCAAAGTGGAAGGTGATTTGATCAAAAATGGAAGAAATGAAATAAAGTGTTCAGTTTTCTTATTTCAAAATTTCAAAACTGTGTCAATCAAAATTTCTGCAGCATACATAAAGGGATGATCACAATTAATTTAATAGTTTTGATCAAAACTTGCATTAATTAAGGGATACTTGTATACATGCAATACATTAAATACACAGATTCCCTATGTAAATATATATGTATATATTCATAGATTTATGTTTTATATTGTTTATATATATATATATATATATATATATATATATATATATATATATATATATATATATATATATATATATATATATATATATATATATATATTGCCTGACATGTAGCTATTAGCAGAATTTTGATATGAAATTAGTAGTTATCAGCCGAATTCAATCTGATATTTTCACTACATGATGTTCTATCTATGTGATTAATAAATGAAGAAGCTTTCGGTTAAATATTTGTTTAATGAAATTAATGTTTTTTATCCATTAGGCAATGATCCACCTATATATATACATATATACACATGGAGATGATATTTCTGTGTTTAAACAATTCATATATATGCTTATATGTACATACTATATTCTACAAATACTCATTTTTTAGCATCTTTTCAAAACAAGTTTTTAATGCTCATTTCCTTCTCACAGATTTTCAGTTATCACATTTGTATATTTCACAATTGTATTCCACATGCGTTCAATTATTTTTCAACTTCCACACCCTCGTACATATTTATACCCTGATATTTAATCATAGATTATGTCAGTTTTTCCCCTGAAAAGATGCATGTGTAATTGGTATGATTTTTATGCAATTTTGTTTGTTTTCTCATGAATCATCAGCACAAAAGCATATTCTTGTTGAAAAAGATTGATTGAATAATTTGCCAATTTATCTCTTTCATGGAACACCTTTGCAGCAAATGAATATCGCTAAGCTAACGTGAAAAACATCTGATTATTGATAATGTGTTATGTTTTCTTAGTTAATCAAAGACTTCACAAGAACAAAGGGAAAAAATATGATGAACAATTCATTGAAAAAAGATGGACAACCATTTCTTAAAAATATTTCACACAGAATTCAGGATAAACTTCATAAAGGGTATTTTCAGCAACATATTGTTAACAAACTATGCATCAATGTAAGCAAATATTTGATTTTTGTCATAAAATCATAAATGATTTTGGTCAAATTTTGAAGGATTTAGAAATGCATTAAGGATTCAGGACAAAAGCAATGTTGCTTACTTGTCACATGACATATGAAGCAATGATTTTCATCTCCATTTCTGTCAAACAATCCATGAAAACCCAATCATTTTTTTGTAGGTTTTATGGGCCTGATTTGCTTGACTGACACCCAAAATAGTCCCTATTCATGTGATGTTTGAATTTTAAGTACTTAGAATTATCTCAAATGCTGTTTACTTGGTAACTCAACTTCTATGAAAAGATTATGTACAAAGTAAAATGATATCATTTTTCTTTTAAAGCTAATATTTCTCCTCTAGGTTTGGTTTTGAGAAAAATTAGAGGAAATATCTTGGTACAAGAATAGAGCCAGATATAAATAAAATCTTTGATAGTAAACTATAATCCCAAACATCTGATGAAAAATATGCAATTCAAAACCTAAAACTGTATATATCTGTGCTTAGTGGTTTCCTCTACCATTTGAAATCAAGCAATTCTATAAGAACCTTTCATAAGATGAAATGATGCAAAATATAGATGCAATTACCATTCATTTATATGAGAAAAATTTTTCCAGCATTCCCAGACCTGAAAAATAGTGATGACAGTATGTTGAGCGGTTGAGTTGTTTGGAAGTATAGGAGACTGGGGTATAAGAGAGAGAAAAACAGGGTGCGTGCTGCCTCCATAATGGCTCATTGCAATAAATATAACACTTATTTTTGTTTTTTGCTTTTTTTTTGTAAAAGACAAAAGAGTAGTAAAGTGAACTTTTGAAAAGCATGTGACAGCTGTTGTTCACAAAGATTAGTAAATCCAAGTGGCTGTTGAGAGATTTGCCCAAGGACAGAACTTATGAAATGCTTCTAGAGACAAAAGTTGAAATCGATGGCAAAATGTTCATAAAATACATAATGGTGAATAATCAAGACAGTATGGAAGTCATTAAAGTTAATTCAGTGATCAAAGCAACCAAGTATGATGTATGTTTCTCAAAAGGAATATAAATTTTTTTCTGTTTTTCTGTTTTTTGTCTTTACATCCAAAATATTTTTTCGAAGATGTTTTTTTGTGAATTATTTCCTAGGTTTAAAAGAATTACAAATGATAACCGGCTTACATCTTTGTTGTTTCTATTTCAGCTGAAGGAAAATGAATAAAATATTCTGCTTTATTTTATTTCAGATATTCGTTTTTTTTTTTTTTGTCTCTTTCTATAATTTCTATTCTTTTTTCTCATTCACAAATACTATTCATGCCAAATTTTTATTCATGTTGTCTTGATGTTTTTACTCCTTTTCTCTCTCCATTCTTCCTTTGTTCAACATTCAGGCTGACACTAATCATATTTTCCCTCTCAGGTCTTTTTTCATTTCAATAAATATTTTTGTATCGAGCAACCATTTAAAATAGACTTTAAGTAAGATTTGAAACGGGTAAAAAAAAGAAGTATTTCAATGAAACTTTACCTTCTTAAATAGAATAAAACCTCACAAGACTCTTTTAAAACCAAAAATAGAGAAAGAAATTCTCATTCACATATCTAGCAAATTAAGAGCAGGATCAAAATGTAATAATAATCTTGTGCATAATGGTTACAAATCTATGGTATCAATCATGGGCATAGCTGATGGATGAGGAGGCGATTCTAACTGACTCCCACACCCCAATGGAGGTTTCATGCCTTATGAGTAGTAGTTCACCTACTGCATTTCTACTAACATTGAATAATGAATCTCATTAGATGTCGGAGAGGGCCCCTCAAGGAGCCAAGTCCCCCCGGGCCCCAGCTATGTTCCTGGTGTCAATACATTTCTTACCATTTTCTACCGGCTCTTACACTGAGACTCCAGCCATTAGCTTTTAATGAGGTAGAAAATTTTAAAAAATACAAAAAAATGGTCTTGTTAATGAAAAATAATTCTGGAAAAACTTCAATCTTTATCCAGCTGAGTTGAAAATTAAAACAAGATTATTTCAGTGATAGAAGTGCTTTAAAAGATAAAACTCAACCAACCTCAGTGATGTTCAGCAGTAAATACACTTCAATTGTTGGTATTGTTTATACATATACTTTACCCAAAAATCTAACACAAATGCTTATGTTTGCCTCTGTGTTTACTAATTATTCCATTGGGGATTAATGTCCCATGCTAAGTTACCAATTAAAGAAAGTGACAAAAATCAAAAGCATATCGACAAAACATAATTCTGACAGAAACTTTCATTTTCATCCAGCTGAGGTGAAAATTATTGAAAAAGAAAGAAATATTTTACTTCCATCAAAGTTTTATCTAGATCTAAATCATTCCCTGAAAAATTCATTGAAACTATGAAAGTCATTACAAAAACTTGCAAAAAGCTATGCAAAAACATCTAAATCATTGAAAACCACTGAAAAACACTAATACTTAACCATCTCAGTTCCTATGACTTTCCTTTGGTGATACATTTTAATTATCTGCTTTTGTAGAAACAGCTGAGAACCTGAATCAAATTGCCTCGGCGGCTGAAAGGTGAGATGGTCACCTGCATTTCTCCTTTCATTTTATTCCATACTTTTACATAAATATTGACTGACTTGGTTCCTTTTTTTTTTCAACTTCCAAAAGTCCTGTACAGAAAGAATGATGGATACCAAAGTAGAAAAAATCTTTACACAATAAATCCTTTTTTTTTGGCTTATTAATTCTTTGAACTTCATAATAACAGTTGTTTGGAATCTGTCATGTTTTAGTCACGTTGTTTAAGTAATTCTCACTAAACAACTAAACGCGTTATAGGAAAAATTTCCTTTGAATTTTCCATCTTTGTCTCTGTTAGGTACTCTCACTTCTTCTGTGATGTCACCTCCAACCATTCTGTACAAGTATATAAATTGAGGAGTACAGACAAATAGCCGATGAGCCTTAAGTTCTAAGTTTCCCCTTGAACTTCAACTCTCACTTTTATGCGAAGTTAGACTTTTGAGGAGAACTTCATTCTGAAAGAACTTGAAGCTAACATAAACAAAAGTGAGAAAAAGACGCAAGTCGTTTGTAAGAGACACATAGTGAAGTGGAGTTAGAGTTCAAAGTAACCAGAAATTCTTCATTACTTAGTTCCACCAGAGAACAACAAAGATACAAATAAATACAACAATCAGCTAATCAGGAATACACCAATACAATATAGGTGACAACAAGAATAGCCTAAGCACTCTTGTAAAATTATATACCAAGCTTGTTACCTTGATCTGAAAGCTTTTCTTAGTTCATCATATGGGCAACATGCCAGCTAAGAAAAAATACACTTATGCTTTCTTTGGAGACATAAAAGGTACCAATGATAGAAGTTACGAGTTGAATTCAATATTGGTTTGTATTAGTTGCTGGAATGCATTTACAATAATGCTTTCTTATTTGAGCTTAGAGATAGATTCAGGATTTTGTAACATTTTTTTCCTTAACCACATCAAGTAACAGGCTTACCCTAATTTAAAAAAGCTTGGAGGCTGAGGTCAGCTTCTTCCCAGAGTAGGAGAAATTCAGGATTTGCTCTCTCTCTTTCTCTCTCCCTCAAACACACACACATACAATGTATATAAGATAAGGGAGACTTTGTTAATATTAGAAAAATGCATGTATATAGTATACAAATTTATATATATGAATATATTTGTACATGTATTTGTATATGTATTTTATCAATATATATATTGGTAAAGACTACCCTATCTTTATATATATATATATATATATATATATATATATATATATATATATATATATATATATATATATATATATATATATATATATATATATTTTATATATAAATAAATAAAATCTATTAGGTGTACTGGAAAGTGACAACATTTTTATTATACCAACTGTTTTATTAGGTAAGATCCATAGCCTAATGAATTACATGATTGCCATCAATATCACAGTTGTCCATCTTCAAAACCAACTTTTCTACCCACCCTTTGTAAGAGGAAGCTGGTGTTGTTGCAGAGAAATCTGATAGCCCATGTTTGACCTCATCAATATTTTGGTGTAGGAATGGGAGCACACCTTGTTGAATTGAGTTTTTCTCATAATTCTTCAATAGTTTGACAAGAATTTGCCTTAACAAGTGAATGCAGCAAGTTGTTGTCCTGCTTCATTATCCTTCAATGGTCATCGGAGCAATCAGAATTACCTGATCAGATTTGGCGAACTGAGAATATACAATGAACCCTCTTTAAAAGGGACCCTATTCACCTGAAGTTGCCATCAGATATATTTACCCGGAGTTGGATAAAACGGACAAAATCTGAGTTAAGAGTGACCAAAAAGATCATCATCATCACTCATGGTATAGTATCATATGTGGTCCACATTGAAATTACAACTCTTATTACTTATGCACATTTAGAAATAAATGAACGTAATGGTTTATGGATTTTTTGAGGATCTTCATTATTTAAACCTGAAATAATCAACCTCTTAGCATGTATCTTTTATATAGTCATATGATATATCATGCTCAGAGTACAGTTTATATTATCACTTTCATAAACTTTTGGCAAGAAGTGACTTGTATCAATGAAAATGTCTGGAACTTGAAATCTATCAACTAAAGGAAGATTGTGGTCAAAAGTTAGGTCAAAAACATGAACACGACCTTAATCTGCACAGATATCCTCTGTGAGTACACAAAAGTATATTTTCAACTAATTTTATGTTTTTCTCTTGTTATAACCAAGATATAATCAAAATTGAACTTTCAAAGAAGATATTGAATTATTACAATACATTTTAAAAGAGCATAAAAATAGTTTGTAATTGCTTGCATATATCCATTCCAATATCATATATGTATGCAGTATCAACCCCAATCATCAGTTAGTTTAACAATCAGCTAAAGTAGACACATTTCTCCTCCTATCATAACTAAATCATAATTTGAAGAATGATACCCGATTCTTCTGGAAGAATATTCATTCAATTTTTGATGGAGTTAAATACTCAATAAGTAATGGCTAAAGTTAGGTTATAAATAATGACATTACTTTCCGGTACTCCTAATAAATATATATATATATATATATATATATATATATATATATATATATATATATATATATATATATATATATATATATATATATATACACACACACATATACATATATATAATATATGTTTTACTTGAAATAATAAAATCCAGTTATGTTTGATTTTGAAGAAAATTAAGTTTTTAAGTAAAAGTGTTAAGGGTGCACTCATTTATGGGTGACACTGAGTCTACATATATATATATATATATATATATATGCATAAAATTTGGGAGATCAAAAACACCTGACACATGGTTCCTGGTTCAACCATTTATCAAGAAACATGAGTCACAAGTTTTTATATTGCCCTATATCATATGATTAATTTCATGAAAATAATTAGATTTGAAAAATTCAAAGTTCACTTTTTTATAGAATTTTTTTTATCAGGATTATATCTAAATAAAGCTGTGTTTTTATATCAATTACATATATATATGTATATATATATATATATATATATATATATATATATTGACTATCCATTATCCAAACCAGTACCACGAGGCAGGAAAGTTGATAAAGGTTTGCTTTTGAAATTGATTATTATTCTGTCATTTTGATCAGAGAAGAATTTCCTTTTGACTCATACTTCAAATTGTTAAAAGATTTATATTTTACGACTCCATTTTTGTGAACTTTCAATTAAAGACTCATATCCAAAATCACAACCAAACTCAACATCTGCTGTTTTTCTCACAGCAGAAACATCTGACACATATTTCTTATATTATTTATTGTTTCTGTACATCACTTTTGAAACTAATTTTTTTACAAAGAAACCCTTTTTGCTTGACAATTATTCTAACTTAAGTGTTTTTTTTTCAATGAAAATATGATAATAATCAAATAGTTGATTGCACACTTGAATTTTTATCCATTTTTACTTCCTCTTGTTCTTCTCACTTTTATTCCACTTGTCGTTTTGGAGGTTTTTGCCTGACAAATTGCTAATATGCTTTCAAAGTAGTTGCACAACCATTTTTACTCTCTCCGTCAGCATTAGTATCATCAGCATCAACATCATCAGCATCAGCATCATCATTATTAACTTCATATTAGAATTGATCGATGACACCTCTGTAGTTAATATTCAAGAGAAAAATTCTTCTGGAAATATGAATTTTTAAAAATATTTCATTTTCATTATCATCATCATCATCACCATCATCACCACAACATCATTATTTCTTATCATTGTCTTCAACAATTATATTTACTTACCAACATATACTTACCTTTCTTCAATGATATATTTCTAGTTTTGTGTTGTTAATCATTCATGCCTTTTTTATCTCATTGAAATTACTTTTCAAACATTTATAATTGCCAAAATTATGTATTCCTTATTATTTCTATCAATTTTATTCTTTTAACATTCAAATGGTTATTTTTATTCATTTTTCTCTCAAATCATTATTAAAACTATCATGACTTTTCTGTTATATTATATACATATTAGTATTTTGTGCTTATCATAATTAATACTCATCAAAATTAAAACTTCTTGCTAGATTAAATTTCATTATTCTAATTAAAATTTCTCCATTACATTTTTATCACGATTGATTTTCTAATTAATTTATCATAGGACATTAATTCTCATTTTGATTGCTATTTGCTATTATGATTAATATTCAGATGATTATTCCAAAATGATATTACTCTATTATTTGTTTACCATATCATATGCTGTATAATATGCTAACCTAGTACCCTTCAAAATTGATAGGTTTAATTATCATAATACTATATCATATATTATATCATATATTATCATTTTCATTATATCATCAGACACTGTGAATTAAAACTGTCACCAAAACTATCAACATAGATTTCTTTATTTTTTTAGTTAATCTGGCTGACTAGCTATGTATGTATGTATGATATGTCCAGGCTGCACTAATGGAGCTAGATGGCTGAAAATTTGAATATTTACTACATATGTTGTCTAGAAAGAACATCTTTTTGTTTTTTTGTAATCCCCCATTCAAATGATCTTCAGGCAAGATTAGCCCATTTAAAAGAGAGAGAGAGAGAGAGAGAGAGAGAGAGAGAGAGAGAGAGAGAGAGAGAGAGAGAGAGAAAGAGAGAGAGAGAGAGAGAGAGAGAGAAAGAGTGAGAGAGAATCATAAACACATATTAATCTCTTGAAATCATCATAATTGTCCAAATTATATTTGCGTAAAGTCACTTCCCATTTCAAAATTCAAATAACTTTTTCAGTGAGAAGAGAAAGAAATATTCTCTTTATATATATCCATTTTGAACCTTGGAAATTTCTTGGAATTAATTGCAGAGTATGACACTCCACAAATGCCTTCCATTTTTAGCTTCATAGGTTAATTTCACATACATCAAAAATTGATTGGCCACCATGTTTGACAATTTTTTTTACATTTGGGTTATGTTGAAGAAAGAATTCATGTTAACAAACCTCCAAAACTCCAGGAACCAAAAAATAATATCAATCAAGAAATTAGAGCATTAGGGCCTGATACATAAGCTGTCATGGAACATTACCTAGACAAGGTTAGACACTGTAAAACTGGAAATTGAAAACGTTTGTGGGATTTTATATTCCAAAATTAGTTTGAAGTAATTTCCAAGGTTGAAAATAAATATATCAAAGAGGAAAATGTGTTTACTTCTTTGGAAAAAAACTAGTTATTCAAATTTAAAATGGAAAGTAGTTTTCGCATTATTCAATATAACAGACAATCTTATGAATTTATGTCTCATAATCAGAGTGATTCTTTTCTGCTAGTATTATACCACAAACATTTTTTATTGAATACAAATTATTGATTTCCCTATTTTTCTTTATTTTTTTGGCAAATAAAATTAATCCACATAGATAAAAAGCAGATATTCAAAAAAATAAATCCACATGGATAAAAAGCAGATATTCATATGTATGCTCAAAAATATGAAGGTATTCTTATATACCAGTGGTTCTCAAACTTTTTTCTCCTCAGAACACTTGAGTTTTTCAAAAGATATGTATGAATCCCTAAAAAGTTCTTTATGTTGATTAGGTTATCACAGTAAAAATAAGTCATTAAAAGTTTTCAGAAACAACACTTATTTTAAAATGATTTTCCTTTCCCGGACCTTTTACAAGTCATACAGACTAGTAGTGATCTGTGGACCACACTTTGAGAACTGCTGCTATATACTATTTTATTTATTCATTTTACCGTTTTGGGGTTTCTCACTTTCTCTCTCTTTCAACAACCTGTTTATCACCTGCCTGATGAAGGGATGCTACCATCTTTTTTACTTTTCTACGTAGTTGCACTTTTTTACTGTCAATCTTATTATTCTTTCTCTTTAAATCACATTAAACACTTTATTGCACCTGCACACCATTTTATATGTAGAAAGCCTGCAATATGTGCATTTCAACCACTTGGTTTGTCTTTTTTTCTTCTCTTTCTCCTTGCTATGTTTTCTTTTTTCACTATAATCAGTTGAATTAATACATAAATACTTTGATATATAAATTCTTTCAAGTACTTATTCTAATAATAATGATGTGAAGTTGCATTTATAATAGAAATGCTCAATATTTAAAAAAAAATACAGCTAGTATAATGATATACCTATAGAATCCTACAAATTTGTTCATGCTTCTCCAAGATTATCATTTGAGTTTTAATGAAAATCAATGAGATCTTATATACATGTTTTTTGCATGTTATTTTTTTCACTAGTGTTCTGTATTTGAGTTAAAAAAATTAATGAGTTACTGTTATTAAAAATCTATCGAGAAATTACTGGTATTTCAAAAATACTGAAGTCCCAAATTAACAAAAATGTATTTCTCTGAATTTTTAAGATGAGGTATTATTATTATTTCTATTATTATTCAGACTATCCTCATCTTGGTTGTTATTCATGCAACAGTTTTAGCTATTGTATTCTGGTATCATCTGGTAGGTGTGGGGAAGTAACGAACTGAACCCTTTATTTAACTGACAGGGGTATATTGACCGCTCTCCCCTCTTAGCATTAGTAATATTATTATTGTCTCACACTGGGATTGAACCTAGAACCATTAGATTACTTGCAGTAATCTGTCTGATTCTGTAACCTCTACGCTATGTGTCCAGGTGGACAACCGGTGCTAATTTTTAGGAACCTTAAACCTACAGGTGGCAGTTTTTTGGTATTTGATGTTACTGCTTTCTGTCTTTCATTATAACAGGTTCTCATGTGGTATCCATTTCAATGCTAGCATTACTGAGGCAGTTTTTCTTGCCTAGCATATGGGCCAACTCTTTCAATTTTCGAATCTTCCAGTGTTCTTCCCAATCAATTATTTAACCTCATTCCACAGGGGTAAGTGGTCTATATACCCCCGGCGGTTAAATAAAGGGTTCGGTTTGTTACTCCCCCACACCTATCATCTGATGATACTTAATGAAGGCTGTAGAGTACAACGGCTGAAACGTTGTATGAAAAACAACCAAGATGAGGATAGTCCGAATAATAATAGAAATAATAACAAAAATGTAATCTTCCACATATGATTTATAAAATGATGGTGAACACCGCTGAAAACCCTATTGAGTCAAAATTTTATGAAAGTGCTTCAAATACTAGCTTAAAATCAGATTCAGTAATTATAGACATTCTTTCTAAAATGAAGAATATAAAAATAGTATATCTTTATCCAAATATGGCTGGAAATCAAAGGAAGAAAATCAAATTCAAATTATCAAATGCAAACTCCAACAACTACTCTGGTTTTCTACACTGTGGCGCAGGAATTTATTCATGTTTGGAAGAAAAACTTGATATCATTGATTTTGCTTGCAATAAACTACTTTTGAATGAAACGATAAAATTGTAGCTAAATGCAGACACAAAAAAAATTTATTAAAACATTTAGAGATTAATGCTTTGGGCGATAGCAATAATGACTAAAAAAACAATACCATATAATAATTAAAATAACTTCTTAGATAAATATTATGTTTTATATAATATTGTAGATATATGTATCTCTCTACCTTTAGAGTAATAAACTCAGCAATAAATAGTATTGTAAACACTCAGTACTGATTTCTAATAACCCTAATACATAAATAGTATTGTAAACACTCAGTACTGATAGATTTCTAATAATCTTTATACATAAATCCTGAAGGCCAGTGAAAAATATTGATTGCATAAAGCAGAGTATAAATATATAAAATTACACATTGTTTTTTATTAAAACTCACTTGATAATCATGAGGGCGCAGGAAACTATTCCATAAGTATATATATATATGTATATAGACATATACATGTATGGTAATTTGACAATTGGACGATGAAATGAAGTTTAAGGGAAAAACAATTGTTACATCTCAAAGATTTTTATTATGATGTGGATAGGCTTTCATGCATTTTGTAGGTTTCATCAACCTTTCCAAAAAGCACGAACAGTGGTTACAGAAAAACTGTATGCTGTTTACATGTTTGAGTGTGAGGATGAAATTAGGAAGCCAGGCTATTTTGTAGTATTACTCAAGCTGGTCCCAATGTTGGTACTGTTATTGCTCTCACTGATACACTCCATGATGCCCAATGATTGTTAAGATAAAAGAAAAAATTAATTAATTAAATTATTATCTAGTAAATAATTCATACCGTGGATGTCATGTTTTTCTTACAGGTTGAAGAACTTTCACACATTTATAAAATACCACTTATCTTTTGGGGCTTGTTCTATGCTTCTTTCTTTTTTTTTATCCTTCTTTTATTCTTCCTCTTTTTTCTTTGGTCATTTGACATCCCTTTTCCCTACTCACTATATTCTGTTTCTTTTCTACATTCTGGACTACATATATATTTCTGTACTACATTCTAAAACTAATGCAGATTCTATACATCTTTTTGTTCTATTTGGTTATTTCTCTATCAATTGTGCCTTTCTGAGGTCAAAATTATGGCCCATTTTGTTTTGATGATCAACAATGGTTTTGGTGTGGTCATCCAACCTTCATTTGCCGTATGTTGGAAGTATTATACATCTTCTATAATTGATGTTATTTTTGTATTTTTTAATCTTTCTTGTTTCAGTAACTTTTGTATGCTTCTCTTCTAGAATTGTGTATAAGATAATATTGGCAGTGGAAGTTCTTGAAAGAATTTTCAATGTTCTTTCATCTCTTTCTCTAAATATTGGGGGCTGCAGCTTCTTAGGTCTCTCAGGTAAAATCCTATAATTATTCCTGATTCTAATTTGTTGTTGTGGTGGGAGTAAAAAAATTTGGAATCCATTTTTGTTAATCAATTTGCAGTTAACACTTACCTCTTAATTGGTGTTAGTTTTTTGTTATAGTACTACTAGAGGAGGTAAGATTTTGTTGTTTTCTTTTTCATATAAGATTTCTATAGTAGGTTCTACATTGTTGAGCCATTCTTTATTTACTAATCCTGTTTTATGTGGGTATAATATCAAAGAGTCTAAAGATATTTTGCTGTTTTGGGTATTGTTTTTTAAAGGACCTGATTCTTGAAATTCCAAGATTAGGCAAACTATGACACCACTAAGAGGTGACCCCCATATGTAATCCACATTATGTTTGTAAGATATGTTATAGAAATCAAAAAAACATGGATTGTTGATGAGTATACATATATATTTATAGTTTTGTTTTTCAGTAGAGATAGTTTTGCTTTCAATTTTTTTTAGATGTTTTTAATTTGAGAAAAAAACATACCTGCACATAGTGACATATAATTTGATAGCTCAAAAGCATAACCCTGGAAATCCTCAATTATCTTTGTTCATTACCCTATTCTAATTTTGATTTTTCCAAATATATGGATCCTTTTTCGCATTGTGGTTTATTTGTAATTATAAACACTTGGCATTAGCCACTCACACATAATGATATTGTGAGACATTATTACTTGAAATAAACAAGCATCTCAATATTGTTCTATTTGAAATTGCCACTTTGATGAAGCTAAAAGTTGAAATATGATAGTATAATTTGATTTAAAAGACATCAGAGTACTGTAACTTATATACAGTTACAGTAGCTCCTTTATCGGGTTACAAAAAGACTGAGTCCTTCCAGCTCCAAAATGGGATAAGACAAAGTGATACCAGCTCATCCAAACTCTTTACAGCCTGCTCGAAATGATTTTCAGAAACTTGGACTGGGAAAATAAAGGAATCAAAATTGACAGCAAATATCTGAGCAATATGATTTGCAGAAAACCTACAAGATCTCCAACAAATGCTAGATGAACTATATGAAGAAAGCAAGAAAGTTGGCCTTAACATGAACTTCAGCAGCAAAATAAAGGTCCATGGAGCTGAAACACAGAACTTAACCAAGAAACAGATGTACAAACTGAGAACCATGCAACATGCACATGAAAGAATCATGCTCAGCCTCACATGGAGAGATCACATGACAGCAAAATATATTAGGGAAAAAACAGGAGTTTGAGACATCATAGAATCCATTAGAAAACTCAAATGGCTGGTCATGTTGCAAGAATGACAGACAACTGATGGACATTACGACTCACAACATTGATCTCCACAGATCACACGCGCAACCGAGGCTGGCAGAACACTGGATGGAGAGACAAACTTTGCTTATTGTCTTTTGATTGATTTTATCATTAGATGAAGTATTATGAACCATTATTAATTTTTTAATAGTATTTCTTCCATCTCAATTTTAGTTGCCTCTTATCACAGCTACTCCGACCACCAGTATACAGCACCAAATGAACAACATGGATTTGAAATGAAGAATGAGTTCTTAATATGTATGTTCAATGTTTACTAACAGTAAAATCACTGTATACCTAGTTCCCAAAACCAAGCCCTACCATATACCTAGTTACCATTATCCATTTCCATCATTGTAAGTGATAACAAATGCTTCATCTAATAAAATTAAAGATAATATTACGCCTACCAATACTACAGGTGACCATAAAAATGATAATATCAAATATAGTATCAAGTAGTCAAGCAAAATAGAGCAGCGGTTCCTGGAAGAGGAGGCTTCTTTAGGCAAAAAGGGATATGAGTTTGTATCTTGCTGGGAGCTTCTTCTTCATTTCCAATCTACCCTGTTCACTGTTTTTCTCTTGGCAATAAATGACCAAACGTTACATTGTATACTCAATTTAATTGGTTTTTGTTTGCATATAGTTTCTAATCCAACAAAAGTTATAAGTTCATAAATGTGCTTTAGAAAATGCATTTCCCTCAAAACACTATTTTGAAGCAAATAAAGAATTAGAAAGCACTTTGATAGTGCATACCTCTGCCAACACTGTACATTGACTAAACACCGAATGAAAATCAAGATTGAACAAACAAAGGAGAAAAATTTGAATGTACAAATATTGAGCTACTTGCCTTTAAATTTAAATTTCTGTCTTTAATAATTTTTTCAATCCTTTTTCCTGCAGAATAACCAAAAATTAACTTTCCAACAAAAAAATTTCCTGCAACCACCCCAAAATTTGATCACTTCTTTAGCACATGGCCCACTTTTTAAAAAAAAGTCATTGATATTCATTGAGAACTTTTGGAGGTATCCAGTGAACGAACAGACAGAAAGGCAGACACAAGTGAATACATGAACCTCTCCTAACTTTGTTGGCAGAGGTAAAATATACACCCGCATAATTAGAATAAAATTAAAGAAAACATTATGATTCAAACTGAACTTATTTGAAAACTCTGTTAAGGTTATCCAAAAATCTAGGTTGCTTTTGCGCTAATCTTGCTGGTATTACAATGATCTCTAAAAAAGTTGGGGGCCTGGGAGCCATAGGAGTCAAAAACAGGATGAATTATGGAAAAGTGAAGGGGATCTGGAAAAACTTTGCATTCCTGATGAGATGTTTCAGATGCCCATTACTATTGCAATCATCAATAAGGCCAAAGTTAGCAAATGTCATTAAAATCATGGTAAGAAGTCTCTCGGATTCTGCTATCTAATCAGAACCAAAGAGCAGTTTGTCATATTTTGGTTGATGGAAAACTGAAATTTGGTGATTTCCTAATGTTTTCCTCTTAACAAAACTATTTAAATTATTAGCTATGCCAATTTGACAAACTAATACTTCAAGAGAAATAACTCCTCTTATTTGTTTATAATTTTTAATCTAATTCAATTCATCATTTTAAAAAATTCTTAAAAAGATATTTTAAAAAATCAAAAGACTGTCAATTACTAAAAGTGAGATTCTTTCTTATTTTACAATGTTTTTTAGTACAATTAGAGTTAAAGGTTACCAGCTTCATGATCAACTTGAAAAATTTTTATTTTACACACATTTTCTGAACTTTGATATCTCACATGAAAAAATATTTTTATTCATCTAAGAAATTGATGAAATTTTGTTCCATGACTATAATTCTAAAATATTATGTATTAATTACCTTTGAGCCTGTGAATTTTTAAACATCAGTTTAATATCAGTGTTGAGTTGCAAGAAAATAGAGGTAAGTCAGCTCAGGTATATTCCAATAATTTTTGCAAACAGTTTATGAATTCATCAACAGATTGAAAATAAATAAGTCCATTGTATACTATCTCAACATTTGAAAAAGAATCAATCAATTTTAAGTTCCTTTGAGTCTTTTTCTGTATTTATCACTTGTTCTAATTTCATGTGCCTCACAAAACTGAAGGGCCAACTTGACCTTTTTGGAACTTTTAAATCAGTTCCCACCACTACTGCAACCAGAAGCAGATCGATTACTATCATATCCTGATCGTTATGTACTAGTTCATTACCCATCACTTTCCTGTTAACTATCATACATGTAAAACAGGCTCGTATGATGGCCACTATTTATAGTATTTATATGTGATAGATACAGTAGGAAGGGAGAGAGGAGAAAAAGTTAGATTATCAAATAAGAAGGAAAGAAGGAAGTGAAATAGAGGCAGTTTAATAAAAGGGGAGGAAAGGAGAAGAGAAGAAAGTTTGATAAGGTTGAAAGGTAGAGGAGAGGGATGTAAGTTAGGTAGTTTGATTAGAAGATGGGAAGTTTGAGGGGAAGAAAAAAGAGTTAGGTAGTTTAATTAAATGGTCTGAAGGGAGAGGGGAGAAAAATAAAGTTACTTTGATAAGATGGTATGAAGGAAAAGGGGCTGATGGCTGCTTCTAATGCTATGTCTGACAGACACAGATCCTATTATATATATGATTTTACAATTACATAGCTGACCCATATGAGCATGAAATTTTTTTACCAAGCTTTAAAATCAAGAGAGGTTATTTTCATAGTTAGCTACACTTAATAAACTAATAATTCAGTTTTTTGTTCTATTGGCAAAGGTGAAGATTTTAAATTTTTTGTTTATGCATAGGTAACATGGGGTTTCAATGTTCTGGCATATAGAACAAAAAACGAAAAACAGGATTATAAAATGGAAAATATAAAGTAGCAATAAAGTGCTGGCACCTCTCAAAATTTCTACACCCTAGAAAAATAGCACCCCCCCAAAAAACGTCCAAAATAGGGATCTTGAATTGATTTAATCATCTACCTGAAGGAGCCCAAACAAGGTAGAAACATAAATGTATTTGTTTAGTGAATCCTTTACTTCATATTCTAAGCTTTACTCTAACTCAACTTGATGTTTAATGCTGAATATATCAAGTACTTTATGAAATAAACCCATCACATCAGATATTGTATTATATTATATTATGTTAAAGTGTATTCCTAATTTGTATTGTATATGTATATATATATATATATATATATATATATATATATATATATATATATATATATATATATATATATATATATATATATATATATATATGTGTGTGTGAGTGTGTGTGCTTAAATCAAGTTTATCATTCATATTTTGCCTTTCGACTATGTCCAAGAAGTAATTCTAATTGACAAAGCCGAAAAGTGGAACATGTAAGTGTAATAAACCTGATTTGAATTCTATATACCTTATTGTCCACTTAATACATATTGTTGGATATCATATTCACAAACTCATCATATATGTGTTGTGTGTGCAAGAAATATGTCCAGAAAAAAAATTTCAGTGAACAACCATTCGACTCATGAATTTCATTGAACATGATGTAATTGTTCAAATTTTGGCAGAGAGGAAATTACAAAATTTCAGTTTCATGGATAAATATTTATACTTATTAAGAAACCAATGTTCAAAAGTTTGGGGGAACTAACAGAGCTATGCAGAACATTGGTATCACTACATTATACAGAAACATAATTTAAAATGTGAAATTTATAACTGTATAGATGGGTATATTCTGATCATTATAATCATCTAAAGTCTAAATAAGCTGAGGCAATTTATGATATCAGTAACTGGTGCTTATGACTGGAGAGCACTTTCAGTTTTTAAGAGTTGTAGAATAGCCTCACTGTTAACAGCACAGAAAATGGAATAAGTGAACTGAGTTTAAATTCCAGCTGAAGTAGTTTGGGATCACTTTGCACAAATGTCCTTGTGAAAGGCATTAATCTACTCAAAGATATAGGTAAAATAGTAGAGCAGATGGATCCTGTCAACTCAGCAAGGCAGGGCATCTAACAAAGGCTATTCTCAAAGAAAAAATACATCTAGGTATCCACTTTGGTCATCTTGGTTCAAGCAACAGGAACAGTGCAACAGCCTAAATAGCAGACTCGGTGTGCAAAAGGTGGTCCCCATTTTTAAAAAATCAAGCAGAGCTGGTGGGAGAGGGGTCCTTCCCTGATTCTCATGAGAAAGTGATGAACTAACAACAGCAACACAAATCTAAGCTTGTGCTAAATTGCTATCTCTTTATCAACACTGAGGAGGTTTTTGTAGACTAGCGGATAGCAGCACAAGAAATGGACTTGATGAACTGAGTTCAAACTGATTGAGACAACCTGAATTTACTTGATACTCTTGTATAGCAGGTGAAGTTAGTGATGCCATTTCAGGTGCTTGTCACTTCTTAGTCAATTTTCATACTTAAAAAACCTTAGAGAACTTAAATGAGACAGAGAAGTGTGGAGAAAACTTGTATTATGAAAACTTGCCCAGGCAGGGATGGCTGATGCTGTAGCCAGCATGAGGACAATATTCATTAATTATTATCGATACTGAATTTCTCAAAGTGTTAGCAATTGTTTGGTATTCTTTGTTGAATACATTGTTAATGATAATAGATTGCTCTTCTCTGCATGACAATAATAATGTCAACTATCATCATTTCTTCCCTTATATTTTGCTATCAATCAACTTTTTAGGTTTCCATACTACTTACTGATTTCTACCACCTTCTGCAACTGCTTCCCTTTTTTTATTTTCTCAGTTACTCTTCATAAATTTTGCATTTGTGCTTCCTTTTTGACTCTTTCTCATCACATGAAACCAGCTCTGATTTTCCTCACTAAAATCTCATTCAAGTTTCCTTAAACCACTATACATCTCCTCTTTCAAGACTTTTTCTTCTCATCCATACTACTCTTTTCCTTTCCTATCATTTTCTTTAGATATCTCCCGACTTGTTCTCCCACCACCAACCTCTCTGTCTTCTTTCTCCAATGGTTTTTTTTTCACTTTGATTCTCATTCTCTTTACCCTCATCAATCTTTTTCACTTCTTACTCTTTCTTTGTAGATTACTCTTATCTCCTTGTTACTGAACTTAATGATATTGAATATTACAGAATTTGTAAATATAAACTCCAAATAAATATGTTTCTATCATTAAAAATGGATGAACCACTTCCCTAATTTCTTCTCTCCTCTATGCTTTGCTGATCTGAAATTAAATACAAATGGAATAGATTGTTTGTTTTTTTATTTTTCATGAAGAACATCTGCTCACAAACTTGTTTTGCAACTTATCCTAAATGTCTAAAGTGTTTAATTAGGAAAAAATTAGAACCTTTTGTACATTTTTCGAACACAAAGTGAAACAAACAATTGAAAGCAGTGACTTTAATATAAAGAAGAACAAACTTTTTTGACATGCTATTCAGAGATCAAATTCTTTTGTTTCCAGAATAATAAATTCTCAAAAAGGATAATAGTGTATCCTAAAATATCTCTCGATTGATTTTTCTTTGTGGCCACTGACTGGTCAGATCTGCCTCTAAAATCAATACGATTTGACCTGGATCTGCTTTTTCTGTTTTGTACAGACCAGCCACAGACAAAAATCTTCCTATACTAATCAATCTTCACAAATGTTATGCACACATTGAGTTTTTTCTTGTTATACTTTTGAGAAACAACATATGGATCATAACATTACAAATAGTCACTTTTTTGCCTCATATTCAAAACATCTACCGTCTACTCATATTGGAAATGACCAAGTCTCGGCACTCCAGTGAGTTACTGACTAATATTCTTTTCTAAATTCTATTTTCTTCTTTTCTCACACTATTTGTTTCTGATAAAACTATATAATAGTATCTAGGAATTAATAAATTTGTATTTTGGCATGAAACTTGAAAATGATATATGGATCATAATGAATCAGACATAATGTTTGATAATTCAAATAAGTGATTATTATTTCTCTTGGAAAAAGAAATCAAAATTCCTTTCAAGAATTCACAAGATAATTAAGTTTGAATTTTTAGAAAACAAAAATTACAGTATTGATATGCATTATATACAGAGGATCTTGGTTGATTTGTAAATACCAATCATTGTATATGCTGATGTGTGTAATGGACATTTAATTTTTTTTCTAAACTATACAAATCATATTATATTGCATCTAATTTCACATACAGACCTCAAAAAACACTTTTTTGAATTGAGAAAAAATATTTTTAGATTGTGCCTAGTGGTGAACTAATGCAAATTTCCAAGGTTGTAGCATCAAAGATATGGCCAAGAGTACCTGGAGACACGTAGATAGACAGACAGAAAGATAGACAGACACATACAATTGAAGAGAGAAAAATGTGTCGCTCACTTGGCTGAGTGGTCATGCCATTTGTAGGGCTACAGTGATCCAATACTTGAATCTTATTTGAATATCCAAGTACAACAAAGTATAGCCATTTAATCACAGTATTGAAAACCTTCCTTGAAAAAAAGGTTTGATCTTTATTTCCATTACAGTTTTGATAATTATTGAAATCCTTTGGTAAAGATCAGTCAAGAGTTTAATATTCTATTTCCAGTCTCTTAAGATTGCTTGAAAATAGTTTTAGCCAAGATAAATAAATCATTAAACTGACGAAATTAAGTTTTATCATTGTCTGTCTTCTCTTTTCTCAATTCATAGAGATTGAACAGTACTAAGAGAAGGGTTAATTCGACAAACTTTGTTTTAGACTCATGAAAAAATCAAAGTACAGTTTAATTTAGGAAGAGAAAAAACACATTGTTTATTCTAGAATAAGATCAAAATAATGAACAAAGAACCACACAGGAAAGATTGTTATGTCAAGGAAGTAGCATGTGTGAGTTCGTCAAAAAGGAAATGACAATAAATAAAGGTGTAAACTTCAAGACCATGTGTAAACTAGTGCTCCAGAGAACAGTACTTGGACATCATAGCTTTCCATATAAGAAGTTCGCATAAATGATGATTTTTTTTTAGAAGTATGCATCATTTTTGGAGGGTTTTTCAAGCCTGACTGAAAAGTTTTCTCACATGAGCACAAAAATTTGTGATTTATTTTCCTGAATGAAGATGAGGTACATGGATCTTTGATCCAATTAGTTCGTCGGCTTGCACGTCGACCATCTTTAGCAAGTGGGTTTTAAAAGATAGGATTGCAAGCCATACCAACGTTTTCTGCTATTTTTACTGAAAGCTCAGGGGAGGAGTGAAATCCACTCCCTGTTTTGAATTGAGTTGTCATTCTCCTAGATTGGTTCCAAACCACCAAGGCTAGAGAGCCAGGTCTGCCCAATTATTTTACCTATAATTGGTTGGGAAGAAATGGATTCATAACTCTACCAAGGGCATTAGTTGGAGGTGAATGCAAACAGCTTCAGCTTTAATTCAAACTCAGCTAACTGTTTCCGTTATCTGTGCTGACACCACTTTGACCTCCAGCATGAGGATAACGAATTCAAGATTCTTGGAATAATGAAAATGTTTTGTCTTAGAATTTCAGATAACAAGTTAGTATTGTTCGTAGATTGGATTTCATTCAAAATGGAAAGCATTGATTTGTTTGCTGGCAATTTTTTGATTTCTGTTATCTTTTTTACAGATATTTTAATAATTCCATTAAAAATAATCCTTTTTTGGTCATATATGAATCCTTCAAATGTTATGTGTGTGTGTCCAACTAGTGACCATCCGTTTGTGACTTTCCTTTCCCCTTTTTCTCCAATCTTTCATTCTCCCAAATCCTAACCTCCAAATGGTGAAACCAACTCTTGTTCTTGATATCCAAATTTATACAATCCATAATCTTTTAAGTCAAACATTAAATAATTTAACCTTGCCTCTGTTCTTAAATAACTTAACTCTTGATGAACTTGTGATTTGGGTTCTAATTCTAATGGTAGTACCATAAAGATGTCTGAAAAGAGAATATTGCTATCACAAGGTTCTTATTGTAAAAGAATTGATTTGTATGAATGAAAACCACATTTGTAATATGCTCATTTCATATGCAAAATTTTTTCTGATTTTTCAATATTTTTTTCATAATATATAAACCCTACAGGTTTAAGAATTACTCAATGGTCTTTCATAGAATATCTTACACTTCGATATTTATAGTACTTAATCTAAAAGTGTAGAAAAAGAGAAAAACTGAAATTGAAAGAGAAAGAAATGTTCATATGACTGATTAAAACATACCTGTATGAACAACTAAAAGTCTATAAATGCTACCGCAAGTGGTATTTTGTATTCTGCTGCCTTCTCTTTCAGCTGATTTATTGAATGAAGATGGTCCATGGTCGAGTAATTTCTTTTAAATCCAGCCTGTTCTCGTGGTTGGTTCTCGTCTAGTATTTTCGTAATCTGGTTGATGGTGATTTTTGTGAAAAGTTTGTATATGCAGTTGAGCAGGCTTATAGGTCTGTAGTTGTTGAGGTCTTTGGGGTTACCTTTTTCATGTAGAATCATTATATTAGCAGTGTTCCAGTCTTTCGGGGCTTCACTCTGTTTCAGACACAAGTTGAATAGAATAGCTAGCTTTCTATTGACTCTCTTACGAGCTTTTTTGAGTAGATCGATGGTGATGTTATCTGTTCTTTTCCTTTTTTTGTTTGTTTGATGGCTTGCTTTACTTCCCATGGTGTAACTTTGGGGAAGTTTTTGAACTGATTGTCGGCATCTCGTGTATTCTGGTCGTTGTTGTATTGTCCGTGTTTTGAAGAGTAGAGTTCCTGGTAAAATTCTTGGGTGCATTCAACTATCCTGACTCTATCTGTTGTTATGTCTCCGTTTGCTTCGAGAATGCTAGTTATCTGTTTCTTTCCTGTACTTTGTTTATTGCTTTAAATCCTCAACGTTTTTTGAGGTTGGTCTTGATGATGGCTGCCATATACTTTCTTTTGTCTTCTCTTAGTTTCTTTTTTAATTGTTTTGTTCAGTTTGATTTCTTCTATTTTCTCCCATGTGGTTATTGGCGGTTTGAGGTTTCTGCGCCATTCAATCAGTTCCCTGGTTTCATCTGAGATTTTGCTAATGATCGCTGTGTTTCTTGGTTTGAACATATTGGCTAAGAGGAACAATTGACAAAGGAAATTCTCATGGCACACAACAAGCTCAGTCAGGCTGGGGTAGTTAGCTTGGGCCTTGGAGGGAAGGTAGATGGGATGAAGCAAGATTACAAGTAAACAGATAAATAAATAAGATAATTTAATGAACCTGGGTTAAAATGACCTGAAAGAGGTTGGGAAAGTGTCCGTTTTAGCTGATTGCTTGAGTTAATTGATGGTAGGAGTTAATACAGTACACATATATGATATTGGAAAGTATATACACTACTAACTCTCACGGACTATTTTTATATTTCAAAATGCATTGCAATGATTAACTACTTTGAAAGTCTAATTTTGGTTATAACTGCAAGAAAATGGCAAAAAAGTTGGTCATAAGAAAAATACTTTTGTTAACTCACAGAGGATTTCTGAGCAGATTAAGGCCATGTTCACATTTTTGACTAAACTTTTATCGATTCTGATGTAATGATCTCTCACAAGAAAATAATTCACTACAATCTTTCTTTTATTAATAACACAGAGATTACTATGATGAAATTGATAGATTTCAAGTTACAGACGTTTCCATTGATACACATCGCCTTTGCGAAAAGTCCATGAGACCTTCTGATATTCAATGTACAGTGAACATAATGAACATAATATAAGATATAAAAGATATATATATATATATATATATATATATATATATATATATATACATTTATATATATTTATATATATATATGTGTTTATTTTATGAATTTACGTAAGACATAACAAGGTTGATAAGTTCAGGTCTAATTGATTAAGTTCTGATCCCTCTAAAAATCCATAAACCCTTATAAGTTTGTTTGCTCCTAAATATGGAAAGGTAATTATAGTAGTAATTTTGAAGTGGTCTAGTTTTGATACTATGCTATGAATGATGGTGATGCCCTTTCCGGTCACTCTCTCAAGTCAGATTTTGTCCGTTTTATTCAATATCTGGTTTAACTGACTCTGTTTTAAGGAGGTCTCACTATACTATACTTTAAAGGGTGCCAAGGTTCAGCTTACGTTGGGCACCTCGAACCCTGGGACGCTTAGAACTTTAAATGATTTTGCATTCCTTTCAGCGGGGCCTATAAAAAATTTTTTTATGAAGAATTCAGGGAAAAAATAAATTTATTTTCAGGGAATAATTTTCTTTTTTCACTTCCAGGTTTTATCTTTTCTTTTCTGTTCTCAAACAAAATACATTCAAACTTGATAAAATAAAATCAGTTTGCAACCAGAAAGAAATGCAGAATTTCATGTCAATTCATAATACAAAATATTTTTTTAAAATCCTTAATTCATTTTCATTATTATTATTATTATTATTATTATTATTATTATTATTATTATTATTATTATTACTATTATTATTATCATTATTATCATTTGCAGTCTCATACCAGTTGCCTGGTGGTTACTGCTGGAGTTTGAGTGACAGCAAGTCTCCTCAAGTCTCCAGCCCTCCTCTCCTAGTTCTCATAGGCCACAGTAATACTGCGGTCTACAATTTCACACTGGTTGCCCAGTGGTCATCGCTGAAGGCTGAGTGACAATAAGTCTCCTCAGGTCTTCATACGGTATCCAGTATCCATACGGATCCTAGCAGTGCTGTGGTCTGTACAGTCTCAATCCTTCCCCTTATCCCGATCTCCTTCAGTCTTGCTCTCAGTGTCTTTAGGACAGTTCCTAGTGCACCTACTATAACTGGCACTACCCTGACTTTCATGTTCTCTTGCTAGATCCTGGTATTTTTCGAGTTTTTCACTCTCCTTCCTCTTTACTCTATGGTCTGCAGGTACAGCCAAGTCTATTATTTGGTAGGTTTTCCTCTTATTGTCTGCGATTACCAAGTCTGGTCTTCTTGCCTGGATGATGTGGTCGGTTTGGATGTCAAAGTCCCAGAGTAACTTGTGGTTTCCATTCTCCAGGACTGCCTCTGGTTTGTGCTGATCCCACTTTTCCGCATGGATGAATCCCATTCGTTTACTCAGTTCCCGGTGTATCACCATTGCTACTCTATCCTGTCTATGTTTATACTCCTTCTGGGCGAGTTGACTACATTCACTAGTTATATGATTCACAATCTCATCTCTTTCACTGCACAGGTGGCACTTGTTGTTTGTGTTCTGTTGATTTTTGTTTTGATATAGTTTGTCCTGATGCTTTTGTTTTGAGCTGCCATGATGAGCGATTCCATTTCTCTCTTCAAGTTTCCTTTTTGTAGCCATGTTCATGATCTCTCGTCTGTCACATCTTGTATCTGTCTTTTAAACTCTATGTACAATTTTTCTTTTTCTATTTTTCTTTCGTTGTTTGCTGTACTGTTCCATTGTTTTCTACTTTGTTGTTTGTTGCGCTGTTTTGTGCACTCTTTATGATTTCTTCACTGTTTACTTGCACGTACTTTTCTAGATCTGCTTTAGCTCTCTGGACACAGTCCTCTATGCTGATGAGCCCCCTGCCACCTTCTTTTCTCTTAACGTATAGTCTATCTGTGTCATCTCTGGGGAGTAAGATTTGCATTTTCATACCAGTTGCCAGGTGGCCACTGCTGGGGACTATGTGACAGAAAGTTTCCTCAAGTCTCCAGCCTTCCTCTTCGCACTCTCACAGTTCACAGCAGCGCTGTGGTTTACAATTTCATACCAGTTGCTTGATGGTTATTGCTGAAGGCGTAGTGGCAGTAAGTCCCTTCAGGTCTCCAGTTCTCCTCTCATATTTTCCTCACCCATCACAGCAGCACTGTGGTTTGTACCGCTTCCATTATGCTTATTATTTTGGCTGTTAGGCCATTGCTAACAGCTAGGGGTCATGGATCTTACATTTCTAGTGCTCTTCTTAGGATTTATGCAGTCCCTTGTAGTGCTGTGGTCTGTATAAACTCAATGCTTCCTCTTATCCCAATCTCATTTTCAGTGTCTTCGGAATGGTTCCGAGTGCACTTATCATTACTAGCTCTACCCTGACTTTTATGTTCAGCACTTTCTTCTGCTTCCTTGCCAGGTCCTAGTTTTTCCCAGCTTTTCACTCTCTTTCTTATTTACTCTGTGATCCGTAGGCACAGCCACATCTATTATTTGGCAGGTTCTCCTTATTTTGTCCGCAATTACCAGGTCAAGTCTTGCTCAGATGGGGTAGTCAATTTGGATGTCAAAGTCCCAGAGTAATTCATGGCGTCCATTCTAAAGGGCTGTCTCTAGTTTTTGCTGGTACCACTTATATGCATGGTTGAATCCCGTTTGTTTGCTCATTTTGCAGTGTATCACTGTTGCTACCCTATCATGTCTGTTCCTATACTCCTTCTAGGCTAGTTGACTACATTCACTAGTTATGTGGTTTACGGTCTCATCCCTTTCACCACATGAGTGGCATTTGCTGTTTGTTTGTGTTCTATCAATTTTTGCTTTGATATAGTTTGTCCAGATGCATTTATTTGGGCTACCATGATGATTCTGTTCTTTTCTTCAGGTTTCCTTTGTGTAGCCGTGTGCAAAATTCTATATCTGTCTTCTAAATTCTCTGTATAGTTTTTTCTGTTCCCATTATTCTTTCCTTATTTGCTGTGCTGCTCTTTTGCTTCCTACTTTTTTGTTGTCCATTGAACTTCTTTGGGCACACTTTATGATGTCTTCACTATTTGCTTGCACATACTTTTCCAGTCTTGTTTTAGCCTTTTGGACGCAGTCTTCTATGCTGATGAGTCCTCTACCACCTTCTTTTCTCTTCACAAACAGTTTATCCATGTCATCTCTGGGATACAATACCTTGTGCATTGTCATAAGCTTCCTTGTCTACCAGTCCATTGACTGGAGTTCTTCCTTTGTCAATCCAAGGAATGGTCCTACATATCTCACTACCAATACTGTCAATATGTTCATTTTTTTCTATCTGATTCCTGCTATTTAATTTGGTCTCTAATATTTTCCTTATCCTCCTAAGATATTCTCTTTCATTTCTTCCCGTTTTATCCTTTCACATTCGAGAACTCCAAGGTATTTGCATCAGTCTTGTGTGGTCAATGCTCTGATTTTTTTGCTGTCCAGTAATTTGATTCCTTCAGCTGTGATCCTTCATTTGTGCATTACCATTATTGCACATTTTTCTATTACAAACTCCATCCCAATGTCATCACTGTTTTCCTTCATTTTGTTGAACAATGTTTTGATCTCTCCCGTGTTCTTTGCAAATAATTTTATGTTGTCCATGTACATAAGGTGGTTGACTTTTCCCTTTGCTTTGGAGAATTGGTATCCTTTGCTATTTTTAAGGATTCTGTTGTGTGATATCATAGTTAGAACAAATAGTAATAGAGACTGAGAGTCTCCCTAGAAGATTCCTGTTATATACTTACCTCTGCTAAATTTTCTCCTGTGGCTGACAAGTCTACTGTCCAGTTTTTCATTGAGTTGGCAATGAATCTCACCCCTGGTTCACTGATCTTGAATATTCGCAGGCATTTGAGTATACAGCTTTGTGGAATCATGTTGTGTTTTTTTTATAATCTATCCATCCCATTGCAGCATTCTTCTTTTTAGGATCATCTAGTTGATGTTGGGCAAATCATTTTCCCTTTTTGTTCCTCTCTAGCTTCTTTTCAGTTCTTTTGATAATAGTCCTTTCCTTTCTATGGATACATATATTCTCTCTGCTATCTGTCTGGTCAGGATTTTCCACATTGATGGTAGGCACGTGATTGGTTTGTAATTGCTTGCTTGGTTCCCTTTCTCAGGGTCCTTGTGAATGAAGGTCATTCTGCCTCTGGTCATCCATTCTACAATCTCACCTTTACTTTGGCAACTTTGAAGTTGGTGGATGAGTCTGTCATGTAATGTGGTGAAATGTCCCCATATGCCATTCCAGAAGTTCTTTGCCTCTGTGGCATCTGGCTTTACATTCAATTTTCTCTCTCCCTTCAAGTCCTGGTAAACTTTCTTTTGTTGTTTTGGAATGTATGGTTCTATGAGTTTTGGGCATTTCTTTATTCTTGCTTCTTTGGCTGGTCTTCCTTGATGTATCTCTTTGAATGCTGTAGGAACTCTATTTTGTATTATCTTATCTATGTCCCATAGTCTTGCACATGGTCTGTTCATGAATGGTACATTTTTCAGTAGTCCTCCATCTCTCTGAAGTGGGGAGATTTGTCTTCCTAATCTTGTTTCCTAGTTGGGCCTTTTGTTCCTGTTATTTGGGGTTTCTCCTTGTATTGTAAAGTCCATTACCATTTTTGCTCCATCTTGGATTAGGTTATTGCGTTCTGTTATGTTGCTTGTTTTACTATGCTGTAAGAGGTAGTTGACGTGTTCATTTGATTCTTTTAGTTTTTTCCAGTCCTTGCCCTTAAGAGGTGGCTGCATTGTCTTCTCCTCTTGCATCATTTCTTTTAGTGTTAGTATCTGGATGCCTTTGATCAGGGATTTTCTTTTTCTATTTCATTGCAGATTTTCTGTAGTTCTATCTCTATTATTATTATCATTATCATTATTATTATTATCATTATTATTATTATTATTATTGAGAAGAAATACAACCTAGTCATATTTCAACATTCTAACAATGTGGCATTTTTTGATTTTGTTAAATATTTTGTAGTAAATATGGCCCATTTCACCACAACCACTATTCAGGCCGTGGACTTTCTGATCATTCAGCTCATATTATTAGATTGAATCCACAATGGTAATTCATTAAAATCCAAAGAATTTGCAGTCTTGTTGATTACCACTGAAAACATGCATGTAAATTCATCTCTTGTCAACTGGCATAAGAGGAATGGAAATTAAACAGAAGAAACCTATGTTGACAGATTGTTTGTCAATTTTTAACTTTTTTGACTTTTTTGAAACCGTCAACCAAAACAGTCTCCACAAGTGTCAACATAAGTTTTTCTCACATTTTAAGTTGGTCTGTCTGGCTATGTATGTATATATCATGCATACAGGCTGCACTAATGGAGTAACAGATTCGAAAATTTAAACATTTACTCCCTTTTATATTTAAAAAAATATTTCTTTGTTTTTACACGTTGCCCCCTATGGTTCAGTTTGCAATATGAGTTTCTGTTAAACTGATCCCTTACTTTGTGTCAATTCACACTTGTTTTTTGAAAATTCAGACTTTTTGCGAGAGAGGTAACTTATTCATTTTCCAATATTTTAATTGATCACCTCCGAATACACCATGCTTGCTGAGTGACTAACCAGACTTGTTATCATTATCATTATTCATGCGTTTGCAAGTTCATACCAGATGTCTTGAGGTCTCCGCTGGAGATATTAAGTTTCCTTATGTCTCCAGCCTTCCTCTCAGCCTTTACGCAATCCACAGCAGTGCTTTAGTTTGCACTTTCTCACTAGATGTGTGGTGGTCATTGCTGAAGTCTGTGTGACAATGAGTCTCCTTGGGTTTCTGGCCCTCCTCTCAGTGTCTTCACTTTTA
This sequence comes from Thysanoteuthis rhombus, assembly GCA_963457665.1. NCBI lineage: Eukaryota > Metazoa > Mollusca > Cephalopoda > Oegopsida > Thysanoteuthidae > Thysanoteuthis > Thysanoteuthis major. Next base: position 14,211,454 of record OY735206.1, on the reverse strand, counting down.
TAATACTCTTGTAACATTTATGTCATATTCTCTCTAGCTGTTTGGACAATTCTGATGACTGGAGGTTGTTAGTCTCTTATTTCCAGTGCCCTCTTCACTATTTTTGTAAATCGTTGTTGTTGGCATAGTTTCAGTCCTTTTCCTTATTTCAAATTCTTCTAATCTTGACTTAAACATCTAAGGCACTATTCCAAGTGTATCTACTATT
>OY735206.1:14151246-14203746 GCA_963457665.1 Thysanoteuthis rhombus | reverse complement strand
CTGGTGACCAGCCAAAAATTGTTGGAGCTTAGCGAGAAAGTTTTCACTCAATCTCTATATTTAGCAGATGGAACATTTTCAGATTATTATTTATTCCAACCTTTACTGAATTCTCTTAATGAATGGAAAAAATTTCAGTTCCCTAGAAAAATTGAAAAAGTACCTGAAGCAGTTCTCTCCTGAGAAAGATAAAAAATGATACAAGGAAGTTGCCAAGAATATTTTGTTCAATGAAATTAAAGTTGAAAATGAAAAATTCATTGTTGAAATTTACTTGATAAACTGAAAACCTTTTTGTGTTACCCTGTAATAATGCTTGTTTTTTTTAATATAACTTGGTTTCAAATATGATAACCAATCATTTAAATATACATAATAACACCCATCCTTTTAGATAATGAATAAATAAACCTACAATGTATAACACTTAAAATGCTTGGTCATGGAGATCTCTTTTAGAGAAACTTTCTCTCAAATGTCATATGATTTCTCATTACAGATGAGTATTAGATTTTATAATTCTAGCTCTAAGTTACCATGACTTGATACAGTGATTTCTAAAATTTATTGTCATATCCTAAATGAAGGTTGCAAGAAAGCTCCTGAGGGTCACAGGATAGTTTGAGAAAAAAAAAACATAAGAAACATTGAAAAGAATGTTAAAAGAAATAGTTCAAATATATTTAAATACTAATTTTTGAATATCAAGCATCATTGAGACCCTGGAACAGGAAACTAGTTGCAAATAATGAATAATCAAAAAATCTATGATAACTCTAGACATATTCCAAGTATTCTTCTCCAGGACTTGTACTTGATATTTAAATTAAAGTGAAATTTTGTAAAAATTTATTGGATACAACTGAATGAAGAAAAACTGGAATTTTCATGCCAAAGGTCACCAAGCCAAAAAAATTCTGTGTTCAGGTTTGCAGACTAGGAAGGTAAAGATCTTGCTTGTATATTTTATTATAGTGATTATTCGCTGTAACTGAATGCATTTCACATTAGTTCAATCAATGGACTAAAAGAGTAAGGCTTAATCCCAAAGGTTACTTGAGATTCAATTGCTGACATTCAATCAGAAGAAAACTTGTAATTTCTTAGCAAGAAAGTGCAATTAGAAAGTGCAGAATGGCATTACAGTTACCGACACAGAAAGTAACATTGGTTGACAGTATGATTTTTTAGCTACAAGTAAATAACAGGGTAACTGGACCTTATCAGCTCTATAATGCAGGTGATGTAAGAAAAGGTTAATCTGGAAAAAAAAACAAACTTACAGCTTGGCAGTCACCATAGCTGGTCCCAAACCCAGGTGAAGGAAGAAGGTTGGGTGCAGGGCTAACAACTCCATCCTATGAAACCTGTTTGCTTCTGAAGCCACAGAAGATTGGCTATGGCCCTATGCTCCACAAGACAACTACAGGAATAAATAAAGGGTGATTAGATATAATTCTCTTTGAGTAAAAATTCCTGAAATATTATACTTGAGAAAAATACACACTGACAAGAAATATTCACAGATTATATATACTTGGGGAAAACCAGCTCTTTGGGTGGGATTTTCAGCTAATTCCTGTAGAAGGCCTAAATGTGATCAAAACTTCTTTTTAGTACCTCAATTCAATATCTTCATATACAATGCACCATTTTGGCTACTTGAAGGTCACATACAGACAAATGAAATCAGACTTTCAGTATTAGGTAGATAAAAAGATAGATAGATATGAACAGAATTAGATTGATAGATAAAAAGACAAATGGAAATCAGATCATTATTGTTGGGAATGCAGATTCCACATAATTATTATCAGTTGCAAATATCCTGGATATTTTTGCATTCTTTGTTACCTCATTCTATAGGTACCTTAATTCAATATCACTGGCACCAGTTTGGTTACTTAGTGTACAGATAAACAGAATCAGACTTTTTATGTCATATAAATAGATAAATGGATGGAAATCATTATTATCGTGGTAAGTGTAAATGTAGACCCCACTCTACAGTTTTTCTCTTCATTTTCCCATAACTAATATGATAAAAACATACCCCAATGTCTCATTAGTAACTACAGAAAATTTTGTGGTCACAACTATCGCTGTCCTTGAACTATGCAATAATATACAGATAAATAGGCAGACATTTGGTGAATTGTAGTAAGATATTAACTACGTATCTGTTCTGATTTTTGTTAGATGTGGGAGTTTTTATTATCAATTATGTGTATGTAGAATAGTAAGACTATTTTCATCGACTATACTGTTCATTTCTTTCACAACTCAGTACAGCCTTCTTCAGTCTTTTTTGTTTTCTTTTTGTCTTCCAAGATTTTGAAATGATATTTTGTTCCAGTTTTTCTCTTCTTATGCTGATTAGCCGTTAAAGAAGACATCAGATAGGAAAGAACAAAAAGTAAACGAAAAACACCCAAAGAAGGTTAGAAGGAACACAGCCAAAATCTTCCGAAATAAATAACATCATAGATAAGGAAAATAGACTAACTATACTCTGCATCATATATGCAGCATAATCAAATGATGATTTACATTGACTGGTCGATAACCACTTCTTTTGAGGAAGTCTGTCAATCATTCATATGACCATAAATATCCAATAACTTCAAAGATTTAAAAATACCTTTTGTGAGTTTAAAAAACTGACTTCTATATATGATTTTAACCTTCAAAAATAGAACTTTTTATATTGTCCTTGATTTGATACTGAGGAGTAATCAAGTGGGAACAAGTGTTTCAATACAACAAAGTCATGTTAATTTAGGAGTAAATATAGGGAACAGACAAATTTGAATAATAACTTGAGGTCAATAATAAAAGGAAGGAACGAATTTGAAAATAGTTACTCAGGGCTTATAATTCAATCATAATATCTCACCCAAGAGATATTCAAGGAGTGATAAACCACTGGCAGTAATCAATAATAATCTACTGCAATCGCATTCCCAAGAACAACAAAAAAAAACTGCCCATATTGTTGTCAGGCCATTATAAATGACAGAAAGACTTGTTTCTTTGGATCCAAGTAAATATAAAATTTTGTTTTAGTTTTTATTTTCACAATTGAACATACGCTGAAAGGCTATTGTTCTTTAAATATAAAATTCAGTTTTATTCATATACAATCATTCATCTTTTCTTTCAAGGAATTTGGATTCAGATTTATCAAAATCAATGTTCATTTTATTGATTTCCTTCTGTTCATTTTTGATCAGCTTGCAGCATTAAAATGTTTCAGTTCCTATTTATAGCTACCATGTATTGCTCCAATATGTGTTTCCATTAATTTTCAAATTGGTTACATTTTGAATGATTTCCTTCAGAAAATTAATGTCTCGCACACATAAGCGAAATAATGAACTTATTTCTGGAAGCTTCTAATTGAAAATCAACACTTGCAAAATAATGCTAAAAAAATGAGACTTAACTTTGCAATATTTTGATTAATTATTTTTCAACCTTTAATTCATTTATTTTTATCTGGTCCTCTTCTTGCTTATGAATTGACAGGGAGTGATGAAATTTTCATTTATAATTCTTCATCTTTTGTTTAATTTTCTAAGATCTGACATTTATTCCCACAAAACTGTTTTTCACTTTGACAACCAATAGAGCATTAGCAAAATAAATATCAGATCTGCTCTGATGAAGGAATGATTTCAAATCTATCTATCTATCTATCTATCTATCTATCTATCTATCTATCATCATCATCATCATCATCATCATCCTCCTTTTATTTCTTACATAAAAAGGAACTACCCCATTGCTGTCAGTTTCAACTAGTGTAATAATTGCATAGTTTCTTGTTTTTAATTTATATATATATCTGTTCTGTATCATCACCAGTTTCTTAACGTCCATTGTTGAATATAGACCTTCCCTGATAGAGAGGTCTTGCAAATTTGGGAGAAGGTCTATGTCCAATGACAGCCGTTAAAAGACTGATGATGATGATGATGCTAATAAGTGCAGTGTTGTCTTGAGATTATTTTTAATTTGTGGAGCTTGAGATTGTGATAACTGTGATTTCACAGTGCCTACGAAGTCATAAAATCACTGCCTGCCCCAGATTTCTGGTTGAAACTTCTTCTACAATGAATGAAATCAGAATCAAAGGAAAACTACTGTTATTATCATTATTATTATTTGGAATCTCACACCAGTTGCCTGGTGGTAACCGCTGGAGTTTGAGTGACAGCAAGTCTCCTCAAGTCTCCAGCCCTCCTCTCCTAGTACTCATACATCGCAATAATTCTGCGATTTACAGTTTCACACCGGTTGCCCAGTGGTTATCGCTGAAGGCTGAGTGACAATAAGTCTCCTCAGGTCTTCAGCAAATGTCTCCTCTCTCTTTTGCATATCATGACAGAGCTACAATTCGTTGCAGTACTTATATCTCTAGCACCTTCCTCAGTATCCGTGCAGTTCCTAGTAAGGCTGTGGTCTGTACGGTCTCTACCCTTCCCCTAATCCCGATCTCCTCCAGTCTCACCCTCAGTGTTTTGGGGACAGTTCCTAGTGCGCCCACTATGACCGGTACTACCCTGGTTTTCATGTTCCACATCTTCCTTAACTCTCTTGCTAGGTCCTAGTATTTTTCCCTTTTTTTACCCTCCTTCTTTTTTACTCTATGGTCTGCAGGCACAGCAACGTCTACTATTTGGCAGGCCTTCCTTTTTTTGTCTACTATTACTAAGTCCGGTCTTCTTGCCTGGATGAGGTGGTCAGTTTGGATGTCAAAGTCCCAGAGTAGTTTGTGGTTGTTATTCTCCAAAACTGCCTCTGGCTTGTGCTGATACCACTTTTCCACATGGCTGAATCCCATTTGTTTGCTTAGTTCCCAGTGTATCATTGTTGCTACTCTATCGTGTCTATGCTTATACTCCTTCTGGGCGAGTTGACTACATTCACTAGTTATGTGGTTTACTGTCTCATCTCTTTCACCGCACATGCGGCATTTGCTGTTTGTCTGTGTTCTGTCGATTTTTGTTTTTATGTAGTTTGTCCTGATGCTTTTGTTTTGGGCTGCCATGATGAGCGATTCCGTTTCTCTCTTAAGGTTCCCTTTACGTAACCACGTCCATGATTTCTCGTCTGCTACATCTTGTATCCATCTTTTAAACTCGCCGTACAATTTTTTCCCATCCCATCTTTCTTTTCTTGTTTGCTGTACTGTTCTATTGTTTTCTACTTTATTGTTTGTTGCACTATCTCTTGCGCTCTTTATGATTTCTTCACTATTTGTTTGCATATACCTTTCTAGGACTACTTTAGCTCTCTGGACACAATCTTCTATACTGATGAACCCCCTGCCACATTCTTTTCTCTTAACGTATAGTCTATCTGTATCATCTCTAGGGTGTAATGCTTTATGCATTGTCATAAGTTTCCTTGTTCGCCTATCCATTGATTGGAGCTCTTCCTTTGTCCATCCTAGGAATGGTCCTGTATACCTAACTACTGACACAGCCCAGGTGTTTATTCCCTTTATTAGATTTCTGCTGTTTAATTTGGTCTCTAATATTTTTCTTATCCTTCTTTCTTTATTTTCTCCTTCATCTCTTCCCGTTTTATCGTGTCACATTCAAGGACGCCTAGGTACTTGTATCGGTCTTGTGCGGTCAATGCCCTAATCTTGCTGTTGTCCGGGAGTTCAATTCCTTCAGTCATTGTAAGCCTTCCTTTGTGGATCACCATGATTGCGCATTTTTCTATTCCAAACTCCATTCAGATATCCTCACTATATTCCTTTACTTCGTAGAACAGAGTCTCAAGCTCTCCCCTGTTTTTTGCGAATAATTTTATATCGTCCATGTACATTAGGTGGTTGACCTTTCCTTTTGTTTTAGAGAAGTGGTATCCTTTGCTGTTCTTCAGGATTCTGTTGAGCGGTATCATTGTTAGAACAAATAACGAGTCTCCTTGGGAGATTCCCCTTTTTATCCCTACCTCTGCTAGTTTGTCCCCTGCGGCTGTCAAGTCTACTTTCCAGTCTTCCATCGAATTACCAATGAATTTAACCACCGGTTCGTTAATTTGAACATTCTAAGGCATTCGAGTATCCAGCTATGAGGAATCATATCGTACGCTTTTTTGTAATCTATCCATCCCATTGCAATATTCTTTCTCCTTTTCCTTACTTCTCTTAAGATCATCTGGTCTATGTAGAGTAAATCATTTGCCCCTTTGGTTCCTATTCTACACCCTTTCTGTTCTTCTGGTAGTAGTCCCCTTCTATCCATTGACATGTATATTCTCTCTGCTATTTGCCCGGTCAGGATTTTCCACATAAGTGGTAGGCACGTGATTGGTCTATAGTTGCTTGCTATGTTCCCCTTTTCTGGGTCTTTTTGGATGAGGGTGGTTCTGCCTTTGGTCATCCATTCTGGTGCCTTGTCTTCGTTTAAACAATTTTGGAGTAGGTGGGTGAGTCTGCTGTGTAACGTGGTGAATTTTTTGAACCAATACCCATGGATCCCGTCGGGACCCGGTGCTTTCCAGTTGGCTACTTTCCTAAGAGTATGTTTCAATGTGGTTTCATTCAGTACTATTGGTTCTCCCTTTGTCTATATCTTTTAGTTCTTTTCTCATGTTTCCTAACCATTGCGGTGTTACGTTGTGTCTTTTTGGGTGCCCCCATATGCTATTCCAATAGTTCTTGGCCTCTGTGGCATCTGGTTTATGTCCTGCCTTCTTTCTCCGTTTAAATCTTGGTAAAACTTTTTCTCATTGTTTTGGAATGTGTGGTTTTGTGTGTATTGGGCCGTTCTTAGTCTGTATCTTTTCAGTCTTGCCTCTTTGGCTAATCTCTTCTGGTGTAACTCTTCGACTACAGTCGCGATGCCTTTTTGCATTACCTTGTATTTGTTCCAAAGTCTTACTCGTGGTCTGTCCATGTGTGGTGTATTTCTAAGCAGTACTTCATCTCTCTATAGTTGGGAGATCTGCTTTTGTAATCTTCTTTCCCAGTTGGGTTTCTCTTCCCTATTATTGCTCGGGGTCCTATCTTGTGTTGTGAAGCTTTGTGCTACCATTTTCGCCCCAGCGTAAATTAAGTTGTTGAGTTTTAGGAGGGTGTTCATTTCTATGTGCTGTAAGAGGCAGTTGACCTGTTCGGTCACTTCTCCGACTTTCTTTCTGTCTTTGTCTCTTAGGGAGGGGAGTGTTGTTTTCTCTCCTCGCATGATTTCTTTCAAAGCTTGTATTTTGGTTTTCTCTTCTTCCGTTGGTGCCTCGTCGTCACCCTCTGGTGCATAGTTTACTGTGGAGGTCTCATGGGGAATTCTTCCAGTTTTGTTGTTGGTACTAGTTGTGCTGGGGGGGTATTCTTCAGGTGTGTCACCTGAATCTCTCTCTGCGTTATTGCGGATCTCTAGTTGTTCAGTCTCAGACAGCCATTTCTTCTTTTGGATTTATTTTACTTGGTCAGCAAGGCGTTGGTTCGATACTTCCACAGCAGATTTTTCCCTCCATATTTGGAGCATACGCTCTCTATAAGATTGCACTGTAGATTTGCTTTTAAAGTAACATTACATAGCTAGTTTATTCTCCTCCCTTGACCATTTCTTTCTCTTGTTCTTTATAGCAGTCATTCGGTTGTCATTAGAGGTATACGAGTTTTGGCCAACAGTAGCTGTGTGACGACTGTGTCCCTCCTGAAGGCCATTAAGGGTGCACAAGCCAGAGTTTTGGCCAGCAGTCACAGGATGACAACCGGGTCCCTCCTGGTGGCTAGCAAGGGAACACCTGCCGGTTACGACACACAAATCTTGGATCTGTGCCCCGTTTTTTGTGGTAAAATGGTTTGGTTGTACTGTCATGATTGGGATTTTTGGTTCTTTAAGGTAGCGCCAGACCTTGGTGGGTTGGTTGAGACCGATGTGATTCAGAAATAACCCAAGAGCCCCACCGGCCCTTTTTGGTTCTTTTAAGGTAGTGCCAGACCTTGGTGGGTTCGTTGAGGCCAATGTGCTCAGTGACACCCTCAGAGCCCCATCAGCTCTTACCACCCAGGGTATAACCTTACAAGGACAAGCCATTCCGCTGCACAGATATATCTATTTGGTGGTATGACAATCACATCCTAACTTTAGACCTAAAAAAAAAACACTAAGCTTCGTCTGGCTGAAATTAAAAGACTTCAAGATCATACGTCTCCCTTAAATCCTTTAAGTCTTGACTTAGTATAAGTCTCGGTACCTGTTTTTTTTTTTTTTTCCAATGGTGGATTTCGCCATGCCAATCTATTTCTACTTAAGGGTGGGGGGTAGACGGGCTTCATTCATTCATAAACGAGGGTAGCTAGGCATTACTTTTCTATACTTCTATCGGACAACTCAATCTCGACGGGATGGGGAGAATTATTGATTTAATTTTAAATTTTAAATTTAATTCCACTTACCCACGTGCAGGTCCAAAAAACAACAGACTACTTTTTCAACTTTTTCAACTTGGCAGAATTTTGGCAAGGTGAAAATTTCTCAGAATCACAAAGAAAACCATCTCAGAAGTAAAAAATATCATCAAAATATCAAGAATAATCATTCTTAAAGCCCAAAGTAAAATATCTTTTAAATATTCGAAAAAAATCACAGGGTTCATTCAGGGGGTGGAGCTACGGTCCAAATATTACAACTACTACCATCATTATTATTATTATCATTGTTATTGATAATGCAATATCATTATTATTGTCATTATTGTTATCATTTTAATTATTATCATTATTATCATCATTATTATTATTAGTAATCTCATATCAGTTGCCTTGTGGTTACTGCAGTAGATTGAGTGACAGCAAGTCTCCTCAAGTCTCCATATCTTCATAGATCACAGTTTCACACCAGTTGCCCGGTGGTCATTGCTGAAGGCTGAAGTCTCACATCTCTTCTCACCTATCATGCCATTGCTGTGGTTCACATCTCTGCTTCCATTTTCCTTCCTATGTTCACTGAAATTTAGTGTCACAGTCTTATTTCCCAGTTGGGTTTCTCTTCCCTATTATTTCCCTATTATTTTTCTAGCTCTTTCCTCAGTATCCATACGGATCCTAGCAGTGCTGTGGTCTGTACAGTCTCAATCCTTCCCCTTATCCCGATCTCCTTCAGTCTTGCTCTCAGTGTCTTTAGGACAGTTCCTAGTGCACCTACTATAACTGGCACTACCCTGACTTTCATGTTCTCTTGCTAGATCCTGGTATTTTTCGAGTTTTTCACTCTCCTTCCTCTTTACTCTATGGTCTGCAGGTACAGCCAAGTCTATTATTTGGTAGGTTTTCCTCTTATTGTCTGCGATTACCAAGTCTGGTCTTCTTGCCTGGATGATGTGGTCGGTTTGGATGTCAAAGTCCCAGAGTAACTTGTGGTTTCCATTCTCCAGGACTGCCTCTGGTTTGTGCTGATCCCACTTTTCCGCATGGATGAATCCCATTCGTTTACTCAGTTCCCGGTGTATCACCATTGCTACTCTATCCTGTCTATGTTTATACTCCTTCTGGGCGAGTTGACTACATTCACTAGTTATATGATTCACAATCTCATCTCTTTCACTGCACAGGTGGCACTTGTTGTTTGTGTTCTGTTGATTTTTGTTTTGATATAGTTTGTCCTGATGCTTTTGTTTTGAGCTGCCATGATGAGCGATTCCATTTCTCTCTTCAAGTTTCCTTTTTGTAGCCATGTTCATGATCTCTCGTCTGTCACATCTTGTATCTGTCTTTTAAACTCTATGTACAATTTTTCTTTTTCTATTTTTCTTTCGTTGTTTGCTGTACTGTTCCATTGTTTTCTACTTTGTTGTTTGTTGCGCTGTTTTGTGCACTCTTTATGATTTCTTCACTGTTTACTTGCACGTACTTTTCTAGATCTGCTTTAGCTCTCTGGACACAGTCCTCTATGCTGATGAGCCCCCTGCCACCTTCTTTTCTCTTAACGTATAGTCTATCTGTATCATCTCTAGGGTGTAAGGCTTCATGCATTGTCATAAACTTCCTTGTTCACCTGTCCATTGATTGGAGTTCTTCCTTTGTCCATCCAAGGAATGGTCCTGTGTATCTTACTACTGATATAGCCCATGTGTTCATTCCTTTTATCAGATTCCTGCTGTTTAATTTGGTCTCTAATATACACCTTATCCTCCTAACCAATCTTCCTGTTGTCCTGGAGTTTGATTCCCTCTGCCTTTGCAAATTTTCCCTTATGCCTTACCATAATTGCACAATTTTCTATTCCAAATTCCATCTCAATGTCATCACTGTATTCTTTTACTTTGTTGAGCAGCATTTTAAGCTCTCCCCTGTTTTTTGTACATAATTTTATATCATCTATTGACTTTTCCTTTTGTTTTGGAGAAATGGTATCCTTTGCTTTTTTTCCACAACTCTATTCAGTGGTATTACAGTTAGAACAAATAATAGTGGAGACAGTGAGTCTCCCTGGAAGATTCCCCTTTTTATCCTTACCTCTGCTAAATTTTCTCCTGTAGCTGTCAAGTCTACTTTCCAGTTTTTTATAGAGTTTTTGATGAGTCTCACCACTGGTTCGCTGATCTTGAACATTCTGAGGCATTCAAGTATTCAGCTATGTTGAATCATGTTGTACGTTTGTTTGTAGTTTATCCATCCCATTGCAATGTTCTTTTCCCTTTTTCTTACTTCTTTTAAGAAGATCTGGTCAATATAGAGTAAGTTGTTTGCCTTTAGTTCTTTTCTTGCAACCTTTCTGTTCTTCTGGTTATAGTCCCCTTCCTTCCATTGATATGTACATTCTCTCCGCTATTTGTCCAGTCAGGATTTTCAACATGAGAGGTAAGCACCTGATGGGTCTATAATTGCTTGCCAGGTTCCCCTTTTCAGGGTCTTTTTGGATGAGGGTGGTTCTGCCTCTGGTCATCCATTCTGGTACCTCACCTTCATTTAAGCAACTCTGGAGAAAGTGGGTGAGTTTGTCGTGTAGTGTGGTGAATTTCTTAAACCAATATCCATGGATCCTGTCAGGTCCCGGCACTCTCCAGTTGGTTATTTTCCTGAGAGTGTGTTTCAATGTGGTTTCATCCAATACTATTGGTTCTCAATTGTCTCTTTTCATGTTTCCTAAACATTGCGGGGTTATGTTCTGTCTTCTTTCTCCGTTCAGATCTTGGTAAAACTTTCTCTCGTTGTTTTGAAATGAGTGGTTTTGTGTATATTGGGCAGTTCTTTGCCTGTATCTCTTCAGCCTTGCCTCCTTGGCTAATCTCCTCTGATGTATCTCTTATTATTGTTATTATGATAATAACAATCATAATAAAATCATCATTATTATTATTAATATCAATTTTTCATGTCAATAATAACTGCTTGTGCTTGCTAGGGATCAATTGATTGTAAGTTCACTCAATACCCCAACATGGGGTTGGAAAAACATGATACTTAGAAGTGGCCTAGCAATCTTCCCACTGGTGGAAAAGGACAATTTTATCAATAAGTTTGCGATAGTAATGGCAAGTCAATATTAGCTGAGCTAAAAAATTTTTTTTTTAAAGGAAAATTCAACCCAACTAGTTTATTCTAAGTTCTATCGATTTTTCTCTCACACTTATGTTGAATTATGTTAAGTAAGTACATATAATGTGAAACACAAAAACGAAGTTAGTAAAACATTTACTTTTTCTTTCTTCTCTCAGAATTTGTCGCCATTTTACGTTTATTGAAAAAATTTTTCAAGTCTGATTTAAGGAAAATCTAAAGAATTTAGTCACATAAATTAAATCTCAGATTTTTTCTCCAATCTTTCATTCTAATAACAACAGAGATGAGACTCAGAGAAAAAACTATTCTGATAATATTCGTAAGTCTTATTTCACAATTTTTGACATATTTATGTAGTCTTAACTTGTATCCATGTTATTTGCCTTTATTTCACAAGATATTAAGTGAATATTCATGTATAATTTTCACAATATTCAAAGCTTTATTCCATGATTTTTTGTCATATTTATAGTCTTCACCTCCATGCATTGAACAAAATAATTCCACGCTCTCTTTTTATATTGAATTGATGCATTTCTGAAACTAAAAGATATTTGTGAAAGAATCTCTGCAAACTTTTAATTTGACAGTATAAGATATCAACAACAGAAAAATATCCACTGAAATGTGGTATTCAGGGGAATTTTCAAATCACCACAATTTCCTCCAAAAAATCTCCATACTCTTGACAATAAATTTCATGTAACATATGTATGTTAGAAAAATCCAGACATGTGAGAAACAAAAGCACAATACAAGCATCAAAAATAAAATCTTATTGTCAAAATCTGTGTTTTTATCAAGAAGAGAGATTGTAGAAAAATATGACATTATCTCTATGTAAATTCTTTACAATAGGGGTTTTTCATAAATTTGACACAGCAAAAAGTTGTCTTTTCAATGAACAATGGCATCAATGTTCGAGAAAAAGAAAATAAGAAAGTAATGAATCTTTCACTTACTCAATTTTGTCTTTTATAGTATATTTAAGACAATCCAATATAAGTATACAAAGAAAAACTATAAAACATTGAATAAACTAGAATCTTCTGGGCTGAATTTTCTTTTTGAAAAAAGACATAACTATTTAAGCTCATTCAAGTATGTTCACCTGCAGTCAAAGCCTCCAGTTGCACACTTGCAAGCTCTGTACTGTGATATTACGCAAAATCTATTTGTGGTAAATTATATTACTCACTTCCCCTGCCCAAACTTTTAAGTTAACAAAAACAAAGCTAATTGCTCTTAAAAGGAAGAAAAAACTTCTCTCAAGTTGGGAAATTTTAAAAATTTCTTAAAAAGCTGAGCATGCTATAATAAGAATTGCATACGTACAGAATATCAAACTTACCTATAAGATAAGGAATTACAAATTATAATATTCGTACTTACCTAAGTAGAAATTAATCACTACTACCTACAATAGAACTGTTTAAACACTGCTGCTGGGTTTAGGTTCATTCACCTGTTCTGACTGGGCAGGGGTTCTAAGTTTGTGTCCAGTAACATTTTAAAAATTTTTTTTTTATTCAGACTTTTTAGTGATCAAATTTTTTGGAATGCCAAACGAAGAAATAACATGATGAGAATCTAACTTGTGTCCTCTACAATAGGAGATTGCTATGTCAAATAGCAACACCTGATTCAGTTTTAGAAGTAGCAAGGCCAAACTGGAAACGTTTTTTGCAAGGCCCCAGTTTTACTGCCAAGGTCTGTATAATTTCAGATGTATAAATATAGTTTATAATAGACTTCATATTTCTGTGGTAGAATGAAAAGCAATCAAAATGTGCTCTTTGAAATTCCACAGAAATAAATGCTTACGCTTTTATATAATTAGTTATCATATTGAATAATTTCAAAATAATAACAGTATAAACACAACTGACTTTTTGAAAATTCTGAAGAAAATTAAAATTGTTGTTCTCTGCAAAACCTGGAATATGGCTCATGGCGCCTGTTGCCATATGTTGTTGTGTGTATTTAGCAAAATTAGAGTAGATTACCCTATCATAGGAACCCTTTAGGCATGGAGCCCAATGTACAATGTCAATAGTGACTCTCTTTATGCACTTACAAAATCATTGATAAATAAAAAAAATAATCCCTGCTTATCAAATCAGTTGCTTCAACTTGAACTTTGACAAAAACATTTTCATGTCTTGTTTATTTATAGTGTAGTATGCTATAGAACCACAAAACAGATTAAATCCAAGGTAAGTAGAAGCCCAGAGGATTAACTGAGTCAGTTGCTAAATAACTCATTTACACTCCTCATCTAATATGTTGCATTACACTGTAATCTCCAACATGTGTTAGGGATTAACATAAATCTGCTCACTGGTCTGAAAATAAAGATATAAATCTTTACATCGGTTGTGCGAAATTTTCTGTCAATTTATTGTGACCAAGAATTTGATAACTACAAAGGGAGCTGGATCCCTGAGATGCAGTCAGACCCAGTCTACCAATTTTCAAATACAAGAAAATGATATTGGCTTTTTTATCCCAATTAGGTAGATTTGCAGTTGAACTGGTATTCATGAATAGACAAGAAAAATTCTTCTCACAAGGCATGGAATTCAATATGGTTGAAAACCATCAGCTGCATACCCCAAGCATTGCTAAGTGGGGAAAAAGAGAGTTAGATAGTTTAACAAGACGGTAGGAAAAGAGAGGGAAGAATTGTGAGTTGGATGATTTATTGAGGGGACAGGAAGAGAGAGGAGAAAAAGAAAAGTTTGGTCGTTTAATAATTGGGTAGAAAGAAAAAAGAGAGAAAAGATTGTTAGGTAGTTCAATAAGAAGGTAAGAAAAGAGAGCAATAAAAAGGTTAAGCAGTTTACTGAGAGGTTTCAAGATTTTTGCATATGAAACTTAGCCATGTTTGTATAATATTTAGATAAAAATATGTACATGCAACAAAGATTGGAAGAGACAAGGGAAAGATTGAGAAGACGCAGGAAAGCAAGAAATATTGGATAATCTTAGTTGTCAATGACTGCAGATTTTCACAGGTACAGCAAAAAATGATAAAAAATTCAGACAAAAATGTTAAGAATGAGTTGACACCTTCGAAGTAGATTTTCTGAAAGTTGAAGCACAAGTTGACACTTTTGTAAAGAAAAAAGAACAAGACTTGTGCATTTATGCTGCTCCTTATGTGCTCAGGTCTGATGAGTAGATATTTATGTTCAATATACATTGAAAAGCAAACAATTAAAGGTTTTAATTAACAATCTGCTTCAATAAATTAAAAAGAGATCATACGACTTTCAGTTTTCAATGCTTTAAGGTCATAATCTACTTATTAACCAAATTCACACCTGATTAAATTTAAGCAACATTATAATGAATGCAGTCAGTAACGAATAGGTGACTTTCTAAAAATACCATATTTCTATATATCTAAAGCAATAATGTATGAATGTATTTGTGTGTTTGTGTTTGTGAGTGTGTGTAAATGCGTATGTGTATATACGTATGTATGTAAGTATGTTTGTACTCTTCCAACTCAAGAACTACCCATCCAAACAAATAAATAAATGTATAATTGGATGAAATCTACTTACATTGCATATCTTATTGTTGAATTTAGAAAGAAAAATGATTTTATTTAATTTTTAGCAACTTTTTTTTTTATAGAGTTAGGGAGGTAGTCAAGTCTGAAAAGTATCCAGCCAATTGCTGTACTAAGGTTTGTTCCAACAAGCATGCAGAAAGGGGATCATTTGTTGGTCTGTGAGGAGGTGACAACCATCATTTTCAGCTAGTTGTAACTAAAATCCCCGCATTAATAGGTATCACCCTATCTAGGAAGATCCATTACAATCAGCCTAAGTAATACGCCTACTACAGCTTACAAAGCTATTTTCACAGACCAATCTAATTGTGTAGTGTTTAATCTTCACTGGGTCCCCCACGACTGTGGCCTTGTACCACACTTAACTAAGCTTAGTATATATTTATACCTGGTGTAAAGTGATGGTTTGCAAGCTAGTATAGTATTTGCTTGTGTAATGAGTTCAATTACTATTGTGTGCTCCATGACTGTAGCCTCATGCCAGATTTGACTAAGTAAATATCATGAACTACTTGGTTAGTGAGATAATTCAATTCTATTTTTTTTTTCCTCCAAAAATCAGTGTTCAAGCTCAGGTATAAGTTAGGATCTCAAATGTTCTGTGCCATACTCAGCTTAGTAAACATTACTACCACTAGATTAATTAAAACTATTATTAATTCATCCTAAGTGCAGGATGGTTTAGGAGGTTTGTGTTTATTCTATTCTATTCATTATTGAAAGAAAAATCAAAAATTTAATGGATATATTTGAATTTCTATGAGATGATTTTTTTTAGAAAAAAACAACATATATCACTGAAGCAAAATAAAATAGAAATAAAGACTAACATAAGTGAGAACACAGGCTGAGATCCCACAAATATACCATCAATAAATATCACAAAACAAAACCATGACAGAAGCAGCTATCAAGAGATAAAAAGTTTTTCATTAGTCCGTTGGTATATTTTGATGCATTTCAACAGGGACCAGCCATCTTTTTCAGAGCAAAAAAAATTATGCAGGGGTTCACAGAGAAAAAGATTTGCAGTCCAGTGCTGATTATGTACCTTGATGAGGAATGATAATACATCAAACAATCCCTCTGTTCGCTTCAGTACCCACGGCTATTCATATATCAAGCAAGGAGGAAAGCATACAAGATCCACAAAACAAACACCACACAAGACAAAAAGAAAAACCACACCACCACTGATGTATCATATTACCTATCAACAGAATCACCATCAACTTCAGCTCTAAGCAGAGCAAGATGGAAATACACATCATCACCAACATCTCAGCAAACATCAAAGATTCAGTTAATGAACCACTGCCCCCACCAAAAAATTTGAGTCTGGCATCTACGCAATTCCATCTAATGACTTCAATAAATTTTACATTGTGGAGACATTGAAACCTCTCAAGAAAAGATTACACAAACATAAGAGAGCCCTCAGAGTGGATGAAAGGACAAATGCCCTGGTCAAGCACAGGAACATATACAACCACAACTCCAACTTTCACAAAGCCCATCTCATCAAGAGAATTCACAACTCCTTGACATGCAGAGGCATCTAAGTGGCCCTTATATCCCAATGCAATATAATTACGCAGAAGTATGGTCACTTTCAGATTGCAAACTGTTTTTTAACTGAACCACATACACACAATACACTACAACACCAACATATACGAAGTATTGGCTAACAAGCGACGGTCGATTTGAAAAATAGTACAAGCACACATACACCACCTCTTTGAGATAAGTAAAATGAGTCTCACCCACCTTCAACCAAAAAGATTAAATAAAAACAACACACCTCCTTAGGACAAGGAAACAAATGTTGCATTGGCAAGTTTGGATACAAAAAAAAAGAATGAGTAGTGGAGAAGATCTTGTAAACTTTGCAACCGTGAACAACTTCAAAATCATGAATACATTCTTCAAAAAGAAACCCAATAGAAAATGGACTGAGAAAAGCCCAACCATGAAACCAAGAACAAAATAGACTGGATCCTAACAGACAAAAGCCCCACCATCAAAGACATTCAAGTTCTAAACCAAGTGAATATAGGGAGTACCCACGGAATGGTAAGATGTAAGATGCAAGTAAACATCAATAAAGAACGCAGAAAAATGTTCCACACCAAACCACAACTGATAAGCATACCACATGACCTGATCTGATCCTTCAAGCTAGAATTTAAAAACAGATAAAAAAATCCTCACCGAAGAGAAAGACACCAACATCAACGAGCTCCACAGCAAAATATCAACCTCTCTGGTTGAGGTTGCCACTATGTTCAAACCAAGAAGCACACAAACCATTAGTATAATCTCAGGTGAAACCAGGAAACTCATAAAGCACAAAAACCTCAAACCACTGTCAACAACAAAGGGGAAAATTGAGGAGACCGAACTTAACAAAACAATCAAAAAGGAACAAAGAGAATATAAAAGACGGTACATGACAGCAATCATCGAAACCACTCTCAAAAAATGTTCGGACTTTGAAACAATAAACAAAGCTCTCAGTATGAGACAGAAACAAATAACTAGCAAACTCAAAAAAAACAGAGATATAATGACAGACAGAGACAGAACTGTCGATTGCGCCCAAGAATTCTACCAAGAACTCTACTCTCCAAGATATGAACAACAAAACACCAAAACAATCAGTTTGAGGTAATATGGTCAATAAAAAAACTAGTTATTTTTTTTTCAACTTATGTCTAAAACAGAGCAAAGTCTCACATACACCAACACCTTTCTGTGAGATGCTAAACACCACTTCTTCATCCTATAATTAACATAACAAAACCCACTTCTCCTGAGAATGACCATTCTAGCCTTTCACTGCCCTTCTTATCTTATCTGAGACAAGCCAAACACCCACAGAGATAGGAAACAAACACCCCCTGACTTGGCCTCTCACAGGCCTATCTCTTCTCAAACTAAATGTTACCCTCATTTACAAAGATGCAAATACCACCCCTCCTGCTCCTACTAAATAACTGAATGTAGAAATACTCACATTTTCCTCTTCAGCATCGAACATATAAGCAGCAAATTTTTTTTCTTTGAACCAACGCATATATTTTTTTCTGAAAAAGATGGCTGGCCCCTGTCATAAATGTATATAAGAAATGGACGTATTTGGTCGAACAGAATTAAATACAAATTGTGTTATATTTTATTTGAAATGATCTCCCGTCATTACATGGTTAATATATCACTCAATTTAGACGATGTATATAGAATAAATAATTTAAGAAAATGAGGCTGCTGCAGGAATCAATATCTGTCAATGCAATTTATGTGATCTTCCAAAGTGTTTTTCTCCCCTGTTTCCCCTATACTTTGTTATTATTGTACAATGTATAAAGTTGTTTTTTGTTGGGAACATCAGTTTTTTACCACGTAACTGTTTTAGGGATTTTAAAAACAAAGCGGTTTTATCAACGTGGCACTCCAGCAGTATTGATTAAACACCACCTCACTTAATCAGATAGTTCATTTCATACGTATGGTTTGTCCTTTATATAAGGTTTTATGCATACTTTTTTTTCAACAGTAAGGGAACAATAAGTATGACTCTTCGTGTCATTTCCATAGACTGTTCACCCATGTGAATATTAAATCTGTTATGTCGGTTTTAATTTCATTTTGCAAACAAACCAACAAATGATATCATCTTTAAGAATACTAATTATACAGAAAAAACTTCTTTGAGTCAATTCTCTAACAACATATTCAACCAAAGAATTTGACAGTTATTTTCCACTAACCTTAAAGATCATTTTTCCACATTGTATAATATCAAGCTTCCATCAAATGTTTTTTTAAACCCTTTTAATCATCACATAAAGTATTCTTTATACATGGTTGGAATGAAAACACTTTCTAGTGGGTAGTAATACCTCAATGGGCGATTTTATTTATATACTTGAACAATTTGTTTCATGGCATTCCATGTTTGATCTCCCATTATTCTGTAAAAATATCAACCCATGTTCCTGTGGAGTTTGAGTAGTTTCTTCACATTGACTGGCTTATTCAAGGACGTAATTGTTCACTATCTCAAAGTTGTCAAAATAAATGTTTGTTTGATCAATTTCATATAAGCTTTTATTAACAAGAACCATAAGTTTAATGAAACATCCACCATCCGCACATATATATGTTTTAATGGGAATTCTAAACAGTAGTTGTAGTAGTAGTAGCAGTAGTAGCAACACTATTAGTTTGGAGTAGAAGTAGCTGGAGGAAGGAGACAAGGAAGATGAACTTGGTTCACCTGATGATCTGAACCAAAATTCATATCAATCCAACATAATATTGCTGAGGAAATCTATATTCAGCATACATGTGTATATTTATATATATGTGTATATTTTGTTTTGTATAATTGAACTCTTTCCAAAATAAACCAATTACTATAAATATATATGACTTGTTTACTTATCCTTGTATATATAAATATATATATATATACAGAAGAAAGTAAATTTGCTCCGCAAACATGTTTATGTTTCCGCCCTCTTTGGGCTTCTTCAGGGGAATGATTACATGTGTTTTACATTCCTGTTTGTGGAATTTGGTGAGAGTCTTATGGGTATTGCTATGGTGGGAGGAGTTTCCATTTTTGTTTTATAGTTATTTTTTTTGTAGTGTGTAAATTTTGCTGGTGGTTTTAAGTTACAAATCAAATGTATGAACTAGGTGTGGGAGTTATGTATAGGTGGATGCTAATTGTATTCTAATTCTGATCTTAATCTTGATTTTTGCATTAAATCTATTGCCTATGTTAGTGTCTTTTTAAGACCATGGTGGATTGTATTGTCCTTAATTTACTTTGACATGTGAGGGAATAGATAATGTTGCTTAGAAGTTTTTTTCGTGATGATATGTATGTGGGAAAACTTTGTATGTTACCTTTAGTGTACTAATGTATGGATCGTTGAGTTATGTTTGTTAATAAGAATTTTGAGTGATGCCAGCATTTTAGTACTATTTCATTTTTCCTGTTTAATAAATCTACTTTGGATTTTTTTGTTTTTTAGCAAAATTGAGTATTTCAAATTTCTTGCTTAGGCAGAGATTACATGTTTGTATATTTTTCATTTGTAAAGGATGATCTATGGTTGGCTCATCAAAGTTTAAATGACGTTTTAGATATTCCAATATGATATTTTACACCTAGGGGTTTTTCCTGGGTTGATATTTCTGCTTGGTGTACTGTAATATACATAAATGTATATACATATGTATATAATATACTAGCTGCAATAACTGGTGTCGCCCAGGAAAAAAACTTCTAAAACCTTCAAAAATTTGTCTTTCTCCAAACTGATAATTTATGTTGTCACTTTTGGTATTTATAGTTTAAACATCAAAGCAGACCTAGGATTCAAATAGTGCCCATGTTTTATTGTTGTGTCTGGATTGGGTTAAGGTTGGGGGTGTTACTCGAAGCAAATGAAAAATTTATTGACAGGTCGGAGTCAGATTCCAAGAAGAGAAAAGCATTGAGACAAAGAGGAATTCACATCCACAGCTTCTTACAAGAGTCTAGTTTAGCATTTCAGTTATGGTGTAAACAGAACCCTGCCTCTAAAATCTGTAAAAACTATTACATTTCTGGAAATTGAAGATCTAATAGGAGGAAAGCACATGAAATTGAAAAACAAAAACAGTTTGAACTCGGTCTACAGATTTCATTTTCCTTTCTTTTGTGACCCACTGATTTTTTTTTAGAAATGAATCTTTCAATAGGAACTTACAAATCATGGTGGAAAAAATAGTTTTGACCCTAAATTGAACTTTAGGAACCTAAGAGATCAGTGCTGTGTTCATTCTGATGTCAAATTACCACTAATTTGTAAACCCCAAGGGCAAAGTTGTTTAAGCAGCTATAAAATTTATACATAATAACAAACAAACATTTGCTGTTTTTATAGTAATATTAAGGTCACATTCCTTAAAAAAAACTTCTGCCAAACTGGTGTAAGCATCAAGACAGAGAGAAATTTACATCTGCAGTTTTTTAGGATGAACAGAAAGTAAGGGTCAAGTTTAGCATTATATTTTCATTGTAAATAGCCCCCCCAAAAAAAACAAACTTGAAAAACATTTTTTCACATCTGAATCTTTTAAAACAAACTTCCAAATTAGATAGGCAAGAGTAGTTTTGATCATAATTTGACCTGTAGGGACCTTGGATGTCAGCATCACCTATCCTATAAAGAAACTTCTACCCCTAGAATGCAGGAGTGTGTTTAGGAGTCTATAAGATGTATTCATGCAAGGTAATGATAAAAACACATAAGCAAACATTTTTCAGTTTTTTAGTATAGTATGTGTGTATATGTGTAAATATACATATCTCTATATTCGTAGATTTGGATGTCTGTTTGTATGTTTATATATATTTATGTGTGTTAGTTTGTAAGTACATGTATGTGTGTGCATGTCTGCTCAACTTCTATGATGAAAAATCAAATAATGGCATTGCTTATATTATTCTTCATTCTTTCAATTTTTCTCTAATTCCATGAAGTTTTTTTTTTATGCATAGGGCTACATGGAAAAAATTGTTATACCTCAGGATAGATACATGTGCACTCACACACACATGCACACTCCTCTTGGTACATGGATATTTTCTCTCTATTGCTTTTCCTTTCTCCTCCTTACAGAATGGAACTTGTCTACATCAATAAACAAACAAATAAAAGATAAAAAGATTAATTGCTCTACACCTTACATTCTCCAATCCATCAACAATTTGCATCTTCCTTGCTCACATGTATGTATGCACACTCATGTATATTACTTTATCATAAATCACTCTCCCACCCACCAAACCAATACTCCATCTGTACTACCATACAACCTCACCTTCCTATTCATTGTGAAACCATTCACTTGATATATTGATTTTATGCAGAATCCCAACTGTGCTCTTCTCGCTTCAGATTGCTTGCTTCACTTTACCTGACTCTCTCACTCAGCTTGGCTGCTTTCTACCTTATCATGCTTTTTACAATAAGCAAGAGAAAAAAAGAATAATCATGTTCAAGGTGACCTTCATGTGTGGACTTGAGAGATTTGAAGTGAACAATAAATCATGTGGTCTGCTGGGTTTTGTTTTTTTTAAATTTTTCAATCTCCCTTCAACTTATCTTCTTTTTTTTGTAAGGGAAGACTTCAAAACGACGGTTCAAAATATGATCACTGATCCTGACACAGATTGAACTGAACTAATGATAAATTTGAAAAATAGATGTCTCCAGAAGGCTCAGTAGTGATTGAAGTCCCATACCTCTCAAAAAAAATTTAGTGCTCTGTAGAATTGAAGATATCTGAATTGCTCATATGAGCTTTCTTCATGGAATTACATTATTTTTCTTCACATGATTTTTTTTCGTTGAATTACACAAACTGTTTCATTGGAATCCATTTAATGTTATTTTCTGGCTAACTTGAGTTTTCTTTGTGGAATTACACAAACTGTTTCATTAAAATCCATGAGACTATTATTTATTGAATCACATGAGTTTTCAGTGTGGAATTATAAAAACTGTTCCATTGGAATCCGTTAGACTGTTATTTTCTGACGCCACGAGTTTTCTTGGTGGAATTATACTAACTGTTTCATTAGAATCCAAAACACAGTTATTTTCTAGCTCAAATAAGTTTTCCTCATGGAATTACACAAACTGTTTCATTAAAATCCATAAGACTGATTTTCTGGCTCACATGGGTTTTATTGGAGGAATTATACCAACTATCATTAGAATCCGTTACACTTTTATTTTCCAGCTTACATGAGTTTTCTTTGTGGAATTATACAAACTGTTTCATTAGAATCCATTACACTGTTATTTTCTGGCTCACTTGTGTTTTTTTATAGAATTACACAAACTGTTTCATTACAATCCATAAGACTGTTATTTTCTGGGTTACTTGAGTTTTCTTTGTGAAATCATACAAACTGTTGCATTAGAATCCATAACACTGTTACTTTTTGGCTCACATGTGTTTTCTTTGTGAAATTAAACAAACTGTTTCATTACAATCCATTGCACTGTTATTTTCTGGCTCACATGAGTTTTATTTGTGAAATTACACAAACTGTACCATTAGAATCCGTAAGACTGTTATTTTCTGGGTTACTTGAGTTTTCTTTGTGGAATTACACAAACTGTTTTATTGCAATCCATTAGACTGTCATTTTCTGGCTCACATGAGTTTTCTTTTGGGAATTGCACAAACTGTTTCATTAGAATCCATTAAGATGTTATTTTCTGGCTCACATGAGTTTTTCTTTGTGGGAATACACAATCTATTGCATTAGAATGCATTAGACTGTTATTTTTTGGCTTACATGAGTTTTCTTTGTGGAATTACACAAACTGTTGCATTACAATCCATAAAACTGTTTTTTTCATTCACATGAGTTTTTCCAATGGAATCATGCAAACTCTTTCATTAGAATCCTTGAGACTGTTATTTTCTGTTTCAAATGAGTTTTCCTTGTGGAATTACACAAACTGTTCATTAGAATCCATAAGACTGTTATTTTCTGGCTCACATGAGTTTTGTCTATGGAATTACACAAACTGTTTCATTACAATCCATAAGACTGCTGTGTTCTGGCTCACATGATTTTTCTTTGTGGAATTACACACACATTACAATCCATAAGACTGCTGTTTTTTGTCTCACATGAGTTTTCTTCGTGGAATTACAGAAACTGTTGCATTACAATCCATCAAACTGTTATTTTCTGTTTCACATGAGTTTTCTTTGCGGAATTTTACAAACTGTTTCATTAAAATCCATGAAACTGTTAATTTTTGGCTCACATAAGTTTTCTTTGTGGAATTACACAAACTGTTCCATTACAATCAATAAGACTGTTATTTTTTGGCTCACCTGAGTTTTCTTTGTAGAATTTCGCAAACTGTTTCATCAGAATCTTTTAGACTGTTTTTTTTTAATCATCACAGATTTATGCCTACGTCTATGTTTATTTTTCCAAAAGGCAACATTTTGAACAATAATCCATTTATTTCCTGGTTATATTTTGAAAATTATTATGCTAACATATCTCAAATCAGTTTTCTATACATCCAGTCTGACATCATTTATCATATTATCTATTTAAAATCAGGTCAGATGGTTGGTATACCTGATCATCACAAATCTCATCCAGACAATTGAATCTCCTTTTCACATCTTTGATGCTGTCAGTACAACATTTTGGCCAATCCAAAGCCCTTTCTTCGTGTATAATCCAAGGCAAACCAACCACATTAATCCATTTTTCAGCACCGGGTACATAGATGTAATGATACCACCAACCAAGCTTAGCCATATTTGAGAGGAGAGAGAGAGCTTTGCCTTTTCCTTGAATCATACACCTTACAATTGTATTATATACCTCTACAATGAACTTGATGCCAGAAAAAGACCTCATAGTTGCTGTCTGTGCTGTTATAAAGTTCAAACACACTATGAGGAAGATCAGTATTGATCCGCAAACTTGAAAGGTGCAGCCAGCAAATGACTTTTTCTCAAAATTATAGACAATATGTCATGTCAAATCTTCCATCTGGCTAAATTGAAATTTGCTTCACCAGATTCGTTGAGGTTATTTCTGCCTTTTCATATGAAAAAATATTGCACCTGGAGATTCATAAACAGTATTGGGCAATGTAAAGAGTTTCTTTGGTTTATTTTATAAAAGTAGAGATAATCTTTTTTTTTTATTAACTTTATTGAACTGCATATTTACTGCTTTGTTCCACCATTTTGTGCCATCTTTCAGGTAACTTCATAATTCCGTCTTTTTAATCAAAGAGCAGCTATAAGTGCCTTTTGCAGTGTTCCTGGGAATTGAATATTTTTTCATTGAGAGAATTTATTTATGACCAGAATACTGGTAAACTGAGAGTACAATATTTGTGAATGTCACATTTTTATTGTTCATAAAGTAAAAGAAAATGAAATGCTGGAAATGTTGCTTATTTTCTTCTTCCATCTTCAATGTCAGAATCAATACAAAAGAATAGATCAATTTTGGAAAATTTGTCTGAAATACCTGCTGAAGTGATAGCTGTCTCAATAAAATCAAAAGCTATCTTTTTGAATGAAGTTGATTAAAACTGAACACTCCTAACGTCATTTAATGATAAACATAGAATGATCTTTTTGATCAACCAATATAATCTTTCAAATAAGTGTGGAAAATTCACATTGTAATAAGTAAATACTTCATTGTAATCCAATTAGATATGGAAGATATTATGAAACTATCTCTCTAATTTTAAATAATCACATTATTTTGTTTTGATGGGAATTTCATTTTTTATCAGAAGAACTTCCTGAGGAAGTTATTTTTTTATGACTATACTATAAAACTCGTTTCTAAAAATAGAAATTTTGCAGCACACCAAATATACTCTTATTCTGGATTAGAGGTTTCCATTTAGATCTCAAAATCTTTATCTGGAAGGAATTTTCAAAATTCTTCACAAGCTTCCCAAATAAATTATCACTGGTGCTTCAAGGTTATATAGCACTAAAGTGTCTATAGGGTATGGACAGGATTTTTTTAGCAACATTCTCTTTTTTTTAATGTTCTCATAAGGCAACCCTGATATTATGTACATCAGTTTTCCATTGTGTTCCTTGCAGCTTGGTCACCAGAAGATAAATCTAAATGATATATTCTGAATTTGTAATTGTATAGGGATTGATGCAAATGTACAGAAAAAAGAGAGAGTCTTTTTATTAAAAAAAGAACTGTACAGATCATTGATATCAATCTACTAATCGATTTAACACCTTTCTCTAACTTGCATTTATAAAAATACATGCATACAGAATTATTCATCATTTGTAAATAATATGTATGATCATTCATATATATTTATTTGCTGTCGTGCAAAGGATACCAATCCTCCAAATCAAAGGGAAAAGTCAACCACCTTATGTACATGGAGAACATAAAACTATTTGTAAAGGATAGGAAGAGCTTGTCATGATGATCTGTTTTCTCCTCACTTTAGGAAGTGCACATGGGTTAAAATCCATGAGTTTTTCGGGTCTTAAATAGTCTGTCCATCGTGTGTTTTTCAGCACAGATGGCCCCCAAGTTGCTCATACGCGATCCAAAATACATCGCTCACTACTTGATAAGTAGGCATACATACTGATACCTGGTCTCCATAGCCATTCTTTGCTCCAAGCCTCATGGATTCATAGCAGTTCAGCACCATATTATTTTCTAGAATTCTTCTTCATAGATCTATTCTGGGAAAATATCTGGAGCTAATATTCTTAGCCATCCGATAGTTTTAATCCTGATTTCTTGCTTGTACTGTTAAAAAGGCATCTCTATGCCTTCTTTATAACCACTTTTAGATAGCAATAACTGGCAGATAAAATTAGGCAAGGTAATAAAAATTGGAACAATTTGCATCTATTCTTAGAAATTTACATTCAATCTTAAAAATTCACATTCAATTTGGTAAATTTCATGAACATTGCCAAACTAAATTTTGAATTCTGATTCAATTTAACTATCTTTATCAGATTGTGTTCTTTTGTTATCTATGTTCTCATCAGTTGATTTTTCAATTCCGATCTGTTTTTCAAATCTTACATAATAGTGGCTATGAAATTTGTCAATAAAGAGCAGCACTGTGCTGGTTCATTTCATTGTTCCCAAATATTATTAGTATTTTTCAAAGGGATGATCTCTACAATCACTATTTGCTTCTGTCATTATCATGAAGGGACGTTCCAATAACTACCTAAAGCCACTTAACATGGAGAATTTAAAAACGGTACCCAGAAATCTGATTATAGTCAGCAGATAGTTTTTAGTCTATTTTAAATAAAATGATTTTGATAACCAGAACAGTTTGATATTATCATACATGATTATGATAAACAGCTTTCTCTAGAAATTTTTTTAAGGTAGAGGATTTCTGATTGGTTGGTAAATTCAGGCTTTTCAGAGCTTATCAAATTATTGATTAACCATAATCTAGTTTGAGCACAAGAAACGGATGAGGTATCCAGTTATGATAAAAAACAATATCAATGATCTTTGAGATCAGTTTGTTAACATTTTCCCCAGACTAAGCCAAGTAATTTTTTGAAGCTATAGGATGAATTTTAGGCCTCTTGGGCTTAGCAATACCAAGTCTCAGTAAGCCATCATCCGTCACAGTATTGCATCAGTGCAAAACCAAAGCATGTAGTGCAAACAGATACTAACCTCTGATCCTAGGCAGAGGACCAGTGTGTGACTTTGATCCTACGAAGAAGTGGAGCTCCATATATGAAAAATCCCTTCATTTTTTATGCATAATTTGCCACTATTGATATAATCATGGCACAAGTTCTATCTTATTGATGGACATCGAAACTCTACGTACATTTTTCATATACAACGTCCACTTCAGTTATCAATAATAAGTATTTGAAATTTCTTATACATCATAATGCAATAAATATATATTCAAGCACCATAATTTTGATCTATCAAAGTAGAAAAGCTCTGCAGGGAACCTACTTTTTGACCTTCTTTATATGGGTTACTTGGGTACGAGTCTTGCACACCATTCGCGCTAAACAGTCTTGTTGCCTCGTGCCACACTAAGGTAAATTTGGTAAATAACAAGTGCACCTAGCCATGCTTAGCAAAATGTTCATACTTATCATTAGTTTGTATACTGCTCACACGAGTGCCCCACACTTGTGGCCCTGTGCCAGACTTGAGTAAACTTGGTAAATAACGAGAGCATTTGGCCATGAAGTGGTGCTTATCTATAACTTTCTTTATGGTATCAATTTCTCTTGAAAACTAATGGAATAAGACATTTTTTCATGAAGTTTGAAATCAGCACTTCCTCCATTGAAGTGTAGAAATGTTCTGGTTAATGAATCACATCTATTCCATTTTACGGGTTGCACGCAAGCTTCTTAGTTCTCAAGTTTATTTGTTTCACCATTGAGCCATTATCCAGAAACAAGCAAACAATGCCATTGCTCCATTCAGACATTGTCTAAGAAATCAATAATCATTCCCAGGGAATTAACAAGCCTTGGTTTTTTTCTCATTTTTTCTTTTTAAATTTCTATTATCTATTGTAGCAGGTCAGCTATGCTAGTAAGTAGATGAATGTTTCCAATACAAGAAGTAGCAGTAGCAACTGTGACAGCAGGAGTTGGTGGGTGTAGAAGTTGCAGCATTGAAAAAGCAGCAGCAATTATGTTAGATAGTAGCAGTATTGGTGGTAGTAGTAGTGATGGATGTAGTAATAATGATTTTGAATAATCGGAGCATCACAGAAGTAGTTGCAGTAGATATGACAATACAGAGGAAGACACTTATTGTGATCACTTTGGAACAGTGTCATTTAGATAACAATTACTAGCCAATAACATTAAGTGAATGATAAATAGGTGAAGCCAGTTATTGTGATCACATCACATCAAGTGATTTTGATAACACCAACTGCTGAATAACTTTGTCCATGATTATGATAATTGGCTTCCACAACAATTCTTATAGCAATTGCAGTGTGGATAATCAAGTCAGATTACTAGTTATATGATGAAACTGTGGCAGATTTCATAAATCCTAAACCTGACTGCAAGAAGGAGGAAATCCTTTGGTGTGATTTGTGACAAACCTAAAACAAGCAATTGGGATGATATGTCAGCTTCCACTTTCCTCTTCAAATGGTGCCAATATAAATTATAATGGTAACCACTACAGTAATTATGAGGTTCATAGTGACAGAAATATTGTATTTTTATAATACACATACACAATCTCTTATCTGAAATTCTAAAATCTGAAAAGCTTCAACAACTGAACATTTTTGTTTGGTCTTCAGAACTTTTTTACTTAGAAATAAAAATCACTTAAATATTTTCTTTTAGTACTCAAGTAATCTTATGGATAGTCTTTATTTAATTTCATTTAGCACTGTACAAATAAACTCTGATAATATTATTTATAATTTTGATTTACCTGACTCAGTATGAATATTTACAAGGTCTTGGCAGAGTCATTGTGATTTTCTAACAATCGACTCAATTGTCCATCCTATATAGGGTACCTGTACTACGATTTTGAAATTAAAAATAACTCTGAATTACAAAAAAAGCCTCTTCTTAGAGTGTTTGATGAGAGATTGTGTTGTTATATTATTGGTAATTAATGATAATGGTTCTAGTGGATGGTATTGGAAGCAGTTAAAATGGTGGTATTTCAGTGGGAGTTTAGTGGCAATTAGGAAAGGACAATAGTGATGGTAGTAGTTGCTATAAGGAAAGCACTGTTAGCAAAGTTGGTACTAAAACTCATATCTGAAATATGAAAAGGAATTGGAGATTTTATAATTGCTATGATAAAACATGGAATGTAGTCATGACAACACTTGTGTGTCAATATAATACAGTGGGTAATTAATTCTTAATAATGAAATCTCTTCAATACTGAAGCTTAAAAACTTACATTGAAATGCTTATTGACATTTGAATATTCTCATATCAGTTCAAACCAAGGAAAGAAAAACTCAGCTCACAATGATAACCGGCTGATAACATTAGGCAAAGGATATAAAAATTGGAGTAATTTACATTCATTCTCATAAATTTATTACGTTATTGAATTTGTTGTGATGAACAACTTTACATAATAACGTCTTGATAATGATGGATTTGGGTAGTAATAACCATTGATAACATTATGATTAATAGCTTCCACTGTACATTAAAGTATAAACACAGAAGTTGAGAGATGTATTCAGAAGAGAAGCCAAAGATCTCCTGTCATTTCAGCGTCCACAGCTCCAGCTTTTGTTTCTTTCCAAGCAGCAGGCACTAATTTAATTCCCAGCAGAGCAGGAAGTTTATTAATTAGTATCAATACATTTGCTCTGAATAGACAGCGACCAAACAAATAATTCTTCCATGCTACTATCTGCTTTTGTAGACATTTAGGAGCTTTTAGGCTTACTATAGGAAACAGATTTGACTTTCCTCAAGGGCCAACATCTGGTTAACCACAACAATAAAATAACATATGATATCTCTATATATGTGCTCATTGGACTATGTGCCATTTGCTACAATTGTTGATAATGGAGTAATGTATTGATTGAACAGATCTTCTTCAAAACTGACATAGATCATTATTTGTTGTGAGAGAACAGGAAAGAATTGTCTGCATCTTTGGATTAGGTGAGAAAATGAACAAAGTAATAGAGATTATTTTGCCTCTCTTGATCACTTTTTGTACGTGTATAAATTACAAATGGAGAAGAATATCAGTGAACCATGTTCAGACCCTGGCTGAGAAAGTTTGTGTTCACTTTACATTGAGAAAAGCACGAATCCATCTATTCTTGCTCCAACTATAGGTAAATAGCAGGGTAGGTTGGGCTCTTCAGCCTTGACTGGCAACCAGTTCAAGAGATAGACAACTCTTCAAGACTTCAAACTAAAAAAAGTCCATCTCTTTGTCAAGTGTCAAGAGAGGCTGGCAACAAACAGAGTAGGGAATGTGTTCCTAGAATGTATGGTTAGTGAGGCTCTTGTAAAGTTTTGAAGGGCCAAGCAAGTTAGGAGCAGATTATAATAAATTAATCGAGTAAAAGGAGAATACAATAATGAATGACATTACTGTCATCTCCACCGACCCATGTTACACAGAGTCTTAAGGAAAATTTTTTTTAAAAATTACAATATTTCTTGATTAAAGCAAAGTATCAAGACTTTCAAGGTGATATTATATCATTTACCAGCAAACAAATAGAGTATAGCAAGCTAAATGGGCTACAGCAGATGAAAACAGAGTGGCTAAATGTTTAGGGTGTTTGTGCCATGTGTGGGGACCTGAAAATTGTTTTGCACTTCTTCGTAAAATTCCTGTCGCAGACCCTGATTAAAATTAAGTGATATAATCTACTTGGTATTTATATGAAACTGGCTCTAACCATTTAGCTATAATCCTTATCTTTCTCCTTATAAAGTGTGCTTACATTTGAGTCAAGATCAAGATTGTTTTACAGTTTCAATGTTATTATTTATTATTCTTTAGACATTAACTTTTAAAATTTCTAAATAACTTACATGCACTGAATTATCCTGGAACTCTGAATTATCTCTGCTATTTTACTATGTTTCTTCATTCACTACATTGATGAAACATACACTAAAATTATTCAAAAGTTAAGAGCTATTTTATTTTGAACAAATAATATTAAAAGCAATACTGATTAAAATGTCTCTTCTGCAGCTGCTAACCAAATTTTGTGTATCAGAAATGATACCCCACCGTCATTAGTTCAAGTGATAAGAAGATTTCTGCTGAAACATAGTGATATAACATCAAAGCTGAAAATTCTGGCTCATCTGTTTATATAATATACCAAGTGCATGTCTATATCATTTTGTTGTTAATTACCAAAGAAAATTTTGAATTTTTATGTAAGAGTAACTTCCCTTAGAAGACTATTTCCTTTTTTAAGAGACAGATCATATAACACAATGATATTTGAATTCTGCGACAATTTCTCAATTGAATCAGGTTCACACTTCCTTAAAATCTGAGCTTTCCTTTAATTTTCAATGATTACAAGTATATAAGCCAAGACAGCAGTTAAGAATCACTAAAGTAGTATCTGCCAACATATCTTTGAAAATAATATTTTCACCTGAAAACAACCAGGATAAAAAAAGATATATGGGGTTGGATTGATAGAGTCTGTATCCTGGCATATAGTTATCAGCTGAATTTTATCTGAAACTTTCACAGTATGATATTCAATTTTTGTAATCAATACTAGATTAAATGCATTCACAATGAAGGAGATTATGTTGAAACATAGATATGTGTTGTGTAAATTAAATGCTTCTCTCATTATTAAGCTATGGATTTATTAATATACCAATGTACATTTCATAGAAAAAGCATTTTATGATGGTTTCACTCTTAATTCCATAGAAAAATAAGTTGAATAATTACTCTAGGATGGCAAGCCTTCAGCAGAGCAAGCTCAACTTTCAAAAACAAGTTGATCCCAATAATTCTAAAAAGAAGAGTATAAAACCAATGCATCCAGCCAATAGTCACTTATGGAGCTGAAACAAGGAACCTAACCAAGAGACAGACTCGCAAACTGAGTGGCATGCAATGTGCACATGAGAGAATGATACTCAACCCTACATGGAGAGATCACAAGACAGCACAGTATATAAGGAAGAAAACGGGAGTCAGAGACATTATAGAATCTATTAGAAAACTTAAATGGCAATGGGCAGGCCATGTTGCAAGAATAACAGACAGCCAATGGACATCATGACTCACAACATGGATCCCCAGAGATCACATGCAAAACCGAGACCTACAGAATACAAGATGGAGTGATGAACTGGACGAATTTAGAAAATACTGGCTTCGCAACGTCCACGATAGAGAAGTGTGGCGAATCCTGAGGAAGGTCTATGTCCAATGATGGACATTAAAGGACTAATGATGATGATAATAATGTTCTTAAATAGAGATAGATAATGTACAAGGAATCAAAATCCTTTATGAAAATTGAGGAATCTAGGATGTGATGATAATGATTTTAAATCTGATGGTCAGAGTAATAGTTGCAGTTGTAAAGGGAGCTTTTCTGTGGGAGTCTAGTAGTCATGAGTATAATGTTTCAAAAAGATTTGATTCTTCTTCTTTTTTGGCACATCCAAATGAATATATTTCCATAATTTTCTCTCGATTCTTTTCAATATTTCATTTAGTATGATAGGAAATAGGAAGTATAGAATATGTATATAAATGGAATACAGAATAGAAAATATATTTATATGGATTACAGTATATGAAATGTATTTACATAACGGGTAGGCATGTCAGCACCGTGCCCTTATTATGATTAAATAGAGTTTTTACACAAATTGGCAACTTTAATTTTGTAATCTTCCAGAGACTTTTATAATGAATAACTTTTTTGATTACACTGTGCCATCAAAATTGCTCTAAAAAATGCTTAATATAAAGTTTTAGAGAAATTTTACTGCAGATCTGATATGACGCAATGCACACTTAAACAATCTAACAGAATTACACAAAACTTGTAAGATGCATTTAACCTGACCCTGTAGAGATTTTTTTCCTGAAAGAACCAAGCATTCTCCAATTTTTAAACCTATAACAAGGGTTTTACTGAGTGAAATGAAAAATAGAAATGAAATAATCTGAAATGAATCAGCTATCATATATGTCTTTGAGCAAAGTGGGTTGGGGCATTAATCTTGTATCAAGAAATCAGTGGTTCGAATCTACCACGGAGGGACTTCTTTTTTTCAATAATAGTATTTATAGTTGAGGACAAAATTTTGGTTAGTCATGTGTACATATTATTGTTAATTTGGAAACTTTTTTTCCGAGGCTGAAAATTTTAGTCATTGAGGAAAAAGATGATGCAATAGCTAGCAGTGAGATCATTATGATGAAATAGAAGTAATCAAATAGTCTACCTAGAAATTATAAATGACATCTTAGAAAATCAGAAAAACTTGAACACAGGATAAGTAAAAAAAATGCACATCTGCACAATGTATTAATATGATAAACTTGACAAACACTGACCAAGAATAAATTGACCAAAAAATAGACAAAAATATTAATGCGGCGACAAAATTCAACATTCTTATTTTACAAAGTTTAGATACATGTGAGTACATGACACTTCATTCAGCAATTTTCTGTCACTGCATAGACATTTTTATCTATTTATGTTAGAATATTCTTGATTGATTTTTAATTCTTTACAATTATATCAACATATTGTGCAGGTATGCACTTTTCTCACTAGTAGGAAATATATTTGAATCTAATACAGTTTAAAAAATATAATCAAATATAACATAGTCTAGCATATGAAATGTATTCAAATGTAATACAGTCTAGAAAATGTATCTAAATATATGGAATAGAAAATGTACTTAAATGCACTCTAGTGAAAAAAAATGTTTAAATGTAATTAATCATATCAAATTATTCACATGCAATACAGTCAAACTCCACTCCCCCCTATCTCCAGTGAAGATGATTACTGCAACTTTTGTTCTATATAAATGAACATTAAATTCATAGGTATCTTGATGTTAAAATCCAACAACTTTAGGAGAGTAATAATAATGATGATGATAGTCCTGACTAGAAGCAAGATGTAATAGTCGCTTGATATGGTGTTCACCACATGTCAGTGAGATACTGCCACATCTGTGATGCCACAAAGTGGTTGAATTAGAATTTCCTTTGTTTAGAAGTAAGAGCCCTACATGGCATGTTTGAATATGGACACAAAGATTAAACAGAGTTCATGATTGGAAAAAAACAAATGCAAATGTTTAGACAAACAATAAAGACTTACATTTATTGATTCAACAGATAAGGTATTTATAAACAATACGACCGGGCTGAAAAAGAAACATGAACATTAACAAAGATCGATATAGCAAGCCTGATCAGGATGAACAGTGTTATGAAGAAGAAGGGATTATCTATGGTAGAATCGAGCATGTAATATATAGCCGTAGCCGTGAGTCAATGAAATGGATATAATGAGAATGTTTTGAATCCAAAAAGCTTGGTTATTTCAAGGATCATAGAATAATTATTGATAGGGTTATCAGTGTTGTACTTGCAGTCAAGTTGTGAGGTGATGTGATACACCCAAATTTATCATTGCAAAAAAGCAAACTTGGGTCCCATTCTCCAATGCTGAAAAACACACAATAGAAAGATTATTTAATCACAGAAAACACACGGAAGTTTCAACCTATGTATGATCCCTGAAGGAGAATTAAGACATAGAAGATGAAGGAAAGAAAGAAGACAACAGACTTGAAAATCAGGGCTGAAATAAGTGATGGTTACTGGAACTTAGTGCTTTTATAAACAGGAGCTAAAGGAAGTGACTTATTTCATATGTAGCTATATATAGGGTTTTTTATCTAAAGCTAATACTTGATTATTTTTGTATTCAATTTCAGCTAGAGATAAACAAGTCACTACAGGTATATTAGGCTTGTCAGTTTAGCTCAGTTGGTAAGACACTTGGTTCTGATTTTGAATCCAAGTTGGGAAAAGGGGATTATGTGCGTAGGTTTGGTTTGATATTCAAACAGTGAAGTGTATACTCCCCCAAATTCATTGAGAATTGCTGTTGCTACAGGGGAAAACTAAGTCATCTCCAACATGGGCTGAAGTCTAATGTTATTTTTTGATACAAATTACTTTGCTTTTTAGAATCAATCATGTTACATGTATAAACTACAATGAGTCATCCTCTTTTCTTCAATAAACTAAATAATGACAAATGTAAGTTTATTTATATTCTATTTTTCACTTGCTTTCTTGAAGAGAGAATAACTTCTCCCGAGCACTATACAAACTGCCTTTACAGAGGAGAAGTAATATATTTTACTGTTTTTTTTAATCCTTTTATCTAATATAATTTCTTGTAATGTTGTAATTTGTGAATTATTTTTTTTGTCTTTGCCGGGTTTATTTTCAGTCAAGAAAACAAAATAATATTCCTGGTTTGTAAATGCTGTTGCAGCCTAATCTTGCAATTTCATATTCGATGCCAAGTTTTCTTCCTAATTAGAGATGATTTCTGCTTACAATTGTTTTTTGCACTTATTCATTTTTTACTTATTTCTCCTTTCCTACAGATATTTCCTCTCTTGTATATATCAATCTATCAATCCAATTTTTATCTACTTGTTCACGTGGGTTTCTCAATCTATCTATCTATCTCATATATATATATATATATATATGTATGAATGAATGAGCTTGGTTTCACAAACAAAGCTTGTTGGGATAGTTATCCTCTGCAATACGACAGCAGGGCTTCTGTAGCATTTATAATATATTTAGTGTCCCATTTACAGTTAGAACCCCATTTGCTTCATTCGGTGGAATCCTCAGAATGGGTGGCTATTTGACCATCGATTTGGCTTCTATAGGTGTGATTCATTTACTTTCACTCCACCCTGAATTCAAAAATTAACAATCATGTTATTAATTAGTGTCTTTCTTATACTGTTGGAAAGATGAAGGAAAAAAGTACAAAAGAATATAGTTAGTTTCACTTCAAATCCTGCTATTGTTTTATATATATATATATATATATATATATGGTTTTAAAATCTTTGAACTCTTTTGTTAATGGAAATCAATTGGTTTATTGTTCAGTTGGGTTTTAGTGGGTATTGTTGAATTGGATTTTCTAGGTCCATCGATGGGCTGTATGCATGATACATACATAACTCTCTCTCTATATATATTTGCGTGTAGATAAGCATATGGAACACATATTTTTGTATATATTTCCAAATGGATTCAAACCATTTAGTCATCATCAAATGAACTATTGGGAATGAGACAAACTCAGGAGTAGAGTTATATAGAGACTCCATTATTTAATCAATCAATTGACAAATTAAATAATTAGTATGCTATATATATTTCAGGAAGGGTTACCATCTTTAGTTATAAGTGTACTTTTAAGTGGTCAAAAGTCAGGTTTCCATAAAAAACAAACATGAAAATCCATGTGAGGCCATAGTGGTAAGTCGAGACTGTTTTCTGTATGTGAAGGAATATATGGTTTGGTTACATCTTTTCTTTGAAGTAGTAGCAGAAGTTATGGTTTTTTATTGGTTGTTTTGGTCAAGGGGGATGGGTATTCTTGAGGACTGGTTGTCATGGATATTAGGAATCTAGGTCATTGTCCAGTGCTAAGCTACTTGGATACTTAGTGAGGTAATATAGAGTCCTCGCATGAATATGTTTATATGTTGAATAGGCCATAGGTGCCTACATACCTGCATAAGCTGACATGTTGGGGTAGAACAATGAGTGCATTAATAGTAGTGGGGGTTTGGTAATTATAGGGGTGAAATATGGGAAATCATTTAGGAGTATTTCTATGATGGGCTATGGGGTTGAGGCTATCCGTATTGATAATCAAGATAATATGGGGTATAAGTTAGAAGGGGTCTTTGTTATGTATGATCAAGCATCAGTTGGGAAATGATTGTTCTTAATGGTTGTTATAAATAAAGGAGGGGGTTTGGTAATAATGGGGGTGAAGTATTGGAAATTGTTTGGAAGTATTCCGATTGTGGGCTATGGAGTTGAGGTTATCTCAAGTAATCAAGATGTTGAGATATAAGTTAAAGATGGTTCTTATTATTTATGATCAAGTATAATATAACAAAGTGTAGACACCATACATATGAGGGTACTGCAACATATCTACCTACACAGCAGTTCCTTCATTAAACTGCTCAAAGACTCTGAGCCCTTTCAACTTGAAAAAGGAGTGAGACAAGGGGATACTAGCTCATCCAAAATCTTCACAGCCTGGTTCCAAAACTTAAAATGGGAACATAAAGAAATCAGAATACCTAAATAATTTCAGATTAGCTGACAACATCATCCCCTTTGATAAGA
The DNA here is from genome assembly GCA_963457665.1 of Thysanoteuthis rhombus. Lineage (NCBI taxonomy): Eukaryota > Metazoa > Mollusca > Cephalopoda > Oegopsida > Thysanoteuthidae > Thysanoteuthis > Thysanoteuthis major. The sequence continues at coordinate 14,166,081 of OY735206.1, read as the reverse complement.
ACCTTCATGATCTCCAGATAATGTTAGATGAACTAAATGAAGCAAGCAAGAAAGTCAGCTCCCACATGAACTTCAGAGAAACAAATGTCAAATACAACAAACATGTTGGAGACAAAAACACAACAATCAGAATCAAAAATGTAAAGCTGGAGAAAGTAGACCACTACATATACCTAGGACAGCGAGTCTCCATGAAGTCATGAAAAGAAAAAGAAATCAAGTGAGGAATCCCACTAGGATGGCAAGTTTTTGGTAGAGCAAGCTTGATTTTTAAGAACAAGAAAATCCCATTATTCCTAAAAAGGAATGTACACAACCAATGTATCCTACTGATGGTCACATAGAGAGCTGAAACATAGAACCTAACCAAAAGATCAGCCTTTAAACTGAGAACCCTGAAAAATGCATGCGAGAGAATCATGCTCAGCTTCAAATTGAGGCACAGTATATTACAGAAAAGACTGGAGTCCAGGACATCATAGAAACTATCAGAAAACTCGAATGGCAGTGGGCTGGACATGTTGCAAGAATGGCAGATAACTGCAGGACATTGCAACTCACAACGTGGATCCTCAGAGATCAGGTGGGAAGGTCTATGTTCAATGATGGGCGCTAACAAACTGCTGCTGCTGATCAGTTGGGAAATGCTTGTTCTGTAACCTTGATGGTCATTGTAGATATTCTAAAAAGTCAGTTTCAAATAGTACAAATAAAATGGACCAAACCTAGCTATGAATAGTACCAGTAAAATGGACTAAACCTAGGTGTCAATTGGTATGGGTCTTGGTGAGTATGTGTGACATATACATTTATAGTATAGAAAGCTTTACAGCTTTAAGCACTAAAGATATAAAAGAATTTTTCAAAATATGTCATTTCAGTCAATTATTTCCAAATATCTATTAATGCAATTTACTTATGCTTCTCAAAAGGTTTTATGTCTTACACAGAATCAAATAGTATGGTACTGTGTGTGAAATTTTCTTTTGTTGGGATCATCAGTCGTTTACCTTGCAACCATTTGATTTAAAAACAAAACAGTTATATTAACAGCTCCTCAGCAATGTTGATTACACTCCACCAACCCTTGAGCTATTATTTTGATATTAAGCTTTGTTTTATTATCTTAGGACTGTGTCATAATACATGAAGTATGCAATTTTATATAGGGTATTATCATAATGTATTGTGTGTGGATGTCATCAGCCTTTTAGTATCCATTGTTGGATGTAGACCTTCCCCAAAATTCACCAGACTTTTCGATCATGAGAAATGCAGTGCCAATACTTTCTGAACTTAACTATTTTGTTTTGCCATATCATATTTTGCAGGTCACAGTTTCTCGTATGATCTCTGGGGATCCATATTGTGAGTCATTGATGTCCATCAGTTGTCTGCCATTCTTGCAACATGACCAGCCCATTGCCATTTGAGTTTTTAATGGATTCTATGATATCCCTGATTCTGGTTTTTTCTCTAATATACTTCACTGTTTTGTGATCTCTCTCGTAATTCTCTCATGTGCATGTTGCATGGTTCTCAGTTTGTTTGGTTAGGTTCCATGTTACAGCTCTATAGGTGACCATAATTTTTTTAAGCAAAGGTTACCCCAAAGAACTTATAAGAGGATGAGGGATCAGTAAGTAAAACAATGGATGTGACTTCTGTTGAGTGTTTACCCATAGGAATGGTAAATCTGTTATGTCACATTTAATCTCAGACTGCATAGAAACCAATTTATATCATCTTTAAGAATACTGATTAATCAGAGAAAAATTCTTCAAGTTGATTTTCTAAGAATATATTTCCTATTACATAATCAAATTTCTTTTACTAAATTTACTTTTCATATATGGTTAAGACAAAACCAAATAGCGTTTTAGTAGCTAGTAATACCATATGGACTCTGGTCTACAGGTACAGCCATATCTATGATTTGGTGAGTTCTCATTTTTTTGTGCACAACTATAGGATCTAGTTGTTTTACTTGGATGGGGAGGTCAGTTCAGATATTGAAGTCCCAGCATAATTTATGGCTTTTTACTTTCCGGGTCAGCTAATAGTTTGTGCTCGTACTGTTTGTGTACATGGCCAAATGATAGTTGTTTCCTTAGTTCCCAGTTATGAGTGTTGCCACCCTATTGTGTCTGTTCTTATAACTTTTCTGGACTAATTTGCTACTTTCACTGATTATGTTGATCTCTGCCTTGACATAGTTTGTCCTGATGCATTTGTTTTGGGCTTTCATGATAAAGGATTTTGTCTCTTTCTCAGATGTCCTTTGTGTAGCCATATTAATGATCTTTCCTTTGCAATATTTTTTGTCAATATTGTTGGTCTTGTCTGTTTTTGTTCTCTTTCTGGGCTAGTTGATTACATTCATTGGATATGAGCAAGACATACAGTCCTTCGTAATTTTTCTGCTACCTCTCTGTTCTTCTGTTAAAAGTTCTCTTCTTTCGGTGGAAATATATATTCCCTCTGCCATCTGTCCAACCAATATTTTCCACATTAGTGCTAAGTACATGAGTGGTCTGTAGTTGCTTGCCTGATAACCTTTTTTAATGCCCTTTTGAATGAGGGCCTCTAGTCATCGATTCTGGGACCTCACCAGTTGCTTGGTGGTCCAGCCTTCCTCTCATATCATCTTCACCTATCATAGCAAGTGCTCTGGTTTGTATCAACTACACCATACCTTTTTTCAGCTTTTAGGCCATTGCCACCAGCTGGGGGTCCTAGGTCTCACATTTTCAGTACTTTTTTTAGTATTTGTGATGTCTCTAATAGTTCTGTGGTCTGTATAGTCTCAATCCTTCCTCTTATCTCCAGTTCCTCCAATCTTGTTTTCAGTGTCTTTGGTACGGTTCTGAGTGCTCCTACTATTACTGGTGCTACCCAAACTTACATGTTCTACACCTTCTTCAGTTTCCTTGCCAGGTACTTGTATTTTCCTAATTTTTCACTCTCTTTTGTATTTACTCTGTGATCCGCAGGCACAGTCATGTTTTTTTTCGTAGGCTTTCTTTATCACGTCCATGACTACCAGGTCTAGCCTCCTTGCTTGGATGGGGTGATCAGTTTGGATGTCAAAGTCCCAGAGTGATTAGGGGGTTCCATTTTCGAAGGCTGTCCCCACTTGTGCTGATACCATTTTTCCATATGGTTGAATCCCATTTGTTTGCACATTTCTCAGTGTATCACTGCTGCTACTGTCTTATTTGTTTTTGTGCTCTTTCTGAGCTAGTTGATTACATTCACTGGTTATGTGGTTTACGGTCTCTTCCCTTTCTCCACATAGGTGGCATTTGCTGTTTGATTAGGTTCTGTTGATGTTTGCCTTAATATTATTTGAACTGATGCATTAGTTTTAGACAGCCATAATGAGTGATTCTGTTTCTCTCTTCAAGTTTCCATTGCATAGCCATGCCCATGATCCCTCGTCTACAACATTTTGTACCTGTCTTTCAAATTCCCCGTATAGTTTTTTCCCTTGTTTGCTGTGCTGCCCCTTAGTAAACTACTTTTTTGTTTTTCTTTGCACTGCTTCAGGTGCTTTTTATAATGTCTTCACTATTTGCTTGCGCATACTTTTCTAATTCTGTTTTAGGCTTCTGTTGTAATTTTCATTCATCAGTCAATCGACTAGAGTTCTTCCTTTGTCTATTTGAGGAATGGACTTGTGTATCTTACTACCAATACTGCCTACATGTCCATTCCTTTTATCAGATTCCTGCTATTCAGGCATGTAATTACTTGCCTGGTTCCCTTTCGCTGTGTCCTTCTGGATGAGGGTCATTCAATCTTTGTTCATCTATTCTGAGACCTCATCTTCATCTAGGTAACTTTGGAGTTGATGGAAGAGTCTGTTATGTAATGTGGTGAATTTCTTAAACCAATATCTGAGTATCCCATCAGGTCCTGGTACTTTCCAGTTGGCTATTTCTTGAAGGTTTGTTTTGATGCAGTTTTATTCAATTCTTTTTGTTCACTATAGATATGACTTGGAGTTCTCTTTTTATGTTATCAAAGCATTCTTGAGCTTTGTTGTGCCTTTTCGCGTGTGTCCATGCGTCATTCAAGAAATTCTTTGCCTCTCTGGCATCTGGTTTTATGTTCTGTTTTCTTTCTCCGTTTAGGTCCTGGTAAAATTTTCTTTCATTGTTTTAGAACATGTGGTTCTGTGTGTATTGGATGGTCGTTAGTTTATATCTCTCTAGTCTTGCTTCTTGGCTAGTCTTCTTAGGTATATGTCTTCCACTGAAGCAGGCATGCCTTTTTATCTTATCTTGTATTAGTCCCATAGTCTTGCATATGGTCTGTTCATGTACAGTGCATTTTTCAATTGTTCTTCATCTCTCTGAAGTTGGGAGATATGTTTTTAATCTTATTCCCCAGTTGGTTCTTTGGTTCCAGTTATTTGAGATTTCTTCTTGTGTTATAAAGATGTCCTTTATGATTTTTGCTTCAGCGTAGATCAGGTGGTTGAGCTCATTAGTTTCAATATGTTGAAAGAGGTAGTTGACATGTTCAGTTGAGTCTTTTAGTTTTTTCCAGTCCTGGTAGTGTTGTCTTCTCTTCTTCCATCATTTCTTTAAGAGTTTGTATCTGGGCTTTTTCTTCTTCTGTTGGAGTGCAATGTTTCTTTCTTGAGTATGGCTTTGGTCAAGGTTTGCCTATGATCTTTGGCTTGAAATTTCAGCTTCCTACCAACAAAACTGTAGCCTATAACTTAAAGCAGGTATACATTGACTCACTCAGTGCCCTACACGTGCAACTTTGTGCCAATACCAAGCTGTGCTTAATGAATAACAATAATCACAATGAATTGATCTTGATAGATTTACATTAATTAATCTCTTACTATATATTCAGATAATATTTTTCCTTTTACAGGTATGCAATCTCTCATCTGGAATTCTGAAAACAAATAAGATTTTCTCATATATAATAATATATGTACTAACATGCATATATATACGTTTTTGCAAGAAGTATTAATTCTGCTATCTCACAGATTGAGTTTGGTTTTCCATGGACAAAAATGTTCAGTTTGCAGGGATTTTTTACTTTAAAATAAAAAGTACTTACATTTTTTTTATATTACCTAAAAATAAAAAGTATGCCACCAATCTAATGGGTTTTGGAGTAGAGATTGTTTCCCTGTGATTATTCTCTTTTGTATTTCCAAACAAAATAACATGTTTCAATTTTTTTCTTTAATCAAAACACAGTATCCATTTCTTTTTTTTCTTTTACTATTTGCAGTACTTTAGATAAAGCAGCAAGATGCCCGCATACCTCTCAGATACACTGCTGCGACTGAAGCGGGAGGCTGCAATGCAGGAGGAGGCCGATGAAATCACCACAGCAGCAGACGAAGCTGCCGGGTCAGCAATGGAGACTGTTACCAAAGCAGCACCCAAAAATGGTATTGACAAAATTATGGACCAAGCATTACATGAATTAGAAAAACGTAGGTACCTTCCCTTACCAATTAGCGGTCCGCTTTCGATTTTTTCCAACTTTCTCTTTAAAAACTTTACATTTTTCATGTACATATCTGTATATATAGAGACATGTTGATACATAGACACCATGGTACATGGATAGATACTCCTTAAATATATATATCATGTGTTTTTTGTGAGTTCAGTGGTTGGCCATGAAACAGGCTTGAGGAGAAAGGAAAATTCTGGCATCAAACCAAGATGAATAACACCATTTAGTTACGGAAAGATTCTGATTTGTAAAAGCTGAAAAGATTATCACCATTAGGAATAGTTAACTTGATTGAAAAGTCCTTGAAAATATCCAAGTAACTCACTTGGAGGGAAGAATAATGCAGTAAGATCTATGACCTAGTTGCTGCAATTACAAAGTGAGTAGATTCAGATTCCTTGAACTACCACAATATCAAAACGTTCATTGTGATTGTATGATTATAGATTGTAACTATCAGAAATGAAGTGGTAAATGAAATGGTAAATTATGGTTCTTATCAATGGAGATAAGCGAAGTCAACAGATTTTTTATTCTTTAGATTCTGACAAGGAAAACATTTCTCAAAACCCAGTTGGTTTTCTCTCAGTTCTATTGCTAACTCAATAGAATTTCGATTTAATGTAATCAAATTAATAATAATTAAATCAAATTAAAGATGGCAATTCAATTTATTCTATGAGTCAGGACTTTTAATTTGCATTGGATAACTATCATACGTGCTACCTTCCACAGTTAATGGGTTAACTCGAAGAATTTAATCTGGTTCATGATAAAAGATGTTATTTATGACCAAATTTCAAAATATCAACCTTTTTGATTTTGTTCAATTCAGGATCAAAATTGTATCACTAGAATGTAAAGTGATTAATATGTCAAGAAAATGATAGAAATGAAAGCTTATTCAGTTGAGGGCTCTTGGTAGAGCATAATATTTCCCACCTATATGAGACAAAATGAGCTGCTTTATGAGCCAAACTATACAATAACTTTGTAATTAAAGAAACAAGAAAATGAAGGTTTGTTCTTTGAAATAGAGCAACTCAAAAATTATCTCATTCATTCCTTCTTTTTAGATGGTTAAAATCTTTTATGCTACATACCATCAAAGAAATAGAATATTCATAACTTCTGCCTATGCATTCATTTCTGTGAAGTGCTTGATAAGCACATAGAAATTTTATCATCTGCTGAGTCTTTAACATGTTTTTTATGAAAGTGAACTTCTGATGTCATATTCATCTGCTGAGTAGGAAATTGAGAAAATCCTCCAAGAAAGAAAAACATATTTTTTAAGTAATTAGATTATGTTCCTAGCTTTGTACAAACTTGGCAACTCTTATTACAATATATTCAGCCAAGATGAGGGAAACTGTTTACCATTAAGATGAACGCTTCTCTTAAAAGTCGGTCAATCACTTGTAAAATACTTCATATCCAAAGGATATTAATATTGATGTCCTTCAGGCAGCTCTTACAGCCAAACTGATAGCAGATGTGTTGCACTATGCTTTACTCTGGACTACATCAGCATGGCAGAGAGGGGGATTCTGATGACTGAGCCTCCCAGGATCTACATACACTTCACCCAGGCATGCGTTTTAGGAGGACATTCAGTATTTAAAACTGGATTAAGTGAATTTCTCTGTAATAGAACAGATGAAACATAAGTGAGAATTCTGGAATCTTATCACAAATTACAGGTATTTACTTTCCAAACATTTCTAAAAGGATGTTTTTAATTATTATTTCTTAAAGCATTTGTCCTTTCAAGAATGTTCAAATTCAAACCCATGTCCATATTATAAAGCAGTCCACTTCTGATCATTGCATGTATTTGAAAAATTAGTGTATCTATATTTTTCATTGATGAATAATATAATTTTTTATGTTTCTCTGTTCACAAAAATGGACTCTTCCACCTGAAGATGACAATTTTGCTGAAAAAAATATCTCCTATCCACTATTTAAAATAGACTTTTCCACATGAACAAGTTTTGCATTTTTCTTTTACGAAAAAAAAATCTCATAAAAAATCTTATAGAAATATATCCATGAATTTTTTGCATTCATATATATATATTTTTTTATTAAATTACCACTCAGTTGTATATAATGGTGTTAATATATCTATCCTAGTGCCAATGTATGTATCTATATATCTGTACATATATATATGCGCATGTTTAACCATCAATATATATATTTATTGGCTTTTGCTTTTTTTCTCAATTTTTGCCTCTTTTTACCATCCAACCAATTACACTTAAAGCTTTAAGCATGCTTTCCACTTCTGTCTTCTCACCTCCAATAATCACATACCACCACCACCACCACCACCACCACCACCACCACCACTACCACCAACATTGCAACCATCAACACGACCAACCCACTGACCACTGTCTATTAAACCATTCACCCATCCTTAACCCCCCACCACCACCACTTTTATCATAATATTTAAATGGTAGAAATGGGGGTACACAGTGATCATATACCATCTTACTGGACAATCATATCATAATGGAATTTGAAATTTCATATCTCACATGAAATAATATTTTGATACTGCAAATATATGACTATCTTATGAATATATGAATATTTTCATATATGTATATATATATATACATATATATATATGTGTGTGTGTGTGTGTGTGTGTGTAATATAAAACAACGACGTATCAACTGGCACATCATAAAATTTTCATTGTGATATTCTGGCCATATTGTAAAATGTAGATATATTACATGATACTTAACACATCTTTTCTTAGAAAACAATAATGAAAATCGTACATACAATTAGAAGTTAAGAATCCTAACCCATAGAAATTATTGGAGAATAGATTCGAAGTCGTTAAAAGTTAGAATGGATATTCTTGATAACAGCACTAAAATCAAACTTTCTCAAAAGGAATAATCTTAATTAATTTAGCGGCTTAATCTAAAAATGTTCTACAGGTGAACAATATGCAATTTAATCATTCAATTATATATATCTTAATTCAAAATAACTATGACTTTATATACATATGTGTACATATATATGATTATAAATTGCATTATATTACATTGAAACACATCTCCTGTCATTACACAGTTGATATATCACTCGGCCTAGACAACGTAAATAGAATAAATGATTAAAGAAATGGGGGTTGCAGCAGGAATCAAACCTGCAACCGATAGTGTAGCTGCTTTAACATAGTGTTGCTCTTAACATAGAGTTAAACAGTTGATGGTAATAACTAATTACTGTTTTCATCCTATATATACCAGCTCAAATAAGAGTTCCAGTATAATATAACGCAATTTATAATCATATCATCAGATCATATATGTCCATTTCTTAATACATGTTTATGCATATGATATAATCATATTGTATATATATATATAAATATAGAATAGATAGATAGATATGCATATGTAGTAAAGCTGAATCATTGAATATTCCAGTTTATAACAAATCATCTGAATGCTGCTTTCAGTGGCTGTCATGTCACTTTTGGTTTTTCAAGAATTTATTCTCTAATTGCTTGCTCATTTCTTTTATTTCCTTATTAAGAACTGTGATTAGCACTAAATAGACATGGAGTTATTCCCCTTGGACAAACATTTCTTTTTTAATTTATACTTAATAAAATTAAGGACTTGGGAACCTGTGACCTGATAAGACTGGGAATTGCTTTATTATATCAGAACATTTTTTCTTGCAAAAACTGCAATGACATCTTGTTATTGCCTTGTTACAGTAACAAACCCTAAAACAATTATACAGAAATCTGATCATTATATTAGAGATATTATCAAGATTTTTTCAATCTTTATATATTTTATATCATATATTTTACATCATTAACATAACTATTGACATTCACAACAAAGTCTTATAACAGAAAATCAAAGCATTATATATTTTATGAAAATGTATGAGTCACACTTTGTATGATACAACCACATGATATGATTTTATCATCTACTATATTTATACCTAGTGTGCAGCATGTTTATGCTGCACATTAAGTATTGATTACATTATTGTGTAATGATGTAATGTATTATTTTATTAAGTTGGTGTAAAAATAGTAGCATTTTTTACCATCAACTTTAAAACTTAGAATAAAGGTTAATAATTGAAACGAGAACTTTCTAAATCTACATAAATTTTGCCAACTATAAACTACTCCATTTATCCCAGAAGCATATAATTCTGAGATCCGGGAACCAATGAATTCTTTAAAGGCAATATGAGCTGCTACTTAGTTGTAGAAGAAATTCCCTATCAGAAAATGGTCAGAATGCATGAAAAGATGTTAGTCAGTCTGAGAGAGGTCTGATGAGTAATCTAGGTGAAGCAGAGTTTCATAGCCTTGTTCATTCAATTTTTGCAAGATCAAAAGATAAAAAACTTGGTTGAAATCAAAAGCAGTTTCTGCTGCTTTGTCTTATTTTGAATTTACTTCTTTCCATCTTTGATTTTACAGCCATGGATGAATAGCGAAAAGAAAATGTTAAAAATATAGTGGAATTCATGCTTTAAAATGATATATTTCATGAATATAGTTGAATTCCAAAATGAGAATCAAAGTTCAAAAAACAAAAAAATGCTATTTCTTTTGCACCAACCGAATATAATGATTATATCAAATACAACACATAGATCCCATTCACTGTTGAATTTCATGAAAGTGAGTTGGATGCACACAGCACAATTTTGCAGTATCATGTTACTATGCTCTCTAACAGAGATGATACAGGTGAATGAGTTTTAGAGTCATACAATTATATTGAAATCTTAAATTGCATAAGATAAGTACCTAACATACAATTTTGAATGTACCTCTGTTGGTCTGTTGGTCTAGAATTTCATTAGTGGCTGTAATGTATTCAACTTTAAATCAGTTGCAGGAGAAACAAAGATAATTTCAAGCATTGAAACAAATTATTATATCCCTTAAAATAATCAAACTTTTCTTTTTTTTACTCCTGTAACATATTCAAGGTCAAATTTATCACACATGAATACAAAAGTAGCATACAAAAATCAAGTTTTTTTCACTTATAAGTAACTGGATAATGTAACTGAGGATAGTCTGTTCTAATATTTTACTTCATGTTTTTTTTCGAAAATTTGTTCGGAAAAAAGTTCATCATGTGTGTTGGGTACTCATACTACTGTGATTTCACCTCCTACCACATGCCATTTGAAAAAATGGAGGTATAAAGTCAACTAGTGGATGAGCTTTGAGTTTCAAGTTTCACCTTGAACTTTTGTGCGAAGTCAGATTTAGAGAGTGCCTTGTAATGGAAGCAGATGCCTAAAGTGTTGCAAGGAGGGATAACATTGAAGTCATTCATCAGCAACACATAGTGAACTGGAATTATGGTTCAAGTAACCAGAAGTTTTTGTTACTTTCCATGTCTAGAGACCAACACAGATGCAAATAAATACAATCATCAGCAAACCAGGATTACATTAATATGATATAGGTGACAAGGAAAACAGAAGATATCACAAATAGGTTTGAAGGAGAGAGTAAGAGAATAAAAGAGGTTGTTGTGAAAATTATAATACAAATATAAAAGAAAAAATAAGTGGACAGATGAAAAAGTATAAGAGAATGAATGAAAGAGGAAATTTAGTTGATATCATTCATAAATAATAAGTAAAGGCTGTCACGCATAAGGTGGGAAAATAATTGACATAAAGTCTTTCTTGATGATGGTTTTGTTTCAACTGTACATGACCTAACAATCTAGAAAATTGTTAGAAGAAGCATTACTTTTTATTTCAAGTCTCACATCCTTATTTTGTTTTGATCAGTGGTCTTATCAGTCAATGGAAATGAAATTATGGAAATAAACTATAAGTGTGATATAAGATTATGGAAGTAAAGTTTGTGTTATAAAATTATGGGAGTAAAGAGTAAATGTGTTATAAAATTACGGAAATGAAGTGTGTTATAAAATATGGAAGTAAAGTCGGTGTTATAAAATTATGGAAATAAAGTGTTAATTATAAAAACATGGAAGTAAAGTCGGTGTTATAAAATTATGGAAATAAAGTGTTAATTATAAAAACATGGAAATAAAGTGTGTTATAAAATTATGGAAATAAAGTGTAAGCATGTTAGAAAACTATGGAAATAAAGTTTGTGATATGAAATTATAGAAATAAAGCATAAGTTTGTTATAAAATTAGTGAAATAAAGTGTAAGTGTGTTATAGAATAATGGAAATAATGTGTGTGTTATAAAATAATGAAAATAAAGTGTGTGTTATAAAATTTTGGAAATAGAGAGTGTGTAATAAAATTATGGTTTTGTGAAATTTATTCATAAGTGTGAGACTACCTTAAACACAACTGATCATTTTTCAACAAACAGATATAAAATGAAAATAAAACTAGGAAAAAATTAATAACTATTCACAATGCTTTATCTGAGATATTCATAGACTATCACATCTAATTCTACTAATGTATATAAAAATGATAGAAGCGATCTGAAAATCAAGGAATATAGCTAAATGGCTCATTTGAGTGATATCTGCCAGTGGAGTTTTCATATCCAAACCTATAAGGGCATTGTAGCAGAAAGGTAGACTCCAAAGGACAAGGGATGTAAGTTCAAATCTTGATTTTCTATTTTTTATCCATGCTGTTTATCTAAGAGTCATGGAAAAATTATCTGAGAGTTGCAATAAAAAGCAATAGAAATAAGATTAAAGAATGACTCATCACAAATAAATGAGTTGATAGTATAATTGTGTTATCATGGCATCATAATACTTTGTCATTTACATATCATCATCATCAGCCATTATAAGGTCACTGCTGGATGAAGGCCTTTTCAACTACCATGCTGACCGTCACTGTGCTGACCTCTTACTAACAAATCTTTCTGTCTTATCTCTCCATCTGATTTTCTCCTACACTGTTTGCTTTGACCAATCACCTAACCTTTTTCACTACCTGTTTTTCTTCCATCTTACTAGTTGTCCTGTCCATCTCCATTTTTGTTTCAATCATTCTTATGATATCTTTCACTTTGGTCTTCTCTTCGATCAATGTTGATTTTTTTTAAATATTAGACTTATCCCTAACATTGATCTTTCCATTGGTTTTGTGAGAGTTAGTTTTCAAGTGATTTTGTCTGTTTCCATGTTTCACATTTATGTATGATACCTTGTATTATGCATTCATTGTATACTTCACGTTTTAAACGTTCCAGCAAAGTGCTTTTCAATATATCTCTATGTTTACTAAGTGACTCTCAATTAATTTTTATAGGCTCTTTTGCATATATATATATATATATATATATATAAATATACATATATATACATATATGTATATACACACACATTAAACATGATGGATAATTTTCATTTTTCTTGTTTGCGACCTCAGCATGATAGATTTTATAAATGCATGAATACATGTTATTTGCTTTTAAGATTAGGTTCACACCCATCTGATAATCCACATTCTCAGTTAGGAAACTGACACAATTACTTTTAATGGTAGTCTTGAAGTGTAATTATTACTCATGCAACAATTCTCATCTATGGATCAGTAGAGGGGAAATGAAGTTGAATAATGTTATTTGAATGAATCTACAGATACACCTATCAATGTATTCTGCTTTTTATAAGTGACAAAAATAGCATGTGAAAGGGTCAGATTGCTATCGGAGGAAGTGCACGGAATGCATCATACTCAGGTCTCAGGGGCCTGGGCACCATAACGGGACTCAGAAATTTCCTTGTATTCCAGGAATATTAAAAAAGAAGATGCCCAAAGGAGAAAGGGATCCCAAAAATGGATAAATAACATAATGATGCAAAGAAAACATTCATTTTATCCGACAAATATCTATTTTCCAATATTTTTGCCTTTCTTTTCAATGTATGCAATTCAGTGGTGGATATCAATTAGATGGACCAAACATTATACAGTAAAAATTTCAGACCAAAATTCAGCTATGTTTCAGGCTGCAAACTTATTGATCCATCATAGATAGATTGATAGATAAGTGAATCCTGTGTGCAAGTAAGAAGTACGGATATACAATTGTTTGAGTATATTATATCTAATACTACAAAGATATTAGATTGCTTTAGACTCCTAAACAATTGCACCCTACAAGATGAAATTTGTGTGTAGGGGTAACTTAAACCCAAAATGTGCCAACTTGACTCCAGGATCAACTTGAGACAAGTAATTCTGATCTCTATTGACATCTTGAAGTCAATTTTAGGTCTGATCAATTTTGGCATTTTCAAACCTTATAGGCTGAAAGTTTATGTGCCAGGATAACCCCAAGATGATCATAGAATAGATGACAATGACTTCTGTTGACCTCTAAAGATCAATTTATGCATTTTCAAGCCTAAACAAGATGGCTGCACCCTGCAAAATTGAGTACATGGATAAATTGACCCCAGGTTGACTGTTTGAAGTCAGGTTAAATATTGCATTTTCAACCCACCTGAGATGTTGCAATGGCTGTTTTAGAAGCTCTGTATTAGAATATACTACATGACCTTTCAGTAATGATCACTTTTTTGACCAGGGAATGCTGGATATTGTCATTGTTTTTGAAAGTTGTGTTATTCTTTGGGGAAGCGTGCTTGATAACAAAAATAGAGCATACATGAATATAGACAGTGTAGACATAGAATCAACACTGAGTCAAGTGATGCCATTGCCATTTTGATATTTGATTCTACACCATCTATATACATAAACATATATATTGGGGAAACCAGGGCTAGCAGGTCCCCTTTTGCACTAACAGGAACCAAAAGGTTTAGTGATGACAGGGTTTCAGATTGAAGTTGAGCCTACAACTGGTCAGGTGATTTTAGTGACCTTATGCTCTACAAAAAGGTAACAGCAAGAAAGACATGGCTGGACTTGGACAGGGAAGATATCATAGGAATTTGGTGAACTTCAAGTCAGATTTTTTGGGTTGTCGCTAGGGAGGTGCATAGAGGCAGCAAGTCCACATAGTTTTGGGTCACAATACTCAACCAAAACTGACCAAATGGCTCATATTTGGTGTCTATTTATCAAGGACTTTTGAACTGAAGGAGTTTTAGAGGGGATAATTAATGTCCAGTTTAGATAATCAATTAACCTACAAGCATTTCTGCAGAATAGAAAAAACTTCCCTCTTTTTCCTTCCACCACATGATTCAATAGGCTGAGGACCTTGCACTGCCATCCCCAAAATTATTCTATTTCATCTCATGACTACAATCAGTCAAGCCATTCACTAAATGGTTCTGAAAATCAGAGTTTTTAATTTTAACAATTTCA
>OY735206.1:14136246-14148746 GCA_963457665.1 Thysanoteuthis rhombus | reverse complement strand
TAGACATAGATAATCTTAGCTTGGCCTCATGAACACAGATTTTGGAATGTTTTCCACATCTTTTGCAGGCTATCTGATAATCATTCATATATAACTTTATAATCATATGCATAAAATCTAATAATGTAATGATATATAAAATGTATACTTTATAATTATATATGATATGATAATTATATACAAAAATATGTAAATTTTATACTTGTTAATCATATGATACTTATAGATAACTGTAGAAGTACTGTAGAAGTAAATTACACCAAACTTTCTATATAAACCTAATTTGCCCCTGCAAATGTTGCTTTTCTTTTAAACAAAGATTCTCCAAATTTGCCAAAATATAATTAGAGTTTTTTTTATAATGGGAAATGAGAAAGATACTGTGTTAATTTTGCAATCGAGAGATTGATGGTTTGAATCAACCCAAGAGACTAATTTTTTTAAAACAACAGTAGTTATAGTTGAGGTTGTTGTGTGTACATATCGATATTAAGAAAGAATAGAACCAGTAAAGGAATGCATGCATGCACAATATGTTAATATAATTGTAAACGCTTGAAAAAATACTGAACAAGAATATTCGAACATAAAATAGACAAGAAATATCAATGTAGTGGCTAGATCCTCATTTTGTGTTCTATGAACACTGTTCTTTCACATGCAGGAAAAACTCACCATACTGGATACTTTTAATATTGTGCAAACATTCAATTTTTTCATATAGATTTTAAAGCAGATTGCATAGATATAGCCTATATGATATGATTATTAAAGTAATGTGGAGATATATTATTGGGCATCACTAAAATACTTATCTTTACAGAAGTAACAGGCGACCTAGCAGTTAATAATAGAGAAGAAGAATGGTTAGCCAAATCAAGACTGTTGGTATCAACTTCACACTAATGCCTTTTGGAAATGCATGAATCTATCTTTCTATTCCCACCAAGTTATTGATAAATTGTAGGGTTCCCAAAAATCATGGTTATTGGGGCTCTGGTAGAGCTTTGATGCCCAAGCAAGCCAGAAGCGGGTTATTGTAAAATTGCACAGATAAAAATAAGGGAGAATAAAAACTGGCTGATGAAATAATGTGGCCGTTATCTTCATCCCCGTCTCATGACACCTCAAGTAAAAATGGAATAATAGATAAGAAAAGACAAAAAGCAATAGTAATAATAATAACTAAAATGTAAAAAATGAAGGAATAAAAAGTCAAGATGATTTCAGGATTAGAACCAATGTCGATGAAAATCAATTTTTTTAATAAATTCTTTCTTTAAAATCTTATATAATTTCTAGGACTGATGCATAAATTTATCTAAAAATGTAATTTTTTCATAAGATTTCCTTGAAATTTTTTTCTTTTTGTTTTCATGATTATAGAATTATATCACGAATAAAAAAAAAAACAACCTTTGGCGTAATGAATTAAGCATCCTTTTTGCAAAACTGAAATACAAGCTTTATTTGTACATTTTATTAGATTGTATAAATTATACATGGCATAGATATAATTTTAAAAGTATTTTGATATATAATCTTGCTTTATGCTAAACCAATTGCGATTTTATTGAGAGAAAATATTATATCATTCATATATATATCTATATATCTATATATATATATATGAATATATTAAATACATGTATGTGCGTGTGTTTGTTTGACATTTCATCATACTTACCTTTGTCTCTTTGAAGCAATTTATGCATGAGCTTTTTTCTATCTTTTCTTCAAGCATCAAGTATTCTCTTGAATGGTTTAAATATCACACTGAAGAAAAGAGAAAGTTTCTTCAAATACAGTTATTTGAGTATTCAATGTTGTTCTTTTTTAGTTTTCCGCCAGTGACAGTTTTTCTCAAAAAGAGTGGTGGATATCTAGTCATTGTTTCATTTCTTTGAACATTAATCGTTTTTTTTGTTTGTTTTTTTTTAATCAATTTCCCAATCATCTTTTTGTTATCTGAGACCGTAACAATCAAATCATGGAGCAATAGCAATGGTTTGTATTCATTCTGTGCATTCCTTGAGGGGATGGGGTTCTTTTTAGGTAACAAATGGTGGAGCCATGTTTTGAGGTCATTATTTGCATTCCTCTAGGGGATGGGGTTCCTTCTAAGTAACACTTGGTGGACCAATGGTTTGTGCTCATTCTGTGCATTCCTCAAGGGGATGGGGTCCTTCTTAAATAATGGATGTTGGAGCAATGGTTTGTGCTCATTCTGTGCATTCCTCAAGGGGATGGGGTCCTTCTTAAATAATGGATGTTGGAGCAATGGTTTGTGCTCATTCTGTGCATTCCTCAAGGGGATGGGGTCCTTCTTAAATAATGGATGTTGGAGCAATGGTTTGTGCCAATTCTGTGCATTCCTCAAGGAGATAAGTCTCTTTTTAAACAACAGATGGTAGAGCAATGGTTAGTCATCATTCTTTGCATTCCTCAACGGGATGAGGTTCTTTTTAGGTAACAGATGGTTGATCAATGGTTTTTGATAAATCTTTGCATTCATCAAGGGGATTGGATTCTTTTCAAGTAACAGTTGTTGGACCTATGATTTGTGCTAATTCAGTGCATTCCTCAAAGGGATGGATCTCTTTTTAAATAACAGTTGGGTATGGGGATCTTTTAGGTAACAAATGGTGTAGCAATTTTTGTGGTTCTTCTTTGCATTCTTTAAATGGATGAGGTTCTTTTCAAGTGATAGATGGTGGAGCAATGTTTTGTGGTCATTATTTATATTCCTCTGGAGGATTGGGTTCTTTTCATCAACAGATGGTAGAGTAGTGGTTTGTGGTCATTCTATTCATTTTAATAGGGATAGGGTTCTTTCTAAGAAACAGATGGTTGAACAACGTTTGTAGTCATTCTCTGCATTCCTCCAGGGAATAGGGTTCTTTCTAAGAAACAGATGGTGGAGCAATGGTTTGTGGTCATTCTGACCATTCCCCTTTTCAAGTAACAGATGCTGGAGCAATAATTTATGGTCATGTGGTGTATTCTTCATGGGGATGGGCTTTTTTTCAAGCTGACTTAAAGAATGCTGATATAAAATGAAAACATTTCCAAATATCTTGTTAAAGCATCTTTGTAATCTATTGAAAAATTTTTGGAGAAAATTGCACTCATATTCTTTTTACTTATCTCCGCTTTGGCCAATCAATTCTGTGGTTTACTTCATGTATACTATCTATGGTATGATGTCTTACATGTTAAAAGATGATGCATCATTTTGAAACTGGAAGTCAGGCCCACTTGACATGTGTATGTACATTTTGATAATAAATAGTCAGTTGCATCTTCAGTCCTTCCCCATGTACTTTTTGCCATAACACTTTCCATTTGCAAAGAAAGGGTCTCTTTTTCTGGTTGTGCTGAGTAAATTTCTTTCTGCTTTCTCATTCTCAAACTGTATTCTCTGTATATCATTGGATTTCCCCCAATGGAGGGTAATGTACAGCTTTCTCCTTCCAGATATAATCTGCCATACTAAATTTTTCCTATTTGCATTTGGTGTTGGCTCTTCTACATAAGGATTCTCTGTGTTATTTATGTCTGATTTAAGAGGATGCTATTGTTTTTTACTTGGCACCTCCAGAGAAAGAAACCCTTTCATTGCATATGGATAGTATATTTAGAGAAGGCTGTTGAATCAGAAAAATGTAGAAACAATAAAAAAAGCAAAAGGTTATGTTTGATTGTTAGAAAAACTCTTTGAATATTAATGTCGCTTCTCAAAATGAAAGACAATATCTCAGTGAAAACTGTTTGAATTATCATGAAGCTTTTGATAAATCTTTTTATCACATTTTTATTTGAATTAGAGTGTTCACAATTTTCTAGATTATTTTCGAAGTGGACTATTATTATTTCCTCATCTTTTTGATATTACAGCAGAAAAAAAAGAAAATAACTACATTGAGCAAACTTATATTTCAAATTTGTAGAATACAGGAAATATTGAAGAGTGGTGCCAGGAATATTCAAGGCATTATATGATAGAGGAAACTGAGAGTTTATTTCCTTGTTTGAAATCAGTGTTCTTCTTGAAAACAGGTGCATGATAATAAAATACCACAAACCAGATAAGTCCTCTGCACTACCATTGAGCAACTTAATTGACCAATGAGCCAAGGACAGTTATTAGAATATTTTTGTCTGATTGGCAGTTATTATAAAAGCTATCAATATGCAATTAGCCTGAATTCATGAGTTTGGTAGTCTTACCAACTTTGGGAATCATAAGGACTTTTCTAAAAATCATTAACAGTATACTTGATTAAAATGATATGAATTATTCTTATGTCCACTATAGAAGAAAATAGCATACCATAGAACTTTGTATATTATTGACTGTATCTACAGATCTATGTGTTATGTTGAATTCAAATTTTTTTAGGAACTATAGTAAAAAAAGCAGAAGCATTAGAATTATTATAGGAAGAATTATAAAAGAGCCATTCATTCATGATCTTATGATAAATATCTTTAAATTCAACAATTGGAATCTCAGTTCACTTGCAGAATGACAGGTTCAGTAGTATAAATACACATCAATAGTCTGTCAGTAGGAATTATAAAGTCAAGTTCTTTCAAGAAGTCCACTTTATAACCTGATTAAAATACACACACATACATATATGTGTGTTTGTGTGTGTGTGTGTGTGTGTGTGTGTGTGTGTGTGTGTGTGTGTAAACACAGGGACATCTTTATTTTATAAAAGCATAAATTTTAACAAGGATACCTGATATTGCCTAAGGATGGGATATAATCAAACAGGAGAAATAGGAAATGTGCTCTTTGTATTCCATCTTACACAACACATCAGATGAAAAACAATTATTTGCACTATGAGCATTCAAAAGAGTAGCTGTACATAGAATAAATATTTTAATGTAGAAAAAAGAACAAATGATATCATCGCTTAGTTTGGTAGGGTGTCTGGATACACTGCATTACTGTTTCTCCCATTGAGTACCAGTATGAAATGGTTGATTGAGGTTCCAACCCTAGAGCTGGTCCATGGGAAAATTATGAAGAACTCAGGTGAAGGCCAGCGATCTAGAGAGATTGTCCTTGTGCCACGTTACAATGTCCAGAAATTACCTCAGGTGACATTTAGTGACCTCCAGATTGGGCAAGGCACAATTGAATGTGATTGTGGGGGACAATTGATAGATATTTTCAAATACACAATGATAAAGTAAAAAATGTGTATAAAATAATGTTTTTTCTTAATTAATGATATTACATAAGAATCTCTCATCGCTCAGTTTTCAAGAAGAGATAGTAATCTGGTGTTGTTGTTGATTGGCTGAAATGGACACACCATATGAAAGATCCTATATGTATACTATCTTATCCTAACCCCTTTGTATAAATATTTCTTTGTTTATATTACATTAGATATTACTGGGATTCAAGTGTTTTCAATCTTCACATAGGTGCATTATTGTGCTCCAAAAATGACTTCAGGTGACCTATAATCTTAGGTCAATATCACATTGCCTATGACCTTTGCCAGAAACGATTTACCACTATACCAAATTTCAGTAACATATGAGCAAAATTATTGCCAATACTTGGAAAATTGAGTAGAAATGACCTTTGATGACCTTGAATGACCTCTTACCTTGTTTAACATGTATCCTCGATTTTAGCATCCTTGGTGCAAAATTCAGAAAATTCAGAAAATTGGCTAGAAATGACCAGAAGTGACCTCTGGTGACCTAAAATAACATCAGAGGTCAAATCTATATTGTCATGGAAAGAAGTATTTCTATGCATAATTTCAGTGTCATAGGTGCTACGTTGTGGCAAAAAAATTGAAATAACCACAGGTGGCCCCGAATGGATCTCCAAGGTCAACCTCATATAGTCCACATAGTAAGTCGACTACTATTCAGTCTAGGTACGAAATATTAGGTTGCATAGTTTTATTGGACAAGAGGCATGAATAAACAAATAAACAAACAAGAGGCATGAATAAACAAATAAACAAACAAAAAGCTCAAATATCAGTATAGATATGTGTACGTGTGTGTGGTGTTTGTGTGTATTTATATAAGTGAAAAAGAAAATTGATTAGTAAAAACTATTGAGATGTCCTTTCTCTTATTAAAAAATTCAAGTCAAAAGAGAATTGAAGCTGATGACATACTGAGAAAAAACAACAATACATAATTTGCTAAAGAGATACAACTTGAAAAACACTTTCATCTGTAAGACTATGTCAGGCAGGTTTCACAATCTGAAATTGTTTGAAAAATGTCTTAAAAATACAATTGACTACCTTTTATTTCAAATAAAATTATCAAAATTATATTGTGTTACCTCTAAACAATTAATAAGCCTAACTGATATCACAAGTATCTTTTCAATTCCATGATTGGATGATTAGTTTATAAGTTTTAGAAAATACCTTGAAATTAATGGAAACAGATTCTCAATCAATTTACGAGTGATATATACATATATATATATATATATATATATATACATATATATATATATATATATATATATATGTGTATGTGTGTGTGTGTGTGTGTGTGTGTATGTATGTATGTGAGTGTGTGCATTTATGTGTATATATATATGAATGTGTGTGTGTACATGTATGTCTATATATATATGAGTATGTGTGTGCATGTATGTGTATATACGTATGTGTGTGTGCATGTATTTGTGTATATATATATCTATATATATCTATTTGTGCATGTATGTGTATATATGTACATGTAGGTGTGTGTATGTATGCGTATATATATATATATGTATCTATGTGTGCTTGTATGTAAATATATGTCCATATATATACACACATACACACACACACACACACATATATATAAATATATATATATATATGTATTTATATAAATGAACATGTGAGTATATATATATATATATATTTGTGCATGTATATATTCACATATACATATGTATGTATGTGTGGGTATGCATGTGTATATGTATATGTATATATCTATATATTTATGTATATATGTATATGTTTATATATATAAATATTTATATATATATATATATATATATATATATATATATATATATATATAAGTAAATATATATAACACTACATTTATGTAGATATACATACATACACACATATATACACATACATGTATATACAAAAATTTATACTTGTATATATATATATATATATATATATATATATATAAAACTTCTCTCCTATTTTTTTGTTTCTGGTACCCTTGCTTGTAACTAATTTCCATTCCACACCCAAAAAGTATTCCAGCCTCACCCACTCCCACACTCAATTTCTGACAGAAGAACTTTTTTTCCTAAATCTCGTACAGTTCCTTAACCTTAAATTTTAAATGGTCTTTTTTCCTTCTAGAATATTCCTCCTTACCTAAACATTAGTGTTAAGTCACATTACACCATTTTTATTTTATTTTATTTTATTCAATGCCCTTTATTTAAAAAAAATATAAATAAAATATACAAGCTTTTCATTTCTTAAGGAATTTTTTTTTTGGTAAGTATCTTTTGACCGCTATTTTGGTGAAGCGGAGGACACCTCTGACCTTATTGCTCGACTCTTCCATAAAACAATTGGCTGGTTCGATCAGATGACAAAATCTGGATATCTGATTGGGCTTCATTTCAAAGTGAATTCTGCACAGAATGAGCCATCATTTGCAGGAAGTGGATAGCCATTGATAAACATCGAAAGGTATTTGTATTTAGTGCTCCAAATATGTAGTGTTCTTGTACCCATATCCTCTCCTCCTTTTGAACTTTCTATTTAACTATAGCAAATAAATTTTCACTCTTTGATTATTGAGAGATCCTCATTTCAAAATTCTTCCTTACCATCTCCACATATCACAGATTAAATTCACAGCTAATTAGCAAAATAGTATCCGACAATTATTTACATTATTTAGATGTTTTTTAATCAATGTCAATCAAAATGTCTTTCAATTAAGATGTCTTTCAATTAAGATGTCTTTAAATTAAGATGTTTTTAAATTGTTCAATTCTAAACTTTGTCATTAATCGGTAGATCTTTGATAACATTTTTTTTTTAAATGATATATCAAAATTTCAATCTGTTACATTACAACTTCATATGTTACTAATGTAATTTTAAAACATTTCTTTATATTACAAGTGATTTTACTGGAGAAAATTTATGAAACTTCAATGTGTTCCTTGCAATAACTTCAAAGCTTATGCTACTATAAGTGTAACGTCAATATTTTGCTAGTCTATATATCATACCCAACAACTAGCAATAATTATAACAAAAGATTGATTCATTAGACTTCTATACATTGTACCATATTGTTCTTCAATGTGATACTCAGTAACATTGGCAATAAACATCTATTAATTCATAACAAAGTCCTGGAAACTAGAATTTGTTAATTGGCATATGACTGTTCTGTACCAGACAGAATATTTATGCCTTTGATGTATAAAAATGGTCTTTGTTTGAAAAATTAGTGTAATCTAGAAGAATGCGCTTAAATGATTTCCATATAACAAATCTTGTTCTAAACTTGGATCTTAAATACCTTATTTGAAAATTTGTTTAGATAGCTATTTCATATAAAAAAATATGGAATGACCATTAATGAAAATTCAAAAACCAATCATTGAAAAGAAAATCATTTCTCTGGCATTGAACTCAATTGCACTAGAATATAATCTGATTTTGTATGTCTTCTTGAGTGATTCCCTCTCTTTGATTTAGGATTTTGAATTTTGAAATTCAATTTAAAGTAGGATCTTAACAAATGGATCCATTTTGGTAAGAGAACATTACATCATTGGAGATAGTGTAAAAGTCTAACCAATACCTGAGTCTTCAGAGACAGCTTTCATTTGAACATTCAAAAATAAATTGAAAAATATCTTTTTAAATTATGCAGAGAAATAATATTTTAAATTATGAAACAATTTTTTTATATTGAATATTTTCATTTATGAAATTTGTCTTTTTGAATATCCTTTGTGAGTTCACCACATTTAAGCATTGAAACATTTTTTTAAAAAAGAAACATGCTAGTTGATGCCTCAGTGAGATTGTTAATGAAGCAGAATGGAGAAAGATGTTTTCTTCAAGTTGTGAACTCAAAAAACAAAAATAAATAAGTATAACTGCTCTGATTTAAAAACTTTTTGGAAATAATTAAGACCTATTGTTGAAATGAGAGTAAAATTTCCAAAGTAAAATTCATTTTGTGAATACAATGATATTGATAATAGTGAAATTCATTGTATGGAATTAATATTTCTCTGGCTCCTCAGACTGTGGTTAGATTTTTACAAGTTTAGTTAGTTCCCCATTAATAGGTACACATGGGGAGGATTGTCCTTTTCTTTTTCTTTTTTGTAGAAGTTCTTTAGTTTTTCTTATATTAAGTAGTTAATCTTATTCCATGTCTCAAAAAATCTCATTTTCATTGGTTTCATTTTATCATTCTTCATGTCATACGACCATTACACACCAATTGATGTTGTTTTCATTTTTATTGTCATTATTATTATTATTACTATTTTATAAATTGATGTTTGTGTTTTTGTGCTGAAAAAAAAAAGACTGAGGTATAAGTTCTGATATTCCAGTGATTTGTATATATATATATATATATATATATATATATATATATATATATATATATATATATATATATATATATATATATATATATATATATATATATATATATATATATATATATATATATATATATATATATATATATACAATCTTTTCTGTTTGCAAGGTTCTTGTCTCAAGTCAAAAAAAATGTTTTGTTTTTAGTTTTAAAAGCATGCTCTTGGGTATTCTGTAACACTGTTGGAAAAAACAATCTCGATATAAAGAACCAAAGATTGGAAGGAAAAAAATATGGCAAGACACAGATATGCTACTTAAAAGGGTAAATAGATTCAGCAAGTAAAGTTAATGAATGGATTATCATTTAAAGATTGAAAAACTAACATGGTAAGATTATTTGTGAATAAGTGAAATATATATCTGGGACATTATTAAAAGAAGAATTATGTGGAAAAAGTTCTGGAATGTAAAGATTAGACACTCTCCCAAAAGGCGAAAAGGCGCAATGGTGGATTAAGAAGTGTCTTCCCACATTTACAACTTTGGTGTAAATTCTATTTGAGAAAAAAAAAGCTCTGATAAAATTGATCAAAAATATTCTTTGAAAATTTGTTCTTTTAAATTCTTCTATAAAAAATATCGTAGTTATTATGGATTGAACTGCACAATGCCAAATATATTTCTAAATGTTGTTGCACCTGTGCCGGGTTTTTCTGGTAAAAATTGATGAAAATAGAAAGTCTTCACTGTATCTTTAAAACAGTTTTTTTCATAGAAAGGTACTTGAATATATGATAGAATATCTGATAAACATGATTTATGCATAAATGAATGTCAGAAAAACAAAAGGAATAACACACTATCATAAGACAAGTTATTTTATCCATGGCAGTCAACTGGTTAGATATTGATGCCTGAATTTGTTTCAGGCTTGTCTATCCGACAATCCATACTTTTAAAATCAGCTCATGACTAAGACAACAGATTTATAAGAATAGTGGAAACATAGTACTAGATGGAAATCAGGGAAACTGAAGATGTATAGATGCTCCAATGTCATATCAATTAAGAGAGAAGAATGAAATTGAAATCTTTTTGAAAATCAGACATTTTGAGTGAATTGCACGTAAAAATTCTGAACACACTCTTTTGAAAATATTTTGTCTATTCTACAAGTACCAATTGTCTTGAGTAAAAAGATCGAGTCAGAAATGATTTTTTAATGAGGATATGTTCCTTGATAAGACGCTTCTAACCTAGAAAAATCTTCCACTCAGGGTTACGTGATCTGGCAGTAATGGCATTTAAACATCATTAAATAGATTTTCCCAGCTGTTTCAAGTAAGATTTACATGAAACTTGATAGAATGGTGTCCCTTGATAGGCTGATACTTACTTATGATAATCTTCCGCTCAGTCTCATGATCTGGCAATAATGGCATTTAAACTTTGTTATAAAATCAATTTTCTTGTTTTTTTTTAGTCAGATTTATTGAAACTCGATTAAAAAATGTTTCTTGATAAGATGCTTCTAACCTATATTATCTTGTTTTAAAATATAACTTTGATGAAAGCTAATCATTTATGCAGATAGGTAAATATGTATGTATTAGCAGAGTTATAATTCATGCTAATTAATATTGATCAATTTGTGACAACCCTGCATTCCAGGTCTGATTGCAGAGAAGTTGGTGAATGTCATCTAATTCTACTGGATGATTGCCAGATTACTTCAGTAATTCATTGGTATATATATGTTTCAATAAAAGTTGATAAATATATCATTAGGGACCACTGATTTATTTCAAGTTAATCAATCTTGATAATCAACATATAAATTGAATAATGAAACTGAGTTAATATAAATTGAACCACAGTATGCATAAGCAAACCATATAAGTATACAACAACCAATGGGTAGGCATAAACAGTGACAGAAAGTTTCAATCTATTTACATCTTCAGTTTGCTCTTATGCATAGCTTGAAGTAGACATGTTTTTCTAACATGTGATAAAAATGTTCAGTTTAAAAATCAAGCGATGCATCAATCTCTTCTGCTACTTGTACACACAGAACTTGTATTTTTCCCAACAAAACCAAAATTTTCTAATTGAAACTAAAATGGAAAATTGAAACCAAAATTTTCATTCACTGGTAATAAACTTTTCATTTTTTTTATTCAACTTCTCTTTTTGTTCGAAAATTAAAAATATAAAAAATCACTATATGACTTATTCACTGTATTATTAGGACTATAATAAAACAAGCGTACTGTAAAAAGTAAGAGATATATGATGTATTAATTTGTTGCAAATTAGGCACAGTGATGAAATTATGTTGGATCATCATAATTTGAAAATGTTGTTTTCTTCAGATGAAGAGTGCGTCAAATATTATTTTGGCTTACCAAAAGTTTTTTGAAACTTATTTAATGATCTATATGTGGTATCTTTTGATGGTCCTAGATCTTCTAAAACTTTTTGAATGCTGGTGGTTGGCTTCTTCTCTGCCTTGCATTTTTAATCATCACAATCAACAAATGATGGCCATCCATTTCTAGGCTTTATGTCAAGAGACGTATCATCACTCTTAAGACGATTTGGGGGCAGATATTGTTTCATATCCTGCCATTTCCCGAATTCTGCAAGCAACTTCAGTTTCTTTTAAGCCCAGACCCAAATCATGCCGCTGAATTGCCAGAATCTCAATACTTTTATCTCTCGTTATAACATTTGAAACAAAAGGTACTACCGGTTAGTATTGATATATAGTTATGATAATATTAATAATAGATAGTCTTTAGATTTTGATTTGAAAAAAGATTTGGTGTTGAAGTTTGTAAAAAACAAAAATACTTTTGATTACACCCTAATATT
>OY735206.1:14096246-14131246 GCA_963457665.1 Thysanoteuthis rhombus | reverse complement strand
TTTCACAAAAGTGCTTGCTTTCTTTCATTGCTGCCTGAGAAAGCACTTTTTTTTTCATCTGCACTGTCACATGTAAATGACTAAGTAAATATCAAAACTCTATTGTTTGCTAATTTATAAATTAATACTAATGATAAACTGATCAATACAAATATAGCATATATCAGAAGAAAAATAGTAGTAAATAAGAAACACATGCATTAATTCCTTTATGGTTATCCTTAGAATAGGCTTTTTTCTTATGTTTTATCATTTTCAGAACATCACTTGTCGAAAAATTATTTTTTCATTTTGGACTAACCAATATTTGGTTCAGTCCAAAATCAAAATTTTGGGCATCCTCTTAGATTTTAGAATAGAATTGGGTCTCAAACCAGGCAGCACCAATTTTATGAGATCATTCATGAGAACCACAACCATGGTTACAATTTTAGCAATTTCTGAGCTAAATGTTGAGTTTTTATGGCTATTATAAAGCAGAAAAAATTCCGCACTTGCTTAGCAAAGATGTTAGCTATACAATGAATAAATTCATATTTTGTATAAATACATGTTTTTATACAACTGCATTCTAGCTTTAAAGACAAAATCTGGTAAATTTTGCATGTATGAATAATTAGAGATTTTTTATAGGTTGCATTTGTTGATGTGTTTGATAGCTAAAAAATTGAGTAAAAGAAAAAAAAACACATTTTCATTATTCTTATATTATGTATTCTTAATTTTAAAAACAAAGCAATATACTCTGAGTGAAACATGAATTCAGAAAATTGATCTGGGCAGGGGTTAAAGAAATCCAGAAAAATGAGCATCAAGAATGTTTTGATATGCTAGAAGTAAATCTCATTGAATAAGTGAAAAAATAGAGAAAAAGCAATTGTCATTAATTCATGTAGAAAACCTTTTCAAGCATTCCCTGGATTCAAAATTTGGGATAATGTTATGTTCTTTTGAGGTTGGGTGCTGGAGAGAAGAAGAGGAGGAGGCATGCTGCCTCTATAATTGCTCACTCTAAAACAAACACTGAATCATATTCTTGCTTTTTGTCTTTTTTTGTCAAGAGTGAAAAAGTAGCATAAAGTTAACTTCCAAAAACTGAGGATGCCAGTACTAAGACTATCGAATCTTTTGAAAATTCATGTATAAATAAGTCGGATTGTACTTATCAATTCTTAATATGCAAGTAATTACATAGTAAAAATCAAAATCATGAGTATACGTAAATGCATTGCTGAGTCAAACTTGTGCAGTGACAGTTAATAATTTAGTGAATGTGTATTGTCATATAAAAAAAGCATGCTGCTACCCTAGCGCACTACTAATTATTGTTATCATAATCAGCATCACCTTCCTCTTTATCATCACCATCATCATCATCACTGTAGTAGTAGTTATCACTGTAGTCATAGCAACCACATGCCTTGCTCCAAATCAAGCTCTGTTGGTAGGAGAAAAATCATACAAGCAGGATTCAAGACTCCCAAAATGGACAAAAGAACAGAAAAAAGAAGGATCTAAAATAGTGTATGGTCAGAAAAAGCAATCAATTGAATTTTAAATCGTGTGAACTAAAGACTTGGATCCAAATAATTCAAAATGGCTGAGAAATTTGCTATTCAAACTGTACATTCATCTTGGAATAAATGTTCTCAAGATTTTAATACACCACTCAGAGATTCAAACTTTTGTTTGAGCAATCAAGTCTCATCTTCCCAACTTTGATGTTGGCAACACAATATTTGGCTGATCTTCAGCAGAAAATCTGACAATCTATGAAGCATGGTTCATGACTAAAATTGCTTATATGCTCCAGATTTTGCAATATAAAGATTATGTCTCAGTTAATCCTGAGGATTTTTCGTTGCCTTTTTCAATCATCTTTGATAATCATAAATATCTTAGAAAAGTATTATAGGTTTCAATGTTACCGCTGATTTAAAAATTACAAAACAAAATTTTTAATTGTTTGGTTGAGATTTTGAACCTTGGCTGACTTAAGCCTTTCACTGTGCTTAAGTATGATCAAAATTGATTGGAAAGGCATGAAATACATTGTACAGTTAGGATAAATTTTTGTCAGCACTTAAAAATCACTTACCCTAAAACTTCCACTGATTCATCAATTTTGTGCTTTGATTAAAAATGAAGGAAAACTTGAACATCAATACTCCAAGACTGCACTGCCAGATTTTTGTCTGCTTTCCTTCATTATCAACAGCTTCAAGGAAAACACATCTTGGTATTGATATCTTCATATCTGTCTGTGAATACGCCCTAATCCATTTGTTAGATCAGCAGAATAATGGTTGAAAAGACTGAGGCTCCATCTCAATGGTGAAGATTTTTATCAGTACATCTACAAGGTATAAAAAAAAAGTAATATAAAACAGCAGCAAAAATATGTTTTCCAATTTCAATTTCTAACCTGAATGAAAGGAAAATGAAACAAGTGACAAAATTGCATTTTAGAAGCAAAGACTTTTTTAATGAAAAAACATGAAGGCACAGATAATCCATTGCAAGTTATGGATCGCAAATGATACATTGCAAGATAAAAGCCCTGACTAAAGGACAGAACTGATATGCCATCAAAAACAATGAAACAGAAATTTTATTGTGTCAGCTATTGAACTATGATGATAGAAATGTCTGTCATCTGCAGTTAATGGGTTGAGTAATGAAATAACAGTTTATTCACCCAAATACCCACTAGTACAGAGCTAACTATCCTGACTAGTCACGAAGAAATCAGGATTTAGTTTTGGGCTGGACAGGTGCAACCAAATTTCAAACCTTTATGCTCTATATGTGCTTACAAAAAATAGATAGATAAATGTCTTTCTCAAACAGTTACATGTTTTAACAGTCATCAGCTTTAGGTGGAGTAAATTCATGATGCCAAGTTACTGTTTTGTTAGTATTCTCATAGTTGATATTGCAGATCTTTTCAAAATCTAACAAATTGTTGATAACTGACTTCAAAAACCTTTTCTTGAATGACAGTAAATGCTGTCTCAAATTAGATCTAATGTAACCATGACTATGGAATTTACCTTAGATAAATAAACAAACATATTTTTGAAGAGCAAACTACACTTAAAATCATTCTATAACAAGCATTTTGTGAGCAATACATGTATGTATCTATGTCTATCTATCATTGTTCATATATGTATATATATATATATATATATATATGTATATATATATATATATATATATATATATATATATGTATATATATATATATATATATATATATATATATATATATATATATATATATATATATATATATATATATGTATATATATATATATATATATATATATATATATATATATATATATATATATATATATATATATATATATACATATATAGCACCTGTTATAAGTATTTGAACAAATAAACAGAAATTTTGCTTGTATAGTTTGGTTTTGAGAGTTAAAAACAGGAACTTTACATCAGAAAAACCAAATTCATTGCAATCAGCACAACAAGGCATGCATTTAGACATATCTTGTGGTTCTGAATGGGAAATTTTCAAAACTTCTGATCAAATGAATTGAACCATTGTGTTTTTCTATCCTGTTAAAATTTTATTCAAATTCAATCAAGGATATTGAAAAGGCTAACTAACAGTGTTATTTGGAAGAATTGCCGAACTAGTTAGTTAAATAGCCTTAAACTAGACCAATACATAAATGAGAAAAATGGCAAGAGCACACAGAATTTGTGTTTGGGCAAATAGTCTTGTTTAAAACCATTCTTGAACACCTATTTAACTCAATACTTGTCCACTGCTATTATTATTTTTGATATTCTGCAATAATCTTTGGATGGATGGATGGTTGATAAAAATACAAATGTGGCTCGACCATCTAAATTAATAAGTACAGGAATTTAAACTTTTGTACACCCAGAACATATAAGAAAATCTTTAACTGGATTATTCTTCAATTATCTTTAGACAAAAGTGTACATACTTTATCTCAACATACTTCTTGGCTACACTTGAAGCTTCTTATGGCAAGCAGTGATGGAAATCTGGTCAACTCAACAACCCAAAGAATGAACACAACAAATGATTGCTAATTCTTCATTTCAAAACAGCTAGAGAATCACTCAACTTCTGATGACAAGAAAACCAAATCATAATTACCGAAGTACAATGCAGCAGCAAATTGCCATGAAGGTAGTCTCAGGCTGCACCAATCAGTTCATTAAAATAACAAAATGATTGGTAAAACTTTTGACTGTGCACAGGATTTTACAGATATGGCTATTAGCCACAAACTCAAAGGAACCCAATCTAGAAAAATTTAATTCTCAAAAAGTCTGCATAAAAGGAAATTCACCATTGAATTCTCCTATATCAAAAATGATACCAATGAATTTTGCAAATTTATCAGAAAAATGGGAAACAAAAGAGTGGAAGAGAGAGGAAAAAGGAGAGAAGTAAAAGAAGGTGAAGAGAAGACACAAGTCCCATTCTGTAAAAAGTTAAAAGAATCTAGAGAAAAAAAGACTAAGAGCTTTTGACCTCCAATAGATTCAGACAAACTAAAATGATAAGAATTCCTTTTATATCCATTGTCAAGTTCAGAGTTATTTACATGTGTGTATGGATACCTTTACTTGTGTATGAAAAGATCTTGTTGTGTATAGTTGTATACGAATACTAAGTCTTCTGCGTGGGATCAGGAAGAGTTGAGAGATTTTCAAAGTAAAGAAATTGTTATTAGCTCTTCTTTATCTCATATGCTATTTGTTCCATCATTCGGAGAGTGACCCAGTGTGCTGTGAAAGAAAGCAAAAGGGAAAATAGATCAAAACTAGTAATCTAATAACAATAGTGAAATTCTTCATCTTAAAATCATCAATAATAAAATGGAGTACGTGGAAATGTTTGATAGGATAGATAAAAACGAACCTAGACATATAAATAGATGATTATATACATATGATCTAAAATCACATTTATATATCTTTGTTGATATATATGCTTATACAAACACATATATGTCGATGTTGTTCCATCATTTTCATACATATCCCCCACCTACCAACAATCAGACTAATCTTATGTTCTTCCATTGCTTATGTTAAGTTTCAATTCTATGATTCAGTTACACATACTTCTATTATTGACAAACATTTCCACATACTTACATATTCACTGTTTCAAAAAATAACTCACTATTCAAAATTTTCAGCTATACACAGTTGTCTCCTTGTTTTCCTCTTATCAATTGCCTTTGAAGAAGTCTAGAAAATGGATGAAAAGACTTGAATAAAGTTTCAGTCATTTAAAAGTCCTTTAAAACTTATACTGTCATTCATTTCTCATGTATAGGTATATTTATAGGTCTACGCATATGTGATGTTTTAATAAAGGGAAAATAAAAGGCTTCGTTTATAGTATTTTTATGATTTTTCAAAAGCAAAATAAACCATTCAACATATAGATCACCTTAATACAAGGTAGTCATTGAAAAATGAAAGAAAATTAATTTCAACTCAAAGAAACTGTTCATATTTATCATATCTAAGGATTAACTCCGGTTTAAGGTCAAAGCTTTCAAAATAAGAAGCTGTTCAAGTCCTCCAGCAAGATCAGTCTTCATCTTCATCTTCATAGAGATTTCCTTCCTGAACACCAGTATCTCTGCTTCCTCATCTTCTTCTCCTCCTATCTCCCTCAAACTAAAGTACCTCCACCACCATCATCATCAACAACAACAACAACAACAACAACAACAGTAACAACAGCAGTTACTATGAAACAAAATCATGAATAAAACATGAACTAAAATATTCTACGATCTCCTCTGACCTGTTAGAAGAATTCTAAAAAAGCCCAGAAAAAACAGGAAAAAAAAGAAACATCTCATTGCTACCTACAAGCCTCTCCTTCAGCCCTAAATTCACTTCTTGTGACCTTCAGACCTTCTTGCTCAATCTCCCACCTCTGAGCCGCATGTGTTTATCTCTAGTGAATGATTCGTGTTTCATCATCTAACTTTAGCTTTTGTTCTTTTTCTATTTGGCGCCTGATTATTATCAACCCATATTACTTGTCCCTTTGGAACTGCACATATTGTTGATTTTGCGAAGGTGCAGCCGGACTTGGAGGAACTGCCAATGAACATGGAAGACAATGAAGATGCCGAAAGTACAAAATCCGAAGTTAAATTAGGGAAACTTCAATATTCTATGGACTACGATTTTCAGAAAGGCGAGGTGAGTTACATTTCTTTTATTATTGATATGACGTTTTTGTCAAACAGTGACTGTCAAAGGTAATTCCCCGCTTATTCAAAAAGGAAAAAAATCTGTTTAAAACCAAAGTAGATAAGATTTCAGATTGAAACATCTCAGAGGAAATACTCAAAAGCTAAACTTTCCACTTCATATTTCCTACCTTAAAATTGCAATGTGGTGATTTAAAAAAGATTTTTTTGCAATACCTAATAAGATATCAGAATAAAATTTTGAATTAATAGCTAAAACTTGCCACTTAAAAAAAATAAAAACTGATAAAATGCAATACTTTCCATCAAAGTCAATAATTGAACAACTGTAGCATTAAAATTTCAAGTCATGAAAGAAAAATAAATTGAAGAATCAATATGGCCAGAAAAAACTTTATTCATGATATCTAAAAACATCTACATTATGGAGAATCTAGATATTATCAATAAACCAGTTAGAATAAGGCCCCCAAAAGGTAAAAAAGCTTTGTGTCCAAAATTCAAGAACAACATTGTTAGAAACTAGTGGAGTACTAATGCGAATACCTGTAGAGAAAACTATATGGCAAGGAGCAGTGGAACACGCAAACAAATTATTAAAATCATCAGAATAAGGCCCCCAAAAAGTCCAAAAAGGTTTTTTTCTAAAGATCGAAAACCCCATTTTTAGAAGTGGAGTACTGATGCCAATTTTCAAGTCTGTTGACAGAACGATATATAAACAAGTAAGCAAACACACACATAAACTCATTCACGTATGAAAAAAAATAGAGCCCTTCACCATCTTTGATGATTATGGTTGTTCTATTATCAAAATACATAAATATTAATTTTTATATATATAACACATGTTTGTGTATATATATATATATATATATATATATATATATATATATATATATATATATATATATATATATACACATGGATATATGATCCGACAGAATGATTATAAGTATTATCATATTGAAACTCCTTTTGAAATGATCTTCTGTTATTACATATGAATGTATCATTTTGTCCTAGACAACGTAAATAGGATGAACACTTAAAGAAAATGGGCTTCATTTAATTGTATTTGTAATTCTATTTACGTTGTCTTGGCCAAAATGATACATTCACCATGTAATAACGGGATATCATTTGAAACAGAATTTCAATATAATATTACACAATTCATAATCATATACATATATATATTTATGTATAATATGCCTAAATGAGAAATCTGAAATTTTTGCCAATTGAACAAAAAACTTAAAACAAAAGTATTAAATAAAAAAAAAGAAGTAGTGTTAAAATGCTGCCACTGCACAAAAGATTGGACAGTTTATTTCTGACAGAATATGATAATTGTGGAGACTTTTTATTAGGAACATATAAGTATATATCATTACATTTATACTATTTATAAAATATATTGTATATATATTATAATCTTATTTGAATTGTAATATTATAACGTCTTCATTTAAATGCCACCTTTGTTGACCATTAAGCTCAATGTCAATATACTCCCCTCATATGAGTTGATATTATAATTCTTTGCAAGTAAGGGAAACTAAGCTATAAATGGTATTTTTTTTGAAAGATGAATAAAACAGTTCCCCTTTACTTTAAACCTCTTAAAAAAGAAAACAAAACATTTTCCCTCAATTTTGACCCATAAAAAGGAATAAAACTTTTATCAAAATATAAGCTCTGGTAAAAAATCAATTTAGAAAATATGATCAAAATATGAGCTCAAATAAAAAAAAACTTCCAAAAAAATAAGATACTTCCAAAAAAGAGTCATCAGAACATGAGCTCAGCAAAATTTAAAAAAACATGTCATTAAAAAATGTTGTTCGGTAAAAAACCAATTTGAAAAATATGTCTCAATGATCATCTAGAGTGTATGTGAAATTGAGGTGTGGTGTTTTTGATCCAAACACCACTCCTCAATTTCACAGACACACTAGATGATCATTGATACACTCCCTAGAGAACTGCCTTTCAAAACACTTGAAAACACACATTAAGGTGTTATTTGTCTACTAATAACTAAACCCACCAGCAACCAAATATGGACTCTATATAAAAGACAACTTTTTGTATCTCCATCACTTTTTCTGAAAAGCCTGTATCAATTGGTGAAACATCAAAATAAACTTAAGAAATCTCATCTGTACGAGACATGGTCTTCTAAATTATCTTTTCACTTGAATGTTGTCAGATGAATCATAATCCACCTTGATATGCTGGTTATCTCTTTCTCTCTCTCTCTCTCTCTCTCTCTCTCTCTCTCTCTCTCTCTCTATATATATATATATATATATATATATATATATATATGTATATTTATGTATGTATGTATATGTGTGTGTGTGTGTGTGTGTGTTAGTGAATGTATATATATATATATATATATATATATATATGTACAATACAGAGGAGACATAGATACTTGGGTGTAAATTTAAATTTTCTATTTCTTATTTATTTCTCAACTGCAATTTTTGATATCACTGGATCTTCAGGCGTCATTTTTTGTTTTGAATGTCTACTCACACACACACATATGTCTCCTCATGGTTTTTAGCGGGCAACATCTGGTGATAGAAGTTGTACATGTTCTTCATGTAGTATCCTATGAAAACCACTAATTTGTTTGAAGGAGCTGTACCACAGAGTTTGAAACCATATTTTCATTTGCTGAACCCTCATTTGTCAATCGCAATCAGACAATCCATCATTGAATATATATATATATATATATCTTGAACATCTGATTCAGTTTATCTGTTTGTGACCTCTAGATTGACAAAATGGCACATTACAAATTTTTGAATTAAGATACCCCTGAAATATGCTAATTTGACTCTTGAATTCATGAACCGCTAGAAAATGCTCTTAAACACAGTGGAACTCTCCAATGGATAGAATCTTAAATAATGGAACTCTCCTGTGGATAGAATTAGAAATAAAATGTTAATATTAAATATTTAAAAAATTACCTAAAAATGAGGGAGAAGTATCTTGGATCAGACAGTATCCCCCTTGACTTGAAATTTGAATCTTTTGTATGATTTTACAAGTTAAAGAATGCAAACAAACCTGGATGATCTGCAACTTATAATAATAGTGTGGGATCAGCTTCTTCACTCTTCTAATTTTTTGGTCAAATTCAGTTTCCACTAAAAAATTATGCAATGCAATAACAATTTTTACATCTTGTTATTGATCTTTTTTATTTTTATTTCAGCTAACAGTTAACGTGATACAGGCTGCCGACCTACCAGGGATGGATATGTCTGGGACATCTGACCCATATGTCAAAGTCTATCTAATGCCCGACAAAAAGAAGAAATTTGAGACGAAAGTCCATCGGAAAACACTGAACCCAGTATTTAATGAATCGTTCACTTTTAAGGTAAGTTAGATAAATGAATTAAAAAAACAGATTAAAAGTATTTAAAAGAGTATATGAAGTAGTTCATTTATTTGTAAATAAAAAGAAAATTTTAGATGCATCCAACACATTGCTGTAATTTTTTTAGTCGAGACCTTCAGGTGAACCATCATCATGTACGTCTTCCTCTTCCTCCTGCTACTATTACCACAATTAGGAATGTTAAATATGAAATCTTTCATCTGTCTCATGTTGGATTGATATGAAACTCTGTCTAGCATTTTCCTCTTGCTGAATTTATGCTTCTTATCTAATTTTTCTCCAACCCAGACAATTTAAATAAGAAGTCGGAAATATACCTTTATATCATGATGATAACAAAATGACAGCTGTTTGGAGAGGGAAAAATAAGTCATCAGAAAAATGTAGGAGCATAAGCTTACCAAATTGAAAACAGTCATTAAGTATTGGGTTAGCAAAATATTTATTTTGTGTCTTCCATATTTAATATTTACTTGCTTTTGATTGTATTGCAAAAGCGTGCATTTTTTCAATTAATTGTCAATTGACAGAAAAAGTCCATAATTAGTTCTCTGAAAGTGCAAATATTTATAGCTGCATATTTCCCACAGATGCTTCAACCAGAATTAAGTTTTGCTTAATTCACCAACTGTAGCAATTTAGGGTGCAGAAGCTGTCAGGCATAGTGTTGATTTATCACCAATACATTTGTTCAATGCATCTTTGTTGATGCTTGGCTGCTAGCAAGGTGCTGATATTCTACAACGATCACTGGATGATGAAGAAACTTGAATGAACATACAATGCAAAATGATTGTATAAAAAGAAAATCACAGACATTTCTTTAGAAAGGCAGTTGTTTTTATTCTGGTTTGGTTTGATGCTATTTGTATTTGTTCAACATGCTTGTATCGCAATGAAAGAGAGAGAGAGAGAGAGAGAGAGAGAAAGAGAGAGAGAGAGAGAGAGAGGAAGACAACTGAGAGTAGAGAGGGCTGACTGGACTCATACAGGGTTAATCAGCACAACATGAAACCCTTAGACAATCATTGTTAGCATTAGAGTGAAGCTATCAAATTTCATTGACTACAGTGGCATTTCAACTTCCTTGTTTCCTTCCTATCCCTCTTCATTATCATGGTTGGTATTGATATTTTTTATTCTTCTTCCTCGCTTTTTCCACCTTTCTTTTTTTGGTCCGTCATTATATTTGCTTTCATCTTGTTTACGCAGGGAAATGACTTGTTTTTCTTGTTGTGTCTTTCCTGTTTTATGAAATAAACTCTCCTCAATATTTCCATTTTCATAGAGTGCAAATGTGATATCTTGCAGGGGAAGGGAATAAGAAAGGAGGTCTGCCCCACTTGGGCTCCAAACGCAAACTGATCCCCAAACAAAAACTAATCCCCTGAGAAAATTTTTACCTTAAAAATTCTCTTGTACAATGAAATCATAGCACTGTGTACTCTGAACCAAAATTTCAAGTCCTACACGAATTCAATACACACACACACACACACACACACACACAAACATGCAAAATGTTGGTGCTTCCGACATCTATATACATACACACACCATTTTTTTCTTTGTTCAATCCTAAACACTTCCAAGCAAGAGCTGCTCTGAAAAGTTGAAAAATTTTGTTTTTTACCTGGCACTAAAAATTTGATATATTCACAATCACAAAAATTTATGATTGATGTGATTTCAGGTTGGCAAAGCCAGAAGAGAAATTCCTCTTTTTTTCAAAAAAGCAGCCATACAGACCCAAACAACTCAGGCACACATCAGGAATGTCAGGCATCAACTTGACCCATGTGAAAATTGTTTCATTTCATATTTTCTCATTCATTTTCCCTGACCCAATGGAAATTTCTGAAACATAATTAATAATTATCCATCACCCCCACCGTCATAATCAGACTTTTTAAACTTTTATACTCTCTCATTTATTTTCCCTGATCCAACGGAAATTTCCAAACCAAAATTGTAACTTATTCATCATCACAACCATCATAATCAGTCTATCTTATCTTTTATATTGTCTCTTTTATTTTCCGTGATCCAACAGGAATATCTTTAACCAAAATTGATTCTTTTTCATCTTCCCTACAGTCATAATCAGACTTTTTTAACTTTTATATCCTCTCTTTTATTTTTCCTGATACAATGGAAATATTTTTAACCAAAATTGTTACTTATTCAACATCCTTACCATCATAAACAGACTCTTTTAAC
This sequence comes from Thysanoteuthis rhombus, assembly GCA_963457665.1. Lineage (NCBI taxonomy): Eukaryota > Metazoa > Mollusca > Cephalopoda > Oegopsida > Thysanoteuthidae > Thysanoteuthis > Thysanoteuthis major. The sequence continues at coordinate 14,119,336 of OY735206.1, read as the reverse complement.
TTTTTTATTTTCTTTTATTTTCCCTGATCCAGCGGATATTTCCTTAACAAAAATTGATACTTATTCATCATTCCCACTATCATAATCAGCCTCTTTTAATGTCTGTGATTTGACACAGACTTACCTCAAGATCCACTGATCTCTTCATCAATGCTATCATGGCACTGATATTTCCTGAACATGAATTCTCACGCCATCTTATTTCCATTCCTGATGTGTGGATCCACATCATGAGTCATGATGTCCAGCAGTTGCCTGTAACATGGCCTACCCATTGCCATTTGATTTTTCAAATGTATTCTATAATATTTCTGACTAGTGTTTTTCCTCCAAAATGCAGTGCAGTGTTGTGCTCCCTACGTGTGATTCTGAATATGATTTAGTTCCATGCTTCAGATCCATAGGTGAGTATCAGGAGTACACATTGGTTAGGGAGCCTTCTTTTCAGGACTTGTGGGACTTTATTTATTTATGCATGTTGAGCTTGCTCTACCAATAGCTTGCCAACCTAAGGTGATTCTTTGTTTGATTTTTTCTTTTGAGGATTTCATGGAGATTTGTTGTTCCAAATAGCTGTAGTGGTTCACTTTCTTTATCTCTGCATCTTCAAGTTTGATTTTCTTGTCTTTGTTCTCAACATATTTGTTGCACATGACATTGCTTTAACTGAAATTGATGTGAAAACTGACTTTCTAGCTTTCTTCAATGAGTTCGTCAAACATTATCAGGAGTTCATGAAAGTTTTCAGCCAAGGGGAAGATATTGTCTGCAAATTTTAGGTTACTTAAGTATTTGACCTTTCTAGTAATTCCTTTATTTGTACAAACTAACTTTTAGAACATCATTTCAAGGTAAGCTGTCAAGAGTTTTAGTCTTGTATTATTCTTTCTTTGAGCTGGAAGGGCTCCGAGTCTTTATAATAGAGGAACAGCTGAGTTGATAAATATATTGCAGAACTCTGAAATACACAGGTCAACTCCTTCTATGATTGCATCAATGATCAGTGATTTTTCTCTCATACCCAAAAATGCACAAATCTCTCATTTACAAAGCAGGCAATTTACACTCCTGTAATGGTTATATAGTTATTAAGTTAGTTTTGTGAAATATGGTTCTAGCTGGTTCTTGTTGAGGAATGGTAGCGTAAAGATATTGGGTGTACTAACCATGCTGGAGTCTCCCCCACCATTTTCATGCTACCATTCCTCAACAAGAACCACCAAGGAGTGCTGGCCATGAGTGTTTGACCATGTGTGTCCAGGGCTTTTATAGGGGTTGCCGTAGGAAGTGACGGATTCAATATCTAGCTAAGAGAAGGGTTTCGTATTTAATTCCTGACTAAACTAAAAGGATTGAACTCACAGTGAAGATTTCTTTACAAACACAGTTCTCCTTGAGAAAATATTTTTTTCTTTCACTGTTAGGTATTTCCAATCCATTACACCCTACAACCATGCAGAAATTTGTTCATGAAAAAAATATTTTTTTCTTATGAGGTTTAACCATAATGACATTACAGCAGACATCTCTCCTTTTGATCACTTTTTGTCAGTGTTGCAAATTTAGATGTTTTCCATTTGAATTAAAATTTTTGATTACATCAAGATGTACGATGTGGTTTTTTTTTACTCAGATTAGGATGTATTTCATCTGAATCTAGACATTTTCAGTTGAGTCTAGATGAAAAGAGGTAAAAAGTACCCTTTTTTCATAGTTTTCTGAGAAGATAATATTTTTTTCTTTAAATTTTGGGCGCTTCCAATCTATTAGACTCTATAACCACCTGTAAATTTATTGATTTTCAGATTTTTTTAAGTAATATGAAGTGGTGGGTCTATTTACAATTTAACAATTATGTTATAATGAGCATTATTTTTCTACCATCTTACCAGTATAGTACAGGGGGGATGAAAATAGAAGACAAAATAAGACCAATAGATAATTTGGAAATAAGAAATGCTAACCTTTATCCTAATACTAATCCTTATCTTAATACTAACCCTAACATGAACCAAAACTACTATATGCCATTCTGACTCCAGGGGATATGATTGCGAATTTTTGTTTTTGAGAAAATAAATGTAAACATGAAATAGAAAAATGCAATGAGTTGGACTTTTTGGTATAAAAGAATTTGAAAGAGCAGTAAGTCGAAGCCATCCTATACGTCAAAGCCTATATAAATATACATATATATACACACATACACACATATATATATATGCATGCATATACACATATATATACATATATATGTATACATATGTATTAAGGAATGGACGTATTTGATCTGACTGAATGAATCGTGTTATATCATGAAGAAATATATTTAAGATGATCTCCCATTGTCACACAGTTAATGTATCCCTCACCCTAGACAACGTTTACAGAATAAACAATTTAAAAAAATGGGGCTGCTGCAGGAATTGAACCTGCCACTGATAGGGTACCAGCTATCCATTAACAGGGCGAGTTGAGGAAGCTACATTGGTAGATTCGATTCCTGCAGCAACCCAATTTTCTTAAATCATCTATTCTATATGTATATATGTATATTGATAAATATATTAACCGTTTAATGACAGAAGATCATTTCAAATAAGTTTCTATATAATACAATGCAATTAGTAATTCATTCTGTCAGACCAAATATGTCCATTTCATAAGTACAAACTGTCATGTTGAAAGAGACAAAAAAGTCCAAGAATAGACAGGATGAATTTTAGGGTTGTGAGAAATACATGCATATATATATGTATATATATACATATATATTTATACATATATATATAATTTGAACTATAGGAAGTGAGACAGACTCAGGAGCGAAAGTGTATGGAAACCAGGTTTATTAATCCGTAAATGTTTCCATTGATGGACTCGGTTCAGTCTGTGATGAAGTCTGTGGTGTTACGGCAGTAGTAGGTCTTGGAGAGAACATAGGGTGTCAGGGTAGAAGGGAAGTGGTTTAGTGTTGGATTGTGAGGGTAAGTTAGGGATATTATAGATGGTTGGGTGATAAGGATAAGGAACTTCATATGTTTTAACCTTACTGGTCATTGAAAGTATGTTGGCTCTGATTTGTACAAGTGGAATGCCCCTGAAAGGTTTTAGTTGTTCTGGGCCTGAGTGAATGTGAAGTTCCCAATATTAGATATATCTGAGAGGGAGTAGATTTGGATGGGAGGTTATTAATAGTGGGGTATTATAATTTAGAGATCTGTATGATTAGTGTTGTCAAGTTTGGTATTAAGTCCATTAGGGTAGAGAGTTTTGAGTTTGTTGATCCACTTATCCTCATGTCTTTCTGGAATTTTAGTTATGTCTATGGGAGTATTTTTTTCTTTTTTTCCAATGATAGTAGACCTAGTGTCTATGGCAAAATTGTGACCGGCTGTGCGAAAGTGTAGTTCTACAGGAAGTGGACTGGGATTGTTTTGTGATTTAGTTCTGTGTCTGTAGTTGTTAAGTCTAATGTTAAATTAGTGTTAAGCCATTCGAACTTGTCTATGTATTGTAAATTGCATCTAATACATTCTAGAAGGTATATAATGTTTTTACCACAACAGTTAGTGCTATGGTATATGTAGAAACTCTCTTTGGTGGTAGGGCTAGTAAAAGTGTTGGTGTACTTGAGGTGTTTGCAACATAGACTGTTTCTTTTGTTGCATGGTCTACAGAATTTAGTGGTTCTAGGGATATTGTTGTGTGAAACTTTATTGCTTATCATATTGTTGCTGCTAATCATGTCTTTGATGTTTGGGGTGTGCGGTAAGCGATGACACATGGATCAGTGAATATTTCTCTGAGATCTGTTTCAAGGGTGAGGATTTTCCACCTCAAATTGATAATATGTGCTTACAGTAGGAGTGTGTTGTTGAAAATGGTTAAAAGTGGTATGCAGTCAGGTAAATTATTGTTAAAAAAACATGAGGGTTTCTTCCCTGGGTTATAGTTGCCATTTTTTTTTTGTATCATCTAGCGAATATCCTCATTTAGTGAAATGTTGTAATAGGTTATAATTGTGTCTGTTGAATTCACTATCTGTAGAGCATATTCTTCTAATTCTAAGAGCTTGTGAAAATGGTGGGCTTTTTTTTAGCTGTTGGGGGTGGGCTGACTTAGAGTGGAGGTAATTGTGGGTGTCTGTGGGTTTAGTGTAGAAGGTAGTTTGGAGGTTTCTGTTACTATCTATATATATGCAGGTGTCTAGGGAGGCTATGGAGTCTGTGGATGTCACATAATCAAACTTAATTGAATCATTTGCAGAGTTCACATGTGCAAAAAAATTCTCTAGTTTGGCTTTATTTCCAGTGTATATGAAAAAATATCATCTATACATCCACCATAGAAGACGAAATCATTGTATATCTCTGGGTAAATGCGAGTTTCTTTGAATTTACCCATGAAAATGTTAGCATCAGATGGGGCTGCTACTGTGCCCATGGCATAGCCTTTCACTTGAAGGAAGTGTCTATTGTTAAAGTTATAGCTATTTAGAGATAGAATGTCGTGCATAAGGGTGGTAATTGTCTCAGTACAGGGTTCTCTAGTTGCTCTATTGTTTAGGGCTCCTTTGAAGGCTAGAATATCTCCGTTGTGTTTAATGGTGGAGTACAGAAATTTGACATACATATATATATATATATATATATATATATATACATAGATACATACATACATACTCACATTCATGCATATATATATATATTCACATATATATATATATATATATATATATACTCACATACATACATATATACTCACACATATACATACATATATACACATACATACTCACATATATATACATGCATAATTGTGAATGCATATTTTAAAACGTTATTCGAAATGATCCCCTATTATTTAATGGGAATGTATCATTTACCCTAAACAGTATGAATAAAATAAAAACAATTAGAGAAAATGGGGCTGCTGCAGTAATCAAACCGGTGACTGATAAGATTGCCATTTCAACATGACCAGAATCGACTGGGTAAATGAATAGAGAAATGAGCATTATGCTGGACTCAAACTAGCATCCACCAGGAAGCAGTCTCAATGTGACTCTGCTCTGCCGACTTAGCTAACAGCATTCTTGGTAAGCAGTGAGTTTGTTTCAATCAGCTCCACTTCATTCACCAAGGGGTCATGCTTACTTTAACAAATATGGCGTCTCAGAAGCACAGTTCCAAGTTACGAGAGCCATGAGGGAAGTGAGATCCCTGCTGAGCTTCATTGCTCGAAGGAGAAAGACCTCTCCAGCTGAAATGTACTGGTTGCTGTACATAACATGGACCAAATAACATTCAGAGCTTCAGGGAGAAGACTTTCCACGTGGGCAATGGAACACTTTTCAAATCAAGGCAGACAAATAACCGTTGAATCGCTTGCACTAACCATCATCCTGGGAGTTGAAGTGAGTTATCTCTAGCTTACGGCCACTCTTCATTCATTAAGGGATCATTTGAACTGCTCCAACATGAAGGAGGCTCCATGGTCCGAATCAATTTGGGGGGGGGGCACTCTAAAGATGGTAAACAGGAAATAAAGTCATTGTGTCATTGTTGTTGCTCTTACATATAAGCAGGGAAAGACAAAAGGAAACCACAAACACTCATTGATAATGGTTAGCAAGTATAAGTTTTGTGTCTTTGACAGTAGCAGGCCTTTGAAGTCAAAGTTGAGTCTTTCAAACAGTTACATGGCTTTTATGAGTGTTCCAGGTTTGGGTTTGTAGAACTGCAGTTTGAGTTTGACGCAGGTTCAATAGGAGTTTGTGATTCTGTTGACATTCTCGATGGAGTAAGGTAAGTTTCTGCTTCAAACCACATGTATCATTTTTGTGATGCCCGGATAGCAAAGTTTATTGTATAAGGTCAGCAGATCCATGCCTGCCATTGAGTAGTAATCCCTCCCTGTTGCCAGTATGACTGCAAGAGAAACAAACGACAGGACGTTCAGATTGTCAATGCATCATCAATGATACTATCTGATGCATCCGTTTCCACCACCACTTGGACAGAATGGTCTATTTTTTACAGAAGAGTTCTATTAAAGGGTGATAACCTCAATATAATTTTCCTACAGAAGGGGCATAACTCTAGCCACTGATTACTATGCTTATATGCAATTATATATGTAAATTGATGCAAAGGACAAATGTTCTAAGTCAATTTAATTCTTTTATCTTCGAAAATTTTGATCAATTTATTATTCTTTTTCAGAACGTTCCCTATGCTGATATTACGGGTAAGACACTTGTGTTTGCGATCTACGACTTTGATCGCTTTTCGAAACATGACCAAATTGGTCAAGTCCAAGTGGCAATGAACTCGATAGATCTTGGATCGGTCATAGAAGAGTGGAGAGATCTAACTAGCCCGGATAATGATGCTGAGAAGGTATAATACTTGTTCCTTTTTTTTTTATTATAAATTTTATATGTATAAGTAAAGCGTGTACCATATGTGGCTTAGAACACTTTCTATCTATTATTTGAGTCATTGGTTGTAGAAAAATGACATTTTATAGTAATAATACTTTTTGTTTCAAAACACATCATATCTATCAAATTGAAATAATCCTGAATAAAAATCATAAAATGAAAACGGCTATCTGACTAAATAATTAAAATGTATGGAGAAATTCCATAACTTGAATGAAGAATAAGATATTGACTATATTATTACCTTTCAGAAGCAAATATGATAATCCATGAGAATTGGTTATGATCTGAAATATTGATTTTTTATCATATAATTATTTATCTGATCCTCACTGTCATGCATTGTTCATTTCAATTTTTTCCTTTCAGAATTCATTTCCTTTTTATCAAATTCATTATGTTAAGTATAGTTTATTATAACATTAAGTTTGTACTCTGTTTCATGAAAATACATCAGCTCTTTTAATGTTTATTTGATGTCTTTCAACATATGACTAAAACATTTGATTGATTTCTAAACACAATTGAAGTTTTTGATTTAAAATATGGTTACAGCTATACTTAAAATTCAATGCAACCATGCCAACTGAGACCATTTTTTTAGTTATATTTATACTGGGTAAGTAGTAGTCATTTGATAATGTTACTGTACAGTCATGTGTTAGGCTTCAAACTGCAGAGATTGGACATTCAAATAGAATTTTTTCCATTCTTTTCTCAAAACTACTGGGATATCTTTTGGGGTCCTGCAGTTTTTAGTGACAAGACTCCTCTTAGCATTATAAAGCAGCCCATTTTATTCTTTTATGTAGCACTGCTTATTCCTTATATTGCACATTTGCTGCATCAAAAATATGTAGGATGAGAAATATAATCTGAAGATTGGTAATGATTGTTCCAGAAAACACAAACTTAGAATCCATAATTAAAGATCCAAGACTAAATGATTGTATTCATCTTATTATTATATTATTGTATTGATATGTACTTATAATAAGTTGTTAAAAAGAAAATAGGTCAAGCTATTAGAGATTCTATCCTCGGGGTAAAATACCTGGAGACTGGAGATCTGTCCCCTAGATAGCACCTTCCTAATGCACTAAGAAAGGTCAGCAGTATAAAATTGCTGTTTCTGAACATTTGAAAAAGTGGACATCCTGTACCCAACCGCCACTTAACATACACTTTTGCACTATATAGCCTTGAAGCAGCTATGTTAATCAAATTTAAAGGCTCCTGAAAATTCAAAATAAACATAAATGAAAAACATATTAGAGAAAATTAAGGTATGGCAATCCTACAGAAGTATGCTCTGATGTCTGCAGTAATGAACAAGAATGAAGAGGACCTATCATACTTAAGTCTATGTTCTCCCCAAGACTAAAAACATGACCATGTGTCACATCCTACCATTGTAGGATGGCAAATATAAATTCCAACTTCAGAGTAAAATGTAAATACCTCACTACCACTCTTGGGCATGTAAAATCTATCAAACCAACATCATGCAACAATAACTGATATCTGAGTGCAAAAGTTACCAGTACTTTTGTTCTTCAAACTAGAGACCTATATGCATTTGAAATTTTTTTTTTCATGCAAGAAACATTTGTACTCACCTGATACTTTCACTTTTATTTTTTCATGGAAGGTACAACTCACTTGAAGGACTTCACTTCAATGAAGGGATCAATTTTACTTTCCAAACCTTGAAATTGACCGGGACACATTTGACTTGACACTTCAAAAACAGCTAGTTTTTTCATTCAACAAGAGTTATTTTCTGAACTTTCTATCCCCTAAAAGTGAAATAAGGAAAAGAAAGTTACTTAGTATCAGAAAAACAAAAGAAATGCTCTATTTTCTCTCGAATATAGTTCTTTTTGGTGCATTATTTTTCAAAGTTACTTACCCTGAAAAAAAGTATGCTTTCAATCTAACTGAATAGAAAAGTTGAATTTAGATGAAAAAATATAAAAAAAAGGTTGTTTTGAAAGTTACTTACTGACAGAAAAACAAAACGTAATTTTTTCAAAAAAAGTATTTTTATGCTTTCGATCTATTCTCAAAACTGGCAAACTTACAGAGGTTACAATGGCTTTATAGACTGAAAGTGCAAATAATGTTTTCCTATTTTCTATCTAGTATTCAACTCAAATCTTAATAAGGAACCGTTCTAGCACAATGTGTCTAAATTTAATTTTTTTTTTATAATCCTGCCATCGTGTGTCACATAGATTTATTTTAGTTTCAACGATTTTTTCAGAGGTCTATTTTTTAATATATTTATAGAGCTAATGTTTAAAATATACCTTGAGAACAGAATGTGTTTTCTATCAAATATTTTTTTATCATAATTAATTTGCATATGATTTTTTTATTCACCATACATATACATATCACTCTGCTATCTATCTTTGGACTGGAAAAACAAATGAAAAATATGCTATGAGACATTGATATTTGTACAAAAAAAATTGTCCATATCTATAAAGAATTCAAAAAAATATGTTTGAAATATTTTTATGATAACCTGGTACAACTAAGTGTTGTGGTTGAAAAGCATCATCATGGAGAAAGAACTCCAAACTCGTCATCATGGGACTTTGGGTTAGTGGATACAAGCGCTCATCCTGCCGTTGGTTATATAGAAATAGTTGAAAAGAAATGCAGAAAGTTTACAAAAGATTCTAGAAAAGATTGTATTGCCAGGAACTTCTACTCACAGCAATGAATAAAAGGTATACAAGTGGATTCAGCAAGATCTAGAATTTAGTTCTAAGACAATGAATCATTCTGTTTGTTTTGTGGACTAAAAAAAATAGTTAACACAGAAACAATAGAGAGCTATTTGAATTGTCAAAACGTTTTATAATATCAATGGATTGGGTGGTAAAGACAGTGATGGCAAACCTATAATGCATAGGTCTTAGGTGACATGTGATGGAATTTGAAGAAAAAACCTTTTAGAATTTTGCTTTATTATCCTAGTTTTGTAAGTATGATTTGAAATTGCAAGTTATATTTAAAACATTTGTTTTATAAACATATTGAAAGAATCATCATCAGCAGCAGCAGCTGCAGCCATTTAAAGTCCATCGTTTTTTCCAAAATTCACCAGACTTCTCTATCATAGATGTTGCAGAGCCAGTACTTTCTGAATTTGTCTAGCTCGTCAAGCTATCTTACTTTCTGTCGGCCACAATTTAGCATATGATATCTGGGAATCCATGTGGTTAGTTGTGATGTTCAGCACTTGTCTGGAATTCTTGCAACATGTCCAGCCCATTATCATTTGAGTTGTCTTATTGTTTCTATGATATCTCAGATTCCTGTCTTTTCTTCAATATACTGTTGTCTCTTCATGTGAGGTTTAGCATGATTCTCTCATGGGCGCGTTGCATGGTTCTCAATTTGAGGGCCAATCTTTCAGTTAGGTTCTATGTTTCAGCTCCATAAGTGACTATTGGGAGGATGCATTGGTTGTATACCCTTCTTTTTAGGACCAGTAGAATTTTCTGGTTCTTGAAAGCTGAGCTTGCTCTACCGAAAGCTTGCCACCCTAGTGTGATTCTTTGCTGCTCAACCATAAACCATCTCCATTCAGTTAACCAACCAAAAAAGGAAGCAGCAGAATATAAAATACCACTCACTGTACCATTTGTTGACTTTAAAAATGCCTTCAACTTAGTGAAAATCCCCGAAGTCATTGACGCAATAATGCAACAAGGTGTAGCCCCCGTATATGTGAGAGGACTGCAACATATCTACCTACACAGTAGTTTTTTCATCAGGTTACATAAAGACCCTGAGCCCTTTCAACTAGAAAAAGGAATTACACAAGGTGATACTAGCCTACTCAAACTCTTCACAGCCTGCTTTGAGATGATCATCCAAAATGTAGACTGGGAACACAAAGGAATCAGAATAGAAGACAAATACCTAATGAAACCTCAGATTTGCTGACATCATCATCCTAAGAACTTTCACGATCTCCAAATAATGTTAGAAACTAAATGAAGTTGGCTTCCACATGAACTTCAACAAAACAAATGTCATATACAGCACACATGTTGAGGATAAGGACAAAGGCACACAAATACTTTTTTAGGGAAAGTAACTTTCAAAAATAATGTATTAGTTTCAAAAAGAACTGCATTCAATAGAAATTTTTTTTTTTTCTGATGAAAGGTAACTTTCTTTTTCTTTTTCTAAGTAACATTCAAAAACACGTAATTTATATCTGTTTGTAAAATGGCCAATGTTTAAATGACATCATATGGTGTCAAACCAAATGTTCTCATTTACAAAGCGGTGTGAAAAGTAAAATTGATCTGGATGAAAAAAAATTGATTTTCAAATCAACACAAAATCTACTTTTTACCCCCTTCTTTATACCTGAAAACTTCATAAATCGTCAGTATGAATAACAATGATGGATGTCTCTATTTCACTTCTTCAAAATATGTTTCAAAAAATGATTTTATTTTTCATCTTTACAGGAGAACAAGCTGGGTGACATTTGTTTCTCATTGCGATATGTTCCAACTGCTGGCAAACTGACCGTTGTCATCCTTGAGGCTAAAAATCTAAAGAAAATGGATGTTGGTGGACTATCAGGTAGGCTTAACTTGAATTCTTTTAGACAAGAATTAAAGACAAAATTAAACAGTTTAATTTTTTTCTGTTTATGTTTAAAAATGAAAAAGTTTTTTTTTTCTAAGAAATTAAACTTTCAGATTAGATTCTTTTTCAAAATAGTACAGCAGCTTAGGTGAGATTTCCAGCTGAATTGTTTAAATTGTGAAAAAAAGTATGAAAACTTGTATATTGATAGATTCTTCAATGCTCTTCCATATGGATACCGAATACATGATCTGACAAAAATTGCAGTCACCATCATAATTTCAAACTTAAAAATTTCAGAATGTGGTACGGTATATTAGTTAAAATTCTAACCAGAAGTGTTCAAAATGGGAAAAAAAGAGTGAAAATTTGCATACTGATAGAATTTTTTCAATGCTCTTTGATATTAAAAACAAGATGCACAATCTGAACAAAATGGCTAGCATAAAGAAAACAAAATTTGCCATGTACATTAATAAAGATTTCAACCAGAATTGTTTAAAATATGAAAAAGTAAGAAAACTCACATGCATGTAGATTTTTCAATGGTCTTCCATATTTGAATTGGATACAGATGATCTGACTAAAACTATAACCGCCATCTTAATTTCAAAATGGCCACCATAGAAAAAAAGAGTAGATTGATTGAAATTTCAACCAGAATTATTCAAAATGAGGAAAAGTATGAATCCTTGCATACTGGTAGTTTCTTCAATACTCTTTTATATAAAAATAGGGCACACATGATATGTACGAAAAATCAGCTGACATTTTGATTTTTTGAAATTTCAAGCGTAATTTTTTTCAAATGAAAAAAAGGTCTGAAAACTTTCATAATGGTCTTTCATCTAAAACCAGGACACACATAATCTGACAAAAACTGTAGCCACCATCCTAATTTCTAAATTGTCACCATAAAAAAAAATATTTGCAGTTTTCTCATCATCATCAGATGGTTCTTTGTGTATGTTGTTGGACATCTCATATTTTACTTATACATATAATTTTTCATATGATCTCTAGGGAACCACGTTGTGTATCATGATATCTAGCAGTTGTCTCACATTCTTGCAACACAACCAACACATTGCCATTTGGGTTTTCTAATGATTTCTATGATATCTCTGACTCTTGTTTATTCTCCAATATACTGTGCCGTCTCCATATGATTCTAAGCATGATTCTCTCCTGAATTCTCACCAAGTATTAGATTGGATTTTGGAAAAAGTATGTTGACTATGACAGAGACACCTGAATTTTGCCAAATACTTCACATTTGTTTCTCGAAGCCATAATTTGAAATGAAGTCCTGGACTAAGATAGTCCAGGATTTCATTTCAAATTATGGTAATGTTGTGTTGAAAACAATCATGTTTTTTAGATGATGTCCAACACCTGAGTCACTTATTTTTTTAAATCAAACAGTAACTTAGGAATGATATTGTGATTGCTCTATAGATCTATGTTCCTGAGACTGGAAACTGAACTTTCATCCCTGAACTCTTTTGTATTCAGCTGAACAAGATGGCTGTCCTCTTCTGTGAATGGGTTTCCTAATTCCTTTGATTTTGTGAATCATTTGTCCATTTTTCAACAATTGGTGGAAAAGAACTCTAAGGTTTTGGTTGTCAGGTAGCTGTAGACTGCACTGGACTTCTATACAGGACTTGGTGCACATATTAGTAGAATGTGATGTGAAGTTTGCATTAGATTGACCGGAGGTCATGATTCCAGACTGGACAGTGATTGTTGCCCTCCCACTCAGAATTAAAAAGTTGCTAAATTTCATCTCAATATGGAGGCCATTACTACATCTTAAATATGTCTGGCTATGCCCATTGGATTTGCTTGGTAATATAGAATAATGGCTGATCCATGGTTATTATAGGGCTCTATCCTGTGTGCAAGTGATCAATGGCCTTAGCAACAAGCTTTGTTGGATGTATTATTGTTGCTGCAGTATATGCTTGCTCTGCAAGCAAAACCATAAGAGCAAACTGCGATACTAGTCTGATTTCAATCGTCTATAGACATGAAAACCTGCCAATGATGCAAAGTCCTCAGGGTCAACAAGTGCTACTATTTCTGTCTGAGGTCAAGATATGAAAGGCAATTTCTGAGCAAGCCCATCGCTTTGTTGCTTGCAGTATCTATGCTGTTGAGAATAGAGTCTCTCTTCATTCCTGGTTTTTCCTGCATTGCAATTACAACCATAGTCAGATCGCATATGTCCTGTTTTTATCCAAAAAAAGCATTAGAAATCTAGTTGTAGGCACATTTTCATACTTTTCTAAACAATTTTTCACCTGATCTTCTGTACAAATTTGAATGTTTCAGGTTCTCGCTCAGAGTTCCACTTGTGTCTGACTGAATTGAAATTAGTCTCTGATTAGGAAAGTTCGCTTTATACCACTTTTTCGCTTTTACAAAAAAAAAGGCAAAGTATGAAAATAGCGTTCAGCATTTATTTTGAAAATGAACTCTTATAGGGGAAGCATGCACCCTCTCCCCCTCACTCTTTCCACGGCCCCAACTTTCGATGTCTCAGCATCACCATCACCATTTTTGGCTATGAGAATTCTCAAAAACTTTTCCTGTATAAACATTTCTGTGGCCTTGTGTCAAACTAAACTGTATATATGCTATAGATACTGAAGCAGAATACACTTGATACTTATCAAGTTTACACAAAGCCACAGTAGTGATACTGATATTGGACAAATTCTACTTTTTATATATACCTATTTTTCATTCATGGAAGTTTTCTTCCTCATTTTTTCTTTTCCAGAATATGTTTTCATGCTCATCAGGCCAAATCATTCAATTCATTATTTTAACACCTAGTCTTCTGATTTCTCAAAAAGTTTATCTTAATTTTCTGTCTTTTTTCTCCAGATCCTTATGTTAAGATATCATTGATGTTAAATGGCAAGAGAATTAAGAAGAAGAAAACCACTATCAAGAAGTGCACACTGAATCCATACTATAATGAGTCATTCACGTTTGAAGTCCCGTTCGAACAAATACAGGTAAAGTCATGATGCTATTTTTGTTACCATCAGTATTTAGTGACCAGTGCCCACGACGAGTCCTAGGTACTGACAAAATGGACAGTCACCCATGGTGCTAAGTGCTAGAGGTGCCTGTCATGTGTCGGCATACTTGTCAAGTTCCAATGTTAAGAATGAATCATGTGACCCCCTCCGCCTTTGGAAAAAAAATATTTCAAGCACAAAGAGGAAAATGCAGAAGGGGGCAGGGGGAGTTTGAAATTTCGAAAATGGCTACAATTATCTTTCAGGGCATATTCAGTGACTGAAATGAACTTATTATGAAATGTGTAAGGGCATGAGACAGTATCAATATGCTCATGCCTCACACAACACATGGGATTTGAAAGATATATATCTGAGTCAATATAACTTTTCAAGTCCAGATGGAAAAATGAGAAAATTAATGAATCATTACTGAATTTATATATGAATAGGTTGTTTGTAAAAGAAATTGGAGGAGATATATTCTTTTTACATAAGAATCCCTCTTGCTACCTTATTTGATTTCAGGACATCATAATGAATTTCAAACAGAAGAACTAACTTTGTTCATATATAAACAAAGAAAGTAATAACATTATCATAGCAGTTGGGTCTCCTTGGAATACATCTTTTGTTTCAAGACAAAAGTATAGTATCTGCTCTTTTCTCATCAAAAAAACATAGTATTAACTTCCTGTTTTCAATTTTGAATATAATTATGATCGTATCTTAATTGTTTTCTTCATGAGTTTTGATTTGATTTCAATAATTTTTAATGGAAAAAAACAAAAATTGATATGAATTTTATTTATAGCCGTCACTGAAAATTATGTCACGTTGCATTTCCATTTTCAATTTTAAACATAATCATTATTTGATAACTCTAATTTTATGATATCTCTCATTCCTTTTTATTTGTGCACTATATTTAACATTGAGTGAGTGAGGGTTTGAAACTTTACAATTTTTCAATCAGGACCACCTTTTCTACATAGCGCCAAATACAGTCATGATAAGATTAGAAATTGAAATGGAAAGTTAATGCTATGTTTTGTGAGTAAAACAGATTCCAAACTTCAATCTTGAACAAAAGGCCACAAAAAGTGCATTCTAATAGGGACCCCACTAATAGGATAGTGCCAAAATAGTTTTTTTTATTAGATCTTTCCCCATTTGAATTATTATTTTAACTCAATTTATTCAATCTAATGACAACAGTCTGAGACCAACCAGTAAATGTCTAAGCTTCTTAGTTGTTTCAAATTTCAAACAAAATGATTTCAAGAATTATGGATAACAATACCTTACATTAACCTTTTCAAATTCAATGGTCATTTTAACAATGGGAAAAGCCAAAAGTTGCACAAGATGTAAGTGATGCAATATTTTGCCAAATAACATTGAAGCCATAGGTTTAACCATGATCTTATTTTAATGCAGGTTTGGTTTGCTTCATCTCTGTCCAGCCACTTCACGGAATACTATTGATTGTTGTGCAGAATCCATTTTTTGTCTCATGTTACAATGCGATCAAGGAATGGAACATTTTTGTTGTGCAAAAGAAGTGCAGAGTAGATTTCATGACAAGAATTATTTGATTTTTGTTCAGCTTGTGTGGCACCCATTTGTTAAGGTTTTTTGCTTTTCTGATATGGAGCAAATGTCAAGCAACTATTAAATGGTCAACATTTAGTTCCCCTTTAAACTCTCAAGTTATTTTGCATGGGTCCACCGCTATAATGGCTCTCATTTTGATGTTGTCAATCAATGGACATTCGAAGCCCCTCTCATCTTCAAGGCTCTCAACTCCATTGCAAAGTTTTATGGAACCAGTGTTGAGCTGTAAATTGCAAGTAGCGTCCTCTGCTTAAAGTCTTTTTTGAACTCAAACAATAAAATTGTTCAAATTTGCTCCCCCCCCTTTGATTTAACAGCCCCAAATAAACCGGAGTAGTGAAAAATTCTATTAACAGAGTTAAAAAATAGTTTAAAATCCAAAATAAACATTAAGGTTTTGTTTTTTTTTTACACCAACCTAATAATTCACACCTTGCCAGTGGTTGTCAAGATCACACAATCAACCGAAACTAAAACTGCACTTTAAAATACTCACATGCTCAAATGATAATGTGGAATTATACAAATATCAAGTTGTTGTTTTTCCTCCTGTTCTTTATTTCTAATAAACTTTCTTTTCTCTTTTTTTCTTTTTAAATTCTTTTCACTTCACAGAAAGTATCCCTCTATATCACGGTGGTCGACTATGATCGCATTGGGACTTCTGAACCAATCGGACGAACCTTCCTGGGTTGTAATTCAACTGGTACTGAACTGCGTCATTGGAGCGACATGTTAGCCAATCCGCGTCGGCCTATTGCACAATGGCACACGCTACAGGAGGTGCCTGAGAAAAATTAAAGCACCTGTGAAGATCAGTGACTGTATTATCTACCAGTTCCTTCATCAGTTTTGGCCCTCGAGATAAGGACACAACTTTGGAAATAGCCAAAGATTAATTGCTTTAACCCAAACGATTCTCAAAAGAGAGGTTTGGGTTGGCAATTTAGAAAGGGCTTTAATTTCAGTTACATAAAAGTGAATTAGTTGAAATAAGTTGGAACTAGTAGAATTTATGTCGGAAGAGTTACAGTACATCTTTGATTTCTTTTTTTTAACATGAAAATTAGTTCAAAAAAATGTTTCCTTTTAGTTAAATCTAAATTATTGAACAAGTTTAAAAAAGAGGTATTAGAGAAAATAGAAATAACATTTTTATGTTATATCTTTTAAATAGAAAATGCAGTTTCAAAACTGAATTAGATTATAATCTATAGGGTTTGCAAAAATATGGATAAAAAATATGTTAAAAGTAAAATCAATTAAAATGAATAAGTAAGTTCAAAGGAAATGAGAATAGATGAACAGAAATAGATATAAAAAATCTGCAACAGATTCACTTTATCATGTAGATTAAAAATAGTCAATGATATACAAACGAATTACAAGTCAAATAAAGCGCGAAGTAAAGATAGAATACCTTAGAAATAAAGGAAGAAATATAGGTATAAATCAGTGGATGGAGAAATTTAGAGAAAGCTTAACATGTAAAAGTGTAACATTTAAATTATGGTCTTGATTTAGAATGATAAATCAATTCATAATAATAATCATGATAAATCATTATGCTACTTATATGTACACATAAAATACACTGAAATCGAACTAAGGAAGTGAATTGGTAGAACGCAGTAAAGTACCAAAGAGCCAACTTAGGGACAAGTCCCGAGCAGGAGATTTGAATTGAATGTCTCGCAAAACCCTGTAAAATATGAAATCTATATAAGAAAGAAAAAATGCATTGAAAAATATGTGAAACAATGAACTTTTATTCAATTTGTATGTCATGCAGTAAAGCAGTGTGTTAGATTGGTACACTGTGGAAAGGCCTGCAATGTCTAATTGTTTATGCCATAATTCAAATAACATGTCTTATGTATGTCATACATTCTAGAAGGAAAGCAACGATGTGTGTTTCATGTTGTATAACATCCATAAGAGGCCTGTCGTCTTAAAAAATAATATTTAAAAAACTATATATATATATATATATATATATATATATATATAAAAAAATATTTAGTATTTCAATATGTATAAGTATGGCATTACAAAAAAGTATTCAAAATGTGAAAAAGTTTGATATGTATAAATTAAATGTTTTATCAAATTTGAATTTGATACATGCTATAAAAATTCTGTATCCCTTGACTTCAGGTATGAAAATGTAAATCTTTAAAAAAAATCTCTGAAAAGTGTTCATACCTTTTGACAAGGACATTGTGTATGTTATAAGAATTGAAAAAATGTGTATGTGCCATATCTTATATATAACAAGCGCCAATTCATATCATTAGTTATGTGCAGTATTTCTTAAATTCTAAGTTGTATGCACTGATTAATAACAAAGGATACAATCAGTAAAAAAAGTGTTTAAAATTTTATTAAAAATGCATATCAAACTTGTTTAATTCAAAAGAAACTTTCTTAAATTTTAAAGAGATTTATACAAAAAAATCTTCAAAGCATGTCATACGATTATGAATATAAGAAAAATTATTTTAAAATTAATTTTTCGGTTGTTTTAAGTCAAATTCTTGGAAAATTGATCAATTATCTTTACTGTATTAAGAAGGAAAATTCTATGCTATTTATTCTGGTAGACAGAGATTTTTCATTAACACTGTAAAAATCTCCGTTTACTCTAAAATTTGTAATAATGCCAAGAAATTTGAAGCAAAAAAGTATTTATCTTGAAACAGTGGTTGACTGATTGACAGTGGTGATCTAGGCAGAGCCTTACTGCCTATCGTTAGATTGTTAAGGTAAGTTTTAGAAATTGGTAGTATATAAGGCGTTGAAAAAAATGTTAGGACAATGAAAATTTTCATAAGATTAAATTGAAACAAATTAAGTTCCTAGGTACACAAAGAAAATAAAAGGCTGAGATAATGACAGAAATGCATATGAATATCATATGAATATAAGTAAGAAGCATTTAAGTTAAATAGGTCAATGAGAATGAGGTATATAAGGTTAATTAGGTCTATGAGAATAAGGTAAATAAAACAAAGAAATGCCATTCAAGCTCTACTGATTGCTTTGACTGAGTGAAGATCAGGCTGATTCTCAATGAGTTGTTTTAATAATGTGTTGAAAAAAAACAATCAAAAAAAAGAAAAAAAATATTTCAAAATATCAGTAAAAAAATTAGTTATAATTGTGATGATTTTGTAGTGTATATTTAGAAAAAAAACAGATTGAAACAGTAACATCAAGCAAAAAAAAACCTGAAAAAAGAACACTCCCATATCTGTCCCACCATCCCTGAAGCATTCTCCCAGTCCTGCCATGTTCCTAAGAAATGCTCAGAAAGTGCTTTTCTTTCCCTAATCCAACTCCCAACTTTCCAAATTCCTCGAAAATTATTCCCCCTCATCTCAAATCCAACCCAGGCCCCTTACATTTCAAGAAAAAAAAAACACTGATTAGGTCAACTCTCTTTCACGTGTACAGTACTTGCTAAAGCTAAACTTTATTCTCCAATGTGTCAGGTATTATTATTATAATAATAATAATAATAATAATAATGATAATAATAATAATAATAATAATAATGATAATGATAATAATAATAATAATAACAATAATAATAATAATAATAATTATTATTATTATTAATTATTATTATTAATTATTATTATTAATTATTATTATTATTATCAATATTATCATTATAATTATTAATTATCATTATTATTATCATCATTATTATTATTATCATCATTATCATCATTATTATTATTATTATTATTATTATTATTATTATTATTATTATTATCCTCCTCCTCCTCCTCCTCCTCCTCCTCCTCCTCTGGTCTTGTGTTAAATTTTCCAAATCTATTAATTTTTAAATACCTCTTGTTGATTCTATGGTCACTTTATTTAAATAATTACCAGTTATATTTCTTGTTTTGTTTTGTTTTTTTAATGTTGGTCTACTTAAAGAAGAAAAAAGCAAAGTACAAATATGTTTAAGAATCCTTCTTTTTTTCTTTCAAAAAGGGAAAAAAAAATTTTAAATCAAATGGTTTTGCATTTAATGAAACTTTGTTGATGTTCGTGAGTGTTTTTTTAGTTTTATTTTCATCATTTCCCCCCCCAAAAAAAGAAAAAAGACAGTGCAATGTCCAAAGAATAGGTTATTATAGATCATTTTTCATCAATTTATTTTATTTATCTTTTTTTTGATAACAATTTAAAGGGATCAACATAACTCCTATTTTCGTATGTAAGCTAAACATGTTACGCTTTTTGGTTATATTCCAACATATTATTGTTCATTCCTGGCAAACGTTTACACTGCAGATAATGACATTCTAAATTATAAACAGCTTAAAGAAATGTAAAACTCTATCAAATAATATTAGGAAGAAAACCAATGAAGTAGTTGTCAAAATAATAATAAAAATAATCATAAGGATGAAAAATGTATAAATTTGTATACATGAAAAGCTAGCACAACAATAGATAAGTAGTAAGCAGAATTACCTTGATCGTTTTTGATAATTATATGAATTTCAAAACTAAAAAATTAAGCTAAAAAACCATGTTTTATTATGATAGTCCTTTCTATGACCAATTGAAGGAGTGAAAATTTGAAAACTGAAAATTCTGAGGATCTCAATTTAAAGTTACAGAAATGGAAAGAAAATTAATAAAGACAAAAGATTCTTGTCAAAATGAAAAAATTGTCGAGAAAATGGTGTGATTGAAAAGGAAAATTATGTAAAAAAAATGAACAATGGCAGAAAAAAATAAGCCAAAAGACGATCTCCAAGGAAACAGTAACTGGAGGTATTTGAGGTATATATATATATGTGGTCTGTGATAGTGTTCTACCTGCCTAGACTGCTCATCCCTTCCGTCTCTTCCTGTTAACCTCTTGATTGTTGAGTCTGCTCAGTGAACAAGCAGGCAATTACGTAAACAACAAAATTTTTAAAAAAAGAAAGAAAAAAGATAACAAACATCTTCACAATCAGTTCTCAAAAAAGTACACTAAGTAAAAAAATTGAAACTGAGCCCCCAATCTTTTCTGTAAAGGAAAAAAAAAAGGAAAAATATCAAAATGAAAAGGAAAATAATGTCATGAAAAAGAAACGAAAAGAAACAAAAAACAAAGAAAATGTAAAAATAAAAAATCAAGAAAAAAATCTGACAAAAAAAAAAAGCAAAGAAAATCAATCCAAGAAAAGCAAGATGTTGAAAAAAAAGAAGAAAAATAACTAACAAACATCAAAATGAACAAAAAAATTCAAAAAGATGTTAATATATTTACTGGCTCAGATCTAATAACTCTCTTTATTCTGATTACAGAATAAATACTTTTGTAAGGTACATGGTTCAAAATATTCACATATCTACATACATACATACATATCTACATACATGTGTGCATGTATATGTGTGAGAGAAAAAAGTGAGTATGTATGTGTGTGTGCTTGTAATGTACATTTATGTACATTGAGGAATTAGAATATGTATATATATATATGTATATATATATATATATATATATACATATAGTCTCTGCGTATATATGTGTGCATATATATATTTGTATGCATGCATCTGCATTTCAGTGCAAATGTTCAATTTACAAATACACATACATAGGTGTTGGTGCACATACACACAATACACATACATAAATACTTATATTTATATATGTGTGTGTGTGTATACACACATATGTATATATATATAGATATATGTATACACACACATACATACATACATACTTGCTTACACACACATACACACATACACACATACCCACACACACGCTCATACATACGTATATATATATATATATATATATTTTTATATATATACACATGTATATATATATATATATATATATATATATATACACACACACATATACACACACACACATATATATATACATATATATATATATATATATATATATATATATATATATATATATATATATATATATATATATATATATATATATATATAAATCCAGAAATATTCTTTCTTTTAATTATTGGGTAAAAAAAACTGTAAACCCAATGATTAGTTTTACATTCCAAGCTCTCTATTGGGTCACTCATTGAAAATGAGTATAGAGAAGAAGCTTCTAGAATGAACAGAGGAAGAACATTTTTTAAGTATTTTAACAAAAGAAAAGCAACCTTCTTGAATCAGGGTCCAGGATTTATGCTATAACTAACATTGATAGTTCAGGAGTATTAACAAAAGGGGAAAAATTTAATGAATGCAAGCAACAGCAACAAAAAAAAGCAAAGAACTTGAGTAAAGTAAAACGAAGACCTAAGCAAGCTAAAAACTAAAAATTGCCGAAGTCTCATCTAAAAAAAACTTGTCTTGCAAATAATTCTCATTATTTCCTGTCCCTATATTTATGTAGATGCATTTACAGAACAAACTGTATCTTTCCATAAAAGTGAACGGAAGAATATATGCAGATCAGATCAAAAACTTATGCATAACTTTAAGAGAGAGAAAAGAAAAAATTTTGCAAAAACAGAAATTAAAAAGCTCAAATTAATTCAAATGTGTTAAATAAAAAAAATTTTAAAAGAAAGATTAACAGCTACCTGAATCCTGGACCCCCAAAAAAGTTATTTACAAAAAAAATAATGAATTGCTTTAAATAAACTGAAATAAATAAACTTGGAACTATTAATAATAGTTAATTACATATATATATATATATATATATATATATATATATATATATATATATATATATATATATATATATATATATATATATATAATAAGTACTACATTTTCCCATTTTATCTTCTTCTAATTCATGGAGGCTATTAGATTTTTAAAGATTTTTTGCAAATTCCATGTTTCCAAAATAATATATATACATATACCTGGCAAATAATAGGCTGGCCAAAATGTTTGTTCTATTTTTTATTAGATGACATTGTAGGTATTTTTTTTCTACAGACTTAATTTGAAAAGATTGCTTTCAATTTCATTGTGGGAGCTGACATAATATTCTATCAAAATTGGTATGTTTTGTTTGTTGCCTTCAACAGTGAAAATAGAAGAAAATAAGTGACATTTTTTGCATATTATGCTCTTTTATTTTATAAAAAAAATGTGACTCAAATGCAAAAAAAGATTTACAGTTTATGGAGAATGTTCTTCTAATGACCGAAAGTGGTTTTTGAAGTTCCATGCTTGGGATATCTTGCTGAACGATGCTCCAAGGTTCGCTGGACTTAATTGAAGTTTTGATAGAGATTAAATCAAGACATTTCTTGAGAATAATCAACTTTATACAATGTGGGAGATAGCCAACATATTCAAAATATCCAAATCAAGCAGTGAAAATCATTTGCTCGAGC
>OY735206.1:13913746-14093746 GCA_963457665.1 Thysanoteuthis rhombus | reverse complement strand
TATTCTCTTTTTATCTTCAATTATAATAAATAAATTAAAAAAAAAAAAAACTCCCATAAAAACCTTACAAGACCTCCCTCTGGTAGCCGAGAGGTGTCAAGTCAATTAAACCAAGGGAGGTGAGAGGTGCCATGGTGACCACCTCAACTTGATGAGGTTTTCTTACGTTTTTCCTGAGCACTTTGAAACATTTCTGCAGCATGTTGTATAAATTTGTTCCAAGCTCTGAAAGTGTTGTCAATAAAAGTATTCTTTGTGTGTAGATTCTTAGGGTTGCAATAAAGACTCATTGTCAGTAGGTTGAACTGTTTTTGACTTGTCAATAACATTTGTGTTTTGTAAGAGCCAGGGGTCTTTTTCCAGGTTACCTGAGTCATGTGTTGAATGAAATTAAAAAAACACTTTTTTTCTTGGAATATGAACCAAATTTAAAGGTCTTTACTGTGCAGGTATATTCATGAAACAAATAATACACTGTACTTACAAAGAATTTGCAAATGCTACCACATAATAAATTGTATGATTTGCCAACAATGCAACGACCAATAATCTTGACTGTCCTCCTCTTCTGGACCTTCCTGATTAATCGCATAGATCCAGAAAAATCATTTGTGAAAAAAAAATTCTTTGTAAGAACAATACAGTATTTGTTTTATGAATATACCTGTATCTGATGCATTTATATCAATAAATTGTATCCTTTATATTAATGTATTATGTTTAACCATTTAATTCAAATTCAGCTTCTGTCTAATATAAGTTTCTAACAGTCCTTTGAAGACATGAGATGTGTATTATCAGGGGTCAGAGTATTATTGAATTATTATTATTATTATATGACCTCAGTTGATGTGGCAAAATGGGTAATCAAGCAAAATTCTGGAACCAAGAAAGCTGGAAAATCAGTGGTGTATCTTCACTAGTTTTGTAAGATGCTATTTTTAGCTATATAATTCATGTACATATACATGTGAGTAATTGTAAAATAAGATACTATCATCGATCAAGAATGTTTACAAACCACTATTATTATTGTTGATGTGTTACCAACCTTTTTTTAGTGCATAATAATTCACATCTATAGATTTGGCACCATATTGGCAAAGAGCTGAATTCAACATACCATATTTATTAATGCACTTTATATGCAAAGAGTATTCAAAGAATAATTTCTCTAAAGAGGACTCCAGAGTTTTTTTGCATAACAAATGATCAAGATTAGACTAGCAAATTACTTTCATTAGTTGAAAAAAAAGTTCTATTTGAGGTCCTCAGCAGGTTATTTGATTTGAATTACTACACTTGATGAATCCACAAATGTAAAATGTTAGATTTTACCAAAAAAGAAAGAAAATTATTGAATCATTTCATTTTATGTGACTTTTATTGTTCTTTTCTCATTAAGTTTTACTTAGTGCATTTTTGTGAATTATCTCCGTTGAGAAGCTAATATCAAATTCATATTGTCTAAACAGACTTTTACAAGAAATTATTTTCCCCACGTTGCTGGGAAATGGTTGGCAAAAAGTACCAGCAAAAATAATGCAATTACAAATTCGAAGAAAAATACATTAGAATATTTGAATGAAAAAACTTGAAATGTTTCCAGCACTTCATTTTACAAGCAACCATGTCAGAGCAAACATACAATTATATGCTTTTTCAAAAATCAATACATTTTTATAATACAGGAATGATCAGTTCAAGATAAGGTATCCCAAGAATTGCTTGGCTAATTGGTTGAGTTCAAGAAAATTTGAATAACCAGTTCTAAAGCAATGTTCCTTTTTCTGTTATCATCTGGCTATCCTGCAATATATATATATATATATATATATATATATATATATATATATATATATATATATATATATATATATATATATATATATACATATAATTATTATCCAGCTACTACAACTGTTACTGATGTCAAATCCCTGCTAGAACCAACATTCCAGAACAAGCAACATGCATCACAGGAACTAGTTTCCACATTCCAGAACAAAGAAAATTTGGTCTTTAGGTATCTTCCCAACCAGGCCAGATTATTTGGTGAGCTACAAGGGTTCCAATCAGTAATGAATGGTCATAAATGCCTATTCATAACAAAGCGACTATTTGACCAAGATTTAGGTGTAATTAAGGTAAGATATGGCTTGAGATGTGTTCTGCGCTTACTAATGTTTTGTTTGCTAGCCTAAAGATGCAATTTACTACAGTCAGAAAGGGCCTAGTTGAAGTACACATTGAAGTTCATAAAGAGCACCTACAAAAGACCAGAGAGTACAAGGAAAATAGTCCAACTAAACAGCATATAATGAATAAAACTCTAATGAAATTTAGCAAAGTACTAGCACCAAACGTTTCTTGGTGTAAAAGAGATGAAAGCATACAAAGTACAGCATACAAAGAATCCACTTGTACTACCATAGGTATAACAAAAGTGAAAACATAATGGCTGATGACACAGATATGATGTCTGACCATTGATACGATACTCGAAAATTAAACTATTATTTAGTGTTACTGATTCAAGGATGTGCCAACATTATTATTTGGTGAGAGTGATTGCTGTGACTCTAGTCATACAAAAGACCTTTGAAATGATATCTTTCCACTATGCATGCAGTACAAAGGCAATGATTGAGAAACCTCTAAGACTAAGCGCTTGCCTCCAAATTATGTTGGATACATGAAAAATCACCAAAGCTAAGAAACATAAGATGTAACTTGGAAGAATAAACCTGACCACAAGACTCAGTCAAGTCAACTTTCTCTTGGGCCTGTATCTTCCTCAGCTGACTGATCGAGTTGGAAAAATAAGATCTTTTATCACTTTATCATTTTTTTTTTTTATCAGTTACTGAGTGGAAATAATCACCTCAATAGATTTCTCATCATACTAACTTCAAGACTGACAATATTCATGCATCCTGTATTTAACCTTTTTTCTTTGCAAAGTTTATTCACTTGACCTTTGCGGACTTTCATTCTATGCGGATGAACATGAAAGATGAAACAATGAGATCAAAGTCACTATAGTTCATTACACTTTATATGTTCCTTTTGTTTTAAAGGCAAGAAAAATCAGCTAAATATGAAAAAAAGAATTTGAAAAGAGTTAAACTGAACGATTGTAGCAAGAGCCCAATGAAGAGAACAAGAAAATCATGACCCAGTGTGTGGATATATAAGTAAGAAGAGAAATGGTCAGTTGCTCAGTAATGAAGTTGGAACAGATATAGAAAGTGGACTTATTCAATTCCCTAAATCCCAGAGTATTGATTGTTCATTTGATCAACACTGATCAGATGATTCTGAATTCCCCAGATAACAAAGAAAGACAAATTGAGAGATTTTGTTACATAGTTTATTATTTACAAAAACACTGGTTGACATTTTTTTTTTCTTAAAATCAGTGTGATGGGAATATATTTAAGATTTCTGAAGAAAAACATCTTAGTATTTACAATATATATCATGTATACAATTTATGAAGAAAAAAAATGATTTTTATGTATGATGATCAAATATTCTACATGTCAGTACACATATGATTGTCAATGGAAAAAATTTTTTTTTCTTTTCATGTGTTGCACGATATATATTGTAAATATGCACGATATATATTGTAAATATTAAATCTTAATGTAAATAAATAGTACATTTAGAAAAAAAAGTCTGTAAATGTTTCATAAGCAATAAACTATGAGACATAAGCATTACATATATACAAGAAACTATCTTTTCCACACTGAAATAACTCAGCTTTCAGGTAACAGCCTTACTGAAGAAATCAAAGTTGATGAATTTCATAAAAATGAATTGCTATATACCAAGCTATTAATTGAACTATGGGCTTTAAATGTCACTGGAATAATCTCAGCAACGAAAATCATAAAGTTTAAATGATGAAACAAAAATTATTAAAAAAATTTCAGCAATGATGCAATTAAAGAACCGATTCTTCATTTTTCTACTTCTTTTCAAAATGACTGTGGACCAGTATTAGATAAAAACAATGAGTGGTTATTACTGAAATTCAAAATTTATTGTGATAACATTACAATGGAGACTTTCAAATCTATTTTGTAGAAAAAAGTGAACCTGATGTGGTCTTAGATGATCTCTTTCTTCATCAAGTGCAGAATGTGAAAGAGTTTTTGGTGAGTCATCAGAATGCTCTCTTTTAAGACATGAAACATTCAATGATTTATTCATGATTCATATGAACTCGAAAATTCTTCATCTCTTGATCCTATTCCAGTAATAGACAGTTGGTTTGCCAAAAAACAGAGATACATTAAAAAGATAAACTATAAGAATGATGAAAATAAGTCAAAGAGTGAACCTGAAACTGATTTAGAGAGTGAATCTAATGATAGTGAATCCTCATTTGGAATACTTGATTGAATTTCACTTTATTACAGTTACGCAGTTAGAATATTCTTGATTTGATTTTTTGTTTCCTTTTTATTATATCAGTAAAAATGATTGACTTTGTAGGAAGAGAACTAGGTTGAGCTAAATTATTTAAACTTTCCCTGTAACTCAACCAGTAGTCGAATCACTGTTTTTTAGAATCTCAAAGGCTACCTAGCAGGCTGACTGTTGGGAAATACCAGGTGCTGTAAGCTTTGGGAAGTTTCTCAAGCCGGAAACTTTCCATATGCATTAAAAAATTAGTACTCCACAATGAAGACCAACAGAGCAAAACTTTTGTCAGACCATCTTCAGATACATGAAAATACATGGTTAAAAATGGAAAAAATCTCACCTCCATTTTAACCTCCAAAAGTGGTAAAGAATTTTCATTTCATTCTGACAGTATAAGAATGGGAAAAATCCTCCATCCATTTTGCCCATTCAAAATTGAAAAAATATTCTCACTCACTCTGATGACCCCTAAAAGTGGAGATAAACACCTCCATTTTGACCTTTCAAAGTGGAAAAGATTCCTGCTCCATTTTGATCCTTGAGATTGAAACAGAGAAAACCCACTATTTTGACGCCTAAAAATGAAAAAAAAGAACTCTTCCCATTTTGACCCCTAAAAGTATAAGAAGATTTCACTTCCATTTTGACCCTAGAAAATGGGAAAAAAATTCCCACTTCATTTTAACCCCTAAAAGCGGAAAAAAAATTCTCCTTCAGTTTGAAGTAGGGAAAAACCCTCCTTTTCGGCCTGTAAAAGTGGAAAAGAAGATCCCCCCTCCATTTGACCACTAAATGAGGAAGAATAATTCCGGTTCATTTGGCTCCTCTCAAAGATGGAAAAAATTCCATTTCCATTTTGACTAACCAATAGTCGGTGAAAAAAATTCATTGTCAATTTTGACCTCTGAAGTGAAGTACCATTTGCATGAGGTAACAATTGAAATAATAATTGATTTTAATCTATCATTATTTGCAACATCAGATGAATTATTGACGACATGAGAAATATAATCCGTATCTATCTCTGTCTCCCCTCCCTTCTCTCTTAGCTTTCGATTTTCTCTTTCTTCCTCTCATTCTCTTTTTTCACTCTCTTTCTTGCTCTTTTCCGTTCTCTTTCTTTCTCTTTCTTGCTTTCTTTCTTTCTTTCTTTCTTTCTTTCTTTTTTTCTTTCTTCTTCTTCTTCTTCTTCTTCTTCTTCTTCTTCTTCTTCTTCTTCTTCTTCTTCATGGTCACAAGTTGAAAAAAAGAAATTGAAAATGATAGATATGGTTGCTGCACCCACATGACCTGATATGGTGTAAATGACAAGAAAAAAGCCATGTGTGCTTTATCTTGCATATTGCTCATGTAAGAATTGGACATCATCCACAGAAGAAGTTAACCCTAGGCACTAAGTTTCAAAGCTGTATATGCCATATCAAAGGAGTTATGAATGTCAGAGAAAAGCCTCTACAGCAAAATGCATAAAATTGAGTGAAATTTTGAAGATTTTTGATTTTAAAACTTTTAGAGATAGAGACTTAAAATTTTGGATTTCCCCATAAGTTTCACGTAAGAATCTGAGTTGATGACTTGGAAACCTATTCAAATGCAGATCTTCCACAAAAGAGAAGTGACAAAAAGCAAATTTTCAAAGAGCCCAAAAAATAACAATGGACAGTAATAGACTTTTTAGTACAATGTAAGGAAGGTCGCAGCAATCACAAATTGTATAGTTTCACACTCTTGCTCATTCAATGTTACAAACGGTGAGCAAATAAAGAGAGATAAGAGAATAAATGAAAGAAAATTTGGATTGGACACTATTACTCTCTGATGATAGTGTCTAATCGAAATTCTGTTCTCCATTAATTCTCTAATTTTTATAATCAGGAACACCACCTTGCCTACATTATGCCTAAAAGGCTTGAACTATCTATTGCTTTTTACAGACACAAAAAGATTTTTACCTTATTGTGTATCTGTAGCACAGAGCAAATTCAAGATACAAAGCACTATACATCACTGATATATATATATATATATATATATATATATATATATATATATATATATATATATATATATATATATATATATATGCATGCTTTGGGAAACTCAGTGATTGAACTGATCAAGTTATCACTCAAACAGATAAAAGAGGCATGATATTGATTTGGGAAGCATCATAGAGTTTTACAAAAAATTCCAAGGTGATCCCTTTTTAGATTAAAAAAGAACTACCATAAGCTCTCTAGAAGATATGTAAATAATAAACTGATAGATAAAGAAATATCAGAGACACTTAAACCCATGAATAATGAACTCACGCGCTTCTACCTACTACCTAAAATACGTACAAAGTATAACCTGGGAAAACCAGTAATCGAATCAACTGACTGTGACACCAATTATCCAAATTTGTAGACCACTACATACTACCCTTAGCAAAAGTGAAATCTTGCATAAGAGATACAATTGACCAAAACAACATTAGATATAAATATTATAAAATGGAAGCCAGTTTTTTTTAAATACATTGGTAAGTTTAGCTTATCTCTAATAAATGAATGTGTTTTGTACACTATATGCACTTAATAAAAAAAAGTATGAGAACTTGAGTGGCAAGCATAAGAACATTATCAAATAATTGGTTTAATACAAAATTATTTCTTACCGGTACAATCTTGATTAATGGAAACTGAGTATGGAAATTTATTAAATACATGAAATACATTTATAAAATCTTCATGGAACCCCTTACAATCTCTTTTAGAAACCAACAAATCTATAGGACTCCAGTTGAGAGAATGACTTACATTATAGTGATACATTTAATCAAAATTTCAAAAATGTTTATTGAAACAAAAATGATAAAAGTATTCAAAGTTGCAATGAATAAAATAAAACTCAAAATCTGTATAGAAAATCTTTTATAAATAATTGTAGGGTTCCTTTTCCATTTCTTTCAGTTAAAAAAAAAACTGGGTTACTTTTTTTTTCCAGGTTTATTCTGAGTTCTGGAACAGAAATGAAAAATATTGCTGAAATAAATTACATTGCTTCAGAGAAATCATATTTTCATAGAGTTCAACATTCAATTGTTCCTTTTTCCTGTCCCTAAATATTTGCTTATCATAGCATCTCTAACAATTTGTCAATGTTCAGTGGTGGAACTGGGAGAGGGTGTACACAGGGGCGTAGTGCATACCTATATTTCAATTTCCAAGTTCAAAACAACCTAGAAATTTGCTATATTTAAACAAATTATCCAAGGTATCTTAGCTACACTCCAGTTACCCCTGATGGACCCATCTTTGAACTCGAGTATAAATCCTAGATACATCTAACGACCTAGATTTCAAACCCCATTTCCATCACTGAGGGTGTTTGAAGCAGATGGCACCATCTGTTCTTTTGGAATCTTGTAATCTATTTTAAAAAACTACTCATACAATTCACTGCATTTACATCTATATTTTCGTTTTTAACATTTGTCAAGGAAGATAACTATTGAATGTTAATTGTTGAGTAGTTTCCTATACTTATTTATTTTGTTTTTTTGAAATGTCTAAAAAAGCCAAGTTGATTAAGGTGTACAAGAAAATGCAGAACAGTATGATGTTTTTGATATTTTTCCAAGTAAAATGCAATTGCCACCATATTTTGATGGCATGGATAAACTAATTTTAAATATGTTGCGGACGAAAATTCTACAACATATGCTGCTGAAGGATAATATTATCAAAGTCTTTGCTTAATCTGATAGGTTATCTGTACATACAAATTGAATTTTTGTTGTTGAAAATATGCACAATTATCATTATTAGTTTGCTCAACTTTGATCTATAATTATGTAATGAAAAAGGAATGATGTACAAACATCTAAAAACATGTAAAAGAGGCTGAGAGATTAGAAAAAGAATGAGAAATAATAGGGATTGCTTTCTTCATTAACAGCCATTTATTATATAAAGAAAAAATTAACTTGATTTAAAGCTTAACCAATATTCTAGTTCTCTCTGAATGTCATATTTACTAAGCTTAATTTGGTAAAAGTGGGGCACCAAGTGAGGATAAAAATCATACAGTATTAATGTACAATGAGATTAGCTTACTGAGCATATTTTCATAGTGAGATGTCCAAAGTATTCATTAGAGTTAACTTATTCAGGTGGCACAAAAACTAATGTGTAATGCTTCCATGTTCAAACTCTCTATTGTAATAATGGTCTAGTTAGATTAGCTCGCCAACCATTGCTCCACAGTATTTACCAAAGATTTTCATCAGATAAACTCAGGAAGAAAGAATTACTGACTTTGGAGTTTCTGGCCATTGGACATAATATGAAAATATGTACGGCTCAGTGATTTCTTGTTCAAAGGAAAGCATTTCTAGTTCTTGCTTCATGTTGGCCAATGCTGCTTGCTTTTGTATTCTTTCTACATCCATCACTGCTTCAGATACTTCCTAAAAAAGGACACAAAATATCAAACATTACATCTTTAAAAATAGTTTCATGAGACTATTAAACAACAACTTATATCATTCCGATTACCAGATTTCTTAAATATATTGAAATGGGTTATCTATTTTATGCTTATGTTACTAGCATAATCATCATATTATAATTTAATAATTAGCATAATCATCATTATCATCATCATCAGTCTGTTAGCATCCGTCGTTGGACATAAACTTTCCCCAAGATTTGCCAGACCTCTCTATCATGCACATAGCAGAGCCAGTACTTTCCAAATTTATCTAGCTTGTCACACCAGCACACTTTCCATCAGCTACAGCCTCGCACCTGATCTTTAGGCATTCATGTTGTGAGTTGTGATGTCCAGCAGTTATCTGCCATTCTTGCAACATGTCCAGCCCATTGCCATTTGAGTTTTCTGACAGTTTCTATCATGTCCCAGACTCCAGTCTTTTCTCTAATATACTGTGCTGTCTTATGATCTCTCCATTTGAGGGCGAGCATGATTCTTTCATATGCACATGGCAGAGTTCTCAGTTTCTAGTATGACTCTTTGCTTGATTTCTTTTTCTTTTAATGATTTCATGGAGACTCACTATATATAGTGGTCTCCTTTTTCCAGCTGTGCATTTTTTATTTTGATTGTTGTGTTCTTGTCCCCAACATGCATGTTGTACTCGACATTTGTTTTGCCAACCTTCTTGCTTGCTTCCATTAGTTCATCTAATATAATTTGGAGTTTGTGAAGGATTTTAGTAAAGAGGATCTTCACAAACTAATCATCATAATATATAGTGTATCTCTTTCTCCCTATATGTATATATGTATAATATATTTGTCCACATTGAGAAACAAATAAAGCAGACATAGATAGTGAATTAACAAAATGGGAATTTAGAGTTAAAACAGTTTTGAGCTTTTGCATTACTGACAACTGTTTAGCTCAATGGTAAGAGCAACACTATGTTCAAGTGGCTATCTCATCGGTCACAGGTTTGATTCATGCAACTGCCCCATTTCCTTTGATTGCTTATTTGATTTACGGTGTCCAGGCCAAATGATACAATCCCCATGTAATATCAGGAAATCGTCTTAAATGGAGTTTCAAAGAAATATAACGCATTTATAATTATATATATATGTGTGATATACATATGTATATATCTTTATGTATATCAATTTGGTTATATGAAATTGTGTTTGTGTGCACACATTGATTAAAATAGAAGCGAAGAGATATTTTAGAAATTTTGTGACAGCACTTGGATTTGAATTTGCGATCTGCCAGAAAAATAAGTATTTAACTATTTTTAATTTGATCGAAAGTTTATTCAATCAAACAACAGTCAAAAGGTTTTGTAAAAATCAAGTGAAATCAAACTTTTGTTACAAAAGATTAGTAAAAAGGTCTATAGTGACTTTTCGAAAAATAGGCAACTTTTCCAATTCAGCATTCATATCATATAAATAAAACAATAATTTAAGGAGAGTATTTACGTATACTTGTTCATATATATTTAGATCAAGTTTGATTTTTTCCGTCCTTCGAAAGCATGGATTTTCTTTTCTTCTTCACAGAATAAAAATATTATCAATGAAATATTAAAAACTGGAACAATATTACAAATATTCTTTCTCTAAATAGATATAAATATTTTTCTTTTCAAAATAAATATCTTTCCCCAAAGATACCATTTCTGTAGCATAATATGTTTATACATATCATGTTGCTGAAAATGTGTGCAGTACCTTTGATAAAAAAAATGTCCCTTCCTTTTTTGTAGAAAAATATTGGGTAATACTTTGTTTTGTTAACAGAAAAATTTTAACCACTGGCAAAATGGCCAATGGATGCAGAAAAGGGCAAAAAATATTGTTACACCAGGTGATATTCAAAACTATATAATGTATCAACATCTGATTGCCTTTCATAAATTTTCCACTCTCAATGTTAAGAACACAACTTTTGTGCGCTATTTTTAACATCAAGTGAGTGAGTGTATGGAACTTTACAATTTAAAATTGTTATTTGATACAATTATTCATTTGTATGATTTTAGCCAGGTCACTTTATTTTTGTTGTTTTTCCCATTTGTAGTTGATTTTGATAATGTTTAAAATTTTTGGAATGGTTGATATTCAAAGGATTGCAAAATATCATTTGAGATAGGAAGACATTTATTAATAAATTTCATATTATCAAAATCTTAAACCCAAACTTCTACTGTCAAATATTTTAATAACGATGGAGGCCAATGCAGATCTGCTAAGGAGTCTGCATGAATCTACCAGTTAGCACATTCAATACACTCGATACATTTTTTGACTCCAACATGGTTTTGTTTTGAATGATGATGATGATGATGATGATGATGATGGCGGCGGCATCTGTCAGTCACAAGACGCCTCAAGCATGTTATTTATCTGAGCCGGTAAAACAGGATCTGCTAAGACTGTACAGACCTACACAAAAGTGATAGTGCCAACTGATTCTCAGTTGTTTCATCAATTGAATCATTATCAACATTCAGTCAGCTGACAACACTTTTAACGTGCAGTTGATTCATGGACAACCTTTTCGATGAATTGATGTTTTGTCGACTAGTGTTGCCAAGGTGTCAGGGCAAGACTGACCCATCCCTCTTACTACTATTGGAAGGTACTGCCATGGGGCTTGCTAATCCCCTGAGACTAGACAGAGTTATTTTTGAGGCCACTGGACAAATCCTTTGCCTCTTGCATTTAGCAATACCAAGCCATCATTGGCCACACTATTGCAACGGCATATACCAAAGTGTATATTGCGAACAGATACTACACTTCGATCATAGTCAACAACTTGATCCTAGGTAGAGTGCACAGATATATAACAGAGGGAAGGGAAGCAGCATTTTCATCCTAGGCAGAATAGGATAGGAAGAGGGATAAGAGGATGGTAAGTAATTTGATAGTTTGATTGGAGGGTAGGGTGGAGGGAGAGAAAGATAGAAAGCCTATTCTAGGGTCAATCTCACAAAAACACGAATCGAGAAGTATTTTAAAATTCAAAGCAGTCTGTACAGTGTTTATGACAAAGGTATACATTTCCGATATATATATATAATCATAACCCAAGGAATTATATTACATTTCAAACAATATTTTGTACTTTATTTCTGATGTAATCATTATCCACCTTTGTTATCAACATTTGAACGAGGGTTAAGTTTAAAATCAATTGAAGGCAAATATTTGTATTACAGAAACAAATGTTGACAAATATTGACGAATGGTCAAAAATTTTGTAAACAACATCACAGGTTTTGAACAGTGTCTGTCTTTTTGATTGCATCTTTAGAAAGTTATCATTAAAGAAAAAAAATCAGCACTGACAATGTATTTAGGGCTTGCAAAAAACCGTCACGAAAAGGCTGTTGAGATATCCTGTTACAGTATAGATACTTTGAAGATTTCTAGTGAAAATAAAATGATGTACAAGATTGCTGTTACAGATTAATATGATCAATTGTTAAAGATCAAGAGATTAGGTTGTTACGCATGGATATATTCGATTGTTACAGATGAATATGTTTGGTTGTTTTAGATAAATATGTTTGGTTCTTACTGGTGAATAGGTTACATTGTTACAGATGAATAAGTTTGGTTGTTACAGATGAATATGTTTGATTGTTACAGATGAATAGAATCAATTATTACAGATGAAATGTGTGGTTGTTACCAATGAATATGATCGATTGTTACAGATGAATATGATAGGTTATTACAGTTCAATAACCTGTACATCTGTAACAATCGAACACATGAATATATTAGATTGTTACAGATGAATATGTTTGATTGTTATACGAGAATATGTTGAGTTATCAAAGAAGAATATGTTCATTTGTTACAGATGAATATTTTAGGTTGTGACAGATAAATATGTTTGGTTGTTACAGAGGAATATGTTTGATTGTTCCTGATTCTGGTTAGGGTTGTTAGAGATAGATATGTTCAATTGTTACAGGTGTCTCTGTTAGGTTGTTACAGATGAATATGTTCGATTATTGCAGATGGATATGTTTGGTTCTTACAGATGAACAAGATTGCTGTTATGGATTAATATTTTTGATTGTTACGGATTACGGATTGATATGTTTAATTGTTACAGATTTTTAAGTTTGGATGTTATCGATGAATATGTTTGGTTGTTCCAGTTGAATATGTTTGATTATAACAGATGAATATGTGTGGTTGTTATAAATGAATCTGTTACGTTGTTACAGATGAATATGTTTGGTTTTTACGAATGAATAAGTCTTATTGTAACAAATAAATAAGTTATGTTGTTAAAGATGAATAGGTTACGTTGTTACAGATATATATGTTTGATTGTTTCAGATGAATATCTTCGATTGCTACAGAGGAAAAGGTTACGTTGTTACAGATGAATACATTATATAGCTACATATGAATAAGTGAAGTTGTTACAGATGAATATGTTCGATTGTTTCAGATGAATAAGTTATGTCATTACAGATGAATATGCTCGGTTATAACTGATGAATGTGTTTGGTTTTTTACAGATGAATAAGTTGGGTTGTTACAAATGAATAAATTCAATAGTTGGAGATGAATACAATAGATTATTACAGATGAATAAGTTAAGTTGCAGCAGATGAATATATTTGTTACAGATAAATCTCTGATTGTTATGGGTGAATAGGTTAAGTTGTAAAAAAGGAATATGTTAGGTTGTAACAAATGAACATTTTTAATTGTTACTGATGGATACGTTTGATTGTTACAGATGAACGTGTTTGGCTGATAAAAATGAATATGTTCGATTGTAACAGATGAATATGTCAAGTTGTTACAGATGAATGTGTTTGCTTGTTACATATTGATATGTTTGTTTGTTACAGATGAATATGTTTGGTTATAATGAACATATCCAATAGATG
Source organism: Thysanoteuthis rhombus (assembly GCA_963457665.1). NCBI lineage: Eukaryota > Metazoa > Mollusca > Cephalopoda > Oegopsida > Thysanoteuthidae > Thysanoteuthis > Thysanoteuthis major. The sequence continues at coordinate 14,079,897 of OY735206.1, read as the reverse complement.
GATAGGTTACAATGTTACAGATGAATATGTGTGATTATTACATATGAATATAATTTATTGTCACAGATAAATGAGTTGGACTGTTACAGATGAATATGCTTGGTTGTTACAGATGAATAGCTTATGTTGCTACAACTGACTGTCTTAGGTTGTTACAGATGAATATGTTGGATTGTTACAGATGGATAAGTTATGTTTTTACAGATGCATATATTCAATAGTCAAAGATAAATGTGTTGGTGGTTCGAGATGAATAAGTACATATCCATCTGCTATAGATGAATATGTTTGAGTGTTACAAATGCATATGCTAGATTCTTACCGAAGAATATATTTGGTTGTTACAGATAAATGTATTTGTTTTTTATAGATAAATAGGTTTCATTGTTACAGTTGAAAGCTATTCATCTATAACAATTGAACACATGAATACGTTAGATTGTCACTGATGGATATATCCAATTGTTACAGATGAATATATTTGGTTGTTATCGATGAAGATATTTGGTTGTTTTTTTTTAATATGTTTGATTGTTACCGATAAGTATATTTTTACGAATGAGTATGTTTAGTTTTACAGATAAATATGTTTCGTTTTTACAGTTGAATATGTTGAGTTGTTACAGATTAATAGGTTAGGTTGTTACTGATTAATATGCTTTGTTATTGCATATCAATATGTTTGGTTGTTACTGATAGATATGTTTGGTAGTTACATATGAATATGGTTGTTACAGATGAATATGTTCGATTGATACAGATGAATAAGTTTGTTTGTTACAGATAACTAAATTAGGTGATTACAGATAAATATGTTACATTGTTATGGATAAATATGTTTGATTAAATAGATAGATATATTTGGTTGTTATAAATAGATTCATTAAGTCGTTAAAGATGAATATGTGTAGTTGTTACAGATGGATATGTTTGATTGTTACAGAAAAATAAGGTTGGTTATTTCGAATGAATATTTACAATTGTTACACATGATTATGTTTGGTGGTTACAGATGAGTATATTTGATTGTTACAGATGAATATGTTATGTACATGAAGGGATTTGATTGGTACGCATGAATCCGTTAGGTTGTTACAGATGAATATGTTTGGTTGTGACAGATGAATATGTTCGATTGTTATAGATGAATATGTTTGGTTGTTACAAATGAATATATTCAATTGTTATGGAAGAATAGGTTTAGTTGTTACAGATGAATATGTATGATTGTTAACAGTTATGTTGTTACAAATGAGTATGTATGGTTGTCATTGATGAATATGTCTGATTCTTATGGATGAATAGGTTTTGTTGTTACAAATGAATAGGTTCAATTTTTACATATGAATAGGTGTAGTTGTTACAGATCAATATGAATGATTGTTACAGATGAATACGTCTTGTTGTTACAGATCAATACATCTGTTTGGTATAGATGAAGGGATTTGATTGTTACTGATGAATATATTGGATTGATACAGATGAATATGTGGGATTGTTACACATGAATATATTTGATTGTTACAGATAAATAGGTCCAGTTGTTACAGGTGAATATGTTCAATTGTTACAGAAAATTAAGTTCAGTTTTTACAGATGAATGTGTTTGTTTGTTACAGATGAATAGTTGAAGTTGTTAGTGATGAATATGTTTGATTCTTACAGATGGATGAGTTAAGTTGTTACAGATGAATATATTGGGTTGTCACTTATGAATAAGTTGGGTTTTTGCAGATGAAAAGGTTTAGTTGTTACAGATGAATAGGTTAAATATTACAGATGAATATGCTTGATAGTAATAGATGAATGGGTTGGATTTTTACACATGAATTGTTTGGGTTTTTACAAATGAATATGTTCAATTGTTAATGATCAATATGTTTGATGGTTACTGATTAATAGTTTTTGTTGTTGAATAGGTTAGGTTTTTACATATGAATATGTTTGGTTGCAACATATAAATATGTTTCATTGTTACAGATGAATATGTTACATTGTTACGGATGAATATATCTAGACTCATAGGTAAATATGTTCAATTGTTACAGATTAATAGGTTGAGTTGTTACAGATGAATATGCTTGATTGTTACAGATGGCTAGGTTAAGTTTTTACTGATGAGTATATTAGGTTGTTATAGATGAATACGTTTGATTGTTTCAGATGAATAGATTAGGTTCTTACAGATGTATATGAGTGATTGTTATTGACGAATGAGTTCTGTTGTTACAAATGAATATGTTAAGTTGTTACGGACAAATAGGTTAGTTTGCTCCAGATGAAAAAGTTAAATTGTTACAGCTGAATATTTTCAATTGTTACACATGAATAGATTAGGTTGTTACAGAGGAATATTTTTGCTTGTCACAGATGAATAGATTAAGATTTTACAGATGAATTAGTTAGATTGTTAAAGATGAATAGGTTAGGTTGTTACGGATGGACATGTTTAGTTGTTACAGATGGATATGTTTGATCCTTGTGGAAGAATAGGCTCAGTTATTACAAATGAATATGTTTGATTGTTATAGATGAAGGGGTTTGATTTTTACACATGAAAAGGTTAGTTTTTTTACAGATGAATATATTCAATTTTCACAGATTGATAGCATAGGTTGTTACAAATGAATATGTTCAATTGTTACAGATGAATAGGTTAGGTTGTTACAGATGAATATCTCTTGTTGTTACAGATAAATAGGTCAAGTTGTCACAGATGAATATGTTCGATTTTTACAGATGAATTGGTTGGGTTGTTACTGATGAACATGTTTTGTTATTACAGATGAATATGTTACATTTTTACAGATGAATAGGTTAGGTTGTTTCAGATGAATATTTTTGATTGTTACGGATGAAATGTCATCTTTAAATAGTAATATTAAGAATTATATACACAAGAAAAAAACGGATGATATTTCATTCAACTATGATTCGTTTAAAACAATAAACAGTTTGCAATGATCCTTAAATCATAATTGGCCATTTCCAGAAAATTCCCCAGGTTTAGTGGTTATATTTTCAGTAAAAGCACTATTTATAGCTTCCATTTTATTGAATCTTTTATCATTGATATGAAGTTTAAAGTGCTTGAAAAGGTGATTATCTTTAGGAGAAATGTTAAATGATTATTGAGAATGCTGTGAAACTTCATATCCCAAATCTCTAATTTGGGGACAAGCACTCTTTTGGAGCATTTCATTTACTTCATATAGAACCCATCTCCAACTTTTTAATCTTTTTTATGGGCTTGAGATGATACAATATGATTGTCCCTGAAGTCCCAAGGTCTCAAGACAAGTACTCCAACTGTTATTAATGGGTTGGCCACCGCTATTGATTATTCTTCATCATAGGTTTTGGCTTCCCACTGCGTTTATTATTGATCCATATTTCCAGACATAAAACTATTGGAGCAACATTGTACATTTCATAATGCAGTGTTGATGTTATCAGCAGCTTCAGAGGGATCATGTCTTACTCTAAAATCATACTTGAAAATTAGTCAAACTTTTTGATAGATATCATTGGCTGAAAAACCTCCAATAATGACAAATTATACCTCTATTTATGATGAATCTGCTATAATGGTTATTATGTTAATAAATCTTTCACTATTAGCATTATTCTTAATGAAGCAAAAACAAAATTCATGTATAACAACCTAATATAAACATTCAATAAGACTTTGATCATCAGAACAAGACAGGCAGGGAGTATTTTAATTGGATAATTTATTGTTTGGCTGACTGATCCTATCATAAAAAAAGGAAGCCATACTGAACACAATAATGGAATCTTGAAATCTTGTTCAAATAATAAGAAATTCTGGTAATAAATGTTTGGATATATATATATATATACATTTGTATTGTGGATATGAAATGATCTAACCCGGCAGTCAATGCAAGAAACGGTGCAAGTATACATACACCAACCCTTCAAGAAAAATAAAAGAAGTCTCACCCACTTTCAACAAAAAAGATTAGATAAAAACAGCATACTTCCTCCCTACCTCAAGTATACCAACACCTCTCCATCCTATTATAAAAATAATAAAATCCACCTTTCCCTGAGAAATGACCCTTCTAGCCCTTTTTAGACTTTCTTATCTTACAAGCTAAACACCCACAGAGATAGGGAACATAAATCCCCTGATATTGCCTCTCACAGACCCATCTCATTTCGAAGCAAATTTTATCCTCATTTACATGAATACAAACATCTCCCCTCCTGCTTCTACCATACAACCAAACACTGAAATATTCACATTCTCTTCTTCAGCATCAAACATGTAAACAGCATACTTTTCTCTGTAAATCTCCACAGATATTTATCTCTGAAAAAGATGGCTGCCCCCACCCCTCTCAGAATGTAATGAACTACACCCACAGAATAATAAAAAAATTTTGAGATGCAACACCTATCTCTTGAGTTTTTCTCTTCACCTTCCAATTTTCATTTTTGACTACATATATACACCTATCTCTGGAATGGAGCATTGTGGGGGATGGGGAATTGTGCGTAAGTGAATATGTTAATTGAATTTAGTACTACTGACCATCCAGTTCTGCATAGGGCAGGGGTAAAATGCCAGCCACCAGGTCTGAAGTGAAGTTTTCAATCCTACCTTGTGGTATTAGATGGAAATTGGATAGTCTATAGCCACACAGTTATACAATGAAACATTAATTGTTATTACTATATATATAGTCTAAAAAGCTTCACTGCTTTAAACACATTGGAAAACTTATTCAAAAATATTTTTCTAAATTATTTCTGAATATCTGTTAATGTAATCAGATCTTGAATACTGATGGAAAAACTATTGAATGAAGGTAAAGCAAAAAGACACGGGAATTTGCAGAAACTTTTGAATCAGTAAATTTTTGATTGATACATTAGAAAAGAAAAGACCTTTTCTTGGCAAGGAAGTTAACTGGTAATTTCTCACCTGTTTTCATGAGGCAAATGTTACCCACCAAAAAATCATGGAACTCAGATGAGAAGTTTCACCATAGCCAGCTTATTCTCTAGACTTGTCACTTTCAGACTATTACTTGTTTTGCTACATTCAATATATCTTGTTTGGTTAGTTGTTCTGACAATTTCAAGATATTGGGAAATTCCTTGAATAAAATCAACTGAATCAAAACCAGAATCATTCTTTTACAATGGAATACACAATTTTGCTGAAAGTTGGCATAAGATCATAGAAACCCAGGGAAAATATTTTAATGACTGAATAATGGTGCTATGATTTTATACAAATAAAAGATATCAGTGGTCAACCTCAGGAATGACAAATTCATAAGTTTTACATAATAATGGGCCAAAAATGCAAAAGCAGTGATGCTGGCAATTCAGGTAGGCCAAAGCAAAGCCGTAAAGTGCCTCATTTTAGTGAAAAAGTGAAAGCTCTCAACTTGATAAGGCAATAATATATATATATATATATATATATATATATATATATATATATATATATATATATATATACATATATATATACATATATATATATATATATATGAATATATGTATATGTATATATGTATATATATATATGTATATATATATATATATATATATATATATATATATATATATATATATATATATATATATATATATATATATATATATATATATATAGGTAAAATTGATGAAGTAATGTAAAAAATAAGACAACAGAAGGATGATGATACTATTAAAGCCATACGTTTTATATATCCTTAAAGACTGAATATTTAAGTCATGAAGAGCTCTTAGGGAGAGAGGGAATATGTTGAAGTACTTTTCCCCCACCTACCCTGATATAGAGATCACCTACTTTGTTCTCATATAAATAGGAATAATTGAGAATCGCCTTTTTTGAGTGAGAATTTCTTTTACTAAAGTCAAAAAATGTATAGATGATGATCTCCCTGGATCTTTTAATTATTTTAGGAAACTTCTGAATCAAACAAAAAAGAAGATCTTGAAAGATATAGCTTCTAAAGTAACGTTACAAATTGAATTGATTTGTGAGATGACAATATTTCATCAATGGTACAACTATATATTAGATATAATTGACACAAAATTATATAAACCGCCAATAGAGACAGAGAAAAGGATACCTTGTAATGTTTGTGTCATCTTTTATGAAAATAAAGGACTTGATGATATAAATTTGCCTAAAATCTGTAATCATAAGGACATTTTGCAATCTCTACCAACAGAATTAAAAAAGAAGAAAATATTCCATTAGTGAAATATTGATTAGGACCAACAATACGGAATGAAATTTCTGATTATAAACAAACAGTAGAAACCCTTACTATAAACAAAGATAGTGATATTAAAATTCCAAAATGTGAGTGCTAAGACTCGCCATTAAGTGACAAAAATCATGGCCATATAGTGACGGGTTACCTAAAGATTGTTAAAAAATCTAAGTTAAGTGAACTCCTCACAAAAGGTTCATATCATAGAAAATCAAAATGTTTCAATTATACTAAATGTTTAGATAAGATTAAGAAAGCATTAGGTATTTTTATTTTATTTCATTTCTTTATTTTACATCTTATTTTTATCTCATTTTTTATTTATATCTTATTTAATATTTTGTGTCAAATAGATATCAAATAATAGAATTGGCTTTCAACAGATGGAAAGAAAAAATACTCGGATTTGTAAACGAAAAAAATCCTGTCACCCTCAAAAAATGAGTCCAGCACTGAAAAATTCTCACGTATTAGCAGATCTCTTAGAACTCCAAAACAAATTAATTATAGTCCCAATTGATAAAGTGGCAAATAATATAGCATTTATGTGTAAAAAATACTATATTAAAATGATATTATCTGAAGTAGGCTTAATAGGATCTCCATCATCCACATATAAACTATCTACTTGTGAACCAGATAACATTATGCTTGATAACATTGTATTATGTAAAAAGTTAGGACTTGGAATAAATGAAAAAATACGAAAGTTATCAATTATGTATTGGATACCTAAAATGCATAAAAATCCAATAGCTGCTTACTTTATTGTAGCCTCTAGAGTTTGTAGTACTAAACCTTTAAGTAAAGCTGTTTCTTAAGTTTTCAATTAAATATACAATCAAATACAGCAATTTCATAATGAAAGTAAATTCTGTGGCAATTCAAATCTCTTTTGGGTGATAAATAATTCTTTGCCCGTTGAAGAAAAATCGGATATTTTAAATGCCCTTAGAGAGGCTAAACCTATCTCAATGTACATGTTTTAGAACAAGTAGTATACCAGCATGTATATTTTATGGAACAATATTTTCAGAATATTTGAGAATCACAAGAGCAACTTCAAGATTTATTGATTTTATACCAAAAATTCTTTCTTTAGTTATGAGAATGGTCAATCAAGGCGGTGAAATTAGTTGGATTTTTAAACAATTTACTAAAGCTATGATTAGACATCCTGATCTCTCTAGAATTTGACCATAGTGAAATAATAATGAAAATTACAGATAATGTTAATAAAAGTATAAAAATAGAATAAATGAATTGTGTATATTGAAATAAATATAATTGTATTAATGTTAGGGAATTAGGTAACGAAAAGAGATGGACCCAGTCTCTGTCAGTGTGGAAGATCATTGTATTGACTAGAACCAAGGAAACTATTTGTCTGACTGATAAGTCATTGGGTGGAGTAGGAAATCTAACATGGAATGGTAAGTAAAAAATTGTTCAAGTAAATAAATGGAATTTCCCATTGAGGTAGTAAGCTGCTAGAAAGTGGTTTTGTTTCAACCATGTATGTAAGAATACTTTTTGCTGATTAAAAAGGTTTAAAAAAACATTTGGTGGAAGCTAAAATGATGTTATACGACGTGGAGAAATGAACTTTAAGGTTAGTTGAAAATGATTGTCAAATTCTTTGGTTGAATATGTTGATAGAGAATCGACCCAAAGAAGTTTTTCTGTGTAATTAGTATTCTTAGAGATGATATATTAAGTTGGTTTGCATGCAATCTAAAATTAAAACCGACACAACAGATCTAATATTCACATGGGTGAACATTCAATAGAAATGACATGAAAAGTGTGTCATGTCTGTTGTTATACTTATTGATCCCTCATCGTTGAAAACGTTTTTCGTGTAACCCACATAAGTAACCCTTGTTTCAAAAAACAAAAATGTAGTATAAAATAATATCAATATACAATACACACAAATCCTTATACAAAATGATAAACTACATGTAGGGTATAAACTATATAATAAAGGGAGGTGGTGTTTAACCAACACTGCTGGGGTACCATAACTATTTTGTTTTTAAAATCCCCGAAACAGTTACATGGTAAACAACTGATGATCCCAACAAGAGACAATTTATATATTATACAATAATAACAAAATTCAAGGGAGACAGGGAAAACACTTTGGAGGATTACATAAATTGCATTGACAGATATTGGGAAATGGCTGACTGAAGTGACACAAAAAAATCAATCGAAAAGTTTCTTAATGATCAGTGCTTAAAGCCATAAAGCTTTCTAGACTATCTATCTATCTATCTATCTATCTATAATATATATATATATATATATATATATATATATATATATATATATATATATATACATAAGAGTATAAAGAGATGAAAGAAAAGATTATGACTGAAAAATAAGAAAGAGTAAAATGAAAGAAGGATAGAAGAAGAGGGAACTAATGTGGAAAGAGAGAAAGGAAAAGACAAAATAACTGGAAAAGAGGAAAGAAAGAATGGAAAAAAGACAAACTGTAGAGAATGGATGAATGAGGGAAAAAAGAAATTGTATGAAGTGTAACCCTTGTCCAGTTACTAGTCACTCCCAATCATAACTACATTGAAAGAGTAGCTAATCACTGAGCCACAAATCAATAAACTTATTGGGAAAGATTTTAGTTGACTGACTGTTCTAACTGACAGCAGCACTTAACTTGGAAACTAAACATCATCAAGGTTGCCAACTGGATGCTATTATTTTATTGATGATACACCAACAAATGTTATTTGCTTATCATCTTATTTTTATTAATTTCATGAAGCTGTAAGAAAATTCTAGTCCTCCTCATTATTGTTCCCAGATCCAATGATGCAGCTAAAAATATTAAGCAACAAATTTCAATAATTGTAATATTCATGACAGTGGGAAGATTTCAAATATTATAATTTTCTACTTCATACAGTTAGGAAAATCTAAATTTGGAGTGAATTCAACAGTGATGTTAGGTACATTTTTTTTTACAATTAACAAGCATTCAAAGTATAAAGCCAAAACGATTTTAGTTAAAAAAAATAATAGGGGAACCAAAAGATATTGTGAACTATTTAAAATTAATTCTCATGAGCTTGAAAAAGTCAGATAACTTTTGTGATCTAATATGTAAATGATATTCTTTATGATTTAATTTTAGAAAGTGTCAAACAAAATTGTCAGCATAGTTAACAGATTTCTTCAGTTTTTAAGTTGTTTTGCCTGGCTGTATATGCACTGTTGGATTTACAAGCTGCACCAACAGAGCTTGAAGGCTAACAATTTAGACTTCTACTCCTCATTCTGTTGAGTAAAAACAGTGTTTTTATTTTGGGAAAATTTTAGGCTTCACTTAACACTATCTATCAATTTGTGTCCGATAGTGTACACATGTTTTTTGAAAATTTGGACATTTTTAGTGATCACAGCCAAAAAAAAGGCAAGGGAAATAACTTGATGAACTCTTTGAAAAAAATTTTAATTGATCACTCCTAACACGGCAAGCTACCAATAGACATTGGTCATGTGACAGTTTCTATTAAATGACTTACCAGACTTGTATAAATTATGTTCTTTATGATCTAATATATAAGGGGTATTCTATATGATGTAAAGATATATATCTTTATCAGTGCCAGATTGAGATTTTGTAGGCCCATAGGCGACAGGTACCGTAAGGACCTCAGTATTATTCTCAAAGGGAAGAGAAAAATTGAAGTAAAATATATTTATTTCCACCAGGCACACAACAATGGAAATTCTAGCATTAGCTGTGCATAATCTCTGGGAACCTATTCCTTAGAAAGATCAATAAAATGTCAGTTCTTGAGAACATCATATTCAATCGCTGCATCTGTCAAGTTGTTCTTCTGCAATTGTTGATTTGTGTACATGATATTTTTCAACACCTAATATATAAATGGTATTTTTTATCATGTTATATATAAATGATATTTTATATCATATTATATATAACTGATATCTTTTATCATCTAATATGTAAATGGTATTTACCATTTAATATATATGAAATTATGAATAAATGATAATCTCTATCTATATATATATTATTATAAATGATATTCTGTATCATCTAGTACATGAATGATATTCTTTATCATCTGATACATAAATGATATTTTTTATCATCTAATATATGAATAGTATTCTTCATCATATAATATATAAATGATATTTTTATCATCTAAAATATGAACAATATTTTTTATCATGTTATATGTAAATGATATTTTTTATGATGTAACATATAGATGAGATCCTTTATTCTCTAATATATAAATGATATTCTTATCATATGATATATAAATGATATTTTTTATCATCAAATATATTAATGGTATTCTCTTATTTTTGTGTAGGAAAATTATAATGTTTGAATTTTTGCAGCTACTTCCCAATTCCTTTTGAAATTTTGTCAAGTTTGAACAATCATAATTTCTCATAAGAAATGGATCAGATCAACTTTACTCTCCGCCACAATACTGAAATTAAGTGTTGCCCTACTTTCCATTAAACTGAAATATTCATTTTGCTGAAAAGTATGCCTCAGCTTTGTACAAAGTCAAGTAAAACAAAGAAAAAAACGGAGCTTTCACAGGTGGAAAAAAAGGAAAAAGAAACAAAACTTCAAACGATTAAAATAAAAAATTTGTCTTTTTCACTATATTTATAAAATACAGTGTATACTGAGTAAAAGTCAAATTATATAGACTATTTTTTCAGGTTAAATTCATGAGGTTGACCATTACATAGATAATCAATAAGCAGGAATCAAAATGGTCTCTAAATGAATAGAAAAACAAACAATGAATTACAGCAAGAAAAACCATATTCCTGTGCATCAAAACACACATCAAACCAACAAAATACATAAATAAGGCCACATCACTCATGAATTTTTAAGATTTCGGGCAAAACTCTTTGATTTCCTTTTCTTTTTCTCTCATCTTTTTTTTAATGCTTAAACTTACATTTTAAACTACTGATATTTTTTTGATAAAAAACTATGAATCCAGTCTCACTGATCATTGTAGCTGTAAGAAATCATTAACAGCTGCAAGTTCAATCAAATCCTGTCCGAAGGCAGGATGGAATCAAAATTCTGTTATGCCACGAGACAAGGGCAAAGCGTTAATGAAAATAGATCAGTAATATTTTATAGAAAAAATTAAAACTGATAGTAATAGAATATCATTAATGCATTTCAGCCTAGCTGTGTTTACATCTGCGAATAGTTGATAGACCTGAGTTATCAAGATTTCAAGTTACCGGAATATACTGTAATTAGCCTTTCAGTGAACTACCAGAAACATATTGGCCTAGCTTATATAAGAAATGATGGTGCGATATACTGACCCAGTAATGATGTAATTTTGAGGAATTTTAGCAAGAATAGGTGGAGGTCCACTTTTACATGAGATTGACTTCTACACAAGTATATGTATTGAGTTTTTTTATTTTTCTAACAATGATAGGTTTTTTCTAGAGTTAGGGGTACTGGCTCAATGCTTAATCCTCCATATTTATTATCCAGCTGACAGCCAAGTTGGTGCGATTGCAGAATAGGGGACCCAAATTTGACCTACTTTATTTGGTTAATTTTCAGTTATCATTCCTTGTTCACATTATATTCTGTTGAGGTCATGATGGCAATTTTTGTTACTGATTAATTTCTTAATCTTTTTTTTAGACAAAATAAATCGGTAGTTTTAGTTTGATTGAAACAATAATAGTATAATCAGGCTTGTAACAGTCATTCAAGTTATTAAGATTGTATTTAGTATTTTTTATCTTAATCGATGTAAATGTAATTCAGTGTTACATCAAGGTCATGCGATGTGTCAAGATGACAAACATGACCATCATCATCATCATCATCATCATCATCCTTTTAACCTCCGTCAGTGACATAGACCTTCCTCAAGATTCACCACACCTCACTATCATGGACATCGCAGAGCCAATACTTTCTGAATTTGTCTAGTTCATCACACCATCACATATTCAATCAGCTGCATTTTTGCATAGGATCTTTGAGGCATCATTTTGTGAGTTGAAATTTCCAGCAATCATCTAACATTCTTGCAACATGTCCAGCCCATTGCCATTTGAGTTTTCTATTACTTTCTATGATATTTCTGACCTCTTCCTATCCTCTAATATAGGGTGCTGTCTTGTGATCTCTCTATGTAAGCTCAAGCATGATTCTCTCTAGTGCACATTGCATGGTTGTGCACATTGCTGTCTGACAGTCATCACATTACTCAAGCACAGCCGGAGTTACATAACTATATTAGAGTCAATCGTTTGGTTCTTCCATACTTCAGCTCCATAAATGACTATTGGAAGGGTGCATTAGTTGTAAACCCATCTTTATAAGATTAATGGAATTTTCTGGTTATTGCTCTACCAAAAGCTCACCAACCTATATTGATTCCACGTTTGATTTCTTCTTCTTTTGAGGACTTCATGGAGATTTGTTGTCCTAGGTAGATGTAGTAACTTACTTTCTACAGTCTCTCATTTTCTATTATGATCATTATATCTTTGTCCTCTAAATGTTTGTTTTATGTGATGTTTGTTTTACTGAAGTTTATGTGAAAGCGTACATTCTTGCTTTTTTTCATTTAGTTCATCAAGCATTCTTTGGAGATCATAATTAATTCTTTCTCCCAATATTTTTTTGTTAATTTTTGGTTTGACATTCTTAAAACTATAGCCATGTTTAACATGCTTACAAAGTCTCCAAAAGTTATGCAGAGGCTCCAAAAAGAATGATCTTTCATGAAAAGTATAATCAAACAATATATTCATCAGAAATAAACACAAAAATGAAATAAGGTACATTGTACAATTCTGTCATTTTTTGTAACCTTCCCTCAGATGGATTGACTTATGGGGCTGAAGAGCTCTAACAGTCATAGCTGTGTGGGAGGAGGGGATCCTTGCCTTTCCAAGGAGGTTAATATAAAGTGGACATAAGTAACCTTGAACAAAACTCCTAATCAATTAGTTGATTCCATTTTCTCTGCTGGTAAATGCTCTGCCATTCCATACCTAAAAATTTCTGAGGTTAAAATAGTTTTCAGAATTATCATTAATCTTTGCATATTTTTCCAGTTCTTAGTTGCCTATCTCATACAATTCAAGAGTTCCGCATCACCCTAATCCTTATTGACTAATGATTTTAGTTTGCTTTTGAACGTATAAATTTATGCAAAATTAGTCCCTTATTTTGAGTCCAGTTATGTTTACAATTACCTAAAAATGTACTGTCTCACTATAATTCACCAAATTTACCATTACTTTAATTCACCCAATGTGTGTCTGTCCATCTTTGTTAGTATAACTCAAATACAAGAGCTATGGCCACCAAATTATCTGATATATGATGGGATCGTATTTTTTTGCATAATTTTTTAGAATTGAAAAATTCTCTCCAATAATAATGATCTGATCTCCATGTATCTATCTATACATATAATACTAAAAATCAGATTCCATTTATCTGTCTGTGATATTCAAATAGCCAAAATGGTACATTGTAGCCAGTGTTATAGAATTAAAGTATCCCTAAAAAACAGTTTTGATTTTTTATTAAGGCCAAAGGCCCCTTTTAGACCTTCTGCTGGAACTTACTGGAAATTATATCTATAGGGCAGAATTTTAGCTAGTAATTTACATTCCCAATTTTTGTAACATGACTGATCCAGTGAGAGTAACAATTATTTTTTATTTCTCTAGTTTCAACTAGTGGTTTCTTTGGTGTTGTCTATTTCTTTCTTAGTAAAAGCAAATACTGAATTCGCACAAAAGCATTAACTGATTGAGTATATTTTAGAATCAGGAAATAGAAAAAATAGAGGAAGAAGACAGAAAACCAAGTTTCCACTTTTAGAATGACTTTTTTGTTGAATTGTTATTCATTCTTCAAAAAAAAAATTTTTTTTCAAATAATCACATTGTATTGTCTATATATCATGAATATATTTCATTAATGCAATTTTTTTATCAGTTTGTTTGTTTCCTTTATTCCACAAAAATATTGATAAAGGAAAAATCTTGTTTCAATGTGTTAATTTCAGGAAAACTTGATGAATAAATATGAAATATCGACTCACCAACTCAATCTTTGATGTCATTTGATTGTCTGATATGGAACGTACATTCTTCAGATCTTTTGCCTTTATGGTACTGCTGCTTCTCAAGGATTTTTTTCGTCCTTTGTTCTTGGATTTTCTGAATGAACAGAAAACAATATCTATTATTCATTGTGATAGAATATCCAATTTGGAAGTCAAGTTAAGTTAGTTATAAAAAGTAAATAATCAACATTTTTTTTAGATACGTCCAGACACTTTTCTATCAGTCAGCCTGTCTGTAGATCACTATTATGTTAAATATCAATTTTTTCAGCAGTATCAAGTTGGATTGATATGAAACTTAGTCAGGATTTTAGAGTGAACCATTCCCATCTTCCACCTTTTCCTCTTGTTACTGCAACCACCACTAGAAATGCTAAATGACAACTTTTTAATCATGTAATGCTGGATTGAGATGAAACTTAGTCCAGACTTTTGAGTGAACCATCTTCAACTTCTTCCTCTTCTCCTTCCGTTTTCCCTTCCTCCAGCTACAACAATGATAACTAGTAATCTAAAATATCAATTTTCTCAGCTGTATTATGATGGATTGATATGAAACTTGGTCCAGACTTTTGGGTGAATCATCCTCAACTTCCTCCAACTCTTCCTACTCCTACTAGAGTAACCACAACTTTTAAAGCTAAACATCAATTTTCTCAACTGTATTAAGATGGACTGATATATAACTCAGTCCAGACCTTCGGGTGCACCATCCTCATCTTCCACTTCCTCTTCCTCCTGCTACTACAATCACAACTAGTAATGCTACTACTACAACATTGTTGTCCTTTTCCTGTCTCAGAAGATGATTGAGTGTACACAAAGGATTGGCCTATTGTTGACCTGTAGCAGCAGGTCACATTTCAAAATGCTTTCCTGTAGATCTAGAACCTGTAATAAACGCAAGAGTCAACAAGTGTTCGGATATTTGTCCATCTTGTATGTGGTTGATTAGTTTGAGCCATCACTAGCATATTTGGCTGAGTAAAGTTTACAAGCTTGGTTATCCCACGTGCCAGAACATTCTTGCAGTTGATGCCCAGAATCCCTCTGAGACAGTGTAGTTGGAAAGCATCGCTGAAGGGAGTACGAGACCAGGTTTTATTGTTCAAAAGAAGTATGCTAAGCACACAAGCCTAATGTTGGTGGTTGGTATTGTGTCATCCCTTTTCTCCACAACTTCCTTTGGATATAATTATAATTTTCTCAAAAAATGAATGAAAAATGATACAACTTTGTGAAAAATATCAAAGAAAATGTTTATATTCACATCACTCATTCTTACATACTATTATTTTTGTTCTTTGCTTATATTTTCATGTGTAGAAACAAGCATCACTAATTGTTATCTTAGTATCACTAAGAAGTCTCTTGCTAAAAAATTAATTAATTTTAGGTTGCTAGAAACTGAGGCAATCACATGGTCAGATAGGGACATCAGGATGGTGGATGCATGGTTGAACTTATGGTTCTTGTTTTTCTATCCACACATCTCAAAAAGATGCATTTCAGTTAGTATAACTTGTTGAGTAAATTGCAAATAAATATTGGTAATCTTATTTTACTACTAAATTTCTTAAAAGCCTTTATCCCATATGAAGCAGAGTAGAACAACAGAAATGGTACAAGAACTCCTCAACAGAAGCCTTCATTTCACATGTGACAAAGAAACACTTTTGAAATGGTTAAAAAAATGCTTGAAAAAAGCCTCCATCTCATGTGAAACACGGTAGAATTAAAAAAATGTTGAGAGAACTCCTTGATAAAAACCCTTCATCTCCAGTGAGAAAGGAAAAAACTACAAATGTGGTACACAAACTCCTTAACAAAAGCCTTCATATCATGAATAATTGAGTAGAGCCACAGAGGTGGTACAAGAACTCCATCACAAAATCTTCATCTCGTGACACAGAGTAAAAGTACTGAAGTGGTACAAAAACTTTACAAAGCCTTCGTCGTATGTGTGACAGAGTAAAAAAAATGGTACAAGGAATCCTGAAAAAAGTCTTTCATCTCAGGTTAAACTGAATAGAACAACAAAAAAAGTACAAGAACTCCTTGATCTCATGTGGGACAGAATAGAAGCTCGGAAGTGGTACAAGAACTCCTTAATAAATGCTTTCATCTCATGCGAGACAGAATAGAAGCTCGGAAGTGGTACAAGAACTCCTTAATAAATGCTTTCATCTCATGCGAGACAGAATAGAAGCTCGGAAGTGGTACAAGAACTCCTTAATAAATGCTTTCATCTCATGTGAGACAGAATAGAAGCTTGGAAGTGGTACAAGAACTTCTTAATAAATGCTTTCATCTCATGCGAGACAGAATAGAAGCTCGGAAGTGGTACAAGAACTCCTTAATAAATGCTTCCATCTCATGCGAGACAGAATAGAAGGTCGGAAGTGGTAAAAGAACTCCTTAATAAATGCTTTCATCTCATGTGAGACAGAATAGAAGCTTGGAAGTGGTACAAGAACTCCTTAATAAATGCTTCCATCTCATGTGAGACAGAGCACCACAGAAGTCATATGGGAACTTATCAACAAAAGCTTTTATGTCATGTGACAGTGACTTGCACTACAGAAGAGTACAGTGATGTAGTGATATTCACTTTGTGTATTCTCGCATCCATCTCCCACCAGAGAAAAGGAGAGAGGAAAAAAACTATCACTTGGTGTGAATGTTAGTGGTCATTCATCATCATCATCATCATCAGTTTTTTTACGTCTGTTGTTGGACATAGACTTTCCCTAGGATTTGCCACACTTCTTTATCATGGGTGTCGCGGAGCCAGTACTTCCTGAACTTGGCTAGCTCGTCACTCCATCTAATATTCTGCCGGCCTCGGTTGCGCATGTGATCTCGGGTGATCCATGTCATGAGTCATGATGTCCATCTAATAAAGGTTAAATTAGCTGAACCAGAATGTAGGTCAGGTTCATCCATAAACAGCCCAGCAAAGATTTTGGAGGACCATGATACAAAGTTTGTGAAAGAAGTGAAAGGAGAGGCTGAATATGTTCAAGTAATCAGTATATAATGTTTTAAAACTTTCATTGTTTTAAACTTTTGGGCAGTTAGTCAGTCAGAGTCTAGCAGCAGATGGGTCAACCCCTGCTGTCCATAGTAGCCAACTTATTTCAGCCCAAGCAGATCATCCCACCTGGAACAAGCCATCTTGGAAAATAAATGAGCTCATATATTTTTGGAGATATGCTCCCCGCATGCTGTGTACATACAGTGACATGTACAACCAGTTACTGTTCATGTTGTATAAGAACTCTTTCAAAAAAGCCTTCATCTCATGTAAGACAAAGTAGCACTATAGAAGAGATACAAAAACCCCTTGTTACTCAGGCAACATAGCTAAATCTCAGTTGAAGGAATCTAATCATTCGGTAAATGTTATTCAGGGTAGTAACTCTTGTAGAAATCTGCTTGCCATGAAAACTGCGGCAGTATCACATGTTGAATAGAAGTCTACAGAAATTGACAGTAAAAAGAATATAAGATTCTTTCTTTTTATCTTCTTAGTACCCTTATTGAAACAGTCCTTTTGTCAGCTCTTATGAACTCTTATGAGCAAAACAAAATATATATATATATATATATATATATATATATATATATATATATATATATATATGAAATAAAACATCAGAATTTGAAACTTATAAATCAGATTTTGATCACTTACCCTTTGAAAACAAACATCTCACTGGCAGCTTTTCTTAGGTGTTGAATCTCTTCCTGGAAAAAAAATACCATAAAAAAGATTTAAAAAATATGATCAATATGTAGTAAAGTTTAACACCACCATCATGGAGTGATCAGAAGAAGCTCAACGCTACCACCATTGACTGAATATGATAAAATGAGTATATAAGTTTTATGAAAACCGCGTAAGTCATGACAGTCCGCACTTTAGAGAAAGGAGAAAAAACAGTAGTGAGGTAGAGCTTTTACATACACCAATGATACAACACATTCTCAAACAATCTTCTGTATATATATATAAAGTGATATATGCTTGGTGTAGTACATACATTCACATTGACAAGAATTCTCTAATAATGTGTGTAGTGGAGGTAAGAGCTATTTTTTATATTCCATACATGCTGGGCTTTTAAGGTATGTTGTTGGTCCTTTTTTGAGTAACAGCAACCAGTATTATTTTGGTCCTAATTTCTCTTTCAAAGTCTTTATATTTTGAGAGTTTCTCAATCTCTTTGACAGCAATGTTTAAATCTGCTGAGACAGTCATATCTACTATGAGACACATCTTTTCTTTAAAGTCTTTCTCTGTAATATCTGCCCTGTTCGCATATATAGTTCTATTAGTATATATAGTGAAGTCCCATATCATTATTACGATGACAATGATGATGATGATGACGACGACAACGACAACAACAACAACAACAACAACAACGATGGTGGTGGTGGAGGTGGTGGTGGTGGTGATGATGATGATGATGATGATTCTTTATAAAACTATTATTATTCTACTATCTTTCATAAAAATATACCATAAAATGATTTTGAATGTAATGCAATGTATTTATGTAGGTCCATCAGTCTATAACCAAAAGATATAAAATAACATTCATTTTACAAAAATGATTTTTTTTCAACATAATGTTCTTCTTTTTCAATGCACTTAATTCAGCAGAGAATATTGATCATATAGATCAAACATTGTACAGTGGAAATTTCAGGTGAGAATTTAACTAATAATAATGTGTCAGACTACAGACATTGTATATATTATAATGTTATAAATACAGGTGCAGTTACTGAAAGATACAATAAATAACAAAAAGATTATTCTTTAATTCTATGAAATACTGAAAGTATGAATTTTTAATCCTAACACTTTCTTACTTGTACTTTTCTTGCAAAAGTTCATACAATTATACAAAGTCTTAAACACACATGCATGCAAAAACAATCAAAATGATATTGTATAAAAGCATTATCATACAGTATTCTCGTTGAGCAACAAACTGATTAGATTTAAGTGATGGCAAAGAATATCTTTTTTCTAAGCCTGAGATACATCAATATATATATATATATATATGTATATATGCATCAACTATGTAAACATATGTACACTTTTCTGACACTTTTCTGTATTTTTACAAATAGGCTAATGCCAAGGTCTGTCATCTCAGCTGTTAGGGAATCATCATAAGCAGATTTTGGGGGGTTGATATAGTTTTTGTTTATCAGTGACTTCTCTAAAATCTTCCTCAGCTCGTGTAATTTTATGCTATCAAAGACCTTCTTGAAATCTATGAATATGATATGTTTGAGTTTGTTGAACTCAATAATTTTTTCAATTAATAGTTCTAATGCTGTTCTCATTCAAATATTTGTTCTCCTGTACCTCTACCAAATAGATAGGCGATGGGCATCAACATTTATGGAAAACTGACTGATTTTGCATTCCTTGGACACAGACTGTCAACTTTCAATGACCACAGATTTGCAGTAAAACTTAGAATAGCTTTAGATTGAGTTGCTTCTGGTATAAAAAAAGGAATCTGTAAATAAAAAAGAATACCTTTGAATATAAAAACCAAGATATATGAAATATACATCCTTCCTTTCATGCAGTATAGCCTTGATTGTATGACAAGGAATGTCAAACCTTTAATAAGATGAAAAGCAAGGCCCTGGAATCATACACATCGAATGATCAAAAGCAGGACTCTATCTAGAATGTTGTGTACCAGATCAAAGCAAACAGGGAAAACCAAAATGCAGATGGTGCTACAACATACTCCTTTGGACAAAATGGAAGAACGGGATTGAGATAAACTCCCATACTCAAAATCTTAAAATCTAGAAGGAAATAAGTCAAATGAATTTACAATCTTCTCTTGTCTGAATTAGATATACATGATGATAAAATATATATCAACAAATGAAATTATCGTAAGTCATAAAAATGGGTATGTCAGAAAGCCATTAATTTATTCATGCATATGTATAAACATATCTTCGTGTTCATGCACGCATGCAAATGCACTAACATATGTACAAACACATACACACACACACACATACACACACACATATATATATATACGTGTATGTGAGTGCTTAGTTATCTTTCTCTATTTCTCTTTGTATATATGTGCAAGCTAGTGAGTGTGCATGTGTGTGCAGTTGCAAGTGTGCGTACAATATCCAATAACATAGATATGGTACCAATTGATGTGTGTGTATGTGTGATTGTGTGTGTGTGCATGGGTGTGTAATCAACTATGTCACTGGTAATCAAATTGGAACTATTCTTCCTTCATAATTTTAAAACAATTTCATTCATTATGCTACAAATGGATTTTTGATTGACTTGTGGGCCATTTATAATATGAATTATTTTCATCTATTCAGAACAATGATTATTCTGGACCAATATGTTGTTATGTTACCCAGTTACAATCGGGAAACCAAGTTGACTATTACTTTTGCAGACAAAAAGTTTAATGTATTGCAATCCTAAAATCTGCAAAGATTCAACAAAAAATATTGAATCATAATAAATGCAAAAGAAAAGCCAAAATAGAAGACTTGTGGGCCATTTCCAAGGTGCTGTGGTATTCAGATAGCCATTACAAACTAATCAATCCATATTGCTACTTACTAAGTGTAGCTTAGTCTGGCACAAGGTCAGAATATTGGGGCACCTGTGGAGATTGCACTTAGTATGCAAGTGAATTGGTTGGTAAGTTGAGCCTACTAATGATTATATCATGATAGATTTCCTTGCATTTACTAAACTCAGACTAGCACAAATCCTCAAATATGGGGAAACCAGAGAGGAGTGAACTTACTGCACTATTGTAGTGATCTGCTTGATTAGCTTACAAACAACTACTCCACCGTGAGGCACTGAAATATTTGCTAATAATGGCTCAGTCTGGACAAGGCGTTGGGAAGCCAGTGAGGATCAAACTCAGCAAAAGCAGTCTACCTTAGTAGCTCACTAACCATTATCTCTTGGTGAGGAGCTCCCAGACAACCTTATAAATAATATTTTATCTATATACATGTGTTCATGTGCCTATGTACATAAATATATACCTACAGGTTTTCCCCACAATCGAAATGTAAAGCATGATTTGGGGGAGTCTGGTAGTGCTGAAAAAAATTTCCCATATGAATTATTGGTTATTGCCCTTTCTCTTAGAGGTCCATTAGGAATGCTCAACTGTATATATAGGTATACAGTGTGCCACAAAACTAAGCTAAGGTGATAATTTCCACTTCTACGGTAGAATTTCCTTATCGATTCATCTAAAATGAATCCTACTCACATTTGGCTGGATCATAAGTTATACACATAGTTATCTTGGCAAGACTGTTTGTAAAAATGTTTTAAAAACTCTTAAATCATTGCTGATTTCATCGTTTTATTGTGAATTTTACAGGATTTTCTGTAGAAAAATTTTCATCATCAGAACTTTTGTGCATAACACTATTGTTAATAAATGTATGAATAATAAATAATTTGATACTTTTTGAACCAAATGATGGAGAAATTAATCAGGGACCTAATTACAATCTACTAGGATAGTAGTTTTAAGCTCCTGCATTAGTTCAAATTGCTTCTTACCTTCAAAAACCTTTCTTGCCAACCATCCCCATATATTTTCAATGATGTTGAGATCTGTATTATTGACTACCTGGACTAAAACATTTATGCTGTGCTCTTGAAGAAATCATTGCATGACTCTTCCAGCATGAATAGGGGCATTATCCTGCTACACATGTTCTGTTGTTCACCAATCTGAGCAGCTTCAGCCACTAAATTTGCATTTCTTAGCATATCTACATATCATGCTCAATCAAGAAAGTGGCCAACAAACTACAATAGCATCTTTCCACTATATCCTACAACAACCTAAACCATAAGCTTACCATCTCCACTTGCATGATTTGGAAAGGTTTCTTTTGGTAATTGCAAGTCATGCCAATTATATTGGATGAATTTAATCTTGAAAGAAGAGGACCCACATTGAAATCTTGCAAATTCCAGTCTGTATTGTTTGTGGATTTCAGAGCTAGACACTGGAATTTCTTTTTTGTGCCTGAATCCTGACTTTTTGTCTGATGGTCTCTTCATAAACTTGAACCCTTGTAAGGAATTCATTTCTGACAAGTAATGAAATTTTTCAAAATTATAGCTTGAGTTTAATAAGGTGCACTGTGTATGGACAGACAAAGATAATCATTTTATAAGGATTGACACAAATGTAATTGTAGAACTACTGTAGCCTTGTGACAAATAAGCTAAGATTAGTAAATACAAGGGTGCCTTACTGTGGAGTAATTGTCAACAAGCTTGTCTGGCTGATCTTTGTAGAGAGTTCAGTCCCCTCTGGTTTCCCAAACCTTGTGGTCTTGTTGATTCTTCATCATTTCGTATTGTACGGGAAACATTTTCTAATGTACAAGTCTTTCATAAAAGCAAAGTGACATAAAATGAATTTCTCTCACTCTGTATCCCATACTTGGCATTCAAAAGCACAAAGCATGGCTGAGTGTATGCATGCCTTGTTATGGTGATGTAATAAACATATATATAGTTCTTGTTATATATATAAAGCACTTATTTTAAGTATTTTAACGAACGGACATTTTGCCTCAAATCGCTTGGTTTTTAGAGTTAAAAACAGGAACATTTATAAGGGCATATGCAAACAAAGGCACAGAGTTGCCAACTCAAAATGATTTTTCATTCTAACTTGAACTTGGAAAAGCATCAAAAAAAGCAAAAATGCCCTAAAAATACACAGCTAGCTTTTTCATGGCCATATTAATAGCTAAAATTAGTTGTATTTGCCAAAAATAGCTCAGAAATAGCTGAAAATTAGCTAAAATTGCAGAAAAATAATGCTAAAAGTTGTCCTAAATGCTGAATTTATGTGTTGCCAAAACAAGAAACGCATTAAATTAAGCATGAAAAGCATTAGATTGGCAAAACTACAAGGGTGGTGTGAATACTTTAGATGAAATGCAGAATTAAATTTCCCACAGATTTGAGAAACAGATTAGTTATTCTATTTTACTCATGTTCCAAACAGCACTTTGGCCATTATTCTGCTATCCTTGACCTTTAGGATCAAATGATAATCAAAACAGGATGCGTCCCTGAAGCAAATGGACCTTGTGAGAAAAACTCCAAAATCAGATTAGCAATGGATTTTTCCATACAATGCAAAACGTGGGTGTGTCTTTTTTACTGGTTGTCCAAGTTAATCACACATCCCTTGCAATCACATAAATGCATAAGATGCATTTGGTTCTTTGGTTATATGACATAAGCTAATAAAACAAGTCTTCTGATGACAAAAGTTAATTATAATTTTAAAACCCTTGGATATCCCTACTCAACAACTCAACCAAAGGATTCTCATTAAGATCTGAAATGGTTATCAGTTCAGGAGCAGTCGGTCAAGGTACAAGACATCGCAGGCAGCTTTAGCTGGACTAAGAGGCCACCAGGACTCCTCACTTTGGGAAAGGTGCAACGAAGATGGGACGTTGGCAAATTGAGAGAATCTTACTGTCTGTCTCTCTGAGCAGTTCACATGCAAACATATGCTCTTTCAAAACAGAATAAAGTCTACAGCTAAAAAAAAGTTTGTCTCTGATTTACTTACAGTTTTTCATAAATTGGAAATTTCTCCACCAGGCATCAATGAAGGACAACCAGAGCCATCCCCGCCACCAACACAAGAGATCCATGCATATGCACACCAGGTCTTAATTCATTTACAACACCTTCTCTTCACATCCAAAATGTCTTCAACCCAGTCTATAGCTGCAATACCAGTTATGTTAAAAAATATGCAAGAAAAACCAAATTTTATTGCAATCACCATATCAAGGCATGCTTGCACTTGGCCACGCTTTGTGTTTCTAAATGCTAAATATGAGATTAGTATGAATTCTCAATTTTTTTTTCTTTTCATTGAGGATTTTGAGAAGCAGGGGTCCAAATTAACTTACTAGTCTGGCAACTCTTCCAAATAGTAATGCAAATTTGCCTTTTATAGCAACTTCCCATTAACTGTGACCTAACCAGGAAAAGATGCACCCATATGCTAAATTTCAGTATCTTTGGTCCAAAACTATAGCCAACAACTTTGAAAATTGGCTATAAATGACCAGAAACGACCTCTAATAATCTTAAATGATATCCATTATCAACTTCATATAGCTATTTGGGAAGCTGCTCTCAGTGGTTATTCAATGTGATCAGAGGTTATTTCCACCCAATTTTCACATTTTTGTACCTATAGAACTGAAATATGGCACAGGGGTGAATTTTTTCATAGCAAAGCAAATAGGCAATGTGAAGTTGAAAATGCTAATATTTAGCATATAGCTACATCTTATTGCATCAATGCTTACGGGCTAGGCAAAATAGAACAAATGATGTCTTCCCTTAGTTTGACAGGGCTTCTGGATGCACAACTTTAGTGCATCCCCCATTGAGTGCCAGTACAACAAATGTAGAGCTGGCCTGTGGAAAAGCATTGGGAAGTCTGCTATCTAAAGAGATTTTCCCTCTAGATTGAACTAGGTTACAAAACTCTGGTTCACCCAGTTTACTCAATAGATTTCTTCATAGTTGATGGCAAAAAATCATAATCATTTTTTAACCAACTTTACACATTTTCATGTGTAAATAGTGTAAATAATTGTTTTTTTCATTTGTTGTGTCGTGTAAGAAGAAGTATATCAAAGAACATATTTTTCCTTTGTGGTCATATTTGGAGTACCTGTGGAAAGTACATTGGCTTGGGTGTGGTTAAATATGAGTATAAGACAAAGAGGGTGAGTGTGTTGGTTGGGATGGGAGCATTTATGAAGTGTAACATCATCACTAAGAATGAAAAATGGGGTGAAAGTTACTTGTCGGTATTAGTAGATGGATATCAGTGGTGGAGTAGAGCTAGGTGTATTAATAGTATATCTGTGTATAAGGGGAGAGAGTCATTATAGGGTCAAAGTATTGGAAATTATATTGGAGTATTCTAGTGGTGGGTTATGGGGTCAAGGCTATGCCTAGTAATTATCAAGTTGATGTGGGATCTAAGTTAGAGGGTGTCCTTGTTATGTCTGATCAAGTATCAGTTGGAAAAGGCATCTTATGTAACTGGTCAGTGTAGATATTCTGCAAGTTCAGATTGCTTTGAATAGTACAAGTAAAATGGACTATACATAGGTATGAATTGATAGAGTTGGTGACCAAGTATGACATTCCCAATTATCAATATACATGAAAGAAGATATATGGGTAGGGTCCAGATTATGGAAAATGAGAAGAAATTTATATTGAGGTGTGTTATAGTGTAAGGGTGTTGTGATGAATATTTATGGACCAGGGTAGAAATATACTATTCGATGCAGGTATAAAGATCGTGAGTTGGTAAGCATAGAGCAATTAGGAGTGAAAGGATTATGGGGTTAGCGATCGGTGTGGTTAGGGTTGTAAAGTTTAGTGTCAAATCTATTAGGAGAGAGAATTTCAAGTTTATTACTAAACATATCCTCATATAGTTCCAGAATTTTAGCCATGTCAGAAGGTGTATTTTCTTCTATCTTTTCGATGATAGTAAATTTAGCATCTGTGATGAAATTATAGCTAGGGTTATGGAAGGGTTGTTCTACTGGGAGTAGATTAAGATGATTTGATGATTTAATTCTGTGCCTATAGTGATTTAGTCTAATGTTGAATTGCCATTCCAGTTTACCTATATACTTGTGGTTTGCATTTAGTACATTCTACAAGGCAAATGACATTCTCGCTTCTGCAGTCAGAATAATAATAGATGAAGAAAGTCTTGGTAATGATAGATTTAGTGAAGGTGGTTTCCAAAAAAGTGTTTTTTATATATTTAATGTTTGAAGCAGTAAAGCTTTCTAGACTTTATATATCTTATCTTATAAAAGCCAAATATATTAACTAGAAAATTGTTTATTTGATTGTCTGGTCAGATTCCCATTATGACCTAGAATGATATGGTCTATGTGAAATGCATTAACAGAGCTGATAAAATAATAAAGAGGTTATAAAATGAGATAGTTTGTTGCCATAAAAATGAAGAATACATCAAAATTTTAAGAGACAATCGTGTCACCGAATGACTGATCTTTTGAAAATAAAATTTTAAAAAAGGAAGGGTCATTGACTTTATGAGTTAGTGACTGAGTTAAGGAAAGAGTAATTCATTGAGTAAGTGTGTGGGTTAAAAGAAGAGAAAAGTGATTTAGTGGGTCTCCCTTTCTCTTTCCATTTCTTTTGTCTTAGATGTGGCCAACTTTGTGATAACATCACAGACAATGGAGAAGGGGAAGCAGAGTCGCTAGATATTTGGATATGTTTCAGGACAAAATCTTGCAAAATTGATAAAAAATGTTCGAATGCTGAATAATAATGATGATTGTTAATAAAGCATTGCAATATTCTCAGCACACACTGAGAAAGGAGAATTTATTAAAAATACTACTGCAACAAAGTTGTAATTGCTCAACAGTTTTTAAAAATATCATGGACAAATTCTTTTGAAAAATGCCAAATTTATCAAAGTTGGCCATACATTTTTCCTATTTTTTTTTAATTAGATGATATTCAAATAATGAGATAAGTTATATTTTTAATAAAATGAGTTCCTGACCATGACTTTTTTTCATAACGATATCAGTTGTGATTTTTTTACAAAACACTTCATCGAAAGACTTTATGTCCGATTACATTTTAAAGTAGCTTGAGTTGAAAACTTGAAGAATGAAAAACCAAATAAATAAACCTTATGCTCCTTAGTGCCGATCCACATATGAATGGTTATATGCTAGTATATATATATATGTATATATATATATATAGGTAAAAATATCCTTGAAATCAGGTTGTAATTGTGTAGACAATGTTTTTGGTGTCATACACATACCATGTTGGTGAGCATGTAAATATGTTGATACTTTGTAATGCCTACACATGCATATGATAATGATTTGCATGGGTGTAGCTGAACTCACACACTTGTTGAAAGATACAGAGTCAAAAAAAGTCAATAGTCACTGACAATCAAGCTTTAACTTCCTTTTGTATCTTCTGGGGTAAATGTGTTAGAATGTTTGCCTTATTCTTAAGAGTGATATAACATTTTGGGCATACATACGTGCCTTAGGCAAATCAGAATGCAAATAGGTGATTATATGGGGGTGAACAAGTATAAGGGCATGCATACATGACATTAACCTCACTTATAACGTGAAGCTAATGTCATGTAAGTATGTGCTTATAAATGTTCATAAGCGCATATCTGTGTGTTTGCGTGTTTGTATGTGCAAACAATGTTGTCTTCCAAACATTATGCCGCATATGTACAACAGCTATAAAACAACTAAGTACTGCATAAAAGTTCAGAGACTTCGAACAGTGCATACTAACCAAATGTAGTACAGATTTTTTCCACAAGCCCATATTGCTAGACTTGCTATTGTAGAGAATATATATTCATACATATATATATATGACATATATATAACCTGACACCTAACTATAACCCATAAGATCATCACCATTACTACCAAATATCCAAACTGCTCATAAGCCCTAACCAAAATACATGTATAAGCCAAAAGAATACAATAAATACAAAAAATTAAAAACAATTTCTCACAATGACCCTAAGGACACCCCCACCCAACCTCACAACAAGGGATGAAAAATTAAAATCACATTAAAAGAATAAAATAAATAAACAAATAAACATAAAAATGAATTTTTAAATTCTTCTAGAAGAACTCTCAATCACTGGTAGACTTTCTTTTAATGAAACTATTCACTACATTATCTCAAGTGGCTCCTTAAAACTAGGATTCCTGATAATCGACCCTTCCCAGTTTTAATACTCTTATTCTATTATACATTTTCTCTCCACTCAAAATGTCCCCAAGACAACCAGTCTCTTGGAGACCTGAACCCCAGATGTCCTCTACTCTCACAAGCCAGTAACCGATTCTCAGGATAGCTATCATTATCAATTCAGTTCCCTGACCCACGGTAGCAGGTTGGACTTGAAATGAAATGTCTCATTCTACTGATTTTACATAAACATCTACTGCACTACCAATGCTGAAGATGTTATATATATATATATATATATATATATATATATATATATATATATATATGCCTAATACTATGAAGACAAAGAATGTTTGTTTCATATTAAGTTTAGTATGTGCGGCAGAACAGTTGCACCCTACAAGACTAAAATATACACATATGGGTACCTTGACCGCAGGGTGAATTTGGGATATGTAGCAATGACTTTTAATGACCTCTAAAGATCAATTTAAGGTCAGGTTAATTTTGGCATTTTTAAATATTATTCCGACATCTATACCCTAGAACTGTAAATTAGTGTATAAGAGTAACTTGATGAATACTGGATAGATGGTTCTGACCTCTGTTGATCTCTAATGGTCAATTTGAAGTCAAGCCAATTTTGGTGGGATCAGGTTGATTCTAGTATTTTCAAATCCAACCTGACTGCAGCCAACAGACTGCAAATCTGTGTACAAGTGTAACTTAACTAGATGATGAATATAGAATAAGTGGAGATAATCTCTGGTGACTTTCAGAGGTCAATCCATGGTCAAGTCAATTTTGGTAGAAGGTCAATCCATGGTCAAGTCAATTTTGGTATTTTCAAAAAATATTAATTTTGGCATTCAACAGAGATAGCTGCACCATGAGGGCTTGAAATTTGTGTAACTTGACCACAGTCTAAACATAGGATAGGTGGCATTGATCTCTATTGACTCCTGAAGATCATTTCAAGATCAGGCCAATTTGGGCAAAGTAAAAAAAGGGTTAATTTTAGCATTTTCAACCCACCACCTGAAGGTATATATATATTTATATACATAAATTCATATATAAATATACATAAGAATTTATTTGGGAAATCTTTTAAATAGTAATTTTTTTTATTATTGATGACACATTTTGCTACTTCATAGCTTCTTTGAAATGAATACATATTTTTTGTGGCTATCATGTCGGTTATTGTTTGTTGTTAAAGAGATGTTTTTGAATTTTTGAATATCAACCTGTGTTTATTTTATTGTTGTTGTCCATTGATATTCTATTATGCTTCAATATCAGTTTGGCTAGTATCAGAAACACGTGAAATCTTTCTGGTCTTTATTCTTTTGTATTGCATTCAGATATTTATCCAGACTCAGTGCATTGTCATCTCACTTTGTTCAGTTCCTATTCGATTATTATCATCACTACTATAACAATGGCAAAATTTCAATTTTTCAACATTGATTATCATGTATGCTTTTCTCTTTGATCTTTCTAAACTTCACCGCTTTACTACACTAACTACAATGTGGCACAACAAGTCACATGTTAACCCTAACAATGCTTGGTCAAAAAGGAAATCACTATTCTTATAATGCTACCTTCAAATTAAAAGAATCATACTAGGTCAGCAAGCTTTCAGTAGAGTAAGCTCAACTCTCAAGAACATACAAATCCCACCAGTCCAAAAAAAAAGGGTATACAACCAACGCATCATCCCGATGGTCATCTATGGAGCTGAAACATGGAACTTAACTTTAACTTAAAAGGTTGATGATGTGAAGTATTTTGAAGCAAATTCTTTCTCAACACCATCAGACGTTTTAAATGTCTGTTATACTTTCTATAAGTTTTTACATGAAAGATATATTAGAGATGGCATAATGGTTACTCGCATGGAAAATGAAATTGGCCAATGCAGCTGACAGTCACTTTACACTGATTCCTTTCAGAAAAGCATGAATCTAATTCTCCCCTCTAGCTATGGGTGATTAGCAGGGCAGCTGGTGTCTTTTAGCTTTGTAAGGCAATCCACCTAAAAGAAGATTATTATCAAGGAGTTAAAGCCCCTAAAATGTCTGATGATAAAGTCTGACAATTCCTGTGGTAAAAAAATCCACTAGTTGTGACATCTGATTGTATCACTGGAAAAATTACCTTGGAGGCCTTAGGGAGAGGGATTGTCCCAGCAATGACCCTCCAACTTTAAAAATATTCACGTACAGATTGCAATGCAAAATTCTACACAGCCACAGACATCATCAGAATGATGGTCAACCAACAAAATACATGATCCTTCTAACAAAGAATGGATAATCCAAGATATTGTTCAGTTAAATACAAATATTTTTATTGTTGACAAATTGTTGATATGTTTTACATCTTTGTACTGTATATGACATAGAATATCAACATCATTACACTCTCTTTGCTATCAGACATTATACCCATCAATTTTCCAAACTGTAGCCATAAAAATAGACAGCTTTTAGCAAATCACTATTATACTTTACCCTATTAATTTGATAGCAATTAACCTAAGATCAAATGGAATGTTCAATTTCAATCAATGATGCAGCATTCATCTTTAATACTTTTCATACTGATATTGATTTTTAATATAATTCAACAATTTCAAACAGATCAATTCAATCTTCTCCATAGTAGAGCAAGCCCAACCATCAAGAACAAGAAAATCCCATTAGTCCTAAAAAGAAGAGTATACAACTAATGGATCCAACTGATAGTCACAATGGAGCTGAAACATGGAACCCAATCAAGAGACTGACCCACAAACTGAGAACCATGCAATGTGCACATGAGAGAATCTCACATGGAGAGACCACAGGACAGTATATTAAGGGAAAAACAGGACTTGAAACATAGAAACTATTAGGAAACTCAAATAGCAATGGGCTGGCCATTCGCAAGAATGGCAAACAACTGCTGGACATCATAACTAACAAAATGGATCCCCAGAGATCAAATGCAGAACCCAAGGCTGGCAGAATATGAGATGGCGAGACGAAGTGGACAGGTTCAGAAAATATTGGTTCCACGATACCCATGATAGAAAGATGTGGCAAATTCTGGGGAAGGTCTACAGACAATAAAAACTCATGATGATGATAATGATATATATTTTTTTCCATTTTAATACTTTATACATTTCTGGATTTGCTCTAGGTCTGTCAACCTGACATCTCAAAAGGTTCTCCATGAATTTTGATAAAATTTTGTGATACATCATACAAAAGAAGTTATAACATTTAATAGTGGATCCAAGAATTTCTTTTTTTGGTAGGAGATGTTTATGCATTTTTAAAATCCATTTCTGAAGTTGCTCCTGCCTGTTGCACAATATCTTCAAAAGTTCAGAGTGTATTTCAATCATATTTTGTCGAAGGGTTGACAATTTGTTACTGGATTGAATTTTGGATGGATCAACAATTTTTTCTCAATCTGGATGGTTTTTACATATGATTTAACCTTGTTGCCGAATGCTGCCCTAAAAAATAATTTCTTTCACTTTCCAATAGACTGATAAAAGTTTGTGCTGGAATACCTACCTTCACGTCTTTGGCTATGAATTCTTTTGTACAATTAGTACAAACTGACAACATACATCGTTTCAAAGCTGATAGAATTCTCTTTTCAACAATACATCATGTTAGGTTTTGTATTAAGGTTTTGTAAACATATACATATAAATCTATCGAAAAGAGAATTTCATTGGCATGTGCCGGAATACCTACAAACATTTTTGTCTGTAACTTCTTTTGCACAATGGGGATAAATTGACAAGGTAATCTGACAGCATTGGGAATCTAAGAAAATTCTCTTTCGGACAACATGTCATCTTTACAAACATTTGGTTTTCAGAGCACAAAAACTTAGGGGTTCAAATTGGCGGCCATTTTGAAAAATGGTCACCATCTTGGATGTTCACATCGTTTCGTCAATGAGCAGCCTTTCATGTTCCATGTTTGTATCCACATTTGAACAATTTTGTAATTAGCTGACACACCCAAGCAAAACTTTCTTCGGCAACGTATCCAAGGGAAATAACTCACGGGATAAATCACAGAAATGGTCTTTCTTGGCTTTGAGAGTTTATTATTGTTTTCATAACCATATATATATATATATATATATATATATATATATATATATATATATATATATATATATATATATATATACATACATATATATATATATATATATATATATATATATATATATATATATATAGTGGAAAATTGAGTGGACAATGAGGGAAACACAGATTAGGAGAATAGATATTTATTAACGGACATCTCGTAGGGAGTGATCTCCACATCATCAGCGAGATGAAGAAATAAAAAGAAAATGAAGAGAATTAGAGTTTTCTGTGTTGCGAGTGAATGGGGTGGGAGTGTGTTTGGGATTGTTTGTGGATGCATAACCGGACCTTGTGTTTGGTGAGGGTTCATCTGTCATTATGCTATGTTGAATGGGGTACAGGCAATTGTGTGAAGGTTTGATTGAGGTTGAGTATTCGTATTTTTTTGTAAGTGCAGTTCCTGTCCTCTGGGTGTGTGTGTGTATGTATTTCTACGCACTCGCAAAGGAGAAGTTAGTAGTAATCATAAACGTATACAACTGTGTAGTATAAACGTGTGATTATCCAAATATTTCGATAAGCATAACGTAGATAAATACAATTACATAGCAGTTAGTCCATGCAACATGTACCTATGCCTAAATCAGATGTAGTTAGGTTTACAATACATCTACATACCCGTGCCTGGAGTACACAGTACATATCAGGGCAGTGAAGCTTCATAACGTTCTATTGGTTTACGGTCTGTAGGCGTACAGCTATGCCAAGATCGGACCCAGAACTGATACTGATTTATGTATAGACTTCATCAAAACACCTATACATATCAGTATCAGGCAATATGTCCATGTGGTGCGTAATTGTATGCACAATATGTACTCTTACATAGATGTGCATCAATCCAGTTAATTCACATTATTCAGTCATACACCTGTAAACGTTAGTCAAGTCACATACATTATATGTGCTTAATCATTGATGCTGAGAATGTACAGAGTTTACCGGTTCCAGAGAAGGTGTACGAGAGCCGAGCGTATGCATACATCTGTTCCAGTATGCCAGCATCCATGCACCAACCCATACACGCATTTGTGCGGATATGTTTGCAACGGTATGGCTAGCCTGTGTCTCCGAGTCAAAGGGAGATAACTCATTCTTTTTTTTTTTCAACAATTTTACTGAATTATCATATTTACCACTTCGTCAATGAACACGCTTTTTGAATTTGCAGTGATCCAAGTTTAATATATATATATATATATATAAATATATATATATATATATATATATATATATATATATATATATATATATATATATGTGTGTGTGTGTGTGTGTGTGTGTGTGTGTGAAGAAAAAATATTCTATTAAAATAAAAATTGTTAAACATACTACAAATACACTCACTCACCTTTTCTCATTTGTTTATTTACCTTACTATGACCAAATTTGAAAACAGAAACACACATGAAAATTCGCTGAAGAATAATTGCTTTTTTCTGGAATTGCCGAAATAAGACGAAATGGACAATTTTTCCCGGAAATAATCCTCTTTTACCGTAAATGGTGGGAATTCCCAGAAAGATTCTAAGAGAACAAAGAAATACTATTCATCCGAGAGATGACAAAGATAAGAGAACAGTCAAGCAAAATTTCCTGATAAACAACATGTATATAAAATAACGCAAGCATAAATTGAGTACCTTCATTTGTCTCTCTCCAGCTTACCTTCCCTTTTCCCCCTACTTAGCTGAATCTACGCTCCCTTCTGAGTACAAATAAACACATACCTAATGCCATCTGCAAATCCTATCTTGATTGAGTCGACAACCATAAAACTTATAGAAATCTCAATGAATTGAATTTTGTATGTTGTATACGTATCCCATGAGTAAGACAAGCCCATAAACCCAAACTTCCGCATTAAAACACTTTAATAACACAGGTTTCTATTGTCTTTGGTGATCTTATTCTTTTTAATGGAGTTTCTTAATATTTAACACTAGAAGCACTCCCCGCCAATGTCCATAGGAGATCTCAGTTGGAGTAGGAATTCTTATATGTTATTAAAATGGTTTCAAGTTCGACAAGTCTTACATAGATTATTATTTAGAATGAGTTTAACGTCCTATTTACAGCTAAAATTATCTTTTTTTCCTTGTGGTTGGATCTTTAGAAAGGGCAGCTATTTGACCATCACTTTTCTTTTCATAGTTGGGGACATTTAGTTTCGCTTCATTCAGTTGAAAGATTAAGTTGATTTGTCAATTAGAGTTATCGTTCTTACATCACTGGAAAGACAGATGTCTCCGCAAAACATGGACAAAAGGTGTCATTTTCATTATTTTCGTGCGTGAGTGATTCATTGTGGTTGGCTAGTCGTGTTTTGAATTAGGGCTGTAATGTGTAGAATATTGATTATTTGAGGTTTTCTGAGGTTGAGATTTGTACCCTGTAGACTATTTTAGATGTTAGACATCTGATTCCTAATTTACGTTCTTGCAGGCTTTGCGATTACATATTTTTTTTCTTTTTTTCACTCTTGTGTCATTTTTTGTTTTTTTTTTCATTTCATTTCAAATCTTTTCAGAATCATCTCTGAAACTGTATCCAATTTTAAGTTCATTTTTGTTATTTTGCAGGAAGTGTTTTTCTACTAATTTAATAAATATTTCACCAACATTCGTTATAAACTGTTTATCATATAGTGATAAGAACCAAATATGATTTTGTGTTCTTGGTTGATTTTTGTCAAATTCTAATTTGTACTTTTCGAATCCGATTAAATGTTTGATCAATTCTGTGAAAACCTTCCTTATCAGATGATTTTTGTGTTAATCCTGTGTTTACAGGATTTGGGCTAAGGTAGCTGGTGGATGATTTGAGTGTTTGCTTACATATATTGGTGTTCTATTTGTTTTTATAAATAATCAAGATGTGTTTTCTCTTAAGTTTAAAGTGATGTCTGGGAAATCGGCGGTTTTCACGCTGGCTTTTATTTCTATTTTAAAACCTATTTCTTTAAATTCCTTTATATTTAGTTTTTTTCTAGTTTTATCTCACTCAAAGCCATTAGCTTTTTTTAGGTCTTATTGTAAATGATCTTTATTAAGTGTCAAAAAGATGGAGCATTTTTTAATAAAGAAATTTTGCAATATATGTAATCTTCCTTGAGTTTTTATACACATCAGAAGTTGCTTGGGGTAAAATAACTAAACATCTAACCATACAGAAATAAAACATATTCTTCACAACACAACTAGGTAGGAGGAGAGGCAGGTACCGGAACATTGTTTAGGTGTATTCAGAGTAGTAACTGTCAGGTTGTGTGATCGAATCTTGGTATTGGTATCACACACTGTTGGGTAGCTTTGCACACACTCCCGGGTATACCTGTGCAGGTTTGCATATAGCCTCAGACAGGTCAATGTAATTCGCACAGTTTTACGAGTCAGCGCTATTAAAATGTTTGGAAGCGGAATTTTTGTTTTAAGATTCTGATGATATGACATTTATAAAAAACAATTTCTTTCCACTTCAAATGATATTTCTTTCACAAATAATGATATATTTTAGTATAATAATACAATGATAATAAAATGTAAATAAAACAACCCTCCTGAAGGTTAAAAATATCTTATTCTTCCAATATGTTGTTGACTGAAATCAAAAATTTGATTTAGATATTTTTTTCAAAAGAAAAACATTGTTGACTATAACTGTCAACTTCGATATTAAAAATGGATTTGTTCATTAAAAAGTGGTGCAAATTAAACTGAATGTTCAGGAAAACCGATTTATACAAATGGCTATTGTTGCTTCTTATTGAATAAATTGGGGGAAAAATCAACTAGATCAAGCCGAGAAAAGGCTAATCCAGCCAGTCTCAGGACCATTAGCCAGACCCGTTCTTTCTTTTTTCCCCCTCTCCCATTAAAGGACCTTCTGTCCACTCCTTAATGACCTCCAGGTAGGTCTGTCAAAGCCATCTATTTGGATCATTTCTGCACGCAAACATTGAAACAGACAACCAAATTTATATACATATACAAGGATACATATGTATATAAATGAGTATATATATATATATATATATATATATATATATATATATATATGTGTGTGTGTGTGTGTGTGTGTGTGCGTGTGTGTGTGTGTGTGTGCGTGTGTGTGCGTGTGTAAACTACAATAATTAGATTAGGAACCATTGGTTCGAGTTCTCTCTAGCCAAAGACTTCTATGCCTGAACTGATGAAGATGTCATCCATGAAAAGCTATCAGGATATGGTATGTAAGTTGATGTCTCATTAGATATAAGTTGATTTTTTCATTCCAATGTCATGCTACCTAGTTTAATTTGACTTAAAAAGTTGTGATCAAAATCAACAATAAAATTGAGAAAAGTAATGAAAAATTAAGAATGAAAATACATCGTCTGATGATTCAAATCACCAAAGACTATAACTACTGCCATGTTAATTTAATATAGAGTAAACTTTAAAGTTATATTGCTATATTATCTGTTCGTATACAAAGCAGTTGGGAAATTTCACACTCACCGGATCCATAAATTCTGTTAATCTGTTTTGAGCAATATAATCATCAAAATCCTTCATTTGTGGATTGGTGATACCCAAAGCTTTTATAGCATTGAAGATATTCAGCTGAAATTTGAATTACAACCAAAAGTCAAAAAGAGTGATGAAGAGTTAAATTAAGGAGAAATGGTTTAGTGAAATCAAATTACTTGAATTTATTTACAGATGGCGTCAGAGAATAGCCCCCAAGTTAACTCACTTACTTGGCAGTAAGGCTTGCACACTGAACCTGGTTTCCACGTATCTAGGAGCTATCCAAACATACGGAATCCATCCATAGTAAACTTTAAAATCTAAAACGGGAACGTCAAGTCCTACAATTTTCTTGACGACAATTAGTAAGATTCGTGTAATTCACAACGTTTATTTCTCTCTGGAAAATTTCAAACAATTGCACTTGCATATCTTCATATTGGAAATGGTAATTTTTGGTGCACGATAAGAATACAATTTTCCGTGTGACCGCTCCAAAAATTTGTGAACATGGATTTAAGTTCGAAATTTAGAATTTTATAAGAGGTAAATATCCCATAATTGCGGCGAATCTGTAACAATTAATAATAATTCAATGATGAACAGGTATAAAAAAATGTGCTGTCTTTGTATCTTTTGAGGTACACAGAAAACTTGCCTATACATGATTATAACTTCCATTATAACCTCTTTGATTTTCAACATATTCAGTGTTAGAGAGACGTAGGACATTGAAAAGAAAAAAATAGGGTTTCGGGTGTTTTAGTTTTAAAATTCGGGGATGAATAAAAAAAAAAAAAAAGAAAAGAAAAGAAAGAAAAGAAAGGCTATAATTGAAAGTATTGAAATCATATCTTCCTAAGGGTTAAACCCCTTGGAAGAAATTTTTACCAGCTTCCAAAAGATTTCCCTCAAATTTTATGCGAAAAGGACATTTCGTGTATATTTTAAAATAGTTCAACTCAAAAATGATTTAAATTTTTACAACTCGATTTATTGTTCTGATTCTATGATTAGTAAAAATAGGGTCGTGCAAAACTAAAGCCCATCAGACTAATTATTAGAAATGAAAAGCCAACCAGTATTTTTTGGAAATACGAAGGAACATTGAAGAACACCCTCAAATTTACTCCCTTTC
Source organism: Thysanoteuthis rhombus (assembly GCA_963457665.1). Lineage (NCBI taxonomy): Eukaryota > Metazoa > Mollusca > Cephalopoda > Oegopsida > Thysanoteuthidae > Thysanoteuthis > Thysanoteuthis major. The sequence goes on along the minus strand of OY735206.1, from coordinate 14,041,740 downwards.
TTTCCCGGTTAATTCGCCAAGCAGTAACATGATGAATACCCAAAGTGATTCGACAGCCAATAGAATTGCAGCAAAATCAGCGTCAGCATTAACGGATATACTTACTATATATACACATACACGACAAATACGCACATGCATCATACACATATGCATACGCATACCACGTACACATAATATATACTGATGTATACTAGCACACATGCCATATATGCTTACACGCACATGAATGCTGTATACACACGTACACCTATAATTTGATAAAGCGCAAAAGGGTCTTATGTGAAATGGTCAAATGCAAACGGGTCTGATACAAAAGAACCATTGCAAAAAAAAAGTCAATACAAAAAGGTTCAGTGCAAAAAAGGTCTAATTTACTCATACATCTACCACACATGTAATCTTCTCACATGTACAATTGCACACGCGTCGCACTGGCACACAATTACACACATGCTACATATGCACATACATACACACGCTCCACATGCAGACACATGACACGCACGTACTACCTACACACATAGATACATGTCACACATGCCACACACCTGCACACACATACCACATACGTACACAGATACCCATATAGTACATACCTACATAGATAGATAGATACACGTACGCTTATACATACACAATCACTACTTATGCACATACCACACACAAATATACTCACTCTCATACACGTGCCACAAATACACGGACGTACATATATGCCATATACATATCTACATATATAATCACAAATTTTTACCTAGTACTTCTTTCATCTTAATTTTACTAGTTTTTTTTATCTTGATTTCCAGATCGTCATTTCGCAGCGTGGATTAGAACGGAAGAACAAGTCTTCGTTGAGAGTCAAACACGCTTCTTCTATCCCTGAATAGCTTGCATATCCAGGGCAGCTGCTTTATCGATTGCGTTACGTAAACCATGAAGCTTTTTTTTAACGCCTGATATACAGCAATCTTCTTTGCTCAAACACAAAAGTATGATCTGATTTTCTTAGATGGACCATGCTCGATTATTATAATTAATTTATGACTAGTTTTGATTTCATTTTAATTTCTCTTGCTTTTCATCGAAAAACCCGAATCATCATTCTATAATCGTTAGTAAGCAGCATGGTTCAGAAATAAAGATTAAGTATCCGAAAGATTTTTCTATTAATGCGTAATTCAGTCATCTGACTGTGAGGGAAAACTACTGTATTATATATTTTTCATATACTTCCTATAAAAGATACATACATACATACATACATACATACATACATACATACATATGTATAGTGATGGAAAGGTGATTGGTCTGCAGAGGGGCGACGTCATTCCTCTTTTCAGTTTACACTGGGAAATAGCATCTACACCCCCCTTCCTTCCCAACCTCGCTTTCACCGATCATGGCATACCCTCAGTTTCCAAAACCCATGTCCATCACAATGTGTGTGTGTGTGTGTGTGTGTGTGTGTGTGTGAGTGTGCGTGTATGTGTACGCAAGTGTGTGTACTACAGTATCCCCTGGGGATAAAATAAAATTGGTTGATAGAATAACAAAAAGATAATTGATTTCTAAATGAATAGTAATTTCTAAAAATAAAAAAAAATGGTTTCATTGTATTTACATTAATAAAGACACAAGGTTCATATAGTGTTTTGGGAGTGGTGGAACTTGATGTAGTGTCATGTGGATGGTGTGAGTGATTTTCTCTCTAGGTATGGTTTCAAGGTATGATAGTTTTTTCATGAACCTTAACTGTTTTTTTTAATGTCTTCATGAAGCGAATGTATTTATGCTTCTGGACTTTACTGTCTACTCTCCTGTAAAGAGCGTATTTATCTACTGCCCCACCACAGCGGAATTTGACACAAGGTCAGGCTTAACGTGGGGAATAAAGGACACCCTTTCAAAAATGGCTCCAGCCGACGCAGTTACCGTTGAAGAGCTCATCGAAATGGCTACACAACGTCACCCGCGAAAGCATCCACCAGGGGACCTGCTCCTTTAAGTGCAATGGAGCAGTGCTGCCCCGCAGCTGGGCCGAGTAATAATGGGAGAGCCGAAGGACGAGTCTAAGGGCTCCCCAATGCGCTTAGCAAACGCAGCCTCAGTGAAACCTCATTGGCTAACGCTTGCACCGGCGCACTCAGTCTTTGATGCCAACCCACACACAATTTCCGACCCTCTCGACGGGCAAGTGTCAGTACCGACTCCTCGGTCTATGCCGTGGAACAGATACTACACTTTGATCCCGAAGACAAGGCCAGAAAAAGGTCTCCTGTAAAGAGGGCTAGATTCAGGTTATATGTACATTAATCTTGATTTGTAATCGAATTCCATGAGTGTCATAAACTTCTATTTGTTGTTTGTGAGAGGAGAGGGGTGTAATGCTGGAACTCCCTTCAAGGAGAGAGGTAAAGGGGGTGAAGTGTCAATGTGTGTGAGAGTCTATGTTAGCAACTGTGTTTCTAAGAAAATCACAGCTTGGGTTTCACCTCCAAATGAATTGATTCATTGGAATTTGATGCAGGTTTTGAAGTATTGATGAAATTTGTTTCTTTTTTTCTTTGTAAAATATTGTTGGTGTTCATTTGGTAAAAAAAGAAAACTGAAAATTCTAGTTCTATTATCTTTTTTCTCTGATTTTGTTCTTTCTGGGTACGTGTCTTTTATCTGTAGCTTTTTTAATTTGTAGTTTAGCGTTTACATTCAATTATTGCGGAATGAAAACCTGCGACCTTGGAATCCTGCATCTATCCATGAACCATGTCGGTGGACCATAGGCAGCTTACCCTTGATTTAAAGGGATCACTCAAGCTGGAAGGGAAATACGTACATAGGCACCGCCGTCTATGGTCTTACTGGTGTGGCAAACTCTCCCAACAAAGCCAAGCAATTCATCACATACATTCATATATGTGTACATGTTTTATATATATGTATATAATGATTAAATTATTGTCATCCGCTGACAGCTGTTTCGTTGTATTACAACTCTTCAGTGTGGCTGTAGACTATCCATTATTCCATTCAGTACCACGAGGTAGGATCGAAACCTTCACTTCAGACCCAGTGGCTGGCATCTTTTCTCTGCCCTACGCAGAACTGATTGAATTTAAAGCGATATATTTACTCATGCATAATTCCTCATCCACCAGAATGCTCTATTCCTAAGTTGGAAGATGCTTTATATGGTATATAACTCTATTTGGAATGACATCCAGGAATTATACGGTAAATAAGTCATTTGGTTCAGACAACGTGAATAGAATAAACAATCAAAAATCAAAACCTGCGAACGATAACGTAGTGTCACTCTCCCCGGCTTTAACGTACTGTTGCTCTTCCCGTTTAGCTAAACAACCCGACGGAAAGGCAAACGCTCAAATAATTACTTGATCCCGGCATTCTTCTTCATTTACTGTCCTTGCCTACCCTATTGTTCCTCGGTGCAGACAATTATATCATGAAGAAATAGGTATAAGATCCAACAGATTGATTATGAATACATTATATTGTTTGTACTTTATTCGAAATGATGTTCCGTTACTAGTCAGATAATAGTATTTTTTCTGTTAGATTATATATTCATTTCTTGATAATAATAATAATAATAATAATAATAATAATAATAATAATAATAATAATAATAATTTACTAAACAAGCATGTTCATGTTTCTACCTTGTTTTGGCTTCTTCAGGCGAATGATTCGGTTTATTTTATATTCCTATTTAGGACATTCTTCTAGAAAATCATTAAAGAAAATTATTGAAAAGACCTCCAAATCAATTGAAAATAGACTAATATATAATTCTTCAAATAAAACAATATTCAACAATGTTAGAAATTAATATACTGAAATCCTTTAAAAAAGCGTTTTTTTTCCGAAACTACTTTTGAATGTGACAAAAAAGTTAAATCCAATGGAGTAAAACATAGCAACAACACAAAAGTTGAGGTAGGAAAATCATTTGGTATACTCCACCATTCAATCTACAAGTAAAAACTGAGTCAGCAAAAATATCCATCCAATTATTAGAAAACCACTTCCCTCTGAGCAACCCACTGATTAAAATATTTTACAAGAACAAACTGAAAATTGGCTATAGATGTATGGATACTTTTGATAAACTCACAACAAAACATAGCAATAATGATTATTAGAATAAATACTAATGAACCAGATTGCAATTGTATTAACAAAAACATGTCCTTCACAAAACAAATATCTCAAATTAGATATTGTATATCAAGCCGAAATATCAAACCAAGAAAAACCCTTAGAAGTGAAATATTGTATAGGAATATCGAAAGAACCTTTTAAACTAAGATTAGCCAACTATGTATCATCATTCACAAAAGAAAAATATAAAAATAGTACATCACTGTCGACACATTATGGGAGACTGATTGATACCAAACTCAAACCCACAGTATAATGGAAAATATTAAAACGAACATACGTGTGCCAAAATATTGAAATCCCATGTTATCTATGCCTAAATGAGAAAATTAGAAATCCTCTCTCTTGCCAATAGAACAAAAAACTAAAAGCAGAATTAATAAACGGAAAAAATAAGATAGCGTTAAAATACCAGCACTGCTCAAAATTTCTATTACCAGACATAATTCTATAACCCACATATAGTTATACTAAAAATAACCACCATAGATATCTTATTCACATAGCTACCTTAAAAAAACAACTAATCACCCTAGCTATCGTAGATATGTGGAGACGGACCAAACTCAATATCATCAAATTAACAACTCAAGTCATGTGGAAAGGAACTATAACATTGAGGAATGGATTTAAATGAGAATAGAATACCTTCAGAGCAGAAACATACTACAAAATTACTGATAGATCAACTACATACTGATAACAAAAATGCCTACTCCATACTTTCCAAATTTATAATTTATAACTACCAACAAGCATAGCATCCCCATTAAGTAAAACAAAAAACACAACAAGCAAAGACCAACCGCTGAACAAAAACATCTATAAATAGAAATGAAAGGAAGATCTCACCACATAAAAAATAGACACCCCCAGAAAATGTCCTAAATAGGAATCTAAAATCCCCATTAAATAAATAAAAAAAACACAGTAAACGAGGACCGAACACTAAACAAAAATATACATAGATAGAATAAAAAGAAGATCTTACCACCTAGAAAAAGAGAATGTGTAGCGAATCCTTACTCCATCATATTTTGAATTCTATTCTAAATCATCTCAATGATTAGTGTTGAATGCATCGAGCATAAAATAAACCCATCATTCATTGTATATTGTACCATACTATATTGCATTCCTGATTTGTACATATATATATATAGAGAGGGAGACATATATATATATATATATATATATATATATATATATATATATATATATATATCGATAGATATTTACACATATATATGACAATATATAGATATTTACGCATATATATGGCAATATATCATATATATATATATATATATATATATATATATATATATATATAGAGAAAGAGAGAGAGAGAGAGAGAGAAAGAGAGATGTGTATACACCTCTCACTTTCATGAATGAGATGGCAATGCTTTTTACTATCAGATAGTCATGACGATGTCTCCTAATTCTCTTTACTTTAGGAGACACGCATGGATAAAACTCCACCTTCTCTGTCTTTCATGGTCTGTCCATCTAGTAGCATCTGAGAATAGCCCCCAAGTCATCCAAGCAACTTGGCAATTCGGCACATACACTGAACCCGGTCTCTATAATCATTCCTTTGTACGCTTCAAGCCGTATTGATTCGAAAGCAGATCAGACACCCTTGCTTCGACTCCGACACCTATACTATCAATGACAACAGAGCTCCCACCTTCCACTATCTCCTCTCATCCCTTTCTGCGATCGATCTTATTAATGTTATCATTACATGTACTTCATTTTAATTCATAATTTGTCATCAATGTTCCTGTATTAAATGTACGTTTTATTTGTCCATTCAAATCCTTGTATGTATCCTTTTTACTTAGTTTCATCTCTGCGCCTATGTTCATACTTGGCGCGTATTCTCTTCATATATGTCCAGTGACGTCGACGCTAACACGAAACCACATGGAAGCAAAATCCTTTGTCTCCAACATCTTTGCGCTACCGATTCCTTAACGATAACCACAAATATATCTTGAAACTGATGATCTACCCAAGATCAGTAAAATGGTCTATTTCATTTTACGTCCACCCTGTTGCTGTTGGTCAGCAAACATTGATGGCGAGTGTTTTGATAATTGGTTAGTGGCTTGTGTGAGTCATCCAGGGGTCAGGTCTCCAAGAGACTGGTTGCCATATAGACATTCCAGGTCAAGAGAGAAAATGTCTAATAGAATATGGGGATTGAATCTAGGGTGGAGTGATGATTAGGAATCCTGTTTTTAAAGAACCATTTGAAATGATATAGTGAACTGTTTCACTATCAGGAAGTGTACCACTGATTAGAGGTTCTTACATTATTCTAGACAGTATTTTTAATATCAATTTGTTTTTATGTTTATTTGTCGATTTAATTTTTTTTATGTGATTATAATTTTCCATTCATGTGTACGACGGTGGATGGGGTTTCTTTGGGGTTGTTAGAAAAGTTTTTTTGTTGTTGTTTTTGTTTTTTCGCTTATATCGTAATCTTTTAGCAAATGGGTGTATCAAGGTTTGTGGGCAGTTTGTGTATTCTTTAGTAATGGTGATAATCTTATGGGCTAGAGTTAGGTTTCAGGTTGTTTAACTTGATACTTAGTCCATAAAGAGAAAGAGTTTGTAGAAGTAATATCTGCATGTTTTCATGATTCTCGAGGACTTTTATGACCTTGCGAGCTGTAATTGTTTCTATCCTTGATAGATATTGATGATTTTAGCATCATTGTGGAAGTTATGGTTTAGTTGGCGAAAGTGCTTTGCTATTGGGAGTACATTGTTATAACTCTGCCGAAGGCTAGATTGAGAGGGTAAAGGAATCAGAATAGATGGTGAGTACCTCAGATTTGCAGACGACATTGCCCTTTTCGCAGAGAACCTACACGACCTCCAACTAATGATAGATGAACTAAATGAAGAGAGCAAGAAAGTCACCCTACACATGAAGTTCAGCAAGACGAAAATCATGTGCAACAACCACATCGGAGATAAAAACACCAAAATCAAAATTGAGGACACAAAACTGGAGAAAGTAGACCACTACATCTACCTAGGACAACGAATCTCCATGAGACCCTCAAAAGAAGAAGAAATCAAGCGAAGAACTACACTAGAGTGGCAAGCCTTTGACAGAGCAAGCTCAACCTTCAAGAATAAGAAGATCCCATTAATCCTAAAAAGAAGGGTGTATAACCAATGCATCCTCCCAATAGTCACTTATGGAGCTGAAACATGGAACCTAACCAAGAGACTGATCTGCAAATTGAGAATCATGCAACGTGCACATGAAAGAATTATGATGGGCCTCACATGGAGAGATCACAAGACAAAGACAAGAGTCAGAGACATCATAGGATCCATTTAAAAACTCAGATGGCAGTGGGCTGGCCATGTTGTACGAATGGTGGACAACTGATGGACATTGCGACTCGTGACATGGGTCCCCCGAGATCACATGCGCAACTGAGGCCGGCAGAATATTAGATGGAGGGAAGAACTAGACAAATTCAGGAAATACTGGCTCCGCAACGCTCATGATAGAGAAGTGTGGTGAATCCTGTGTTCAAGGACGGATGTTGAAAGATTGATGATGATGACGACGATGGTGAATGCTAAAAGGCCATTCAGATTCTCCTACGTACTGTATTTCGCACCATGCACATTCAAGGAGGCAGATGATGTTACTACTTTAGGAGTTAGGGGTATGATGAACATTGAAGGTACTTTTGGTGATGGAACTGGTTAAGGAGTTAGCAAGTTTCAGGTGATTACAACATTGGCATTTTTCACTTATGCATGGTTGGGAGAATTCAATAGTTTTGGGGTTATTTATCCTACGGGACAGTTTATTATCTATCATGGTGTTACAGCTAATTATGTCATTGGTATTGTGGGGCCTATGGAAGAAAAGAGTACCTGGCTCCTTGAAGATCTATCAATATTCAGGTTTAACATTATGTCCCATCTGTTTTTAATTATTTTTGATAGTGGGGGAAATGTATCGTGGAAGGTAGTTTAGCGCATAGTCTCTTTATTGAATCTGAACAGCGATAGATTGTTGTTTGAGAGACGATGGGATTTGGCCCTCGTCGTTGTTTGAATGTAGCGCGTGTGCAGCTCTGTAGCTGTGGGAGGAATGATGCTGTACGAAGAGAACGGAATGCACATCAAGTATGAAGTTGGACACGCATTGAAATAATTAAGTAGAATGAAGATATACACATATTTTTGGCTAGGGAAAAGACATACGTTTAATACAAGAACAAAGAGGTTGATGTAAGGATAACATAGATACGATCGATCGTGAGAAGTAATGTTAGGAGAAGAGACAGAAAAAGAGATGGAAAAAGTGGGAGCTTTCTAGTCTCGATAGGACTGGCGTTGGAGTTGTCTGAACGCGTGTATTCCGTATGGTTGGAGAGCTCCAAGATAATATATAGAAACTGGGTTCAGTGTGCGAGCCTTTCTGCCAAGTAAGGGAGTTAACTTGGGGGCTATTCTCAGACGCTGATAGACTCTCGACGAACAGACTATGAAAGTCATAGAACATGGAGTTTTATCCCTGCGTGTTTCCCGAAGTGAGGATGATGGTTAAGATCGGATCAGCCAGTGGGTCGGCGAAACGATAACGATCTTAGAGAGAAAAAAAAGAGAGTGGTCGGCTGCAAAGGCCGGCCCAGAGGCGTGACAAGCTAGGAATATTGGCTTCAATGAGCATTGGACCAGGGAGATGGAAAGAGAGAATGGCCGACTGCAAAGGCCGGGGCTAGAAACGTAACCAGCTAGGCGTGCTGAAGCTAGTGAGCATTGGACCATGTGCGTCCCGGGGTTTTATAGGGGTCGTCGTCAGAAGTGACGTTTTTTATATCTAACTAAAAGAAGAGCTTCGTATAAAATTCTTAACTAAAAGTGTAGGGGGCACTACAGTAGTAATGGGTGGTATGCGGTTTGATCTGTTTTTGTAAGTTTTAGAGTATCTTCCCTCGGTATTTAGATTCCTCTTTTTATTTTATTATCAATCAGGGCATTAGAATATCCACGTGCTGAAAAGTGTTTTTATACTGAATGTTAAAGTATAAGGATTTGACATCAATAATAACTAAAATAGCACTTTAAGGTATAATTCCAATGAGTTTGATTTTATTCAGAAAGCCTATACAATCACGTATGTACTTGCATAGCTATGGGTTGTATAAAGTGGTTTACATATTTTGATATTTTTGTAGTGTAGCACAAACTGAGAAGATCACAAGTCTACCTAAAGAGTTTTCTTTATTTTCTGTATTTACGAAAATTGATAAAATCGTGCCAGTTTTGTGTTTGTGGGTTTATGTGTTTCACATAATGTTATTCCGATGCATCCCTTCTGAGGGACCCGTTTCCAGCCTGTCCAACAGAGGTCAACACCTATTCATTAAATACCAGAAACAAACCCTCCATTCTAAAAAGAAAAAAAAGAAAAAAAACAAAACACGGGCACACAAACATTCCGGGAAATTGAAGATTTTCATTTTTACAAAACTGTCAAAGTTCTTAATTTTTTCTGAACACACTGATACTCAAAGACACAAATAAAAACAACACCTGGCCAATGCTCCCGTACACCGTTCTTAGTTTTAACTAACCTGATACTCAAAGACAAAGATAGAGACACCTCCTACCCCCACCTACCATAAACCCTCCGAACTGATACACAAAGACACAAATAGAGACACCTCTTAGACCGTCCTCCTACACAACGTTCTTATTTCTGACCAACCTGATACTCAAAAACACAAATACAGACACTTCCTAGCCGCTATTTCCACACACCCTTCCTATTTCTGACCAACCTAACACTGAAAGACACACATACTGACACCTCTTGGCCAATCCTCCCACACTGTTCATATGTCTGACCAAACTGATACTCAAAGTAATAGATAGAGTCACCCCTTGATTCATTGATCCATTCTCCCACACACCATTCTCGTTTCCGACCAACCTGATAATCAAAAAAACGATACAGACCCCTCCTGGCCAATCCTCCAATACATCCTAATTCTTATTTCTGACCAACCTGATACTCAAAGAGACGGATACACCTATTCCTGGCCAATGCTCCCACACACTGTTATTATTTCAGACTAATCTGATAATAAAAGACAAAAATACAGATACCTCCTGGCCAATCTTTCGAATTTCTGACTAACCTGATACTCAAAGACACATCTTCCCAGACAACCTCCTTATTTCTCACCAACCTGATACTCAAAAACACAAATGCAGACTCTACCCACTCCTTTTCTGACATGCCTCCCTATTTCTCACCAACCTGATACTCAAACAGAGCCTCAGACACGCCTTGGCTCATCTTCCCAAATACCGTTCTCATTTCGGAACCACCTGATACTCAAAAACACAGATACAGACACTACCTGACCAATTCTCCAACACACCCTTTTTATTTCTGACCAACTTGATTCTCAAAGACATAAATACAGACACCCTTTGGCCAATCATCAAACATACTGCTCTCACTTTCAACCAACCTGATACTCAAAGACACAAATACAGATACTTGCTGGCCTACATTCCCGCATTAACATCTTCTTTCTGACCAACCTGATACTCAGAGACACAAATACAGACGCATCTCAGCCCCTCTTCCCACACGCCTTTCCTATTTCTGACCAACCCGATACTGAAAGATACAAATACAGACATCATCATCATCATTCTTTTAACATCTATCGTTGGATATCGACATTTCCTAGGATTCGCCTCAATTCTCTATCATGGGCGTCACGGAGCCAGTATTTCCTGAATTTGTCTTGTTCATCTCTCGATCATGTGTTCTGTCGTCCTCAGTTTCCCATGTGATCTCTGGTGATCCATATTGTGATTCGTGATGCCCTTCGGTTGTCTTTCATTCTTGCAACATGGCCTGCCCATTGCCATTTCAGTTTTTCAAAAGATTCTATGATGTCTATGACTCCCGTTTTCTTCCATGTGTACTGTGCTATTTAGTGATCTCTCCATGTAAGGTTGAGCATGATTTTCTCTCGTGCACATTGCATGCTTCTAAGTTTGTAGGTCTGTCTCTTGGTTATGTTCCATGTTCCAGCTCCATAAGTGACTATCGGGAGAATGCATTGGTTGTATACTCTTCTTTTTAGGATTATTGGGATTGTCTGTTTTTTGAAAGTTGAGCTTGCCGTGTCGAAGGCTTGCCATCCAAGGGTAATTCTTCGCTTGATTTCTTCCTCTTTTGAGGATCTCATAGAGATTCGTTGTCCTAAGTCTATGTAGTGGTCTACCTTGCTGAGTTTTGCATCTTCTATCTTGACAGTATGTTTTCATTCTCTACATGATTGTTGCACATGACACTTCCTAACCAATTTTCCAACACAACATTCATATTTCAGACCAACCGGATACGCAAAGACACAAATACAGACACCCTTTGGCCAATCCTACAACACACCATTTTTATTTCTGACCAAGTTTATACTCAAAGAACCAGATACAAACACCTCCTGGCCAATCCTCAAGCAAATCACCGTTCCTATTTCTAACCAACCTGATACTCAAAGACACTTCCTGGTAAATCTTCTGACACAACATCCCTATTTTTGTCCAACTTCATACTCGAAGACACACATACACGTACCCCTTGGTCCATCATCCCTCACACTGTTCTTTTTCCCAACCAACTTGATACTCAAAGACACACATACAGACAATCTTTGTTCCATCTTCCTGATACTCGAAGACACAGATACAGACACTTCCTGGCCAATCTTCCGACACATGATTCTTATTCCCAACCAATCTGATACTCAAAGACACACATACGGACACTTCTCGGCCAATCTTCCGACACACCATTCCAATATCCAACCAACCTGACACTCAGACACACATACGGACACCTTTTGATCCATCCTCCCTCACACCGCTTTTATTTCCAACCAACCTGATACTCAAAGACATTTCTTCCCTCACACCGTTCTTATTTTTTATCTACCTGGATCTTATAGACGCTGATGCAACCACCATCCCGCCCATTGTTCATGGAAATTCATCAAATAACACCACATACACAAAATGAGGGTATGTCTCCATATATATATATATATATATATATATATATATATATATATATATATGTGTGTGTGTGTGTGTGTATATATATATATATATATAGAGAGAGAGAGAGAGAGAGATCGTAAAAGACAACAATTTTGGGAAAAATCTTGATAGGTTATTCTGATGTACGTCTAACATATCTGATCAGGAGAATCGAATGATGTGTCACTGGTTCTGGTTCATTGTAAAATAGAGTTTTTAGCCCAAATTGAATCGCTATAATGTTTTCTTCATGTTTCGTTCTTTGAGAGATTTTGTGTTAATATTGTGTTAATATTGTGGTAGCAGTGATCATTTGTTGGCCCACTTTGTTGTGTGTGTCATAAGGTGTACTTTACTCTGATAAAAAATATATGGTAGGTGGATGCTTGGATTGTTTTCTGATTTTGGTTAGTTTTGTATATTTTTCGTATCTAAGTGTTTTGTTTGATTTAATTTTCAATCATGATTACAATTAATTGCCTTATTTTTTGAATTCTTATTTATATTTTTAATGTTGGTGTATAAGCCTCTATTATGATAGCAATAATTTAAACTCCCAATTTTCATTTATGGGGACTATACCATTATTATGTGCTGTCTTGGTGTTAATTCAACTATATTGAAGTAGTGTGTGAATTCGTATTGTGTTGGTGATTTGGTGCTTAGGTTGCAGGAATTTCAGTTTTGGCTTAATTAATGGTTGTGTTATCATTTGTGAGTGTGTGAGTGTGTGCATAATTTAAAATTTTTACTCTGAACCCTCAGTGCTGGGTGGAGTTCAAGTATATAGATAAATACATATATTTATGTAATTGTCAGAAAACATGAATAACTTGACTCAGCAAATATGCGATCGATAGGGTAGCCACTTAGCCCATGGCTACCTTATCAGTCACAGATCCAATCCCTGCAACAGTCCCATTTCCTCTAATTGTCTATTGTATTCATGTTGTCTCGGCCAAATTAAACATTCACCGTGTAATGACAGGATATAATTTCAAATTAAAGTTTCAATATGATATAACGTAATTTATGATCATATATATATATATATATATATATATATATATATATATATATATATATATGTATATTTGTATTTTTATGTATAGAAATGTGTAATCATAGAAATATATATATATATATATATATATATATATATATATACGCATAAATTTATAAATATTTATAAATGTAAAAGGAAAAACACTGAAGATAATTGCATTTGGTTATCGCCTACATAGTTAGGGAAGCCATCGTTTATGAATATTTGCTCTATGCTATTAAGTTCTTTATAGAGTATTGTATGCGAGGAGGAAAGCAACTGAGCTTGATAAGTAAAGTTTTTGATAACAGTAATTTTATTACCGGGGGTGGCATTCACTCTTATGATAGCAAATGTTTTTATCATCAGAATCGATGAAAACATCAGGTAAAAAGTTTTTTATTATTAATGCCAAGTTATTATATGAACCTGAGAACAAATTTTCTCAAAAGTCGATTTGAGTTTTTTATAATCATTTACATGGTTGGTTGAGATAAGAATGTCATTAAAACATCGCACATATAAGTGGGATTTCGGAAAATTTTCGAAAAAATTGTTTTCGATATGAAACATGTGCAAACCATGAGACATGTAATATTCAGCAAACACGCAACCTAAATCACTGCCCACCCTTGATCTGTGTGTAGATATTATCATTGCAGACATGAGATGGAACGTTTGTAGTGGATGCACGGATATATATATATATATATATATATATATATATATATATATATATATATATAATTTGGACGAGTGATATAACTGGCTAAGGTGGATTTTGCTATGGGTCTGAGTGACATTGAAGTTCCCAGTATTGAATGTATCTAGGGAGGGGTAGATGTGGGTGTGAAGTTATTGTTAGAAGGGGTTTTGTGAATTAGAGATCTATGTGATTTGGGTTATTGAGTTTGGTGTTTAATCCAGTAGGATACAAAGTTTTAAGTTTGTTGATCCACATATCCTAATGTTTTTCTAGAACTTTAGTCATGTCAACTGGAGTATTTTTTTCTATGATAGTGAAATTAACGTCCGTGGTAAAATTGTGGCTGGGTGTGCGAAAATTTAGTTCTACGGGAAGTGGGCTGCGATTGCTTTGTGATTTAATCCTGTGTCACAATTTGCGACTTAATCCTGTGGCAGAGCCTGAGGTGCACGTACTGACACTTGCCTGCCGAATGGGCCGGAGATTGTGTGGTGGTTTAGTGCGCCGGTGCAATGCGTCAGCCCATGTGTTTATGAAGTAGAGGTACCAAGAAATGGTTTTGGAGATTGGGTATCAGTGTGTCTACCCAAGTTATGGGCGATGTATTTGGAATCGCTTGTGAGCAACTTTTGGGCCATTCTCAGACGCTGAAAAACACATAACGGACAGACTATTTAAGAAACAGACAACACATGGGGTTTAGACTATGTACGCTTCCCGAAGTAGGATTAAAAGACAGATCATCGTACTTCTGTATTATAGATGCATTGCCATTTCATTCTCGAGAGATGGAGGTCTATACGCTTTTTGAGCCAGTGGTGAGGACATGGTTGAGTAGCTGTGCGTACGAGAGATGCCTCGATATTGGTGAAATAATATGGTCAATGTTTGGTGCAGTAATTGGTCACAGTGGAAATAAAAATACAACCAATACTGATCCTACAGAGAATGAGAGAGAGAGAGAGAGAGAGAGAGAGAGAGAGAGAGAGAGAGAGAGAGAGATTGGCAAGAGGCGCCGGGGCAAAAGTACGTTTGTTCAGGGATTTTATAAGGGGTCGTTGTCGTCGGAAGTGATGATCTAGATATCTAGCTAAAAGTAGAGTTTCGTACTAAATCTCAACTAAAAGTATAGGGGGTGCCGCAGTAGTATTAAGCCGTTGGACTGTGATTACATGTATGTTATGAGTTATATCTATTAGTTTGATTTGGGTGGTTTAATATCATCCTGGTTGGTTGAAACATTTGGGATTCAAATTTGTACAGCCTGCTATGACTCCCTTCTTGTGTAAAGTGTATTTATTAGTTGATAATATTTGTACATTGTATTTATATATATATATAATTTTGTACATATATATATATATATATATATATATATATATATATATATATATATATATATATATATATATATATATATATATCTTAATAAATTAATGTGTTGGATATTCGTCCAGCATCGAATTCCTATGAAATGTAACTATTCTTCTGAACAATATGCACGCTTCTAGGCACACGTGTGCCACAACAGTTTTTTTCTTTCGTCCTTTATGGTTCCAGTGCTGGACGAATATAAATAGCTTTTTCTTTCTTTCAAATTTTAAATAGAAAAAAATACTGTCATCGATAGAGGCATCATTATTGATTTTTTGCTGAATATAGGAAACAATGAATTTATAACAGTCAAAATCTACGTTATGATTAATGAACATATGTTTCTGTTTTTGTTTAAACCAACTGATTGTTCTTTTTAAATTAGGTATCGATTTCACATCGAAATGTTTGTCCACAATGCCTTCCACATTGAAAAACCGTTAACTTAATTTTATTATATGTAGTTGCCGCTGGCTTTCACTTCCCACTGTTCTAAGTATATCTAAGGTAATTTGAATATATTTCCAGTCTGTCCTCAAAATTGGGGAAAAATCAATGGCAAAATGCTCAAAATCCGGATGTCATTGACATTCATTGAGTTTCTCAGATAAAAAATAACCATTTCATTATTAGGTCCAATATTGACTGATGAACTGCCAGTCTTCGGTAACGTCCGATATTGATTGTTATTTGTGTATTTGTGAATAACCATTCAATAATTAGATCCCATAGCATTGTCGATAATGTCCGACAATAATAGTCATCGATAAAATTCAAAATATATTTTATAGATATGCGCATCCGAAATTCTATTTCTATTGCGCATCATATGATTTTTTAGTATTAGATGAGGGAAGCTGACACTGATTTTTTTACTATTCATTTTAATTTAGCATCTATGGTTATTTGCTGATGTTTATCAAAACAGATAACACCAAGTAAAAATCAGTTTTGAAATTAGTTTTATTGCAATATGATATTGTTCAAACATTTACCAAAAGCCAAAATTAGTTCAAATGTTATATCTTGGTAATTAGAGGGTTCTTCACTA
Organism: Thysanoteuthis rhombus; assembly: GCA_963457665.1. NCBI lineage: Eukaryota > Metazoa > Mollusca > Cephalopoda > Oegopsida > Thysanoteuthidae > Thysanoteuthis > Thysanoteuthis major. The sequence goes on along the minus strand of OY735206.1, from coordinate 14,025,259 downwards.
TACACTATCATAAATACAATATTAACAGTTTTCTACGTATCAATTCATATAGCTGTTTAGAGTTGCTTTTCTATACTGATATGAGATGAAAAAGTAAGGAGTTTTTTGTTTTTGTTTTTTATTGAGCATTTGAAGACTGATCAATATATATAGAGAAATGCGCTGATATTTTATTTTACATAGCTAGATGATCTAAACGAAGAAAGCAAAAAAGTCGGCCTACATATGAACTTCAGTAAAACGAAAATAATGTGCAATAATCATGTTGAGAATAAAAACATACCTGTCAAAATAGAAGATGCAAAACTGGGGAAAGTAGACCACTACTTCTACCAAGGACAACGAATCTCCATGAGACCCTCAAAAGAGGAGGAAATCAAGCGAATAATCACTTTGGGATGGCAAGCCTTCGGCAGAACAAGCTCAACTTTCAAGAACCAGACAATCCCAATAATCCTAAAAGTAAGAGTATACGACCAATGCATCCTCCCAATAGTCATTTATGGAACTAAAACATGGAACCTAACCAAGAGACAGTCCTGCAAACTGAGAAGTATGCAACGTGTGCATGAGAGAAGCATGCTCGCCCACCCCATTTTCTGGACTTTTCGGCAGGATCGGGGTGAGGTGTCTGTTCCACCGTGGAGCCCGGGGCACGGGTGCTGACACTTGCCCGTCGAAAGGGCCGGAGATTGTGTTGTGGTTGGCGTCGGGGACCGGGTACGCCGGTGCGATGCGTTGGCCGATGAGGTTTTGCTGAGGCTGCGCTTTGCTGTGCGCATCGGGGAGCCTCTGGACTCGTCCTTGGGCTCGCCTATCATTGCTATTTCCAAGTGGGCGCTTTCGTGACAGAGGTTGTTTTACCTTCTACGGTCGTTTGGCAACCAAAGTCGCGTCGGCTGGAGCCATTTTTGGACGGAGGGCTCCTATTTTCCCCACGTAAAAGCACAACCTTGTGTCACATTTTGCTGTGGTGGGACAGTGATTAAATAGATGCCCCAGGGCAGCACTGTGAATAAACAGAGCTCAACGTTACATGGAGAGATCATAAGACAGCACAATATGTAAGGAAGAAAATGGGTGTCTGTGACATCATAGAAACTATTAAAAATTCAAATGGCAATGGGCAGGCCATGTTGCAAGAATGAAAGACAACCGATGGACATCACGTCTCATAACATAGATCCCTAGAAATCACATAAGAAACTGAGGCCGACAGAACACAAGATGAAGAGATGAACTTGACAGATTCAGGAAATACTGGCTCTGCGACACCCATGATAGAGAATTGTGGTGAATCCTGGGGAAGGTGTATGTCCAACGACGGACGTTAAAAGAATGATGATGATGATTTTACATATAAGAGTTGGTCCTAACTCCAGATAAAGGAGAAATGTTGGATATGGGAATGACCACTTAAGTCTGTAAAACAGTTAATTGCTACTGGAAACGTAGCAGAGTGGTTTGCAGCCTTATGCTCCATAAAGAGCCTTCAGGAATGAACAAAACAATAATCATATAAACTACATATCCGACCCCACAGAATTTTAAATATGTATGAAAATTATTCGCGAAAGAAAGGTGTTCAGAGTTTCATTCCAGTGATGAAAGAATTCGCTAATGAAGATCTCTGATAGTAAATCAGATGATAGCTTGTTGCAAAGAGCCATCTAAATACTAAGGATTTTGGTGCAAAATCTAGCAAGTTATAGTAAAATAATAGCAGTGTCGCCAATTCAGAAGTTTTTTTATTTAGTTTTTGAATTTGTTTGTGGCCCGTTTCTAATTTCGGTGGTTTGGGGTGAAGGTTTGAATTAGGGAGTCTACTGTTATCGTTCTCAATGTATTTTTTCGAATTCATTGGTGATTTCCAAATATGAAAAATTGAAAAATAAAACATCACAAGTAGCAACTCTAATGACAGACTTCAAGAAATGTCTAATCTGGCTATTTTCTCATATCCCTCTTTTGATTGGATGGAAAAGCTTGATATTGAAATTCAAATTTTCTTGTTGCGTAATCTACTTTTTGCACAGATTTATACTTTGCTTCGATTATTTTTCAAATTTTACTTATATATTACACCTTGTGTATATTTTTAAAATTATAAAGAAAATAACTCGCATATTTTCATGCTAGTTCCCTTAAAAGACTATACCATCATTCCTTCATTTATAAGAGAAGATGATTGAACACAATAATATTTAGAATTCTGTAACAATCTATCGATTAAATTAGTTCCACGCCACCTCTTTATATCATGATAGCGATTACAAAATTATTCAAATATTACCATCATTGATGGCAATGATATTTAAGTGCACTAATAATAGTGTAAATCTAATCTAAACGGAGCAAAAAAAAAAAAATAATTAAAGTTATTGCTCACAGTTTTCATTTTGAGGAGTGCATTCCGGAACAAGCTTTCCTGAAAGATAAAACATGATTCAATCATTGTTGCAAGTGGTAGAAAGAGGAGCTATTATCCAAAATTAGCATGCTTCAAGATTCGTCAATGAATTATCAAAAAAACCAACAAGCCCGTGGATTATTCTGCACCACTTTCACGTTGGAACTTCAAAGCTTGTTCACTTAATATTTGGATCTCAGTTGGGTCATAGGTTATGATAGGTTGATCTCAAAGATTATTGAAGGGCACCAGAAATCATTTCTATTTTATCTCTGATTCTAAACATTGGAAGCATATCATTTTGCTATCAAAATACTATCCAATCAAATTTTCTTGCGAATTACAGGAAGATTTCTTTGCAATGAAATTGATTTTTATACAAATTTTGGACATTTTTGTCACATATCACTTTTTCATCAATGAAACAGTAGCTGTTATGAAAGTAGTAATAAAACACACGTTGACGAACAAACTTTGAGTGTAAACAATCCTTTTTTTCCATTCGTTGTGTGGTGTAAGAAGAAATATACTAGAGAGCATATTTTTCATAGTATTCTTAGATTCTAATTTATTTTCCCCAGCAAAACACGACCAGGAATCCCTGGTAGTGTGAGTGTGTTATTCAATATACGATGTGTGATAGGTTTATTTCATAAAAATGCTCGTTATAAAAACATTTAGAGCAGAACTTTAAATATGATAGAATAATAGATTCGCTACACAGGCACATTAGTGTTTCTGCTTTTTGGACTTCCTTGGGCTTCGTTATCATAAAACGTCATTGAGTGGTATGTTTTTTACTATTGATCATCCTGTCCTATTAGATTTCTTTCATTCGTTTTTTTTTTTTTTTTGTATATGATTCTTCCATTCAACGTATCACAAGTTCTAGTCCATTGCGTTTGATCTTTTAATTGATTTTTAATCATAGTTTTTGCAATATTTCCTTCGTTATGCTATTGCTTTGTGGGTTTTAAATTTGTTTTAGATATTACACCCGTTTTGCTGTTTTTCTATTGTCATTTTTTCTTCTTTTTTTTATTTATCTCCTGTAATACCACCTGGTTATGTGAGTTTTTAAAAATGTTTTCAAAAAGTTCCACTAGTATAACACACCTTGTTTATGTCTACATTTTTCTGTCTTTACCATCATAAGGAGAATGATTATCATATGTTCATGGTATTTCCCACATAGAAAGAGATTTAAAACAACACACCCCACTTCTACCCTACCCTAGCACCTATTCATCAGATGTTAAACAACAAACTTGATTCCAAAAAAACACTGCCAAACAAATGTTTCTTGACAACTGACCATGTTCATCCTGACCCCTTCTTTCACTGTTCCTTCTTATCTAAGACAAAACTGAAACTCAGAGACATAGATTATAACACCCTCTAATCTTTCCTCACATAGACCTTTCTCATTTCAGACAAAAATTCTCTCACTTATACAAATACAAATACCTTCCCTCCCACACTTACTAAACCACCAAAAATACTGTATTTTTTCATTCAATTTCAAACATGCACGTTTCTCTGAAAAGGATGGCTTGCAACCATCGAAATGCATCGAAACATAGCCACGTGATAATAAAAAAATCGAGATGTAAAACCTGCTTTTTCTCTTGAATTTTTCTCTTTGCCTCCAAATCGTCACTTTCATCAACATTTAGTTGGATTATCTCACATCCATACAAAAAAATATATGTATATGTTCATATATAAATATATTATAGCTATATACATAGATATCTATATAACTATATATATATATATATATATATATATATATATATATATATATATATATATACATATATATATTATAGCTATATACATAGATATCTATATAACTATATATATATATATATAACTATAAAATTATGTACATAATTAACTAACTACATATAAATACTAAACTAAACTACGTTTATAACTATATACATATCAAAGAATAGATCAGTAATTAAACACCCAATGTGTGAGGGGTATATTTCATGAACTGCTCTTTACACAAACATTTTGTTAAAGTAGTGCCTTAAGTATCATGAAAAAATAGATTCAAAGGTCTTAAAATGAATTATTGATATATCAACCCTAGAGAAACCCTTAGAATAGGAATTATACATAGGAATATCAAAAACGCCTTTTAAATTGAGATTAGCCAACCATACATCATCCTTTTCAAACGAAAAATACAAGTACATTGTATGAAATAATCATAAACAGAAAGGAAAGAGAAGCATGATAAAAAAAAGAATATAAATAAAATAAGGCGGACTTGTCCACCCAAAAAATAGACATATCTTCCACTAACGTTCGAAATGGTATTCTGAATAAGTTGAATCATTTACCTGAAGAAACCCAAAGGGTTGGAAACATAAAAGTGTTGGTGTAGCGAAACCGTCATTTCACCATATCAAAAGCTCTACTCTAACTAAATGTTTGTGTATGGAGCACTTCATGAAATAAACCCATCACACATCGGATATTGTTTTACTGAAATGTACTTTATCAGCATATGTATAACTAAAAAAATGATCGTAATTAAATTTTTATTGATAATGACTGACGATGATCATAAAATCTAGAACTACTAATTTTATGATGTCAATAAAATACGTTAACTAGCAAAATTAACAACAACAACAAAACAACAGAGTTTGTTCATTATTTTCAACAATGCATGTGTATATGAAGGAATGCTGCCTTGTTATACTGTTTTTTAAACTATATATATGATGAAGTAAGGGAATCGCTAGACAAACACGTTTATGTTTCTGCCCTGTTTGGGCTTCTTCAGGTTGATTTGGTTTATTTTAAATCCCTATTTGCAATGTTTGTTTTTTTTGTTGTTTTTTTTTTTGAGGGCATATATTTCAATGATTGACTGTTCCAAAAATATATCTTATTTTCGAAGTATCATATTTATTTTGTTGTTTCTTTGTTTAAAGGGTAATTCTCTGATTCGTCTAGTTAGCCTAAGATATATTATAAGTATTAGTTTTTTTCTAGCAGAATATTTGATCCCTCGTTGCGAATATCGGCCGACACTCTGGTGCAAAGGGCTTGACCGCAACTGGAAAAGAAACCTAAATAGCACACTGGGCATCCACACTTGAGCGCTATTATACTAGACCGAAGCCTGCTAGATATTTATGAAAAAGGAAAAGACACCTCTTTGTTATATTCAGTGCAGAAAGTTGACTATTTGACAAAGACTCTCGTTCGGGCAACCCCTCCTTGCAAAAAACAAAAAAAACAAAACACATATGCAAGCTGGATCAGACTTCTGTAAGAAGTTATGGGCAGCAAAGTATCGGAGAAAAAGAATTTTCAGCGATGAATGCAACATCAAATATGCTCCAGCGGTGAAAACATATTATTTGGACTTTGCATTAAAACAAATCATGGTATAGGGTTGCATATCACCAAATAAGCAAGAGTGACCAGCATATCATCGAAGGTTAGATAAATTCAATGACTTACTTTGAGGATTTAGAGAGGACGTTGCCATTCAAACACTCGCTACTGAACCCAAGAAATTAAATTGATAATGCCCCCTGTCATGTTGCACATTCTGTTTCAAATTGGTTTTCCAACAAGCAAATCTGCATTCTTAACTGACCAGCAAACTCTCCCAATTTAAATAGAATAGAAAATATTTGCTGGGAATGTTTGGAGAATTGAAAAATAAAATAACAACAGTGATTCAGTCTGGGAAAATACAATAACACCTGAATAGATACATTCTGCATGTGAGTTCTTACCTAAATAGATTGAAACAACATTACTTGGAAAAGGAGGGGGCACAAAATATTCCCTATATTAAATTGTATTGTCAAAATAAAGGATATTCGGATTACTGGTGTGGTTTTTATCACAATATGATGTATTTTTGGAACTGTCTAAATCATGAATACATTCTTCAAAAAGAAACCCAACAGAAAATAGACTTGGAAGAGAAACTAAAAACGAAATAGACTACATCCTGACGGACAAAAGCGATACCATCGAAGACATTCAAATTCTAAACCAAGTAAACATAGGGAGCGACCATAGAATGTTAAGATGAAAGATGCAAATAAAGACCGATAAAAAAAGCAGGAAAATGTTTCACACCAGACTACAACCACTAATTGTACCGAAGGAACTCACCCAACCCTTCGAGGTGGAATTGAAAAACAGATTTGATATCCTTACCGACGAAAATGACACCAACATCAACGAACTCAACAGCAAAGAACAACCTCTCTATTAGGAGCTGCCAATATGTTTAAACCAAAAAACAAGCCAACCATTAGCAAAATCTCAGATGAAACTAGGGAACTGATTGAAAAGTGCAGAAACCTCGAACCACCAACAACCACAAGGGAAAAAATAGAAGAAACCGAACTGAACAAAACAATAAAGAAGAAACTAAGAGAATACAGAAGAAGGTATACAGCTGCCATTAACAAAACCACTTTCAAAAACTTCGGGGCTTTAAAGCAATAAACCAAGCTTTCAGTATAGATAGAAACAAATAACTTGCATACTCGAAGTGAACGGAGACATAACAACAGACAGAGACAGAATTGTCGAACATGCCCAAGAATTTTACTAGGAACTCTACTCTTCAAAAATGGACAGCAAAACAATGACGAGAATACACATGATGCAGACATTCAGTTCGAGGACTTTCCAAACGTTACACCATGGGAAGTAAAGCAAGCCATCAAACAAAAAAAAAGGAAAAGCCCCTGGACCAGATAACATCACCATCGATCTACTCAAAAAAGCTGATAAGATCGTCAACAAAAACTAGCTAATCTGTCAACTTTTGTCTAAAACAGAGAAGAGTCCCAAAAGGTTGGAACATGGCAATCATAATGCTTCTACATAAAAAAAGGAAACCCCAAAGATCTCAACAACTACAGACCCTTAAGCCTACTAAACTGCATCTAAAAACTGTTCACAAAAATCGTCACCAAACTGATTACTAAAACACATGATGAAAACCAATCACAAGAACAGGCTTAATACAAGATGCCACTCTCTATAGCATTTACAGACTTCAAGGAGGCATTCGACTCTGTAGAAATTCCCATGGTTATGAAGGCCATCACCCTACAAGGTATAGACCCTATATACGTCAGAGTACTGCAACATATATACAATTACAGCAACTCCTTTATCAGGCAACATAAGGACCTGAACCCTTCCAACTCGAAAAAAGAGTAACACAAGGCGATACCAGCTTACCCAAACTACTTACAGCCTACCTCGAGATGATCTTCCGAAACCTGGATTAGGAGAACAGAGGAATCAAAATAGACGCTGAGTATCTGAGCAACCTCAGATTTGCAGACAACATCGTCCTTTTCGCAGAGAACCTACACGTCCTCCAACTAATGCTAGATGAACTAAACGAAGGGAACAAAAAAAAAAAAAAAGAAGGCCTACACATGAACTTTAATAAAACGGAAATCCTGAGCAACAATCACATTGAGAATAAGAACATAACTGTCAAGATAGAAGATGCAAAACTCAGCAAGGTAGACCACTACATCTACTTAGGACAACGAATCTCTATTAAATCCTCAAAAGAAGAATCACTCTAGGATGGCAAGCCTTTGGCAGAGCGAGCTCAACTTTCAAAAAACCAGACAATCCCAATAATCCTAAAAATACAACCAATGCATTCCCTCGATAGTTACTTATGGAGCTGAAACATGGAACCTAACTATGAGAGAATCATGCTCAATCTCACATGGAGAGATTACAAGACAGTGTATCAGGAAAAAAGCGGGTCCAAGATATCATAGAATCTATTAGAAAACTTGAATGGCAATGGGTAGGCCATGTTGCAAGAGTAACAGACAATCGATGGACATCACAACTCACAAAATGGATTCCCAGAGATAGCATGCGAAACCGAGGCCAACAGAATACAAGATGGAGAGATCAAGAAGACAAATTCAGAAATTACTGGCTCAGCAACGCCTATAATTGAGAATTATGGTGAATCCTAGGGAAGGTGTATGTCCAACGACAGACGTTAAATGACTGATGATGATGATCATGATGATTAAAATCAGTGTAATTCTTGCTACTAAAATCCCTCTTTTCACTAATGTATTATTAATTTAAAAAAAGGCTCTAGTCTGACAAACTGATAATGTGCATAGGTAATTGTATTGAATTTATGACCATTACATAATGAATTGTTCAAAAGAATTTAAGTTAATTATGATGTTGTCTTCTATAATGAACATTATATAATTGAATCAAGCTATACATATATGTATATGATGGTTTGGCTCTATGAAAAAATATCTAGGAGCGTTTTCCACATACTTACAGGTCCTAAACTGGTAGAGTCTGTACATGAATAGCCCTTAAAACCCGCACAATGGAGTTTTATTATGGGATGTTGCATGCACCCTTTGAACGAAGTGTTCACATGCCATGTCTGCCGAGGTGGGAAAATTGGCGGAAGGTTTCTAGGTCATTTTGTTGCAGTTTCCCTCCTCTTGACAGATGCTCAAGCTGACTGTGGTGGTCTGAATGAATATTCTGACAGTATGGCTCACCTGGACATTTCAAGCCCAACTCCTGGATGTACCTCTGAAAGCAGATATCCAAGCTAGCTGTAGAGGTCTGCCTACCCCTTCAAGGGAGTAACCTGATAGCATGGCCTGTGCAGATCCGAGTGCAGGTCTTGGTCACACCTCTGAAGCAGATGCGTGGGCTGGCTGGAGAGGTCTGCCAACCCCTAATGAAGAGTACCTTTCCTTTCCCTCATTAATTTTCCACCCAAGTTAGGGTAGACTTGTTTCTTTTGTCTCATTATCATCCATTCACTATTTATCATTTTTTTTAGGGCATCTTAGCAAAAATGCATTTGGATTGTGCTAATTACATAATTGCCTTGCTAAAGTATTCACCCATTCAGTGTTTTGCATATTTTGTTGCCTTACCATCTGTAATTGAAATGGATCTACGTATCATTTGATTTAAACAACATGCCTACTTTGAAGATGCAAAACATTTTTCATTGCAGGACAAACAAGAAATAAAAAAAAATTAGCCTATGTAACTATGCAACCCCACTAAATTGAATACTTTGTTGACCCAATTTGTACAGCAATTACAGCTACCATCCTCTTAAGGTTAATATTCGACTCTTCTATTTTTATTTTAACAAATCCAAATGAGTAGTGGATAAAATGAACAAATTTACAAGAACTAAACTTACATCTAAAGCTTCTTGACTTGGAACTGGCAAAGCAAATTCAATTTCTGGTTTTCCCGATATTTTACGTGGCTCTTCAATTTTTTTTTCCTAAAGAAAAGGAAAATTGACATGGAATGATTATTGATGCAAAATAAGCATAGGTTGTCTCAAATTACTATTTTGTTTGTGAGGTCCCGTGCAATGCTGATAATTGGAGCAGACCAGATGGAAAATCTATGACTCATCTCAAAGTGCTTATTGGTAATTTCAGAAATCAGTGTTGAATACTTATGTTTTATGCATGAGACTATGTACTTGTAGTGTAAATAATGGACTTAGCAGAATAGAATAGAAGAATTAATGAATGGGTAATGATGAAAAAAGTGGAATTTCTCAGTCAGTGGGCAAAGATGAGGAAAATCAAAACCTTGTAGTGGACAATAATACAAGTTTCAACTCTGTAGTCAATAGTCAATTTGAAGAAAATTGACTTTCAAGACAACGGGAAATAAGTGAAGAAATGAAACATTGTAGTCAGTGAGCAATGATGATGATGATCATCATCAGTCTCTTAACGTCCGTAGTTGGACATAAACCTTCCCCAAGATTCGCCACACTTATCTATCATTGTTGTTGCAGAGCCAGTACTTTCTGAATTTGTCTGGCTCGTCTCTCCATCTAGTACTCTGCCGGCCTCAGTTGCGCATGTGACCTCTGAGGATCCATGTTGTAAGTTGCGATGTCCATCGGTCGTCTGTCATTCTCGCGACATGGCTGGCCCATTACCATTTGAGTTTTTAATGGATTCTATGATGTCTCAGATTCCTGTCTTGTGAAGGCCAACTTTCTTGTGCTCTTCATTTAGTTCATCTAGCATTAGTTAAAGGTCGTGTAGGTTCTCTGCAAAAAGGGCAAAGCCATCTGCTAATCTGAGGTTCAGATATTCAGGTATTCGCCGTCTGTTTTGATTCCTTTATCTTTCCAGTTTAGTCTTCTGAAGATCATCTCGAGGCAAGCTGTTAAGAGTTTGGGTGAGTCTGTATTACCTTGTCTCACCCCTCTTTGGAGCTGAAAGGGTTCAGAGGTTTTGTATAGCCTGATAAAGGGGCTGCTGTGACTGTGTATATGTTGCAGCACTCTGAAGTATACTGGATCTACTGCTTGTAGAGTGATTGCCTCCATGACTTAGAGGATTCCCACTGAGTCAAAATTTTTTTTGAAGTTGATAAATGCTACAGTGAGTGGCAGTTTGTATTCTGCTGCTTTTTCTTTCAGCTGATTTATCGAATGCAGATGGTCCATGATCATGTAGCTTCTCCTAAAGCCAGTTTGCTTCTGTGGTTGATTTTCATCTCGTGTTGTTTTTGTGATTCGGTTGGTGATAATGTCTGTGAAAAGTTTGTATATGCAGTTGAGTAGGCTTATAGGTCTGCTGTTGTTGAGGTCTTTTGGGTTTTCTTTTTCATTTAAAAGCATTATGATTGCAGTGTTCCAATCATCTATGATTTTACTTTGTTTTAGGCACAAGTTGAATAGGATAGCCAGTTTCCTAGCGATGATCTTACTCATTTTTCTGAGTAGATTGATGACTATGTTGTCTGATCGAGGGCCTTTTTCTTTCTTTATTTGATGCCTAGTTTCACCTTCTACGGAATGCTTTCTGGGAAACCCTTGAGTTGATTGCTCACATCTTGCGTATCCTGTTTATTGTTTTGTAGTCCTTGTTTGGATGGGTAGATTTTTTGGTAAAATTCTCCAGCACATTTGACAATCCTGTCTCTGTCTGTTTAAAGGTTTACATTTTTCCTGAGTATGCTGGTTATTTGCTTCCGTCCTGGATTGAGGTCTTTGAAGCACTGACCTTTTTTGAGGGCCAATTTGATGACTGCAGTCCTGCATCTTCCTCTGTCTTCTTCTAGTTTCTTCTAGATTATTTTATTCAGTTCGGTCTCTTCAATTCTCTCTCTTCTTGTTGTTGATGGCTTGAGGTTTCTGTGTTTTTTCCATTAGATTAATGGTTTCACCTGAGATTTTATTGATGGGTTGTATGTTTGTTGGTTTAAATATAGTGGCGACTTCTATTATAGAGGCTGTCATTCTGTTGTTTAGTTCTTTTTCCAGTTCAGTAAGAATTAAAAGATTTTTTTTCAGTTCAAGCCTGAAGAATCGAGTGTGCTCTTTTGGTATGCTTGGTGGTTGCAGTTTGGTGTCGAAAATTTTTCTGCATCATATTTAGTTGCATTTTACATCTTACCACTCAGTGGTTGCTTCCTACATTGACTTGATTTAGAACTTGGATGTCCTTGACGTTATTGCTTTTGTCTGTAAGGATGTAGTCTATTTTGTTCTTCGTTTTGAAAAAGGTGTTTATGATTTTGAACCCGTTAACCATTGCAAAGTTTGCAAAATCTTCTCTCTCGTTCCGTTCTTTATATCAGAATTTGCAAATGCAATTCATTTCTTTCTCCTACCTATACGTTGAAGTCTTCCATGATGACATTGAAGTATTTTCTGGTGTCCTGGAGTAGGGAGTTGAAGTCATCATAGAAGTTGTATATTTCCTCTTAGGCTGATTGATAAGTGGGAGCATAGATTTGGATAAGGAAGTACGAAACCCAGTAGTCAGTGGGCAATTATGAGAAAAGTCAAAACCTTGCAGGCAGTGGGTAAAGATAGGAAAAGTCAAAAACATCCAGTCAGTTGGTAATGATAAGAAAAGACAAAAAAATGAAAGTTTTAACCTTGTATTCTGTGGTTAATTGCCGTCATCAGCAGTGGTAAAAGTCAAAACATTCTAGTCTGAAGGGAATTCAAACAAACATCAAAACTTTACAGTCACTCACCAATATCAAAATTTGAAATCCTTGCAGTTAGTATACAATGATGGGGATAATTAAAAGCTTGGAGTCGCTTTGCAATGATAAAAAAGTCAACACCATGCAGTCAATGGGCTATTATAAAAGTTGAAATCATTCTTGTCAGTAGACTATAATAAGGATAATCAAATCCTTGCAGTCAGTTGGCAATGATAAGAAAAATAAACACTGTCCAGTCAATGGGAAATGATAAAATTTGAAATCCTTGCTATCAGTCGACAATGATAAGGATGATCAAAACCCTGCAGTCTTTTGGCCATGATAAGAAACGTCAACAATGAGAAGAAAAGTTCACACTGTGCAGTCCTTGCTCTTAGTGGACTATAATAAAGATAATCAAAACCCTTCAGTCAATTGACAATGAAAAGGAAAATCAACACCCTGCTATGAATGGGCAATAATAAAAGTTGAAATCATTCTTGTTGACCGTCTTAAAGATGATCGAAACAGTCAGTTGTCAATGATAAAAAAAAATCAACTCTGCATTCCATGAGCAAAAAAATTGCATTCAGTAGGTAATGATGAGAAAAATCAACACCATGCCGTCAATAGGCAATAATTAAAGTTGAAATCCCTTTTGTCAGTGGACAATGATAAGATAATTAAAACTTTGCAGTCAGTGGGCAGTGATAACCGAAGTCAGAAATTTGCATTCATTGGACAATGATGTGAAAAATCAAAACCCTGCAGTCAGCGAACAATTTTATGTACAGTCAAAATCTTTCCATCATTGGGCAATGATAAAACTTTTTTCATAAACAATTTGACACCAATGTTCTTCACAGTCACCAGAACAAGACTGAATACAAATTTGGACTGCTCTACCTCTTGCCCACCGTTCAACGTGATCCATTGACTATATTCACTATATTAACAAATTTCTGTTGAACTTACTTCTTTTTCTGCCGGTGTTTCTACTCTTTTCTCCTTTTCTTCTTCTTCCACCACTGATACTAGTTCTGCTTCTTTTACTTGGAAAAGAACATCCTTCTCTTTCTTTGGTATTTCAGGCTCTTCTGTCTCCTTTTCTTCTGGAGACTTATCCCCAAGATCAAGATGTAAAACTTTTGTTAGCAGTGACTGTAAAACATGAAGAATATTTTTACTATATATCCTCTTTTCGTAAGATCTATATAAAACACATTGCATGTATTTCCCCTTCCTTGAGAACTGTAATAATCTTTAAATATGAAAAATATCAAAATTTCAACATGATCCAGCTCTTATTTTATTTGGATAATCTCAGATTTTCAGAACAAAGTTCAATTTTGAGAATGCTTCAATTAACTCTTTCCAGTGCTAAATCTGCATTATTCAAAGCAAATATTTTTTTTCTCCCTATCAAAATGGACAAGCTCTGCTAAAAGATCTTAGCAAGAAAGTAAAAAGGGTGAAGAGAGAACATTTTCCAAACACTAAACATTTCTGACGCAAAACTAATGAGTCTTTCATTCTTTGATCATCTGTTGATTTTGAATTATGCATAGAAACATTTCCACATTTCTTTATCATTCTAAAATGGGTCAGTAACTCTATACCAGCGATTCTTAATGAGCGCATTAGTCCACCATGAATTATCTGTAGATATGCCACAGGAGTCTTGAGCAAGAGACGTGGGACAATATTCCTAGTATAGATACACAATTAAACATTTGGATACTTTTGGCATTACTGGTTCTTTTTTATCATGATTGAACTCTTTTTTCAATGATGCAATAAATTCATTATTGTGTTGTCTTATTGGCTATCTTAAATTCTCTCCTGATTTCTGTAGGCCAATGGTGTGGAACTGTAAACCACAGCACTGCCCGGTGGTTATCACTGAAGTCTAAGTGACTGTAAGTCTCCTCAGGTCTTCAGCCCTCCTCTCATCTCATCTCTCACTTATCTATCACAGCAGTGCTGTGGTTCATACCTCCACCACTTTTTTTCTCCTCCTCTGTTAGGCCACTGCTACCAGCTGGGGTCATAGATCTCATATTTCTTGCACTTTCCTCAGTATACGTGCAGTCCCTAGCAGTGTTGTTGTCCCAATTCTTCCTTTTATCCCCAGTTACTTTAATACCGCCTTCAGTGTCTTTGGTACGGTTCCGAGTGCACCTATAATTACTGGTACTACCCTGATTTTCATGTTCCACGCCTTCTTCAGTTCTCTTGCCAGGTCCTGGTATTTTTCCAGTTTTTCACTCTTTCCTCTTTACTCTATGATCTGCAGGCATGGCCATGTCTATTATTTGCAGGTTCTCCTCCTCTTGTCCATGATTACTAGGTCCAGTATTCTCTCATAGATGAGATGGTCCGTTCAAATGTCAAAGTCTCAAAGTAATTTGTGGTTTCCGTTTATGCTAGTACCACTTTTCCGTATGGTTAAATCCCATTCGTTTACTCAGTTCCCAGTGTATCACTATTGCTACTCTATCTTGTCTGTGTTTACACTCTTTCTGGGCTAGTTGACTACATTCACAAGTTATGTGGTGTACGGTCTCATCTCTTTCACCACATAGGTGGCACTAACTGTTTGTTTGTGTTCTGTTAATTCTTTTTTTTTAATTATTATTATTATTATTATTATTATTATTATTATTATTATTATTATTATTATTATTATTATTATTTCGGAATCTCACACCAGTTGCCTGGTGGTAACCGCTGGAGTTTGAGTGACAGCAAGTCTCCTCAAGTCTCCAGCCCTCCTCTCCTAGTACTAATAGGTCGCAGTAATTCTACGATTTACAGTTTCACACCGGTTGCCCAGTGGTTATCGCTGAAGGCTGAGTGACAATAAGTCTCCTCAGGTCCTCAGCTAACGTCTCCTCCCTCTTTCGCATATCATGACAGAGCTACTATTCGTTGCAGTACTTATATCTCTAGCACCTTCCTCATTATCCGTGCAGTTCCAAGTAGCGCTGTGATCTGTACGGTCTCTATCCTCCCCCTAATCCCGATCTCCTCCAGTCTCTCCCTCAGCGTTTTGGCGACAGTTCCTAGTGCTCCCACTATGACCGGTACTACCCTGGTTTTCATGTTCCACATTTTCCTTAACTCCCTTGCTAGGTCCTGGTATTTTTCCCTTTTTTCACCCTCCTTCTTTTTTACTCTATGGTCTGCAGGTACAGCAACGTCTACTATTTGGCAGGCCTTCCTTTTTTTGTCTACTATTACTAAGTCCGGCCTTCTTGCCTGGATGAGGTGGTCAGTTTGGATGTCAAAGTCCCACAGTAGTTTGTGGTTGTCATTCTCCAAGACTGCCTCTGGCTTGTGCTGATACGACTTTTCCCCATGGTTGAATCCCATTTGTTTACTTAGTTCCCAGTGTATCATCGTTGCTACTCTATCGTGTCTATGCTTATACTCCTTCTGGGCGAGTTGACTACATTCACTAGTTATGTGGTTTACTGTCTCATCTCTTTCACCGCACATGCGGCATTTGCTGTTTGTCTGTGTTCTGTCGATTTTTGCTTTCATGTAGTTTGTCCTTATGCTTTTGTTTTGGGCTGCCATGATGAGCGATTCTGTTTCTCTCTTAAGGTTCCCCTTTCGTAACCACGTCCATGATTTCTCGTCTGCTATATCTTGTATCTGTCTTTCAAACTTTATTATTATTATTATTATTATTATTATTATTATTATTATTATTATTATTATTAGGAATCTCACACCAGTTGCCTGGTGGTAACCGCTGGAGTTTGAGTGACAGCAAGTCTCCTCAAGTCTCCAGCCCTCCTCTCCTCGTACTCATAGATCGCAGTAATTTTGCGATTTACAGTTTCACACCGGTTGCCCAGTGGTTATCGCTGAAGGCTGAGTGACAATAAGTCTCCTCAGGTCTTCAGCTAACGTCTCCTCTCTCTTTCGCATATCATGACAGAGCTACGATTCGTTGCAGTCCTTATATCTCTAGCACCTTCCTCAGTATCCGTCCAGTGCCCAGCAGTGCTGTGGTCTGTACGGTCTCTATCCTCCCCCTAATCCCGATCTCCTCCAGTCTCTCCCTCAGCGTTTTGGCGACAGTTCCTAGTGCTCCCACTATGACCGGTACTACCCTGGTTTTCATGTTCCACATTTTCTTTAACTCCCTTGCTAGGTCCTGGTATTTTTCCCTTTTCTCACCCTCCTTCTTCTTTACTCTATGGTCTGCAGGTACAGCAACGTCTACTATTTGGCAGGCCCTCCTTTTTTTGTCTACTATTACTAAGTCCGGCCTTCTTGCCTGGATGAGGTGGTCAGTTTGGATGTCGAAGTCCCACAGTAGTTTGTGGTTGTCATTCTCCAAAACTGCCTCTGGCTTGTGCTGATACCACTTTTCCCCATGGTTGAATCCCATTTGTTTACTTAGTTCCCAGTGTATCATCGTTGCTACTCTATCGTGTCTATGCTTATACTCCTTCTGGGCGAGTTGACTACATTCACTAGTTATGTGGTTTACTGTCTCATCTCTTTCACCGCACATGCGGCATTTGCTGTTTGTCTGTGTTCTATCGATTTTTGCTTTTATGTAGTTTGTCCTTATGCTTTTGTTTTGGGCTGCCATGATGAGCGATTCTGTTTCTCTCTTAAGGTTTCCCTTTCGTAACCACGTCCATGATTTCTCGTCTGCTATATCTTTTATCTGTCTTTTAAACTCGCCGTACAATTTTTTCCCTTCCCACTTTTCTTTTCTAGTTTGCTGTACTGTTCCATTGTTTTCTACTTTATTGTTTGTTGCACTATCCCTCGCGCTCTTTATGATTTCTTCACTATTTGTTTGCACATATCTATCTAGGACTACTTTAGCTCTCAGGACACAATCTTCTATGCTGATGAGCCCCCTACCACCTTCTTTTCTCTTAACGTATAGCCTATCTGTATCATCCCTAGGATGTAATGCTTTATGCATCGTCATAAGTTTCCTTGTTCGCCTATCCATTGATTGGAGCTCTTCCTTTGTCCATCCTAGGAATGGTCCTGTATACCTAACTACTGACACAGCCCAGGTGTTCATTCCTTTTATTAGATTTCTGCTATTTAATTTGGTTTCTAATATTTTCCTTATCCTTCTGAGGTATTCTCTCTTAATTTTCTCCTTCATCTCTTCCCGTTTTATCGTGTCACATTCAAGGACACCTAGGTACTTGTATCGGTCTTGTGCAGTTAATGCCCTAATCTTGTTGTTGTCCGGAAGTTCAATTCCCTCAGTCATTGAAAGCCTTCCTTTATGCATCACCATGATTGCGCATTTTTCTATCCCAAACTCCATTCCTATGTCCTCACTATATTCCCTTACTTCGTTGAACAGAGTCTCAAGCTCTCCCCTGTTTTTTGCAAACAATTTAATATCGTCCATGTACATTAAGTTATTATTATTGGACTAAAATGAAACTTATCTTGCATATAGTTCTCTAGTGGACTAAGATTAAATTTTTGTTTAAACAAATGTTAAAATTCAATTTATCAATAATAACATCCACTAATGAGATGATTTCGATGAAATTCTGGTTATTTATTCGTTCAAAAAATATTTTTAAAAATTTTATTTAAAAATTTTTTTTTCTTTAAACTACAAATGAAATCACAACGGGAGAGCACAATTTTTCCTACATGAAAAATTGATGGCAATAATGTTCGATTGCATGCCTCTCTCACAATCAAATCATATAGTTCCATAGAAAAATTCATATACTGTGCCGTGAGATGAAAAAAATGACAATTATTGTTCTCAGTGCAAAGCAAAGTGATTAAGGAGAGTGGATAATGGGTAACATGAACAATAAAAATATCAACTGGGTGGAGCAGATTTCAGTAGCTGTCACTGCAGTATCAAACTATTTCAAATACCTCAAAAACCAGTTGCGCAGCCTCAATTTAACAGGGCAACAAATCAGAGGGGACTGCATATGCTTGAAACACTTGGTTACTTGGTTGGCAGTGAGATGCCATTGAGTGAGCTTGGGTACCGTGTGTCATACTTAAAATCTTATGCAGGGTCTTTCGGCAAAACGTCACATCCATCCAGGTTTGATAGTCCAGATTAGGCTCTCTGCAACTCTAGCATTTCCACAAATAGATTCCAGACAATGGACTAGATTAGGAAACAAATGAAAAGACAGCTGATGGCAATCCTGGAATAGAAAATTTGAGTCTATTTTGAAAAGTGGAATGGATACTGGGATCAGTGTGAAAGGTTCTAAGGGGTGTACTTTAAAGTGGACTAAGGTGCCATTCCCCAAAGTAGACTATTTTTTGCTAATACCAAATGGATAGATACTTCCCAAATAGACTTGATATACATACCAATGTTTCATTTATTTCTTCATCTTCATATGTTTCAAGCTCATCAAAAAGTTCATGTTGACTCTGCATCTGCAATGTAATATTCAAAACTTATTCTTTGTGTAAAGCCTCAAAATCTCATAAGTCATTTTTGATGAAATTTTACATGTTCATAAGGAAATTTCAGATCAAAATTCAGTAAATGACCATGTTTCAGACTACAAATTTATTGATGCATCCTCGTGTATGTATGTATATATATACATAGTTGCCAATAAGGAAAAATAGTTGTATTTAAATCAAATTTATTCCAATAACAATTTTTATATTTCAGCTTTATCAAAGTGGCAATTTTAATTGAAGCGAGATAGTGTGGGCTGATTCGTAACCTTGTGGGTACTTTTTATTAGATGCATCAAGCAAAGTTTTATGAATCCTCAATATAAAAAATTTCTAAATAAAAATTTAATTTCAAAAAATGTGTCACTATTTTTTCTATGGCCAAATGTAAGACACAACGCCAGGTTGATTAGGGTAAGATACCAACAAATAGAGTAGATGCTTAATATAAATATATGTTTTGTACACCGTTTGGTGCAACTTGTACACATCGTCAGTGATGATACCCGGAATCTTCAGTTGTTTCGGGTGTTAAGTACCATATACGCTTACCCGGGCGACCCAGTTGAGGTTCCTCTTTTCCAACCATAGCCACCGTGAAGCTCTCTCAGCAACTCCCAAGATATATATATATATACATATATATATATATATATATATATATATATATATATATATATATATATATATTGGGAGATAGATATTTACAATTTTGTTGTTACTGATCTCACACACACACACACACACATATATATATATATATATCTAGAGAGAGAGAGAGAGAGAGTAACTTAATAAAAAAATGAAACTGTTGTCAAGTGTTAGCATCGCTCAAAATTTTCTATTACGAACCATAATCTAACACCTCACATACAAAAATCAATGACCATATCATCATCATCATCATCCTCATCATCATCATCCTCATCATATCATTATTATTATTATTATTATTATTATTATTATTATTATCATCCACTTTAAGCACCATCGTTCAATTTGTGTAACAATACTTGATTGTGAAGGTTTTCGTAAAAAGGACAATGTCGGCAAATATAAAGATTACCCGGGTACGTGCCGTCTATTCTGATTCCTTTATTTTCCTTATCTAGGTTTTGGAGGATCATCTCGAGGCAAACTGTGAAAAGTTTTTACGAGCTGGTATCGCTTTTTCGAACTGAAACAATCTTTGTAATTAACTGCTGTGTCGGTAAAGATGTTGCATGACTCTGACATATACAGGATCCACGCCTTGTTGTATGATAGCATCGATGACCTTGGGGTCTTCACTGAGTCGAAAAATGCTACAGCGAGTGGCATTTTATATTCTGCTTCTTTTTCTTTCAATCGATTTACTGAATGGAGATGGTCAATGGTTGAGTAGCTTTTTTTTCTGAAAACAGCCTGTTCTTGTGGATGGTTTTCATTTGGCGTTCTGGTGATTTGATTCGTGATCACTTTGATAAAAAGTTTGTAGTTGCAGTTGGTTAGGCTTATTGGCCTGTACTTGTTTAGATCATTCGAATTCCCTTTCTCATGTGATTGCATTGTGACTGCAGTGTTCTGATCAAGGCATAAGTTGAATTCTGTTAGGCATAAGTTGAATAGGATGGTTAGTTTCCTTGTGATGACTTTACCAGCTCTTTTGAGAAGGTCGATGATGATGTTATCCGGTCCTGGGACTGTGCCTTTTTTTCGTTTGTTTGATGGTTTGTTTTACCTCCCACGGAGTAACCTCTGGGAATTCTTCAAAGTGGTTATTCATAAGTTGTACATCTTGTTTGCTGTCTTATGTACCTCGTTTGGAAGAATAGACTTTTTTTGTGGATTCTTGAGCGTCTTCGACGATTTGGTCTCTATCCGTTGTTTGGTCTCCATTTTCTTCGAACACACTAGTTATTTGCATTTTTCCTGACACCTTTTTAATGATTTTAAACCCCCTACCCTTTTCGAGAATGCTTTCGATGATATTTGTTATGTATCTTTCATCTTTTCTTCGTTTCTTCTGAATGGTTTTGTTTGACTCGCTTGCTGCACTATTTTTCTCGTCATCAATAGCTTGGGTTTTCTGTGTTTTTTTCATGAGATTTTTGTTTCTTCACAGTTTACTGATGGTTTGCTTGCAATTTGGCTTGAACATATAGGCAGCTTCAAACAGAGAAGTAGTTATTTTGTTGCTGAGCTCGTTAATGTTATCTTCTGGTTCGTTGAGAAGTTCATAGCTTTTTTCTGTTCTAGCTTGAAGGGTCTTTTCGTAAGGTAAGTGGTTGCAGTTTTGTGTGGAACATTCTTCTGTGCTCTCTCTAAGAATAAATTTGAATTTTACATCTTATTCTGTGGTCACTTTTTGCATTGACTTGATTCAAGAGCTGAATGTCTCTCACTGTGTGGCTTTTGTCTGCTAAGAAGTCGATTTCGTTCTTGGTTTCGTGTTATTAGCTCGTTCAGGTGCATTTTCAGTTAGGTCTCCTCTTGAAGAATGTGTTCATGTTCTTGGAGCCGCTTGCTGTTGCGAAATTGGCGAAATCGTCACCTTTTTCATTTCGTGCTTTGTATCTGAACTTATCGATGCAACTTCCATGTCCCTATCCTACCTGAGCGTTGAAGTCTTCCATAATGATGTTGATGCATGTTTTGATATCTTAGAGTATCAAGTCAAGTCATCGCAGAAGTTGTCTATTTCTTCCTTTGTTGACTGTGAATTGGGAGCAAAGACTTGGATTATGTTCAGTTTGTACCTCTTGAGAGTTATACAGTGACACGCAGACGGAGATAGCTTAGAATTCTACAACATTGTCTTTGGGTTCTTGATGGATAAGAAAGCAACTCTGCTTTGTTCTCCTTCAACTTTTCTGTAGCTGTAAAGAAGATGTTTATTCTTTAGCTCGATTAGCTCCTCTCCGGGTCTTTTCATTTCGTAAATATCGATAACGTCCCATCCGATATTTCAAATTTCATTTTCAAGACCTGTTAGATGTCTTTCTGTAGAGTGTTCCGATGTTGTAGGTGCCTATGTAATAACGTTGTTTTGTGTGATGTTATGGAGTTTCTGTTTCTGTTTGGGTAGTCTCATTCGGAGCACATCATCCCTAGCCAAACTAAGTGATACGGCTGGGCCTTTTGAAACCGGTGACCCAGTAGGAACGGCTGGTATATTATTTATTGGGTGAACGATAGGAAGTCTTAGGCCATGCCCTGTCGCGATGGCCCATGATATATTGTACTGCTTTCAAAAGTTACATTCTGGGTTACATTAGTGAGATCGATCTCACCAGTGGTGATTCTTTTCAGAGGTTAAAATAGAATTTGAACTTGCCTTTCCGCTGGAAATTAACCACACTATATATTGTCAAAGAGATCATATTTCCTCACCCCTTATTATCTTTGGGTCCCTTACTCTGCCAATGACCGTTCCTATTTTAACTACGCTACAAAGTTTGTTTTACAGGGATCTCAAACTCAAGGACACAAACTGACCATATAGTCCTTGGGAAGAGGCTCAGCCGGCCAAAAGTGAGGGATGAAAGGGCACACAATTTTCACCACTTATAGAGCAAAAATATTGGGTAAGTAGTCTGTGGGGTGCATATTTCTATAGTCAAATGATCATTTAATTTCTCACCAAACAGATAACTGTCAGTTGGAATGAAAACCTCAGCCTATCCAAAGTCTACAAAGGAATATTTCTCAAAGAAATTCATCTCCCAAACAAATCATTAAGAACAACTCATATTTTTAACGAATTGCTGACCCAACATCCTAATTTACCTGTAAGTACAGTACATCATTTACACTAGATGGATTGGGTATGTACGTAAACATACCCAATCCACACATCAATCATTATTTAGCATTAATTACAAAAATACTTAATGAGCAGTCGGAAGAACAACTGTTTTGAGGGACAACTTTTCCCATCAGGATTAGATCTACTGTCTGCTCAGCCATGGTTGCCACATATCTGTATTTTGCTCTTATATGTACTTCATTTAAGTCTCATCTGGAAGGAATTTTTCAATTCTTCAACAGTTCGGAATTTCAGCTTCCATCATTTTCTCCAGGAAAAAAACATGAAACTTCAGTGATGAGAGAGGGGAGAGGCTGATAAAGAAGTGAGGTTGTGTATATGATGTCAATGTAGCTGTTTAAGGGTTAGCATATAGTGCCATGTATTTTATGCTGTTCTTCAGCCACAAGCATTCATTTTCTTCCGTATTGCCATCATAGTTATAATTGAAATGTTGAAAATATACACGTTTCCTTATGGGTTTTTTTGACAGTGCAGCATTTGTTTTTCTTGCTCTGCATTTACAACATTTTTGCCATTTTCAGCCATAATCTAGCCATTTATTATTTATGTATGTTGGCAACTCTTACAGTGACCAAGAACTTTCTCTCTTTGTAAAATACAGATAGGTACATCCTATTGTACAATGGTTCAACAAAATACTATTTGATATAATATTTATTCGATAAGTACAAGTTTTACTTACCATATTTTCCAGCTCCATACCCTTTTCATCACTCATTCCCATCTACAAGAGATAATTTAGATAATTTAAAGCAAAAAAAGAATTGCTTAATTTATTCAATGACCAGAAAATATTGATTTTATATCAATAATCAAAAGAAAAAAGAAAAGAGATGAGACTTCCTTGTATGAAGTTATTAACAATCATTTCGTTACCTTAGCCTGATTGAAAGAACTTAGCATATAAAGGTGTTGAAAAGTGACAGCAAAGTCAAGGGATTGATCTTATATCCAGTGCCAACTGATAATGATAAAAAGGATGTACAAATGCAGAAAAGCATCCTTGGGATATCTCGATGACAGGTGTTGACGAAAATCATCCTGACAAGTGTGTTGACGAAAAGACTTGCTCCTGTTTTCCTGAATGAAAATCCAGAAAAACAACTGCTGCTTTCAGTGGAAGAAGCCATATCCAGATTGGTGGATACATCAAAAAGGATAGATGGATCTGCCAAATGTGTGGGCATAGATCTCCTATAAGAAGATCACAAGATACTAAGACAGTTCCGTGTGCCCATCCATCCATCGACGATGCCACTTAGACCTGTACCAATAAAAATATACATCTATATTTTTATCAATCTGCATCTTGTCTTTATTCTTGAATACCTTGAAGTTCAATGCCTATGAAACAAAGGTAGATAGAGACTAACAGAACGATTTGAACAAATATGAGGAGAACAACATATACATGAATTTCAACTTACAATTAGCTGGTTTACTTGCTCTCTTCTTTTATGAAGTATATCTCTCACTTCAATTGGGTTCTATTTAAAAGAAAATGTTGATTTTAAATATCAATGCCCTCTCAATAAAACAGAGTGATTTCTAAATGGAATAATGATTTACAGTGTCCCTTGATACAGTTTGTTTTTTTACCAAACACAAGATATATATTTCATCTTTTTTTCTGACTTCTTCACTGAGATGAATGTAAGAATATGAACAGAAGTCTAAAACCAAACTTTCTTCCTGTCTACAGGAATATGTAATCTTCCTTTCATAGCAATACCCAACTACAGTGATATCTTCATAATTAATTTGCCTTCATTTGTATCAATAGCTTGAGAAAAGAATAGAACTGTATGGTACTTATTTCATTTTTAGTCTTTGTTAGAATTCTCTTCATATTGGCACATATTCAGTACTCGATATATGAGAATATATTGATGGAATTCTATTCTTTTAACTTAATTAGATCAAGATGCATAAATTTTGAAGTATCTAAAATATTTATGTCTTATATTACAAGACATTTAACAAATATACTGCACTGTAAACATGTATGCTTTATGAGCATCCATATTCTTTGGCTGAGAGTCCACCATGCCAACTAAACCTCTTCATAATATCCAAAAGAGAAAAGAGCATTCTGAAATGCTTGCAGTTCTTCTATGGTACTCACTTGTACTAATTATTGCAGGTGATATTGATAAGTGACTAAATGAGAAGTAGCCATTTTGTATCAAAGAAATGTCCAATGATTGCCTGTTTGTCTTTGATTTGACATTTGATAAATGAGGCTGAGCCACAAAATGAAAAAAATTAGCTAAAACTCACTCTGAATTGTTTCTTGGCAGGATCATATTCTCTTCTGCTTTGTTGCTGCAAAGTATAAAAGTTGTCACCAAGTATAAATGAAACAATGATCAATAACCTGACTTTAGACTCTAAATGGAGATAGAATTGCAAACTTTTTTGTTACATTTAAAACAAACACATTTTGATTTATGCATAAACACCGTCAGAAGAAGTCACACAGCTGATAACTTTTCTCTTGAAAAGATGTACTCCTATGCAAAATTCCATCTTCCCAGGTGCAAAACTGTGGCCTATGATTTGAAAGATACATACATGCTGAAAGACTAACTGACAAACATTCCTATTTACATACAGAAAGAGTCACATGGCCTATGACCCATGCCTTGAAAACATTCAACCCCAAGTGAAATTTCTGCTCCTTAGTTGCAAAAGTTGGTCCTAAAACTTGGAACGTGCATATAGACAGACATTAACTTTTATATTGATAGATTACATTACCTTGCCATCTTTTGCCATTAATAATATCTTCTCAAGTCCCATTTGAATAAAATCCTCCTTTGCATCTTGATCTGAAATTTTAGGGCACATTATTCAGTCCAGATCAAAATGATAAATGAAAAGCAAAACTACCAAGTCTGAGACATTTTGTCATATTTTTTTTTTTTTGTGCACACAATTTTTTATAACATCATCATCACCTATGCCATCGGTTTTACAATAAAAGTCCTGCTTTTTTAGAGTTACGGTGAAGATAAATGAAAACCAAAAAATATAAAAAAACTATCATAACACCACTCGGGAGCTGAAGAAACTATATAACATGAAGGTTAGGGTCATATCCATAATAAATGGTGCACTTAGAACCAAGAAAGATTTGAGGAATTAGTGAACCAAAGAACAATGAGTGTCTTCTAAAATATTGAAGAAGCTGCAGGTGATTTGAGAAGACTTGCTGTCACTTAGTGACCTGTGACAACAACCAGATATCTGGTATGGACATGCAAATGTATGAAAAAGGAACAACAATAACAACAACAACAGAAAGGATGTAGGAGAGGAATGAAAGAGGCAAATGGTTTGCTCTACATTGACCAGATGATCCTAAAAGAAGTAAGAAAAAGGGGGAAAAATGTTGTAATGGGAAGGAACAATGATGAATAATATAATAATATCATGATAATAACGATGATATTAGCAGTATCAGCAGGTGCAATCTATACAGAGCTAGAGATGAGAAAATCAACTGTGTAATAAGCAAATATAGTAAACTAGCTCAGAAAGATTACAAGAATAGGTACTAGTGGGTGGGGAGGGAGAGCGACTCAGAACAGTGCAAACAACAACAATGTGATGAATAAGACCATTGGTATATGCTAAAACCAAAATCTGTCTGAGATTATTTTTTGAGCATTCTTACTGAATTTAAAACACAAGAGGTCCAGATTTGATTATCATGAACAAAGGAAAAAACATACCAGATAGTGGATTTCATTGTTCCAGTCAACCACTGAGTAAAATCAAAGGATTAAGTGGATAAGTGCCATATTTTCTAGTGTATAATCTTTAGGTTATACACCAGTCTTAACCCTTTTTGAAAGGAGTGCAGGTTGAATATCCTGATATACGGTGATTACTTTTTCCTGTAGCTTTTAAACCTGATTTTAAGGGCAAACAGGTGACAATGAAATTACACATAGGGTAGACTACAAAAGTAAACAATCATTTCAAGTTGCCACCTTTTTTTCAGCTTAACTATTGATATTCATTTCTTAGAAGCTATGTTTTTCACATGTTTATATGCATGCAAATTCAATGAAATGTAATTTGATGTTTCATTCAAGATTTTTGTTTGCCTCGATAATACATTTATATTGATTGTTGATTTGTGAAGAAGGGTCCAAAAATGAATGTAACCTAACAATATCAGACAAAAAGGAAAACATTTTCTTCTCAAGCAGCTTCTGCAAAATGATTTTTAAGGTGCAGGTTATATGAAAGTGCAGGTTATACAAAGGTGCGGGTTATGTAACAGATATCACAGAATGTGGACCTTGCTAGAAAACGGAAGAAATTTTGGAACTTTGGGATGAGAGTTGTGCCAATTTGTTGCTGGATACTAGGGACAATCCGAAAAAGTCTAACAATAAGGTTAGAGGACATGGAAATCTGTGGAAGCAAACCTGTTGTCACAACAAATTTTCAGAAAATGTTTCATCACTGGAATACAATAATGGTTGATGAAATTGCATTTGGAAGAATCATTTTGCCCACTATTTGACCTCATTTGTAAAATTCTACATGTTTTTTCTTGAGTCTTTTTACATGCTTAGGACTTGAAATTACTCTGCTACACAGAGGAGATTATCATTTATTCCTATACAGTATACAGAAACGGGAATGAAATTTTACAAATTTTATTCTTCTATGTATGTACTGTATAATGAACCAATTTATTGAGTTGGAAGCAGACTTCATTTTCATGAAAAATGTTAAACCTGGCTCATCCATATTAATAATGATTTGTGTTTTCAATTGGACTACATACATGAAATCCATTGACAACTGATTTGCAATGAATATTCACATTTTCTTTTGCTCAGTGAAGTATAAGTTACTTTTCTACCAATAATTAATCATGATTCAGAAAAAAAACAATAAAAGTATCTTCCATAATTCAAATTACTGCTTTCCAACGAATGGCATCTGTATTATCTTAAATTATCATTAGATGAAACATCGTCAACCGTGATGGATTTTTGACTTGTAATTTTTTCATCTTAATTTCAGTAGCTTTTGATTGCAACTATTCAGATGATCATTTTACAGCCCCCAGTAAAATGGTTTGAATCAAAATCAGTGATTGTTTCAATTTTTGATCTGAAGTATAAGTTTCTACTGAATAAATGAGGTAGATAAATTGTAAATATTACTGCTTATAAGTATTTGAACAATCACAAACTGTCTCTTGCTTATACTTGCATTCTTCCAATAATTTTATTGGTCTGCAAGACTTCCTGACAATCTTGGGCATTTGTAAGAATATTTGAAAACACTCCCATCATATTTTGGGTAGTTTGATTAAATACTTGTTTCCAATTGCTGAATTCAACTTGGAGCTATTTTGCATTTTTTACATATATCTGTTTAAGGCTATTTACTTACTACTTTGGCAACTATTCAAAGTAACAATTTTAGTTAGCCTTTCCAAACTCTTAATTGATTGATTCTGAACAAAATTTTAGCAGGATAGAAAAATACTTGGTTTGATTTTTTTAACAATTTAATTCAATTTTTTAAAAGTTTTTCCTAAAATTTAGCATTGAGAACCACAGAGCATGCCCAAAGGCATGTCATGTTGTGCTGATTGCAATAAAATTTGATTCTTCTTGCATTAAGTTCATGTTCTTGATTCCTAAAACCAAGCTATACACGCCAAATTTCTATCTTTTCAAATACTAATGAGCAGTAATGTAGAGTATATCATTTGAATGCCATCTTACAAACCCTTGAACATTGATTTCAATTTTGCCTCATCTGTTGCTTTTCTTTTACTTTTTCTTGACAGTAGTTGCTGCTTCTCTGCTTTTGCTGCTTGTTTGTTGAGATCACTTTTAGAGGCTGAGGTTTTTCTCTTCATTATTTTGGAATCAGATCCTGAATATGAAAAAAATCAATCTCAATTCATTTCTTATACTTCTTCAGAGTATACTCAAGTTTGGTAGTAACTTGGCAATAATAAATGATTATTTTTTAAAAATCTGAAATGCTTGATTAGCACATAGCAGAATTGTTTTAAAATGACGAAAAAAGAGCATATGTTAAATATTAATATGAAAAGTGCAGAAACCTCAAACCACCAACAACAACAAGTAAAAAATAGAGGGGGCCAAACTAAACAAAACAACCAAAAAAAACTAAGAGAAGACAAAAGAAGTTACATAACAGCAATCATCAAAACCACTCTCAAAAAATACATCAAAGCTCGCTGTATAGGACAGAAACAAATAACTAGCATACGCAAAGAAAACGGAGACAAAACAACAGACAGAGACAGAATTGTCGAACGTGCACAAGGATTCTACCAAGAACTCTAGTCTTCAAGACATTGGCAACTTAGCAGCAACCAAGATACGCAAGATGCTGACAATCAGTTTGAGGAATTCCCCAAAGTTACACAATGGGAGGTTGAAAAAGTAATCAAACAAACAAAAAAGGAAAAGCCCCTGGACCAGATAACATCACCATCAATCTACTCAAAAAAGCTGGTAAGATTGTCAACAAAAACTAGCTAATCTGTTCAACTTGTGTCTAAAACAGAGAAGAGTCCAAAAAAACTGGAACACGGCAAGCATGATGCTTCCACATGAAAAAAGGAAACCCCAAAGACCTCAACAACTACAGGCCTTCAAGCCTACTAAACTGCATCTAAAAACTGTTCACAAAAATTGTCATCAACTGGATCACTAAAACACCAGATGAAAACCAACCACAGGAACAGACTAGATTTAGAGGAAGCTAATCAAACATAGACCATCTCCATTCAATAAAACAACTAAGAGGAAAAGCAGTATAATACCACTTGCTTCAGCATTTATAAACTTCAAGAAGGCATTCAACTCTGTAGAAATTCCCATGGTCATGAAGGCTATCACTCTACAAGGTGTAGACCCTGTATACATCAAAGTATAACAACATATATACTGTCACAGCAACTCCTTTACCAGGGCACATAAAGACTCTGAACCCTTCCAATGCCAAAAAGGAGTAAGACACCAGGTCACCCACTCTACACAGCCTGCCTTGAGAAGATCTTCTGTAATCTGGACTGGGAGAATAGAGGAATCAAAGTAGAGGGCAAATATCTGAGCAACCTCAGATTTGCAGACAACATCGTCCTTTTCGCAAAGAACCTACACATCCTCCAACTAATACTAGATGAACTAAATGAAGAAAGCAAAAAAATAAGTCAACACATGAACTTCAATAAAACAGAAATCATGTGCAACAATCACATTGAGAATAAAAACATAACTGTCAACATCAAAGATGCAAAACTGAGGAAAGTAGATCACTACATCTACTTAGGACAGCAAATCTCTATGAAACCCACAAAAGAAGAAGAAATCAAGCGGAGAGTCACACTAAGATGGCAAGCAAGCTCAACCTTCAAAAACAAGACGATCTCAATAATCCTAAATAGAAGAGTATACAACCCATGCATCTTCCCGATAGTCACTTACGGAGCTGAAACATGGAACCTAATCAAGAGACAGACCCGCGAACTGAGAAGCATGCAGCGTGTGCATGAGAGAATCATGCTCAACCTTACATGGAGAGATCACAAGACAGCACAATATATCAGAAAGAAAACAGGGGTCTGAGACATCATAGAATCTATTTGAAAACTCAAATGGCAATGGGCTGGTCATGTTGCAAGAATAAAAAAGAACTGATGGACATCGCGACTCACAACATAAATCCCCAGAGATAACATGCAAGACTGAAGCCAACTGAATACAAGATGGAGAGATGAACTAGATAAATTCAAAAAATAATGCCTTTGTTATGCCTAAGTGGCAGATCTTGGCAAAGGTCTAACTCCAACAACAGATGTTAAAAGACTTATGATGATGGTAGAGTATATAACCATTCGGATTGATTCTGGTTGAATATGAACAAGATAAAGCAGAAAAATATAATGTTTATGATATTTTTGAAGTACAGTGCAATAATTGCAAAATTATTCAAATACAACCATCATTTTTAGATGGTATGGGAAAACCGGTCTAAAATAAAATCTATGTACATACCTGAGGTTTGGTTAATATTGCTTTCGTTGAACTGTTTCTTTTACAATCATGTTCTGCTTTAAGACTAATGCTAGGTGTTTCACATGTACCGTTCATATTGTTTCTTCAAATTATATGATCAAACAAATAATCTGAGTGAACATTTGTTTTTCTACCTACTGGATCTTATGCATTTTTTAAAATTTCTTTAAAAAATCTTTTTTTCTTTAATTTGGAACTGTATAGGCAATTTCTATCCTTTTTCCTTTATCTATTCTATTCAACCAACAATTTCAAAAATCTATGAAACCAATGAAGTGCAAACTTCATTTGCAACTAAATACAGAGGACACTGTTTATTATCATCTCAGATAACATAATCAAAGAGTTATTGTTATCAAAATTAGTCAGTCCAAAAAATTTCATTTTAAATGAATTGAAAATAACCAAATATTGTGTTATAAAAATTTTTGGGCAAACTCTGTTTGAAAGTTGCTACCAGTTGTTATTAAAGTAATGAATGTAAATTGTTCCAATTTTTATATACTTTACTTAATGTTATCAGCTGGTTATTGTTATTTAGAATTTTTATCTTTTCCAGATATTGAAATTAAACTAGATAAAAACTATTTCTAAATGATAAACTAGAAAGCACTCAGAGAGCAGATACTCCTGTCAATGCCACTGTCACTAAAAACTGAACAAGCTGTATCTACCTTTGCTTGTAAAATCAGTTCATATACAGCGATGAAATGCAGGGGATATAATCATATAATATTTGATTTTTTATATTTTGGATTATTGTCTTATTATATGAAAAATATCTCTCAAAAAAAATTTCTGGATCCACCTCAAAATTTAAACAATTCTTGCTTAGTCAATGATCTCTCTTCCACAAACTTTTTGAGATATTGTGCTGACAAACATACAAACATGAATGAATACATATACCTCTTCTAAGTTCATTGACAGAAATAAAATTTCCTCTAAATTTTGGTAATTAGCTGTTACTCAGAATCAGGGTATCTGAGTGAAATTATGAGTTGGTGCATATCTGTTTGGGGGCCCCTCACACACTGCACAAATACCTTAGTTCTTTAGCCATCCTATTTTCATCTGCTAGAGTGGCTCTACACAAGAGACTCTCAGCCTCAGCCTATCACTCTGCCCTCTGGTCCCTGGCGCAATGCATTAGCTTCACCACATTCTCATAGGCTCCATTCAAAATAATAACCACTGTACATTGTTTGCTTTTGATTAGAAAAGAGATTAAGTGATTTGAATTTAATTAAATTTGGTCAAATGGAACTTGAAAAGAAAACCCTTTATATACAATTATGTACAAACTGTCAAATGCTGCTAATACTGGTAGCAGTCCCATGGTCAAAGTTACCCTGACAACCTTCCTCTGAACACAGCTTATGGCAAACTGGCTAGAAAACTAAATTAACCTATCTTTGTCTCTGAGTTTTTCCCACTAAAATTAGAAACAGCTTTTTGTCTTAAAATTGCCAAGCAGGGACTGAGCCCATAGGCATTCATTCTTGCAGCCAGTTCATTCTACTCTTTCTCTGACCTAAACAGCTACACGTCTTCTACTCATTCCTTCCAATCAATCCGTTGTATTTTACAACAACACAAAAAAGGGCCAAGTCATATTTTCTTTAAGATAAGTAAAGCTTATATTTAGTTATTAGATGATTATTTATAGTCTCTAAATTTAAGCTAACTTAATTTATCCTTCTTGCATTTGAACAAGAAGATACATCCCACTCCCAAGAAGTACCAAGTTCCATGCTGATACAACTATTTAAAATCATATTGCAGGCCTTCTCAAAATTGGTAAGACATATCAAGCCCTCCTAGAGCTTGTCTCATAAGAGAAAATCCCTGTTCCCCTATTTGCTTCAGAGAGGTTTGACCGAAATTCTGAAAAAAAAGAATAGTAGCAAAAAACAGGGTTCTTGGGAGCCCAAATCCACCATACTAAGAGATGACTGATACATCAGGATAAGTTTTAAACTGCCTTGTAACACCTATCTTTGGACACAGACCTTCCCCAAGATTCACCAAACCATTTGATTATGGTTGTTGAGAAGCCAATATCTTCTGAACTCGTCTAAATCAACCAACCATCTTAATTCGTGCTGGCCATAATTTTGCATATGATTCACAAAGTGAGTTGGGATGTCCAAAGGTTGTCTGAAATTCATGCAATATAGCCAGCCCCTTGCCATTTGAGTTTTCTAATGATTCCTTTGATATCTCTGGCTGCTGTTTTTTCTGTTATATTATCTGCTGTTTTGTGATATCGCCATCTGATGTTAAGTATGCTCTTCTCTTGTACATTTAACGAATCTTGAAAGCGAAATCATTGCAATATGACTAGAATTAGCAAAATGAGAAGAACTTTTTAAATTAGAGAGCAAACATCCTCTCAACAGCTAAGGAAAAAAAAGAGGAAAACAGAGTTTAGTTGGATTTCTTATTCACAAAGTCCTCAAGGATAACATTGTTGGATTCAAAACAACCTCAAATTGCATAGCCATTATCACCGTACAGCTCTCAAAGGGGTACAAACAGAAAATTGTACAAATTTACACTCCCATTTCACAGCTGAGGAATTTAAAACTATCAAATATAGTCATGTTTTCTAGATGGTCACAAGATTGTCTTAACTCGGCTTTCGAACCAGAAGGTGTGCAAAAAAAATGACCAGGTCTTTTTAGTCCTCTGTAATAAAAACAAGGATAGAAACTGGTTTTCTCATGAAACTCTACCAGTCATGTGGATCTTACAAAAAAAGTAAAGTCTACAATTCAAGGTCCGACAAAAGGTGACTAATATAGTAAGTTTAGTGTGAAAAACCTAACATGCAAAATTAAGATACGTATATTTTACAAGTAAATGGAATATATTGTAGACTCGGAGATAACTGAAGGATATCTTTATTTTATTATCAATTTTTTGTTCGCATGTGCTTGAATGGGTAGTGTATTGAGAATAAATTTTATTCACTTTAAGCTGGATTTCTCACAAATTTACTTGAGTTGCAATGAAACAGATGTCAGATAGCATGAGAGGTGTTCGGGTAATACCATTGGACATTAGCTTTTCATGGTTGGGCAATGACAGATGAAGGTATTTGTCCAGGAAAAGAAGACCACTAGTGTAGGGATGATGTTAGATAGTGAGGTCCATTCTTGCAAAGAGATATATATGTACGGAACATAATTTGGTAGATTGGTTTTATGATATAAGTAGTGTGGTCTCACCTCCTTGGTAATAGTAAGAGAGAATTGACTAATAAAATTTCGGAGTAGGAAAGTGAAGGCTGGACTTCTAGACCATTACCATAACCCAGTGGATCCCCATAAATAGGGGTGAGGTTTTCTCATTATGGATCCTCATAAATATGGCTGGATTTTTCATGTTGTAAAGATTGTTGCAGGTCCTATTTGACCAAGCATCACCAGTTATGAAGAGACAGAAGGCTAGCAAGGGAACTGGCGGAAACCAGAAAAAGATCCAACTTAGAGAATTCCAAACCAGTGACCAATCCAAAGATGAAAGTCTGAAGACAAAAATGCAAAAGTTGGATAGCTTCTGAAGCACAGGCTCTTCTTGTCTTAGATGACAATGTAGTAACAAGTAAACTGACCAAAATAGGATTCACATTGTTATTAACTGGGAAGGATTTATGAAAAAGCTGTTGTACCTTTAAGAATTAAAAATGCTTTGGTCTGTTCATTATAAAAAGGCGTTCATTCTTTTTTATCGTTCAACTTCACTTTGTGAACTACACCACTTCATTTGGCACTTGAACTAACAACACCAAAGGTCTTTTTCTGATCTATATTAACACAACATAAGTGGAGTAAGTGTCTGGTATGAAGCAACTGACTAATGATGAGGGTATAGTGTCATACTTGAATTATCTTTAGTGATGAAATCAGATTTAAGTAGGTCAGTGATACTCCTAAGAAATGTTGTGAAAAATCCAGTGATTGATTGTTTGTCTTCTCCGGTCAAACATGATGAGTGAGGCATTTTAGTATATACTTTTTCTCAGTTCGGAAAAAACTTAAATGTTGCAAAATACCAAGATATTCTGTATTGTAGATTTCCAAATCCAAAGGAATCTGTCCTGATGGAAATAGCTTCAGGAGAAACCTTGGCCTTTCACAAGTTCCGCTGAAATTTGACTGATAGAAGACAGCTTTGAAATCATATTTTAGCCTGGTCGGTCACCAGATATGGACCAAATTGAAAATAATTACAGTCTTATACAATCAAAATGAGGAATTAGGAAATTCCCAAACATAGACAGTTTGTGAAATGCCTTCCAAGAACAGTTGCATTCTCTACCTGTTATTTTTTGGCAGAAGCTGACTGACTTACCAGGATTAAAGAATTCGATACAGTTAAAACTGGTCGTACTCAATAATGATTAACTGTGATTTATGT
Organism: Thysanoteuthis rhombus; assembly: GCA_963457665.1. Classification (NCBI taxonomy): domain Eukaryota; kingdom Metazoa; phylum Mollusca; class Cephalopoda; order Oegopsida; family Thysanoteuthidae; genus Thysanoteuthis; species Thysanoteuthis major. The sequence goes on along the minus strand of OY735206.1, from coordinate 13,990,053 downwards.
TTATCATTTCTTTGTATTACAACATTATTAATATCAAAGTGAGAGACAAAAAAATGAATGAAATCTGCCTGACCCATTGTTTTTGCATGGAATTGTGAATATAAATTGATTCTACAATTTGTAAACTATCCACATATGCCAGGTTTTTGTGCCATCAAAAACATTGTAAAAACACCAAACATACAAAAAAATGTGATGTAGCCGCAAATAAGGCAACAAAGAAATATCTATGTGTATGCAAAGATATTGGATAAAATCATTTCATGATCTTGTAGATTATTGGGGCCCTTCATGGCATTGCGAGGAGTAACAAGTACTTAATGACATTGCTTAAGCCAATGGGTCCCTTGTGGCATGTACAGGTACAATGGCAAGTGCATTTAAATTTAGATATAAAGTAAACATGTAAATTATTGTCAATGTTTGGAATTTTGTTCATTGATAAAAGAATATGCTTAGCTGGAGAACAATCAAATAGGAATAAGAAGGATATTTTCAGTAGTTGAAACTTACTTTCTAATTTTTTACCAGCTCCAATATCTGGCAGTGGTTTTTTTTCTTCCAGGTTCGGCTTTTTCTTTTTACTTTTTCCTAGATCACTTTGAGATACTGGTTGATCAAAAAAAATCATCATTTAACAGGCATCTTGGAAAATGATAAAAACAAGACTATTTAAAACAAAAGTCCCAATCCTGTAAAATCTTTAAAAAGGTTCAAATGAAAAATATCACTATTTTGCTTGCAGTTCCAATGTGCTATCATTATCAATTTGTCATATAATACTAGAATATCTTGTCAGTCACCCCAGAACATTCATTGCTTTCACTGCCTTCATCATTATCTTGAATCACTATCAAATTCACTGCCAGAGAAAGAAGACCTAGAACTTACAAAAATATCATTAAGTTTCTCAAAAGTATATTCACTATCTCTCTCTTTATGGACATTTCCATTTTTTAAATTCCATGATGTTGTTTCCTGTTCCAATCACATTTAACAGGGATAGACATATCTCCACCTCATGAAATTATGGAATTCTTGGAGTTTTGTATACAACGCTTACAGTTTGCACAAACTCATCCATTCATTGTTGCCTTCAAGGCAATGAGAGAACAGATATTTGCACAAAACAAAATTGAGTATGGCTACAAATGAAGGATCATCTAGCAAAAGTTGGTTTGGCAAAAACAGCAGTGAAGAATATTGGATGTAACAACAAACAGGAAGAAAAGTCAATAGATGATTGAGAACTGAACAAAGCTATTAAACTGCCATACTTTTTCTCCTCTCTCCCTTCCTACTGCCACCTCTATTACACTTCTATTTTCAGTAGCAGCCATTAGCTGAGCTTGCCATTATACACTTGTGACAGCAGTAAGTAAAGCCACTGGTCATGGACTAGCTATTATACCTAATATATAAATGATATACTTAATATCTAATAAATAGATAATATATCTAATAATTATACTTGATATATAATCATAACTCTGTATTAAAATTAGCACCACAATGTCAAGGTCCCCACAGCTTTCAACTATCATGAGTGATTGTATGTGCTTATAGCAAACAATTTTTGCCAAATATCACTTTTAATTGGGGTTATTATTTTGACATAGTAATTAATAGGATGTGGTATTTATGTGATACATATATGACACATCAATACAAAGATATTTGAAACTGAAATCATAGCTACTTCACAAAAATCTATACAAACTAATATTATCACTGAGATGTCAAACATATTTATTGTATCATCTGGGAATAAAGCAAGTGAAAAACAATAATTACTGTTTAATGCAAGTAAAAAATGTATGTGTTTTAATATTTATGTATATTTTCTTAATTTCTGGCCCTTTAGATCATATCTTAGAGGTACCATGTAAGCTTAATGCAGCTCTGTATATAAATAATACTGAATATATAAATTATAAATGATTTCACAGTTTACAATGATCTTGCATCATTTACTTCTGAGTTTGAGCAAATAAAATATGTTCACTTTTGATATTAGTGACATTACAGTATATATTTAAATGCTGATGTAACCATTAACATGGCCTAACATAATTTGAAAAATGTATGTCTAGGTTTTGTTTTGTTTTCAATCTTAATTGTTGTTTTCGATTATTTTATAGAAAAGACTGTGGTCACAGGAGCAAAGAAAGTATTTTTTTGCACTCTGAATCATTAATTTGTTTCTCCTTTCTCTTCTTTCTCTTTCATCTCATTATTTTTAAGTCTTTCGTAATCACCTGCTTGCATTAACAACCTTACGTATTATAAGTGAAATAATCAATTCCTCTAGTCTATTCTATGAGTGACAGAAATTGTTCAAGTGCTAGAAAATTCAGTGTCTTCCTAAATACACACACACAAACTTTCTGTCTGTCTCTCTCTCTCTCTCCCTCTCTCTCCCTCTCAAAGGTACTCATGTATCTTCAATCAAAGTAAGCTCAATAAAACGTGTTTGAAGACCTGTATGTACACATATGTATGTTCATTTTACTTGCCTTTTTTTAAAATCTAAATATACTTCTCAATATCAATGCTGCAAATACTGTATTATTCTTGAATCAAATACTTACATCTTTTTCCTTTAGGTTTTTCTTTAGGTTCTTCATACGGCAAGGGACTGAAACAAAAGATATCAAAATTTTTTTGTTCTTGTTGTTTATTCCTTTTTGTCAATTCTGAGACAGATTTCACTGGGGTGATCATGTTTTTGAATGATCGTTAAAAAAAGGCCTATTGTCTTTTGTCAATGATCTTCCTCAAAGTGAAATTCCGTAAAAGCTTTCTGGAAACTCAATGCAAACACCGCATTCATTTCACTCATCTCATTTTTACCCCTTTTAAATCCTTGCACCTAAAATTGTACTTACTGCCTTTTGAATTATCTAGCTTGGTCAATTATACCAGTCATTAAAGACACCACCATCAGGCTTCATTTGATTGATAAACCAAACATCATTAGACCTGTCTCACATTTTTCCTTGACTAATAATTCTCTCCTATATTAGATTTTTATGTATAGGAATAACTTAATAATTAACTCTCTCATTCACTATAAAGGTGCTATGTGGTAATCTAATCTAAACAGGCCTCTTCTATCATGTTAGATCTTTTAGTAAGAGAGAATGTTTACATTTCCTTTTCAACCTCATTTGTTGACTCATTAGATGTACTTCTTTATTTATTTGTCTAAACTTCTGCTTTTGTCTTCATTTTCATTATGAACTATGCATGAATAATTCTCCATTCTATCAAGGAGACTAATGACTACCTTCTTTCTTATGACATTTGTGACATCACGGCATAAAAAAAAAGATCTGGGTCATATTTCTTTGTCCCTTATGACTACCATCTTCTCGTAATACAGAAACAATCATTATTACTACTCTCCCTACTAATGTAAGACCAACTACCGATCTTTATATTCTTTGTTTTGACTTTTTTCATATTATTCTTTCTTACTGCATCCCTTGAAACAAAAAAGAACTTTCTTACAACATACCTCTCAAAGAAAATGAATAAAATAGGGTTAGGGGTAAAGTTTGGCATAGGATTTAAGGTTAGGATTGTTGTTCATTGGTAAAATCTGTCTTAATGTTTCTCAAGTAATTCACTTTCTAAAATTTTAATCAAAACTATTTCATGCTCTCAATTACAACAGCATGCCAGTGGAGAAAGATTTTCTCAAGATATCTGGCAATGGCACAGGGTGCAGGGAGTGGTAGATTCATGTCTTTCTCATGAATAATAGTGTGCAGTGAACACAGTCTCAGCCAGGATCTATAAATGATTAGACAATTCTATTTTCTGTACCAATAAACATAACTCACAACATCCATAGCAATAATATTAATAAAGAAATAATGGAGAGAGAGAAAATAAGGCTAAGAGGAAAAAGAAATAAAACAGAGAGAAAGTAAGGTACAGAGAAAAAAGAAATAAGAGAAAAAGAGAGTAAGACAAAGAAGAAAAAAGAGACTATTTGGTTCCAAGGTTCCTCCGACAATTAATTAGTTTGGGCAAATCAAGAAGTAAAAAGGATCTCCCCTGACGATTTAATGAACAGGAGACCAACTGAAAATTTCAACTCTAATTATACTATAAGGTTGTTATATATGAAGTGTTGTTTTTTGAAAAGTAAGATGAGAATGATATGAACAACAAAAAAGTGGTTAATATTTAATCAAAATATGAGCCATTGGAAGCGATAACCTTTTTGCAGCAATCATCAAAAGATAATATTTTGTTTCTGTGGTAACAAATTCAGTAAAAGCATGGATTATGGTTTCCCTATTATTGAATGTATAAACTTCATTTCTTGATTCTCTAATGTTATATAGAACCCATTTTCCCACTTTTCTCCCCATTTTCCCACTTTTCTCCCCATTTCCCCAGTTTTTTCCCATTTTGCCTTTCACCCATTTTCCTTCTTTTTTTCCATTTTCATCTTTTCTCCCAATTTTTCCCACATTTCCTCTTTCTTCCTATTATACCTCTTCTCTCCTATTTTTCCTCATTTCTTCCATTTTCCCACTTTTTTCCTGTTTTTGCTCTTTTCTCCCATTTTCTCTTTTTCTTCCCATTTTTCCATTTTACCCCATTCCCCCTCTTTTTCCTCTTTCCTTGCATTTTCCCACTTTTTCCCTATATTTCCCCTTTTTTACCATTTTCCCACTTGTTCTCCATTTCCCCTCTCTTCCTCTTATTTGCATTTCCATACTTTTCCGTATTTTCCCTTTTTTTCCATTTTCTTAACTTTTTTCCTATTTTCCCACTTTTTTCTCCATTTCCCCTCTTTTTCCCATTCCTCCCTTTTTTCCAAATTTGCTTCCTTTCTCTCCATTTTTCCCTATTTTCCAACTTTCTTCCCATTTTCCTTCTTTTTTCATAATCTCCCTCTTTCTCCCATTTTCCAACTTTCTTCCCATTTTCCTTTTTTTTTCTCGCATTTTCCCTCTTTTCTCCAGTTTTTCCATTTTCTCCTATTTTCCTTCTTTGTCCCTGTTTTTCTGCTTTTTCCCATTTCCCCCTTTTTTCCCATTTTCCCACCTTTTTCCCAATTTCCCTCTTTCTTTCCATTTTCCCAATTCTTTTCCATTTTCCCTCTTTTTTGTTATTTTGCCTCTCTTTCCTCATTTTTCCACTTTTTTCCCATTTTTCCATTTTTCTTGCCATTTTTCCATTTTCAGCGTTTTTTCAGTTAGTATACCAGCAAACGCATTTAGACAAGGCACAGGATTTAATGCATTTTCCATAACTGTTAGTACAAATATAACATCAGTCACCACAACCAAACATTAAAATCTGTTCACATTTTCATTTTTATCAACAGAAGCACTAATTTGGTATTTCTAGCTAGAGTTATGAAATTGTATGAAATTTTACTCACGTCATCAAACTTTCCTCCAGACCATATTTTTGAGACAAATTTTTGGACATCATCTGAGCTCGCTCAAAGGCATTCTCAGCTGTTTGGCTATCTCCAGCATCAGTAGATTCTACACCTGTTAAGCTAAGCTTTAAAAATGAGCCATCAGTAGTCATTGCATCATATGCAGAACTGATTGTACTTGTAGCTCCTAAAGAAGTATCTTTTGCAGTAGAGGGATCATATTTTGTAAGAAGTTCATCAACTACAGCAATTTCTTCTTTAGAAAGTGATTTTTTTATGGGAGGTATACTAAGCTTTGGTTTAACTCTACCTAACTTGGAATTTTGATCTTTGAAATGCGTAAATTTTTCACTTTGTTCATCAAGCTTGGACGCAGTCGACAGTCTCTCTTCAGAGGTTGTAGTGGATTTTAAGGGTTCACCTTTTGTAGAAAGGCCTTCTGTAGAAACTGCTGGAAGAACTTCTGCAGAAACTGTAGGATGACCTTTAGTAGGAACTGTAGGGGAAGCCTCTTTAGAAACTGTGGAAGGGCCTTCTGCAGAAATTGTTGGAAGTTCTGTAGAGGGGCCTTCTCCCAAAACTGTAGGTGGGCCCTCTGATGGAACTGTAGGGAGGCCTTCAATACCGCCTTCTGCAGAAACTCTAGTAGCGGCATCACTACTATCTCCATAGACCATAGGGACAACTGTTGGTGTACTGTCGACAGAACGAAGAGAATCAGGAATTTTTGAGATAGCTAAAGCTATGTCAGAATTTGCTCCAGTTACTGATTCTCCTTCAGTTGGCATATCTACGTCTTTCCTTAAACCATCAGTAATGGATGATGTATCAGAGATTGATACACTCTCACTTTTTCCTATTGGAATGGAATTTTGATACATTTCCCAAGGGATGGAGGAACTGGATATTTTAAGTTTTTCCACTTCTGCTGCCTCCTTTAATGCAACTTCTTCAGCGGTCACATCTTTTGGCACTATAGCTATTTCATCTATCACAGTAATCTTTTCCTCCTCCATAGCTTCACCATTTAATTTGTTACACTCACCTTCTGCAGCATCAACTACCTTACCTAAGCCAGATTTCTCATCATCTTTTTCATCATCTGCTTCCTTTAAGTCTACAACTTCACCAGGAACGATATCAACCTTTTCAGTTTTACTGTCATCAGGATGTGTGGTATCATCTTCTTTAAGTGAGCTCACCAATTGTGTAAGCTTTAATTTTGCAAGAAAATCTTCCTTTTTACCTGTTTTTAGAAGCTCGGCAATTTGTGGATCAATAAGCGCTTGCTTCATGAGAAGCAGTGCTTGCTCTTTAGAAATGTTGTCCTGATCCTTCAAGCTGAAGGTGACATACTTCATCAAATTACCAGTACTATCATTTTGTTCTCTGAAGTAATCTTGAAAGTGTTCTTTAGCATTTTCGATAAAGGATTCCAAATCTTGTGTCGGTACTTCTTCAGAAATCTGATTATGCTTCTCATAATTATCCAAAATCATCTCCAGAGTTTCTGAACAAGCAATATCCTCATCTAGAAATACATTTTCGATAGCATCATCAGGTTTTCTCAACAGATGATAATCTGCTTTGACACTCACAACATCATCCTTGTGATGAGATGACAATTCCTTTCCTGTGACTTTCAAGTCTTGGAATTTATGTCTGTAAATATAAAACAAAAAAATCTTAACCATGACTCACTAATGCATCTTAAAAAAATCATTACCATAACCAACAAAGTTGGTATTAAAAAGTGAGTCATATGCATAGGTGCATTATAGTATTTGCAAAAGAAACATGGATAAAGGTGGAATGACAGAGAGAGAAAAAGATAGAGAGAGAGAGAAAGAGAGATATTTACCAGTAAAAAAGAAAAGAGTAATAAAAGGTTAAGAAAAAAGGTAATGAAAGGGAAAATAATTTTACTACAAGAGCTTTCTCAAATACACACTCACACATGAACATCACACTGACATACATCTTATGATGTGATTGAAAATCTACATTAAATAATTCTTTGTAATCTAAACTATTTAATTCTGTTCTATGATAGTTTTTTTCTTTTTTGTTTCTTTGCTCTTTCAATATGCGATTATTATGGAAAGTGCCCTTTGATGTCAGATGATTGAAGAGTTTCCCAACCTATCAATGTGTTATTATATTGGTAAGTGCATTTGGGCATAAGATATTCAAAAAGTTTCCCTCATTATCGGTGTTAGTATGTTGGTAAGTGCACATGGATGTGAGATAATCAAAAAGTCTCCCAAACTATCAATATGTTATAATATGATAAGTGCACTTGGATGTGAAATGATTGAAAAGTCACCCTCACTATCATTGGGTTATCATACTGGTAAGTGCATTTGGATTTAGGTAATTGAATCATTAATGTGTTATTACATTGATAAGCGCACTTTGATGTAAGACCATCAAAAAGTCTCTGTCACCATTACTTGGATGCAAGATAATCAGAAAGTCATCCTCAATGTGTCATCATACCAGTAAGTGCATTTGAATGTAAGCTATTCAAAAAGTCTCTCTCACTATCAACATGTTTTCATTTTGTTTGTTGGTAAGTTTATTTTGATGTAAGTAAATCAAAAAGTCTTCATCACTATCAATGTGTTATTATATTGCTAAGTGCACATGGAGATGTGAGACAATGAAAAGGTTTCCCTCTCTTTGAATGAGTTATTATATGATTAAATGCACTTAAATGTAAGATAATCATTAAGTTTCCCTCCATATCAATGTGTTATCATTTAGTTAAGTACACTTGGATGTGATACAATTAAACTTTCCCTTCCTATCAATGTGTTATTGTATTAGTGAGTGAACTTGGGTGTAAGATAATCAAAAAGTCGCTAACACTATTAATGTGTTGTCATATTGGTAAGTGCACTTGGATATAATATAATCAGACAGTCTTTCTCACTATCAATGTTATTATATGGGTAAGTGCACTTGGATGTATGATAATGTACTATCACTGTATTATTTCATTGGAAAATGCATTTAAATTTAAGTTATTCAAAATGTTTCCCTCACTATCTATGTGTAATTGTTTTGTCAAGTGCACTTGGATGTGAGACAATTCAAAAGTTTTTCTTGCTATCAATGTGTAATTATATTGGTAAATGCACATGGATATAACATAATCAAAATGTCTCCCTTACTATCAATGTCTTATTATATTGGTGAGGGCACTTTAATGTAAGATAATCAGAAAGAATCCCTCACTATCAATGTGTTACTATATGAGTAAGAGCCCTTGGATGAAATATAATCAAAAGTGTCCCTCAATAACTCTGTATTATTATATTGGTAAGTGCATTTGGATGCAAGATATTCAAAACATTTCCCCCACTATCAATGTGCTATTATTTGTTAAATGCACAAGGATTTGAGCTGATGAAAAAGTTTTTCTCGCTATTAATATGTTATCATATTGGTAAGTGCACTTGGATGTGAGGTAATCAAAAATGTCCTCTTCACTATCAGTGAGTTATTTTTCCATTAAGTGCACTCGGATGTGAGACAATTAATGTTCCCTTCACTCTCAATGTGTGATTATGATTGTAAGTGCACTTGGATGTAATATTCTCAAAAATTTTCTCTCACTATCAAAGTGTTATTATATTGATAAGCGTTTTTGGATCTAAGTTTTCCAGAAAGTTCCCTTCTCCGTCAGTATGTTATTACATTGGTAAGTGCACTTGGATGTAAGATATTCAGGCAGTTTCTTTCAGTATATATGTGTTGTTATATTAGAACACTTGGGTGTGATTAAGAAGTTTCCTTCACTATCAAAATTGTTGTTACTTTGTTGAGCGCAATTGGATGTCAGACTACTTGAGTTTCCCCCGCAATTAATGAGTTATTATATTTGTAAGAGAACTTGGATATGGGACAATAAAAAAGTTTCCCTCTCTATCATTGCATTATTATATTGGTATATGCCTTTGGATGTAAAACATTCAGAAAGTTTCTGTCACTATCAATACATCATAATTTTGTTAAGTGCACTTGGATGTGAGACCATCAAAAGTCTCCCTCAAAATCAGTGTTATTATATTGGTAAGTGTACTTGAATGTAAGATAATCAAAAAGTATCTCCCACAATTTATGTGTCATTATTTTGGCAAGTGCACTTGGATGTGAGACAATTAAAAAGTTTACCTCACAAATAATTTTCTTTTTTAATGGTAAGCACACATGGATGATCATCAAGCAGTTTCACGCATTATCTGTGTCTTATTGTATTGATAAGTGCACTTGGATATGAGATAATCAAAAGTCTCCCTAACAATCATTGTTATTATTATGTTGATTCAAATTGGATGTGAGACAAAAAATGTTTCCCTCATTATCAATGTTATTATATTGGTGCACTTAGATGTAAGATAATCAAAAAGTCACCCTCACTATCAATGTATTTATATTCGTGGGTGCATTTGAGTGTATGATGATCAAAAATTTTCCCTCACTATCAATGTGTTATTATTTTGTTAAGTGCTCTTCAATGTGAGACAATTAAATAATTCTTCACAATTAGTATCTGATTATATCGTTTAGTGTACTTGGATGCAAGTCATTCCAAAAGTTTCCCCCATTATCGATGTTTTATAATACTGGTAAGAGTATGGGGATGTAAGATATTGAGAAAGTCTCACTCACTTTCAATGTGTCATTATATAAGTAAGTGTACTTGGATGTAAGATAATCAAAAAATCTCCCCCCACAATCAATGTAATTATATCGGTAAGTGGATGTTAGACAATTATAACGTTTCCATCACAATCAATGTGTTATCATATCGTTTAGTGTATATTGATGTAAGATAATCAAAACATTTCCATTATCTTATTAGGAAAGAGAACTTGGATATTTGATGCTTGAAAATTTTCCTCAATATGAAAGTGTTATTATATTGGTAAGTGTACATTTATTTAAAATAATCAAAATGTTCCGATCACTATCTATATGTTATCATATTGAAAATGTGCACTTGGATATTAAATGATTTAAGACTTTTTTCACTATCAATGTTTTATTATATTGTATTAAGTGCATTTGGGTGTGAGACAATCAAAAAGTTTCCCTCACAATTATTGTGTTTTTATATTGGTTAGTGTATTTGGATATGAGACAATTAAAAAGTTCTCTTCACTATAAATGTGTTATTATATTGATAAGTTCATTTGGATGTAACATAATTAATAGGTTTCCCTTGCTATGCAAAAGTAAAACATTCTTACAAAAACCTCTCCTATGCAAAAATGATTCAAAGTGACGAATATAGGTTCATTGCTTTAATCAATGTGAGGAAAAAATTTGCACATCCCTCAACATTCCTTGACTGAGTCATTGAAGTTTGGTTTGGTACAATACACAATACTTCTGGTTGTATGAGAGAGATGAAGAGCATTCACACTACTTCTATAACAGACAATGAATTATATCTTTACTTTTAGCTATTTTTTGCATAAGTCAAAAATTGCATAAAATGAAGCTTTAAAAAACCAGGGATACCCGTACTACGTATCTACATTCATTTCAAGATCTCCATAAATCATGAGTATTAACTACTTACCATATCAAAATAAAAATTACCAAAGATATTTTCAGAAATAAAAGAAACTTCTTCCAAAAGACATTATATTCTTATGAAATGTTCATTTGAAAATGTGACTGATACACTTTTTCCATTCACAAACATAACCAGGGTAAACTACATAAAATTAACTACAAATAAATAAGGACATGAAAAACATTAAAAATGACATAAAATCTTTTCTATCAGGATTATTTCACAGTTATCCCCCCTGCCTCTTCGTTTCTTGATTCTTTCAGTGTGAATAGTCTTACCATATAAGAAGCCATATTCAGAATAATATTTCATATAATCAATAAAGAAAGTAACAACATACCACTTTTGGGAGAAATACCAATTGATTTGAAATTCATCAAAAATAACACAGCTTAGTTAGCTGTCTATGAATATCACAGGTTGGGTTTATTGAACATATATATCAAAACTATCTTATAAATGCCTTTTTGGATGACAATTAACTGCAGCAGTTAGAGTGGGTACTTAGTCTATTATGTGTAATATTAGATTTAACTAAAGGGATAAACTTAATCCAGTGATAGCTTTTTGAGTGCATGTACACACATCTCTGTAAGAGGGTCTGTAGGTTGGTCAACTCAATCTGTTGGTTAGTTCATCCCCAAGATGTTCAAAATCAATTTTTGGCTCATGGTAGAGAGAATCTTCATTAACTTTAAGAATAAATGGTTTCTGCTTGTTGTGTCATGTTTTAGAAGGGGGATTTAATTTACTATTATATTACAATGTGGAACTGGACCTTGGATTTATAGCCTCTTGAAATTACATCATTCAGAAAATTTGAAGAAAAAAACAGACAGATCAGACATTTTTCCTTTAGGATTTTAGTTTTTTTACCTGACCTCCTCCACAATATTTAGGTTCACAATATCAATGATACGATTTTGATATTGTTATAGATGTGTTCAGTATAGCATTGTTTGTAATACACACAATTTGAACTGAACAAAAATATCTATGATACTGATGCAAGCATCCCCTGATACAACACAGTTCATTATAGCGCAGTTCACAATATATATGTAAATATACACAAAATGTGAATGTTTTCTGCCTGTCATAGAAAAGTGATGTATGTAAAAGACTTACTGCATTATGATTAAATAGAGGAGATTTTTGAATAAGACTTTTTTCAACAAGATTTTTTTTCTGATTTCAATATCTTCAATTTACCATTTAAAATGAAATTATAACAACAAGCAACCACTGAACAAGTCAAGTGCATAATGACATCTCTTTTGTATAATGCTCTGTATCTATCCAATAATATCTTCCCTAATGCCAACCATCTAGTCTTAAGCTTGACATCATTACAACCATCTGGTCATCATATGCTTGGCATTGTCAAAGTATTTCATGCATATACTAAACAAAATTGTTCTCTGTCTTTTATCAGAGTATAAATCAGTTGTATCCTGATATTGACAGAAATCCAAAATGTTTGTACTGAAGAAAAATCCTCATACCCATTAAATGTCACATTTTTACAAATGATTTTGTACACTTGCAGCTGCAAAAACAACTTCTGTGCTATCAACAAAGCACTCATTAAGTATAGGTTTTTTTGCCAAAGCATCATTACCAGATCACCTGAACAGTACTTTACCTAACTACTAGACTTTGTCGCAGAGCAGGAATGTCACATGAAAACTCTTTCCTCAAGATGATTGTATTTATTTATTTTTAAAAGTTCCCATTGGTGGGGGAATAAAAACATTTCTTTTACATACATACTCAGTCTTTTGCTTCTTTATCTTTGATGCACTCTCTTCTGGGTGTAGTTCAATTGTAGCAGAAATAGATGTATGTTGTTTCCTCCTACTGAAGCTGCTTCTCTCTAGAGTTGGTTTTTTATGGAGCATTAAATTTTTTGCAAGCTCCTGCAAAACATAATTATCAACCTTATTTATAAATCATATTCTCTGCTTTTATATATTTAATGGAATCACCTGAAACTTTACCATGAATTTTTATATTCAAAAATACTAAGACATTGAATAAATCTCAACTCTGGGGTGATTTCATAGGGTTGTTCCAAAATCAATATCACTAATTCTCAAATGAGGATTCAGGAAGTCAGAATAAATACATAACAGAGCTATGAAGCTGAGAAATGAATCAATGTTTGGATTTTGTTGCAACTTTGACAGTAATATTGGAGTGCTCATTAAGTAACATCACATGTTCAAGAAAGAGATAAAAATTGATGCAAATGTAAATAAATATTATTTATTAATAATGTAATTACTACCATTAGCAACCTCCCGGCAATTATTCCCAATTATATGACACCTATGGTACTAAAATTTCATGTAAAGTAATGATTCTAAGGGGTGTTACACCAGTGTGTATGATTTACATCGAGTACATATCAGAATTAAATCAGTTGATGATTAGGGATAATGCAGGCATTACTTAAATTTAAAGGTCCACTCCTAAAATATGAATATAATTGTATAGTTACATTGTGAATAGACCCCTCCCGTAAAACATGAAAAAATAATTTTCCTCACAACTTATATATTTCCTTGATGATTGTTTATATTTTTTCAGAAGTTCACCTTCAGATTTGATGAGTGGAGTGCACAAAAGTATTAGAATTTTAGTTTCATTGAAAAGAATTAGAAAATTTCTTGAGAAAGTAATAAAATTCAAATGAAAATGTATAATTGCTTAATTTTTCAAAAGATAAGATCTTTTTTAAACGAAAAAAAATTTTTTATCATGAAAATAATTCATTCAATTACTGTTTGGTTTATATATATATGTGTATATATATATATATACATATTTATATATATATGTACATACATACATACATACATACATACATGTATGTATGTATGTATGTATGTATGTACACATATATATATATATATATATATATATACACACACACATACACACACACACACACACTCTGGTGGATGAGGGATTTCTGTGTAAATAGATATATCGCTTAAATTCAGCCTCACTGACATTCCAGTTCCGTAGGATATCGGCCTACGGGTCTGAAGTGAAGGTTACAATTCTGCTTTGCGGTATTGGATGGGATAATGGAAAGTCTATAGTCACACTGAAGAGATGTAATACATCTAAACAGCTGTCTGTGGATGACACAATAATATATATATATATATATATATATATATATATATATATATATATATATATTACCCATTCTTCTTCTGAGGATGACCAAATGGTCAAGAGTAGTTATGAAATGGAATGTCTGTTCCCTGATATATATTGAGATAGATAGATATATTATTAAGAAATTGATATGTAATCCAGCAGAATATTTATGAATACGTTTGGAACTCTGGTCATTTGAAACTGTATTTCAAATGACTTCCTATTATAACATGAATGAGTCACTTGATCTACGCGGCATAAATAGAATAAACAGTTAAAGAATAATGCAGCTGCTGCAGGAATCAAACCTGTAACCAATGAGGTAGCCTCTTCTACAAAGCATCGCTCTTAACCATTTAGCTAAATAGCCAAATGACCAAATCATTTCAAATGATATCACACAATCATAAATATTCTGTCGGATTATACATCCATTTCTTAATATAATTTTCCTTATTAGAAACAAGTGTAGACGTGAACAAGATGAGAAGAGTGGGGAGAAAGCGTTTTTTTTGGCCTTTGCCTTTCCATCAGGCTATTTAGCTCAATGGTGAAGACCAGCACTACATTGAAGTGGCTACATTATACCAATAAGTTTGATTCCTACAGCAGCTGTAATTTTTAATGATTTCTAATTCTTCTCAAGCTATCTAGGCCAAGTGACTCATTTTCTGTATATCAATGGGAGGTCATCACCCAAACTTGTATAGAAATCAATTATATTGTAAATAAAGTTTTTGTTATTCGTAGGAAAAATTATTAGAGGAAATTTTGATATAAAAACAATTTCTTTCCAATGTTTAGAACCAAAGATTGGCAGGAAAATAACCTCGAACAACATCTGAGGTTGACCTCTCATAGCCTACGGAGATAATAGACCTCTTCTCAGTCTATGAGTAAAATAATTTCATTTTTTTGTCTAGTAATATGCCCTCGTTCAATTTCAGTTATGTGAACAAAAAACTAATGACAGCAGTAACAATATTCAAAATGTCCAGTCTTAAAAATGAGTCTTTCACTTGCAAAATCACGGAACCCTTTGAGAATTATAGTCTATAACTACACAGAGAAATATCTGAAGCTTTCAACCATTTGTTTGGAGTAAAACAATTTTTAGGGGGAAACTTTATGATAAAGGGGTCAAGCAAATCTCCATTATTATGAGATTGCAGCAGCCAAATATGAAGGCAGCTTTTCCATTCTACATCAATAAATTCTTTAATGTTCTCAATGAAAAGGATGCTTGAGAGGCAGGATCTTCCATTTACCTTTCTGTTACATTTTCTCTGGTTCCTTTTCGGGAGTTATTTCTTCTTTACCATTCTATGTCCAACTTTGCAACACAAGTTGTCTATCAAATGTTGTCACCTGGCTCCTGCAAAGGCTATCCAAACAACTGAAACTATGTCCAAGTTTAGCCAATATGGAGGATACAGTTGGATATATCTTTATCATAATGGAACTAACAAAAGGATATGTACCAAAAACTACTTCACCATGACAAACACACAAACATAGAACACTGTCCTATATGCATCTGTCTCTTAGTGTCTGCTGCTGAGATAACAACAAGTGAGAAAGAAAAAAGACTAGATGCAAAGAAAGATAGAAAGAGAGTGAAGAGAAGAAGAATGCATTAGATAATATGTAGAGAGGATTGGGGAATGAATATCTGACATTTTTTTTTTCATTCATATTTTCTATACTATTTATGCTAATGATTCAATCTCTTTCAAATTAGAAGAATCTAAAAATTGAAACCTTGTAACGTACGTTAGGTGAAAAGACCCATTGATATTTTTTTGAATGAAATATTGCGAAAATCATACATAAAATCAAGTTTTCATTTTTTTTTTACTCTAATAAATCAATATATGATTGGGTTTGATTTCTTTTGCATTGTGAAATACAACAATTTTCAGATAAAATGAGTAATGCCTAAAATTACCTAAAAAGTTACATAAACAGGCCAAAAAACCCATCACAGGTATTCAGGTAATACTTTCTTTAGATCTATGAGACAATGAAAAAAACTTACATCTGGAGGTAAACTTGGCTGTTTTAAGAAATGTTTAAACTTTTCGATTTCATCTGTCACTGAAAAAAGTTGTCATGGAAAAAATCATTATTGAAGCGGCTATCGGCCTAGATGGGCGGAATTTGATTGACAAAAACAAACACAACAAATAATTAAAAACAAATGAAAAATTAAAACTGTCGTCATTTTTAAGAGCACAGATACTATAATAATGAAAATGATATATCAGAAAAAAGATTGTGAACTGACAATCTGTATCTTTGGTTGTAGTTATAGTTCTTGCAAGCTTTTCTGGGATTAGATGGTCTGTTTTTTCAGAGGTTTTCCTGAAACATGAAATAGAATAACAATATCAGAAAAGTTTTTTTGACTTTTTTGAAGATTCATAAGTAAATCTCAGAGGTATAGAGATAGATTGAATCTCATCTCCTCTAAAAGATCAAGTGAAATTTGATGTGAATAAACATTGAAAAAGAATATATATATATATATATATATATATATATACATTCAATTTTAAAAACATTTTCAATACTTTCTTCTTAAAGGACGAATTTTTAAAAAGATTTCTTTCATTCTAAATATAAGTTTTTTCTTAATTACCATTGCGATTATTTAATTCATTTCCACATTGCCAACTTCGTTGATTTTTACACATTCAACAGATAAATCCCTAAAGATATTAATTATGCTCTCTCTCTGGGAGTCTTATTTTTGAATTTGAAAAACGGGAAAATTAAGTGAAATACTTTTTTCTTGGCAATTTTTTCAGTCTTATTCAATTAATCATAATTTATGCTTTTGATTTTGGAGAGAAAATTACCCAATATTAAAAAAAAAAATCAGCAATATGATGTTCAATACGTGCAATAATCACTAGAACCCATGATGAAGACGATGGTCATTAAATTAATACAACACAGCGGTTAGTGACACATTTAAATAACTTTTCATCATTTATATCGATTACACTCTGTTCAAACAATTCCTTGATGCTTTCCTAGAAAATGTAAATATAATCAATATCTTGAGACATTTAACCGTTGGACGCGTAAAAATCGATGAAAATAGCAATGTATAAATAATGAAAGGTTGGGTAGGAATCATATGGAAAAAAATTTTCTTCTCTGATATTTAGAATGAAAAGTCATTTTATTTCAAATTCTCTCTTTAATAGATGAGTATGGAAAATTTTATTAAAATCGGATCCTATGCTGATTTTTGCCAGAATTTTTAATTTCTCAGACATCGATTTTCCGGTGAAAATTACGTTCACATTGTTCATATCGGAAACATAGAAAATATATAGACGTATAGAAAGACGTATACATGGGTGCGAATATGGATGATACACAGACAGGTATGGGTGTAAAAAATGATTTCATTTCATTTTTATGAATATTTCCCAATAAATCTTTGACCATCTTCAGATGAAGAAATGGTAAATCAAACTGTTTGTTATGGTGAATCCAATTTCTAATATATATATATATATATATATATATATATATATATATATATATATAGATAGATAGATAGATAGATAGATAGGTAGATAGATAGATAGTGAGAGAGAGTTAATAAGTTTATATACATAAAATAGATAAGCATATTAATATACAAATATACTAGGTGTAATCCACAGGTTCCAGTAATTTTAACATTGTAGGGAAATAACCTTCCCAGTCCCGGTAATGCTGCAGTTCTGTGATGCATCCAATCTACACAATTTCTATTGAACATCATCAGCTCTGTAGCTATTTTTTGCTGTTGTTTTTGTTTTGTTTTTTTGCAGATGATTACGTTTTGCGAATTGGAAAAAAATCTCCTTTGAACAAAAGTGCACTTCGCAAAAAGAATTTTTATAAAATTTTGCTTTTTTTTGTGTGTTCAAACTTTCATTTTTGCATTCTGTCAATGCAACCTGTCCCTAAACCTAACCTTAACTCTAACCATACCTCCTTAACCTAATTAACCCTAAGACTAACCATACTTCTTAACCCTAACATGAACCCTACCTCCGAAAAAAACTGATCAAAGATTTTTGCCAGCCTCCACTATCTCTCCGATACGTATTTCCCATATCCATATCTTAATGTCTTTTCTACATCCATATGTCAATTGGTCTTTTCCATATCCAAATATGAATAACTCTTTTCCATATTCATATGTCAATAAGTCTTTTCCATATCCATTTGTCAAGTCTTTTCCATTCTTTTTGACGTTTCTTGGTGTTGTGCTCCATAGTCGTCAAGAGTGGTCATCAATCTTAAAACTCCTGTGTTAGAAAAAAAGTTCTTCTTCCGACATTGTCACCAAAAGCTTGCTGAAGAAACGAGGTGTTTCTGCAGCCGTCTACTTGATCGTAGAACTTGACGCAGGTTCTGCGAGATCAGCCATCGCCAAAACCGCCAGAACACCTAAATAAGCGTAACCAAGAAACACGTCCACACTTGCGTTGGTACACTTACGCACCAAATGTGCTGCTGCATACGCTTTGTTCCCACTGTTCAAATTACTGGAATTTGGGGGGTAGCTCATATATAAATGCATTTATACATAAATGTATATGGGTACAGAGGGAGCCGTGAGACCGTTTGGTCTGGGCTTACGATATCGAGAGGACCTTCTCCAGACGCCTTGTTCATATCTTTTAATCGTAGACTCAAGGGGATGAGAGAGTGAGATATATATATATATATATATATATATATATATATACATGGATCAAATTACAAAACAATATCGCCTCCTCTGCCATTTTCGCTCCAGCGTAGATTACTAGTCCGTTTGTTTCGCTAAGCTGTAGGAGACAGTTGACATATTCGGTTGCTTCTTTTAGTTTCTTCCTGTCCTTGTCCCTAAGAGTTGGCAGTGTCGATTTTTCTTCTAGCATAATTCCTTTCAAAGTTAGTATCTGAGCTTTCTCTTTATCTGTTGGGGTGTCAGCGCTTCTCTCTGGTGTATATCTTTATTTATTATGTGTGGTTTATTTCGATTTTATCGTTTACTATGTTGGTTGTGTTAAAAGATTCCTCTTCGGGTAAATCACTTTCTCCTTTTTTTTCTATTTTATTGCATATCTCTTGTAGTTCAATCTCTGAAAGCCATTTGTTTTTCAATGTTTGTTTCACTTTATCAGCCAGATGCTGATTTGATACCTCCACGGTGAATTTTTCCGCACAGACGGTTTGTATTTGGAGTTACAATACATTACTAGGCTGTTGTCCTGTCTTGTTCATTTTCTCTTCTTGTTCTGGCTAACTGCCTCTCAGTGATGGCTGTGCTCCTCCTGGTTGCCATTAATAGAGCATAAACTGGGGTTTTGGCAAACAGTATTTTGGTAACGACTGCGTCCCTCCTGAAGGTCATAAAGGGCACAAGAGCTGGAGTTTTGGGTAGATTATGATGATTAGATGAGACCGTAAACTACGTAACTAGTGAATGTAGTTTAGGAGTATAAACCCGGACACGATGGAGTAACAGAAGTGATGCACTGGGATCTGAGCAATCGAATGGAATTTAGCCATGCATAAAAAAAGGTACCAGCACAAACCAGAGACAGCCCTGGATATTGGAAGTCACAAATTACCGTGGAGTTTTAACATTCAAACTGACCACCTCATCAAAGAAAGGAGACTGGACCTAGTAATCGTGGACAAGAAGAGGAAAACCTGACAAATAATTGACGTGGCTGTACCTGCATACCACAGAGTAAACTGGAAAGAGGGTGAAAAGCTGGGATAATATCAGGACCCGACAAGAGAGCTGAAGAAGGTATGGAACATGAAAGTCAGGGTAGTACCAGTAATAGTAGGTGCACTCAGAACCGTACCTAAGACGATTAGAGCGAGATTGGAAGAACTCGGGATAAAAGGAAGGATCGAGACTATACAGACCGCAGCACTGCTGGAGACTGCTTGAATACTTGCGAAAATACTAGAAATATGAGTTAGCAATGGCTCAACAAAGAGAAGAGATGAGGAGAGAAGGGAGAAAAACAAAAAATCAAAAAACTACACATACCACAAATGCTGGTGGAGGTACGAACCACAGTGCTGCTGTGATAGGAGAGGGAGTTATGAGAGGAGGACTGAAGACCTGAGGAGACCTACTGTCACTCAGCCTTCGGTGATAACCACCGAGTAACCAGTGTGGAACTGTAAACTGCATTACTGCTGTGGTCTGTGAGAGTGTGGAGAGGAGGGCTAGAGATCTGAGGAGACTTGCTATCACTCAATTTCCAGCTGTGACCACAGGCAACTGGTGTGAAAATTGATGATGATGATGATGATGATGATGATGATGAAGGTGGTGATGATGATGATGATGATGATGATGATGATGATGATAATAATAATAATAATTGAAAAGCCCGGTTCTGCCATATAATGTCTCTGCCTCTCGCATCTTCGTTCAATGAAACTGCGGCAATGGACTAAATGTCATGCACAAGGCAAGAGAAGCGTTCGTAACATTTAAGCTAACGAGAGGATACGGCGGGCTTTCTTCACCATGTTAGATGTACAAGTAACCTTGAATTGTTAAATCATCAAGATCGTTCAAGTGTATTATAAATGGAACGAAGATGATAGACAGCGTTGTCCGAGGATTGTAAATGGACGTGATGGGAAGCAGATACTCGTTAGGCATGGCTGTATTAATCATAGAGTTCACATTTGCCAACACCAAGGTATTGAGTCGCAGAGGGAGGGAAACTCATCGGACATCCCCAACGAAAAACATAAATACGTACAAACTGGTCATGGCAAAAATAGCGGAGGTGGCGACGGTGGAGACGACGAATATGATGGTCTCAAAGTTCAGGATAAAGTGCTTCTAGTAGATATTCATTGGGTTATTCATAAGATAGCTCTGCCAAGGATTGTCAGTTACATTTGGTGTTTGATAACAAAAATAAAGGTGGAAAGTTTACTACGAGCGTTCTCTGTCGTGCCGGAAAAGCTAAGGGTCGAAACAGGATCTGTTTCAATACTCAAAGAAATGATACAAACACAGATGAATGAATTGACATCTAAAGTCATATTGACGAATGGTCACATGTTGATGAAGGCGATATCTTGGAAGCTTCCCAGGTCAGTGAATTACTAGATGCAGAAATTGAAAAAATACCAGGTGTTTGTAGAAGTAAAAGGTGAAGGGCAACTGTCTGTAAGATGATTGATCATGCAAAAATTTTAAAAGGGTGTGAAAGTGATTAAAGCTTGGTTAGTAGCAAGAGGATTCCATTAAGAAACTTATGCAATCGTAACTGACTCTACTACTTGTTCAAAAGATTCTTTAATACTTGCAGTCTCTCTGGCTTCAACCTTTGGTTGGGGGTGTGATTCTTTTAACGTCAATGCGGCGTATTTACAGGGAAATCCAATCAACTAAGAGATCTGTTTGAAACTTCCAAAATAATTTTACTGGACACGGTTGAACTGTCTATGGCCTACGTGATGCAGCGAAAGCGTGATACCTTAAGCTAAAACAAGTACTGCTAGAGGCTAGAATAAAAATGTCCAAATCAGACCCGATCTTCTTTTATTCATATATTGGTTGTGAATTATCTGGAATCATATGTATCCACGTGGATGATATCAGGATCAAAGATATTCAATTCTACGGTTATCAAAACTATCATGGGGAAGTTTTCCATTGGTGCTTCCAGTACTGAAACTTTTAAGTATATTGGTTTAAATATTGTGCAGAATAAAGTTCGTATTGATTAACCAACTAGATCACCTAGACGGTCTGGAAACTATAAAAAGAACTCGAAGAAAATGAAGCCATGAAGTAAATGAGGAAGAATGCTTGAGTGTGCAGTCTCACAGACACGTCCATATGTGTCTTTGACGTGTGTAAACTAAGCAGAGTAACAAAAGCAACACAAGTTGAATATCATGCACAGAGCGAATGGAGTAGTAAAGAAAATAAAGGAAAGTGAAATCCGTGTAAAGTGTCTTCCTTTGGTCAATGTAAAGGAGCTGATGCGTGAATGCTTCAACGATGCATCATTTCGTAATTTGGAAGAAGGAGGATCTCAGTCTCGAGGCTATGTTTTATTTCTCAGTAGCCATGGAAGATGTGTGCTCTCGTAACAGTCGAGACGGGTCCGACGAGTTGTCAAATCGACTTTGGCCACGAACTGAGGGAAGTGCTGCAATTCAGTGGTGGCTCGCCTATTATGATCCTTTGTTGTCAGTCTATTCAACCAGACGAGTACAAAATAGGTAGCTGTGGATACATACATCTGTCCCTTGAGACATGACTGGACGGGGAGATATCCATGCAGGGTCCTCGGCTCAGTCGGCCCACCAATTGGCTAATTTTCGACCAAGAGATATCCTGATGGGGGTCGTTGAAAATCATTTTTAAAATTCCGTGAATTAACTTGGTGGAATCATTTGAACTACCATTGTAAAATTGTTTGTGAATCAATCTAGTAGAATTGTTTGTGAATTAACTTTATAAAATTGTTTTCCGCCGATGGGAAATTAACTTCATCCAAGATTTATTCGACATTCCAAGAGGCAGGGACTGATAATTGACTGTTCAGTGTCTTTGAAGGCTTCAGGGTAGATGGCACTTGCCCATGCATTAGTGGTTGATTTGCATATCAATTGTGGTGCTGGGATGTTTGCCAATCATGGCCGATTTTGAGTTTCTTCTCTTAGTTGATTATCTCCCCAGTCTATGTTGATGAGGGACTTTTGTACAGGAGTGGAGCACGTGTAAGGACTACTAAAGAGAAAATTGTTTGGTATTGGTTCAATTAGTTCAGGTCTGGAAATATGGATACCTACCTCAGCGAAGGCCTTAACCAGTTCTTGAAAAAGAATTATCATTAACAGTAGCTAACAAGCTCTGAATAATTGTTCGAACACTTTCTGGAAACTTTAGGACACTTATAGTGAAAATGCCAGGTCATTACAAGGCAATGGGAAAAGTTAGAAGGTTAGGAAAATTGGTCTCTCATGATCTGAATGAGATATGGTCCATTTAGAGAGACTGACTCCACACCTCTCGACTGACTATGTCTAAGCTTAGAGGATTGGGATATATAGTATCCTCCATATCCATCCGGCATTTCGCTAATAGATTATCATCTTTTCAAACATCATATCTGAACATCATATCTTCAATAGAAGCCTAAATGTTAGAGAAATCATAATTCGTACTTTTACTGAGATTCCATTTAATCTAAAGAATTTAACGAAGTTGGCATAAGATCATTGGAAAGTGTTATTGCTTCAATTTGATTGGATACTTAGCATTTTGTTGTTTATATCAACCATCATTTTATTATTTTAAGAGCATCATTTCATATGTAGCAACATAACATCTAGTTACATTCGCATTAATCTCCTCGTTGTATATGTGATGTTACTTTATGATATTACTGTCTAAGTTATGACATAATTCGAGGGTCGATTGATCTTATTGTTCTGCTATGTTTCTTGATGAATACTTGTAACAAATATTTACTCGGGCTTCCTAAATATTGATTTGAAAATTTGTGACAACCTTTTGTGACAGTCTTTTGAAAATGTAGCATATTACTTTTAGGCATAAGAGCACATCCATTTCCCAATAACTGTATTTAGGTAGCAGTATTTGTGATATTCATCCTTTTTTGTAGTTGTTTTTCAAACATGCAATTTATTTTCAATAATACGAGGTTGTATCAATAAATCTGTTGTCTGATATTTTCACTGTATAATATTTGGTTTTTGTAATTGATATTCACCGCTGAGTTAAATGCATTGACAAGGGAGGATATCATGTTGAAAAATAAGTATTTGTTGCTTTAAAAAAGCTTGTTTAATAATTAGGCTACGGACATACTGATGGACCTACATAAACGTATAATACAGATAATCAAGCTACTGATTACACATACATTGTTTTAATCCTAAAGAAATAACAATCAAACTTGAAATTTCTTTAATTCCTTATCTCAGACAATAAATCTGTATTTAACCACAGAAGTTATAGAATACTTAGAATTCTTTACTAACCTCTGTATCAATCCATCTTTAGTGAACTGGCGTGAAAGTCTACCACCAGGGGTCGTCTGGACATAAGAACGCGAATTACGAGATCTGGGAATCCTGAAAATAACAGTATTTCAATGAGGTACTTCTTTGGGGAAAAATAACTACAATATATGTAAACGCTAATTATGAGGGAAAAAAGAAATCCGATGCTAAAAATCAGTAATTTGCCCGCATAGTATGGTATAAGCTGAAAAATCTATACTCACCTCTGTATTGTATCCTTAGCAAGTTTGCCTGCAGGTTTGCCAGTCGGGATATCAGGCTTTAAAATTTGCTTATCTTTATGTATGATATAATTTCTGGAAATTCAAAAATACCAATATTTACATGAGGTACTTCTTTATGATATCCATCTTAGTTGTTGCAGCTTTTGAAGCATGTAAGTCATTTTCAAGAATACAAAGGTGGATCAATATATCCATATCCTGATGCATAGCTATTAGCTGAATTTTGGTCTGAAATTTTTTACTGCTATTTGATCAATATAGTTAATATTCACAAGTAAATTAAAGGTGTTGACATTGATCATGCTGAAAGATAAATATTTATTGTAAAAATTAAATGTTTTTTTCTTCATCATCACCTTGCAGATCCGTGCATGAATGAAGTAGTAAAAAGGCTGGGAAAACATTTTATTTGAAAAAAAATCCTTTCTTCGTGAAAAATAAAATAGATGTTCAAATTAAACCCGTGGCGAATTGGAAAAATTGGCGTCAAAGGTTTGAAAGATTTTGTGTTGCGTCTAAACTATGTGAAGAAGGTGATGTACAAATAAATACTCCGTTGGATAATATAGGAAACGACTACGAAAGTATTTATCATACTTTTTCTTTAGAAAAAAGGGGGGGTATGAAATTTTGAAAGTATTCTAGCAAAGTTTGACGCTCAGTTCATTCCCCCCCAAAATATAATCTATGAAAGAGACAAATTTCATGAGACAATTCAACACTCAGATGAACCTGTTGAAATGTTTATTAGATTACTGCATGAACTTGCGGAAAATGATGAATTTGATGATAAAAAAATGATAGGTTGATAATAGGACTCTAAATCAAAGAAATGTCTGAAAGACATCAGCTTATTTCAGATTTAAAATTGGAAAAGCCAGTTGAAATGACCCGAGATCATGAATAATTGAAGTCACGTATGGAAGTAATACAAAAACAGCACGTTGATGGAATAAAATCGAGCAGAAAAATATATCCAAATCACCCTAAAAGAGTTGGTCAGAGATCTCAAAGTTTTCCGGGATGTCGGAGATGTAACAGGGATAATGATAGAAGTCACTGTCCAGCAGGAAGGAAAATATGCAAAACATGCAAGAAAATGAATCATTGCTCTGCATGCTGAGAGACGAATGTTTGTGAAATACAGCAAGAAAACAGTAAATAATTTTGGGGTTTGGTAAAACAAATACAAACAAAAAAGAAGGATCCATGGTACTGTGGCGCCTCCTATACTTTTACTCAGAAAATAAATACGAAATCTTTCTTCTACCTAGATATCGAAAACGTCACTTCCTACAACGACCACTATAAAAGTCCTGGACGCACACAGTCAAACGGTCGTTGGCACCGGCACTCCTAGCTGGTTGCGCTTTTGGCACCGGCACTTGTTGTCGGCTACTCTTTCTCTCTCTTTCCTTCTCTCTAGGATTGATATCAATTCGCCGACCATCCGGCCGTTCTGATCTTAGCCGTTTTTCCACCGTGATCTATCTCTGTACTAACTTTGTCCATTTCTGTTCACAGATGTCGAGGCATCTCACATACGCACAGCTACGCCGCTACGCCACTACGCAACCGTGTTATCACCACGTGCTCCAAACGTGTATACACCTCTCACTGTCATGAATTAAATAGCAATGCCTTTTAGTATCCGATAGTTACGACAATCTCTCCTAATTCTCTTTACTTCATGAAACACGCATGGATAAAACTTCGTGTTTTCTGTCTTTCATGGTCTGTCCGTCGAGTGTCTATCAGCCTCAGATATTAGCCCCAAGTCACACACACAACTTTGCAGTTTGGCTCACACACTGACCCCGGTTTCCATATTCATTCTTTGGTATGCTCCAAGCCATATGGATTCACAAGCAGTTCAGATACCCCCACCCCAACTCCGACGCCTGTACTATCAATGACAACAAAGCTCCCACCTTTAGCTATCTCTTCTCATCCCTTTATGCAATCAATCATTTCAATGTTAGCATTACATGTATTTAATTTTCATTAATTATTTGTCATTACTGCTCTTGTATTGAATTTACGTCTTTTTTGCCCATCCAAATACTTGCATGTGTTCCTTTTTTTTCTCTGTTTTATCTCCATGTCTACGTCCATACTTAGTGCGCATTCTCTTCGTACATCTCCCTTTCTCCTTCTACATCTCCAGGGACGTCGCTACTCACACCAAACCACGAGGGGACAAAATCATTATTCGCGTACCCATTTCTCAACCAGAACTTCCAGAACCATATCTTCAACAAACCTTACACTTCACACCTAATGAATATTTCATAAAAGTACATCACCATCAGTCTTTTAACGTCCGTCGTTGGACATAAACCTTCCTCAGGATTTGCCACAATTCTCTATCATGGGCGTCGCAGAGCCAGTATTTCCTGAATCTGCCAAGTTCATCTCTCCATCTTGTGTTCTGTCGGCCTCGGTTTCTTATGTGATCTCTGGGGATCCATGTTGTGAGACGTGATGTCCATCGGTTGTCTTTCATTCTTGCAACCTGGCCTACCCATTGCCATTTGAGTTTTTTAATAGTTTCTATGATGTCATGGACTCCCGTTTTCTTCATTATATACTGTGCTGTCTTGTGATCTCTCCATGTAAGTTTAAGCATGATTCTCTCATGCGCACGTTGCATACTTCTCAGTTTGCAAGCCTGTCTCTTACCAAAGATTACAAATCGGCAATACGCCAGTAGCATTTAAAATCGATAGTGGGGCAAAAATGAATGTGATCGGTCGTAGAACATATAAAGTTTTAAGAAATAAACTTCCCGGCTAAAGAAAGTTTCAGATCCCCTGGTGGCATTTTAGTATGTAAAGGAAAATTCACATTTTCAGTGGGAAATAAAGGTGAAAAATCACGCTTAAAATATTTGTTATTGAAAATCAGGGTACAGAAAATTTGTCGTTTTTAGAGAAATAGCTCATGAAATGGTCTCGTATTTATCGTCAATCAAATAGAAACCGACATATTTGACATTGGAAGATATTTGAAAGGGAAACTAGTAAAAAGTTGCTTAAAAGAAAATGTAAAACCATACAGCGTCAATACAGCTAGATGGATTCGACAACGACTGGAGCGTAATGGAATTATTGAAATTTCACACAACCAACATGCTGGTGTGCACCAATTGTCCCAGTGCCGAAGGAAAATGGAAGTTAAAAGGGCATATTTTATGTTACCGAACTTGGATGATATAACACCAAACCTACAAAGAGGTACTGCATTTTCTCAATAATATACTCAGAGTTGTTTTCACCAAATTCCGTTAGAGAAAAACAGTCGTGTACTAACAACTTTCATTACTCCTTTTGAACCTTATTGTTTCAAACGATTGCCTTTTGGAATCACATCAGCCCCAGAAATATTCCAGCGTCGCATGACTGAAAATTCGGACGGTGTTGAAATTATTATTGACGATATTTGGTGTACAGTAAATCTACAAGAGAACATCAAGCAAGCGGAAATAAAACTCAATCACCAAAAATGCGAATTCTGGAAAAGTCAAGTTGAATATTTCGGACACATAATATCAAACAAAGGAGTGTAACCCAGCCGAGAACGTATAAAGGCTATATAGTAAATTCCAGCTGGCATAATGTATTTTGTGTAGCCAGATTTGTCAAAGTCCATTCGACCCATATGAGTTTGAACAAGTGTGGGGAGAGATTCAATTCTTCAGTGTGGTGGCGCCCTCATTTTCCATCAGCAAATGGAGAGTCAGAAATGATGTGAAAATAGCTAAAATACCACTAAAACATCCCGATATTTTCCTGGTACAAATGGCATACAGAAGTACTCCTATGTCAGCCACAGGAGTAAATCCCTCAGAATTAATAATGGAAAGGAAAATAAGAACCACACTTTCCAACTACTCAGACAAATTGGAACCTAAATGGCCTGACGAGGAAAGTCGGGAAAAAAGATGAAGAATAAAAGTTAGCGATGAAAAGGAAATATAGCATTCGTTCACTCCACTCTCTTAAAGTCGACGATGAAATGAGAATCAACACTGATCAAGACAAATTATGGGACCCTACAGGTGTGATGAAAATGACTGATTCAAGAAATGGAAAGTATACTGAGCAAACCAGATACGGAAATTTCTGGTGATATGGAAAAAACATATTTTATTTGTGGGAGAGGAGAACACACCTATACAATTTATACATTTGATTCAAAAGTACTGTATGGTGAAATCAAATACTGTAGATTCACCCCAAAATAAATACCTCAAAGCAGGAAAGGCTATGCATCCAGGAGCTTGGACCTTTTAAAGACTACGTTAAAATAATTTATAAATAAGTAAATGAATTACAAAGAAAAAGAAAATCAGGAAAAATTCGGATGATAAAGAATGTGATCTAAAAACTTGGAAAGGTAGGTGTTCCATCAGGCTGTTACACCTGATGATAAATGCTTCTTGAATTGGTTGTTGTTGTTGCTGTTGCTGTTAACGGGCAGTTTTGAGAATAACTATAGATTGTAAAGACGTGCTTTTCTTGCTTACATTATTTTACTGAGATGTTTCATCAAGAAACGAAACATTATATATAGATATAAATATAGATACTCAAGCAACTGATGACTCAATACTTCTTTTTGTCTTGATAAAATTGCAATGGAACACTTTAAATTCCTACAATTTCCTCTCTAATTTATTTGGTGGGAATAGATTTCCCAATTTTATAAGATTTTCATCAAATCTTGTTTGTATTCAATCTTTACAATAGCATCAGATATAATGGTATAATTAAACATCAGTTCATATCAATCCTGAAGTTAAATTTGTCCCTGTGCATAGGTACAGCATTATTGTTATTTTTGTCAATGATTTGGAAATCCAAAGCTTCAAAATAACTCAAATCTTTGTAGACACCAATTACAAGGAGAAAATAAGAATGAGAATTCTTTGAAAAGATGGTAATAATAATCAAGTAATGACGGAGTATAGGATGAGAGGAAGCTTATTAACTTAGAATTTACTTGATAACATAATCCAGCAAAATCACTAATCCAGTTAGCCTAAAAAAAACTGATACCAGAAAATTGTATTGTATCTGCATAATATGATAGAGGCTATAAAACACTCAAAAACCTTTACTTACCTCTGTATTGAACCATCCTCAGTAATTTGACATGCAATTTCACCAGAAGGGATTTGATCTGTATATTTGCCAACAGGGATTTGTTCTGCAGATTCGCCAGTAGGAATATCTGGCCAGATGGTCTGGGTATTTTTATCCAAGGTAACAGTTTTGGAAATTCTGAAAATCATTGTATTTTATCAGGTGCGTCTTTTTTATATCCCTCTTTGTTGTTGTTTTAAGCATATATGTTATTATTGATGAAAGGATGGATATATAGATATGTTGCTTGATAAAGAGATTACGCTGATAAATAAGTATTGGGTACTGCTACTGCTTCGAGAGTTCAAAGGGTTAAAATAACTCAAATATTTGTAAACACTAATTACAAGAAAAAATAAACATGAATATTCTGTGAAAGATGGTAAAAATAATCAAAGGATGGTGGAATATTGGATGAGACATGTTATTAACTTGAAATTTTTTTCAAAAATCCAGCAAAATCACTAATCTAGCAAGCCTTTCAAATCTGATATTAGAAATTCAGTATTGTACCTGCATGATATGAAAATCTGCCCTAACAAGCGGTTTCTGGCTAGTTCCTGTGGTAGTACCCTCCCCTGCGAGCTACTTGACTCTGTTAATTCCGCTTACCCACACCCAGGGACACTATTTTCTCTTTATTGGGTTTTAACAGACTTCAGTACATCATCATCATCAGTCTTTTAACGTCCGTCGTTGGACATAGACCTTCCCCAGGATTTGCCAAACTTCCCTATCACGGGTGTCGCGGAGCCAGTACTTCCTGAACTTGTCTAGCTCGTCTCTCCATCCAACATTTTGCCGGCATCGGTTGCGCATGTGGTCTCGGGATCCATGTTGTCAGTCTCGATGTCCATCGATTGTCTGCCATTCTTGCAACATGGCCAGCCCACCGCCATTTGAGATTTTTAATGGATTCTCTGATGTCCCTAACTCTTGTCTTTTCTCGGATGTACTGTGCTGTCTTGTGGTCTCTCCAAGTGAGGCCCAGCATTATTCTTTCATGTGCACGTTGCATGGTTCTCAGCTCACGGGTCTGTCTCTTGGTTAGGTTCCATATTTCAGCTCCATAAGTGACGATTGGGAGGATGCATTGCCAAAGGCTTGCCATCCTAGTGTGATGCTTCGCTTGATTTCTTCTTCTTGTGAGGGTCTCATGGAGATTCGTTGTCCTAGGTAGATGTAGTGGTCTACTTCTTCCAGTTGTGTGTCCTCGATTTTGATCTCAGTGTTTTTATCCCCGATGTGGTTGTTGCACATGATCTTCGTCTTGCTGAAGTTCATGTGTAGGCTGACTTTCTTGCTCTCTTCATTTAGTTCATCTATCATTAGTTGGAGGTCGTGTAGGTTCTCTGTGAAAAGGGCTATGTCGTCTGCAAATCTAAGGTTGCTCAGATACTCGCCGTCTATCCTAATTCCTTTGCTCTCCCAGTCTAGCCTTCTGAAGATCATCTCGAGGCAGGCTGTGAAGAGTTTAGGTGAGCTGGTATCACCTTGTCTTACCCCTTTCTGGAGCTGGAACGGGTCCGAGTCTTTATGTAGCCTGATAAAGGAGCTGTCGTGATTGTATATATGTTTCAACACTTCAACATATACTGGATCTACACCTTGTCGACTGATGGCCTCCATGACATTAGGGATTTCTACTGAGTCGAACGCCTTTTTGAAGTCGATAAATGCTACGGCAGGTGGTAGTTTATACTCAGCTGCTTTTTCTTTCTGCTGATTTATCGAGTGCAGGTGGTCCATGGTCGAGTAGCTTCTTCTAAAGCCAGCTTGTTCACGTGGCTGGTTTTCATCGAGTGTTTTTGTGATTCGGTTGGTGATGATCTTTGTGAAAATTTTGTATACACAGTTGAGTAGGCTTATAGGCCTATAGTTGTTAAGGTCTTTCGGATTTCCTTTTTTTATATAAAAGCATTATGATAGCAGTGTTCCAATCGTCCGGGACTTTACTGTGTTTTAGACACAAGTTGAAGTGGACGGCCAGGTTCCTAGTGATAATTTTACTCGCTTTTCGGAGTAGGTCGATGGTGATGTTGTCTGGTCCAGGGGCAGTTCCTTTCTTCGTCTGTTTAATGGCTTCTTTCACCTCCCACAGGGTTACTTTTGGGTAGTCCTCGAGTTGATAGCTCATGTCTTGCGTATCCCGCTCATTGTTTTGTAGTCCTTGTTTGGACGAATAAAGTTTTTGGTAGAATTCTTTGGCACGTTCGACAATCCTGTCTCTATCTGTTGTTAGGTTTCCATTTTCCTCAAGTATGCTAGTTATTTGCCTTCGTCCCGAGTTGAGGAGTTTGTTTATAACTTTGAAGCCCCGACTTTTTTCAAAGGTCGATTCGATGACTGCCGTCGTGTATCTCCTTCTGTCTTCCCTTCGTTTTTTCTTGATCAATTTGTTTAGTTCGGCCTCTTCAATTTTCTCTCTCGTTGTTGTCGGTGGCTTGATGTTTCTGCGTTTTTCCATGAAATTTCTAGTTTCATCTGAGATTTTGCTAATGGGTTGTTTGCTCATTGGCTTGAAAGTAGAGGCTACTTCAATTATTGATGCTGTCATTCTGTTGCTTTGTTCGTTGATGTTGGTGTTGTCTTGTTCAGTAAGAATTCTGAATCTGTTTTTCAATTCGAGCTTGAAAGATTGAACGTGCTCTTTTGGTATGTTTAGAGGCTGCGGTTTTGTATGGAACATTTTCCTGCGTTCTTTATTGGTGTTTATTTGTACTTTACATCGTACCATTCTGTGGTCGCTGCCTACATTGACTTGATTTAGGACTTGGATGCCTTTGACGATATCATTTTTGTCCGTTAGGATGTAGTCTATTTCGTTCTTTGTTTCGTGATTGGGGCTCTTCCAAGTCCATTTTCTATTGGGTCCCTTCCTGGAGAAGGTGTTCATGATTTTGAATCCATTAGCCGTTGCAAAGTTTACAAGATCTTCTCCTCTCTCGTTGCGTACTTTGTATCCAAATTTGCCGACGCAATTTTCATTTCCTTGTCCTACCTGTGCGTTGAAGTCTCCCATGATGACTTTGAAGTGTTTTCTGGTGTTTTGGAGTAGGGAGTTCAAGTCATCATAGAAGTCGTCTATTTCCTGTTCAGTACAGTCGTTGGCAAAATACTTTTTGGAAATAGCTACCTCCCTGACCCCTTGGGACAAACACATGACCTAATTTTTTGATTGATACTTGAAATACTGACTGCTACTTGAAGCAGATGATGTTGACCGGAAACTTTTTGAACATGGACGAAATAAAAACGAGAAAAATCAAATACATTTTTTTCTAAATTTTACTTAGAAATTTGTGCTGAAGGTAGTATGTATATGTGCGATTTTTTTTACTAACATATATACATCCATACACACATACATGTATTATATATAGATATGTAGACGCTATGAAATACTCAAAAATCTTTACTAACCTTCTAATCGAACCATCCTTAGTGATTTGACGAACAAGTTTCTCAGCAGGTATTTGACATGGAAGTTCAGCGGAAGGGATATGACGTGCTAATTCCTCAGTGGGCATTTGATGTCTTAGTTCATCAGCAGGGATCTGACCTTCTGATACCTCCATGGTGATTTGATGCGCAAATTCTCCAACAAGAACTTGACTTAGATGTTTACCAGCTGGGATTAGAGGTGCTAGTTCACCAGTCGGGAATTCATGTATTTGTTCGCCAGCAGGGATTTTACGTGCTGGTTCACGAGCTTGGATTTGAGTTGTAACTTTGTCAGCAAAGATTTCATGCGCTATTTCGGCAGCAGGAATTTGATGCGTTAGTTCACTCGCTGAGATTTGACATGCTAGTTTATCAGCTGGGATTTCAGGTGGTACTTCAAACGCTGGGATTTGTGGTGCCAGTTTGCCATCTGGGGTTTGACCTGAAAGTTCTCCATCTACGGTTTGACGTGAAAGTTTGTCAGCTGGGATTTGACGTGAAAGTTCTCCATCTGGGATTTGACGTGAAAGTTCTCCATCTACGGTTTGACGTGAAAGTTTGTCAGCTGGGATTTGACGTGAAAGTTCTCCATCTTGGATTTGACGTGAAAGTTTGTCATCTGGGATTTGACATGAGAGTTTACCATCTGAGACTTGACGTGAAAGTTCTCTTCCTGGGATTTGACGTGAAAGTTCTCCATCTGGGATTTGACGTGAACGTTTGTCATCTGGGATTTGACATGAAAGTTTGCCATCTGAGACGTGACGTGAAAGTTCTCCATCTGGGATTTGACGTGAAAGTTTGCCATCTAGGATTTGACGTGAACGTTTGTCATCTGAGATTTGACGTGAAAGTTCTCCATCTGGGATTTGACGTGAAAGTCCACCATCAGGGATTTGACGTGAAAGTTTGCCATGTGGAATTTGATATGAAAGTTCTCCATTTAGGCTTTGACGTGAAAGTTCTCCATCTGGGATTTGACGTGAAAGTCCACCATCAGGGATTTGACCTGAAAGTTCTCCATCTACGGTTTGACGTGAAAGTTCTCCATCTACGGTTTGACGTGCAAGTTCTCCATCTTGGATTTGACGTGAAAGTTCTCCGTCAGGGATTTGACGTGGAAGTTCTCCATCTAGAATTTGAAGTGGAAGTTCTCCATCTGGGATTTGACGTGAAAGTTTGCCATCTGGGATTTGATATGAAAGTTCTCCATCTGGGATTTGACGTGAAAGTTCTCCATCTGGGATTTGACGTGAAAGTTCTCCATCTGGGATTTGACGTGGAAGTTCTCCATCTGGGATTTGACGTGGAAGTTCTCCATCTGGGATTTGACGTGAAAGTTTGTCATCTGGGATTTGACGTGAAAGTTCTCCATCTGGGATTTGACGTGAAAGTTCTCCATATGGGATTTGACGTGGAAGTTTGTCATCTGGGATTTGACGTGAAAGTTCTCCATATGGGATTTGACGTGAAAGTTCTCCATCTGGGATTTGACGTGAAAGTTCTCCATCTAGGATTTGACGTGAAAGTTCACCATCAGGGATTTGACGTGAAAGTTTGCCATGTGGAATTTGACGTGAATGTTCTCCATCTAGGGTTTGACGTGAAAGTTTGTCATCTGGGATTTGACGTGAAAGTTCTCCATCTGGGATTTGACGTGAAAGTTCTCCATCTGGGTTTTGACGTGAAAGTACTCCATCTGGGTTTTGACGTGAAAGTTTGCCATCTGGGATTTGACGTGAAAGTTTGTCATCTGGGATTTGACGTGAAAGTTCTCCATCTGGGATTTGACGTGAAAGTTCTCCATATGGGATTTGACGTGGAAGTTTGTCATCTGGGATTTGACGTGAAAGTTCTCTATATGGGATTTGACGTGAAAGTTCTCCATCTGGGATTTGACGTGAAAGTTCTCCATCTAGGATTTGACGTGAAAGTTCACCATCAGGGATTTGACGTGAAAGTTTGCCATGTGGAATTTGACGTGAATGTTCTCCATCTAGGGTTTGACGTGAAAGTTTGTCATCTGGGATTTGACGTGAAAGTTCTCTATCTGGGTTTTGACGTGAAAGTACTCCATCTGGGTTTTGACGTGAAAGTTTGCCATCTGGGATTTGTTGCGGAAGATCACAAGCAGGAATTACACCTGGAAGTTTGCCTGCAGGAATTTGACTTGGAAGTTTGCCAGTAGGGATTTGGCGTGGTAGTTTCGCAGCAGGGATGTCATGCATGAGTGTCAGGGTATTTCTATGCATGATATCAGTTCTAGTAATTAAAAAAAAATTACACACTTAAAATGAGATTCTTCTTTTTGGTATCCATTTTTCATTTTTAAGCTATGTTATTTTCAATGATACATAGCTGGATCAATAAATCCGTAGTTCTTAGCAGAATTTTCATCTGAAATTTTTCCTTTTTAATATTTTATTTATATGATCAATACTCACCTTTGAATTAAGAGATTATACTAAAACATATTTGTTGCATGAAATTTTTTTTTCACCATTGGACTATGAACATATTGATAGATCTATGTTAAGGTACAATGCAAATATTTGAGCCAAGGATAATGGACTTTCTAAACATCACTTTGTACCAACCATAATGATGGATGAACAGTTCAAAGGGCTGGATTACAGTTGTCTCTGTGCATAGGTACAGCTTTATTGTTATTACTGTTAATGATTTGAAAATTCATAGGTTTAAAACAATTAAAACCTTTATAGACACTAATAATAAGAATAAATAAGCATGAGAATTGAATGAAAAGATGGTAAAATAATTAAGTAATGATGAAATATCAGATGAGACATGTTACATACTTATACATGTTTTTTCTCTAACTTTTGTCAAGAGATAGCCATTTAATGCAAAATTGACACTGTTATTTGTTGTTTTGTGAATGCATAAAATCTGATTGAACACAAACAAGAAAATGCTCAACATTTGATATTTCATCTATACTATGTCATTGCAAAATTATTAAAACACTACCATCATATTTTGAAAGCATTGGTAGAGTAGTTATCTTAGAATTCACTTGACTCAATAATCCAACAAAATAATTGATCTAGCAGGCCCCAAGAATTGTGATACTAGAAAATCAGTATTGTACCTCCATGATATGATTACAAATATAAAATACTCAAAATTTTTATTTACCTCTGCATGAAACCATCATGAATTATTTGATCTGCAAGTTCATTTGTAGAGATACCATCAATGGGGGTCTGGGTACATTGATCCATGGTAATAGTTTTGGAAAATCTAAAAATAACAGTATTTATGTGAGGTAATTCTTCATTTTCACTAATTCTGAATTTTTGCTTTATAATGTTCAGTCTGATTAATATTCCCCATAGCATTAGTGTGCTGAAAAGAAGATTATCCTAAAAACAAAAAAATCAATAATTTGCATGCGTAATATGATAGAAGTTATAAAACACCCAGAAAGCTTTACTATCCTCTGTTCTGAACCTTCCAAAGTAATTTGACATGCAAGTTCACTAGCACGGACATGATCTGTAATTTTGCCAGCAGGGGTATGAAGGGTCTCTGCATCTCTGTGCATGGTATCAGCTTTGTAAATTCTACAAAAATGCTGTCTCTAGATGACAGATTTCTTTGTAATATCAATCTTTTTTTCGTTGTAGCTTTTTATGCATGTTATTTTCAGTAATTAGAGTATGAATCAATAAATCCATTGCCTGATGCATAGCTATTAGCCAAATTTTCTTCTGAAATTCTTACTGTATAATAGTCAATCTATGTAAATTGATATTCCCCAGTAAATTAAGTTGATTGATAAGGAACATGGTTATGCTGGAAAGATAAATATTTCTATAACAAATCATTATGCTATGGACTTACTG
The DNA here is from genome assembly GCA_963457665.1 of Thysanoteuthis rhombus. Taxonomy (NCBI): domain Eukaryota; kingdom Metazoa; phylum Mollusca; class Cephalopoda; order Oegopsida; family Thysanoteuthidae; genus Thysanoteuthis; species Thysanoteuthis major. Next base: position 13,953,091 of record OY735206.1, on the reverse strand, counting down.
ATGAACCTATTTGAAGGTATATATGCAAAATATTCAAGCAACTGATGACTCAACAATTCTTTTAGTTCTGATAAAATTGCAATCGGACACTTCAAATTCCTACAATTTCCTCTCTAATTTATTTGGTGGGAATAGATATCTCAATTTTGTAAGATTTTCATCAAATTTGTTTGCATTCAATTTTTACAATAGCATCAGATATAATGGTGTGATTAAACGTCAGTTCATATCAATCCTAAAGATGGATGAACTGTTCAATGGGCTGGATTACAGTTGTCTCTGTGCATAGGTACAGCATTATTGTTATTACTGTTAATGATTTGAAATCCAAAGCTTTAAAATAACTCAGACCTTTGTAAATGAGCATGAGAATTCTATGAAAAGATGGTAAAAATAATCAAGTATGATGGAAAATGAGCTATGAGGAATGTTATTTCCTAACATAATAGGCCATACATACGTCACATATATGTTTCTATATCTTTCGTTTGTAACACTTATCAAGGGAGATAAGGATTAAGCACTTATTTTGGGGGGAAACCCAGGTTCATTCTAGTTCACTATAAACAGGAAAATTACTTAAACATATCTTTACACAAGCAAATTAAACATTACAGCAAGCAAATAAAAGAATACAGTAAGCAAATTTAAAAATCATGGCATGCAAATCAAAAACTACTTCAAGCAAACTAAAGAATACACCAAGTAAGTAAAAATTACAGCAAGCAAATTTAAAAAAACAGCAAGAAAACAGAATTGATGAGCAGAGATAATCAAATAATTACAGTAACTGCTTCAATGTTAATTTTTTGAGATAAATTGGTTGAAACTTGCTTCTTAAAAACTAATAGTGATAATAATTTTAATTTATGATGTTGTTTGACTCAGTAATCCAGAAAAATCTCTAATTCAACAAACATTATGAAATGTGATACCAGAAAATTAGTACTGTACCTGCATAATATGATAGAAACTATAAAACATTAAGAAATCTTTACTTACCTCTGGGCAGAATCATCTTTAGCAATTAGAGGTTGCAGTTTTCCAACTGGGATATTAAGCCTGAAGGTCTGGGTATCTCTATGGGAGTATTCAGAACAGAATATTCTAGAGATAATAGTATTTAGATGAGGTACTCTTTTGTGATATCCATCTTTTTTCTTATTGTTTTTTAATCTTGTATGGGTTTTTTTCAATAATATAAGGGTGGATCAATAAATTCGTAGTCTGACTGTATTTCACCAAGATTTTTCCTTGTACAGGCAGAGCATTAGTTTGAAAAAATTAGTGTGAAAAATGGTAAAAATAATCAAGTAATGGTGGAGTATTGGATAAGAAAAATCTTATTAACTTGGAATTTACTTGACTCCATAATCCAGCAAAATCATGACTCTAGCAAAATCACGAATCCAACAAAATCACGAATCCACCAAGCCTTCAGAAATCTGATAGCAGAAAATTAGTCGCAGCACAATATGATAGAAGCTATAAAACACACAAAAGCCTTTACTTACCTCTTTTGAGAATCATCTTTAGTAATTTGACATGCAATTTGGGAAGAAATGATATCTGGTCTGAGGGTCTGGTGATCTATAAGCAAGCTACTAGTTTGTGGAATCCTAAAAATTTTACAACTTTTTAGATTCCTCGATGATATTCTAGGTTTTTCTTCAAATTCCCCAACTTTGCTAAGCATCTCATCAGCAGCGTATAAAAGTGCTCTACAGGAGATTAGTTGGTCAGCAGATGAAGGTGGAGTTCTTGCAGACAGTTCGCAAGTTGTGAATGTACCTTTATCCGTGATAATACGACCAGCTGTTGGTACACTGCCAATGGTCATCTTCACTACTGAACTACTCCCTTCTTCATCTTTCCTTATGCTGGAACCAGCTTTATGACTGTCCACTGACTTAGAGCCTGAAATTGTGTCAGATGTACTCCAAACCGAATGTGATTCAGATGGGGTGCTACCTCTTGAAAAAGTACTTGACAACTTTGGTTCAGTTTGAGGGATCCTTAATCCATCAGCTGACTTGAGTAACAGGACCACAGCTGGATCAATCTTCTCCTCCTTCCAGAGAGTTTCTATTTCCCCAAGGCTTAAAAGGTTGTACCTTTTCATCTGTTGAGGCTTCAGATAGCCTAATTTTGTGTCAAGCTGCAATGATGCTTTTGCATCTTCTAGGTATGAGTAAAGTTGTTTGGAAGTTATTTTCCCTTGAAGTAGTTTAGAAGTCATATTACCTTGAGTTGGTTTTTTGCATCGATCAAAAATATCCTTGAAAGGAGGGAGATTCTTCCCTGCATTATTAATTAAAGTATCTGACTTCCTACGGGCAGGCTTACTTGACCCTAATCTCTTTGCAGTAGGCAAATTTAGACCAATTCCTGTGCTAAATGGTGTTCTGGAAATTTGCAGTTCACTGATATCCATAGGGTTGCTGTAAGGAAAAAAGGAAGAAGTGATTAATGAAGGACCCTTTAAAAAAAATTTGGTAAGTATAAGATTATATGCTCAGTTCTCTTTATGCTGGTCTTTCACTTCTACTAAAAAGGCAAAAAATAAAGTAGTATTCAGCTGTTGTTGTGCAGCAAGCCATTAGAGAGGATTTACTTATTTCTCCTACAGCTAAGGGCATATCTAGGGTGCCTTAAACAGTTTCTATTTTAAAATCACACAAGCAAAAGTGAAAAAAAGATTTCCTCCTGATGTATTATTTTGATAATCATCATGGGTAAGAAGTACAAGGATGACTAGATTGTTAAAATACTTATATAAAATATTCAGTGAAAATGCAGTGATTAGAACTCCCTGGCCACATATCTCACAGTACCATGGCTTAATGCAAACTGGCAAGAAAACCATTCTCTTTCACAAACTAAGCAAGGAGTGTAAAATTTTAGGCAAAATCTATGAAAATCTATAATAGAGTTGAAACTCATGTACATGATGACATCCACTGATCTCTAGTGTTAACTAAGAAGGGTTTGTAAAGCTAAGTTCAACTCAATTCTCATAAGCTGATTTCAAAAGTAGGAGGGAACATGGAAGTTGATTTTAAGAGGAAAACTGTGTTAGAGAGTCCATCCTTGATTTTAACGAGATAAGCATGAAGAATGTTTAGAGCTTGGTTGATTACATCTTAAAACAGTTAGAGAAGGACAAAATGGAGCTGCAAGATTATCAGTAACTGTGAGTGCCAGATTGAAAAAAAAAAACAAGGCCCAGAATAACTACGGAATAATTGTGTATCTTTTATCATCTCTATATAAAAATCTATTCCTTCAAGTGCTTATTGTAAAATGGTCAATGCAATATTCACTATTTTTTTAGAATGAATTTCGCTTTTGCTACATTTAGTAACTTATTTATCAAAAGATAATTCATTTTTCCTTGTACACCAGGAAACTAAGCGTTACAGCCCTGATTATTATTGTTACAAATGAGATGAAATTAATGGTCAATTTCTAAATTTTTGTTTTTGTCATGAGGCTAAGGCCCTATTAGATTATGAGGCACTGGACTGCAGCCCCCAAAGCCCATAAGATCTTGTGTTATGACAAAGCTGTTGCGATAGCTGGACACAAAAGTGGTGTCCATCAACGAATAAGTGAGAAAAACAACCAGGAAGTGTTTATGAATTGCAACTATGGTGCCCCAATATAGTCAGTCAGTTGAATTTTTTTAAAAATGTGTACATGCAGCCAAGTGGGATAAAATGTTTGTCTCTACATGTTCTTCTCTCGTTCAACACAACACCGGAAAAAGCTTAAATCGTTAGAGGCCGAAACGAGATGGAGTGCAAAGATGGAAGCAGTGGAGCCCATCAACAAGTACCTTGAGGAGATCTTCAAATTCTCTTGGACATGAGAGACCAGGAAAACAAGACCAAGAAAAAAAAGGTAACGCAAGTTAGTTGTATGAGCGCTTTTTGAGTAACAATTTTTTGAATTTTGGAAGAAAATACTCATTCGCATTGACTGTTCCCAAAAGTGACTGAAAAATCCCAATATATACTTCCATGATGCTACTCTGGATTTGAAAGGTACTCGAAACCATTTTGATGACCCAAGTCAAGCATTGGTTCTTAAGTCACTCAAAGAGGGACTCCATCTCTGTCAAGAAATGGATATTGAAATTGAAATACATAAGAAACGAAATAAACGGATGGCAGAGTTAATAGACACTGGCTTTACAACCAAAGAGGAAATATAAAGAATCACGAAGGGAACACTTAATCGTCTTTACAGAGAAATTGACGAAAGAGTCGCCGGTTGCACGACCCTGGCACCAAGTTTGGGGGCCTTCTTGACGTCAAGGGATGACGGTAGTGACAACTTGGATTGAATTTGACAACTCTGATGTTCATGGACAGAAAGAAATTTTGGATTGCAGAATGTTGCGCTAGTATGAAAGCTGAAGAGCTTCTCGACTGTATTCTAAAAGATGAGGATGAGCGTCTTCCTCAATCTTTACATTGCTATTCGAATAATGCTAAACATTCGATGCAGACATAGTATTTATAGGATTTTCTTAGCTTTATTCAAATTAGAATCACCTTCCTTAGCGTTGGTAGACAGTTTCTAGTTTTACATCCATTTTACTTTAAATTTCCAAGAATTTTAGCGAATATTCTTAGTAATTTCATAAAAACGATTATTCCTTAGTAAGAGTTGGCGTTAAAATAAAAACCAAAATGTTGTTATGGTGATGGCCTTTCACAAAAAGGTAACTTGAATTCTTCAGCACCTCGTGCGTGGTCATTGCACGTCTTTTTTGCCATGATAAGTAAAACTGCAAAGCCGGAAGTACTCTCTTATTTCAAAGGCCGGTGAGAATTTCTTGACTCATAGTACTGAAATGAAACAAATGTCGTTGGATAGAGCACTTTTTGCGCTATAGTTTGATATCACACCGGAATTAGTTATTATAATTATTGCATAGACAGTTCGGATCAAATTTTTTTAATCGATTTTTGAAATGTTTTAACGGTGTGAATTTGCCAGATTTTATATAAAATTGAAGATTTCTCTACCAACTGTAGTTGGTTTAATGGCAATATCTAATGAGGGAGTCCTCAAGACATTTCTAAAAGCACTTCCCTCCGTGTGCGGAGAAAAAAGTCATGGCATGTTTTGACCGCTGTATAAACACAAATTTGTGCAAGACTGACATTCCTTTTTACGTGAGGATTTTATATGACACTTTATCCATCTCTATAATAATATTTGTGGAAAAAAAACACAGAAAGAAAACAAAGAAATCACTATCTTACAAAACATTATATCTACTTCTTTCTGATAAATCAAGAATCCTGTATGATTTCAAGAATATGGTTGATTAAAAGATTAATCTGTAAGTTCGCACAGTTTGAATATCAGACATGGATGGAGTTCATTTAAAACAACGCAATGCCTTCTTTTTGATGTCGATCTCTTCGAATGTCCAGGGATATTTCAACTCCTTAACATTGAAAGGAAATTGATAGCTTTCTTGTGAATGAATAGACATCTTATGTTATTCTCATCCTGTCGTGCGTTTGTTCTTACTTTCTGTTTTTGAGAAATTTTTAGTCTTATTTCTCTACGAAATGTCGATTTTCAACTTTTAAATAAGTTGTTTCAATTGTGGTGTTATTTCGAAATTTAGTGATCCAGCTGAAATAGGGGATGCCACGACTCAGCGAGAAAGATGAGAAGAAAGTAAATACTTCATTAAAGTTATAGAATGCATGCAGCTTTGGGGGCGTTTCAAGGAAATACATCTCTGGAACATGACAACTTTACCCTGTTAATGAATTTACGTGCAAAGTATGATTTGAACACCCATTCAGATCATCAGAACGAATATTTGGCAATCATGGCGAATCGAGCTTTTGAAAATAGTTGTTGCGGAGAAAAATTGTTTTACTTATGTATGATGAATACACTGACATTGAAAACAAAGAGCGACTTTCCTTGTCGATTAGCTCATTTACTCAGTTCCTTTGTGTCCAAAGTTTTCACCTACCGACATAAGTAAAAAGTGACTTAATAGTTTCTGCAATAAAGGATATGCAAATTCGAATGCAGTTATCTTTGTCCAACTGCATGTTATAGTGCAAGAAATCCACATGCTGGTCAAAATCAGGTGTTTATTTAGATACTGTTTCACTGCTTGTCAAAGTATGGAACACTGGAAGCTCTCAGGTTTGGGCCCGCAACAATCTGACGGGCTGCTAGGTAGCAAAATCTCTAGTCAGTTCCGACTACAAGCTTAAGTTCATATCTAAATGGTAGTTGATATGGCAACCTTCCCAACTACACGTCTCCTTACAACCTTTCCCCGCTTGGCTCTTGCTGTTCCTTCCAGGGAGTAATCGTGGTAAGTATCGGGATCTACACGTGACCCACTGCGCAGCTGGAAAAAGATGCAGGTGATGAATGCATATTTGACATATTCATTAAATGACTTGGCACCTGCTGGCTTCATGAATAATGGCAGCTCAAAAACTACACTGGTAGCATCAGAGACTATTCAGAAGATCACATTTGGTTCCAAGTCGTAATTTTCCTCCATCGGAGACTTTTGGTGTCAGAAGAGCGCAACATCACTTTTCATTGGTCAACCGCTGCTTCTCTATCACTTTTTGTCTTTGTCGTTGACCAAAAAACAGTTTCAAGAGATTGCAGAAGATTACGTCATCAGTGGTCTTTATCCTCTCTATGCACTTCATCGGTGGTATCGGTTGGTTTTCTAGGTGGTGGAATGGCTCTAGCAGCATCTGGGTGTCTTGTAGGGGGTTCAGTCCTGCAACGATGAACTGACATCCAGCGGTCGTAGTTGGTATGGTCCAGAGCAAAGAAGCAAACAAAACATCGATGAAGGAAGAGTGATGCAGGAATCTCTCAAGGATCAGTAAACACAGCTACAATTTAATGTTACCCAATACTGGAATTGAGGGCAGATCTTTTCTCTATTCGTTAAACCCCAAAGGCCCGTCTTCAGTCTGTCTTGATTATTGTGGGCTCGATACTGCAGGGTGTATGAAGCGGCTGCTGAGTCACGGTGGACACGTCTGGCGGCAGCAACATGTTCTGCTTGTGAGAATAAGCCGGCAGAGACTACTGTTATTATACCAGAGGATGTGCCAGTGCTTCACCCCAATCACTGCATTGCAGCCAATCACCCAGGGTCTTCAGGGCTACCATTTCTATAAACAAGTCACCAAACACCAGAACAAACCTGTATTCCCTGTATATTTCTGGCAACTTCCGCTGAATCAGCTTGGCAATCTCATTTATTAAAGCCATTTGGTCCGGGCCAACGATTGCAAAGGGGCCTACGATTTTGAAGGGCCAGCTAAGACAACTTGTTCATATTTTTTAATGGTTGATTCAAAGGGACAAGGGACTGGTAGATGTATATTTCTATAAATGCATTTTAAATCTTAAATTAAGATTGTCCCCTCTGCCTGAAAACGAATCATCCCACATCGTCGCTACATTTTTGTTACAATAGTCTCTTTGTGTATCTTACCTTTCTGTGACCTACCAACCAAACTAAACTCCCCGGACAGTGCTCATAGGGGTCGACATGCGACTAATAGGAGTTGTCAATTTCAAACGGGGACAGGTGTTAAAAAAAAAGATGTAATAGTTTTCAAAAAAGAAAAATCAAATCATACAGGTATAATTGAACCCCCTTTAAAAATCTATTGGTGGAGGGAATTGGAAAAAAAATATTTCAAAAGGTATGTAGTAGCCTCCACACTTTTAGAATCCTTAAAAAAATGGGTGATTTGGAAGAGAAAAAACACAAAAAAGTGTCTCTAAAAAGCACTTTCCAAAAGATCCAAAATCTCATTTTCAGAAAGTGTCAAGTAGATTACTAATACAAATTTTACTGCTTCCTCACTTTTAAAACTCCAAACAATTGGGGTTGGACGAAAAAGACCCCAAAAAACACCTTTTCAAAAATGTTTTTCAGGAGGGGTCTAGCTCTATAGCTGGATTGGTGCTGCCCGTAGACATTTCAGGCTGCCAAGCACAAATTAGTGAAGAGTTTAACAGTTTCTAATACTAACTCACACCCAGTCTGTCTCTCTCTTTCACTTTCTCACTCTCTCTGTCATTCTCTCTCTCTCTCTCTCTCTCTCTCTCTCTATATATATATATATATATATATATATATATATATATATATATATATATATATATATATATATATATATATATATATCCAAAGAAGATCATTGTGAATAATTATCATATTTTGAAAGTCTTACAAGCATATTATTTTGTAATGAAGTTTGTAGGAATCAGAAAGAAGAAAAGAATACCTAGTGAAAGATAAGAGAGAGAGAGAGAGATAATAATTTAAAAAACAAAAGGATTTCTCTAACAGAAAAAGGGTAAAGGTTTGTCTTGTATAAACAGAACAGATGAATGAGAGGCATGAGCTGGCCAAGTTGACGATTAATAATAAATAACAAATGCAAAAAGTGTCTAATTATGGCATATATAAGAGGTAAATGTTTGAACGTTCAGCCCTGTGGCACAATCGTTGCGACCTGTATGCGTTATACAAATGTTTAGCCAATAAGACCAACTTGAGAATTAAAGAAGCCTATGTTGACAATTTTCGTGATAGTTTTGGCTGATACTTTCTAATAATCGATTTAATCTCAATAGCGACAAATATTGCTCACATAAATTAATGGATCTGATTTAATGATACAACAGTAAGAATTAGTTATTTTATTGTGTTCTAAAATAAATGCAACCTATGCAACTTTTTCTTTCCAACAAGAAAAAAGGGTAGTCCCCTACTCAAGTACACATCTGGGTCAATTTTCCCTTCAAACAAATACAAAACTTTTATTTAAAGAATCAGTAATCGAAACGAAAACAGAAAATGTAAAATAAACCGATTTCCTTGTTCACTCATGCAAAACTTTCACTGTTGCAAAAAAACATTCTCCACTCAACTCATTGTTTGCTACTTTTATCGTCACACACATACAGAAACATAGATATTAGAGACTGTTTTTGATACTAATAGACAGATTTTACAAACACTTTTCTTATGTCATACTTTTTATCAATGAATGCAATGTCATTTGTAAATCAAATTCTTTATATAATGTCAATTACTCTATTTTTCAAATATTTTGTGTATGTTGTACAAATTTATCACAAAATGAATTGTTATGCTGCTCCACGGTAAACTTTTGCGTTTTTAGATTTTTTATCTGGTAGTATAATGTAAGGATTTGTTCTGGGAATGGATTGTGACAATTTTGATTAGGAAATAGAAAGTAACAGTTTTGGTTGGAAAATACAATGTAACAATTTGGTTGGGATATACAGGTAACAATTTGGTTGGGGAATACGGGTAATAATTTGGGTTAAGGAATAAAAAGTAACATTTTTTGTTTGTTAGAAGGTAACAACTTTGGCTGGGAAATAGAAAGTAACAATTTTTTTTAGGAAACAGAATAATAATTTTTGTTGGGAAACGGAATGTAGCAATTTTTGTTGTGGAATAGAAGGTAACAAATTTGGTTGGGAAATAGAATGTGAAAATTTTGGTTTGGAAATAGAATATAAGAATTTTGGTTGAGGAATACATGGTAAGAATTTTAGTTGGAAAATAGAAAATCACAATTTTGGTTGGAAAATGAGATGTAACAATTTTGGTTGGGAAATAGAAGGTAACTGTTTTATTTGGGGAATATAAGGTAATAGTTTTGTTTGGAAAATAATGGATAACAATTTTATTTAGCAAATATAAAGTACCATTTTTGGTTTGGAAATAGGACGTAAAAAATGTGGTTTGGAAATAGAAAATAACATTTTCAATTTGAAAAACAGAATAGAGCAATTTGTATTGTAAAATACAATGTAAAAATTCTGGTTTTCAAATTGAAAGTAATAATTTTAATGAGGAAAAATGAGGTAACAATATTCGTTGGGGGAAATAAAGTAACACTTTCTTTGTGAATAGAATGTATCAAATTTGGACGAGAAATATAAGGTAACAATTTTGATAGGTTAGGAAAAAGTGAGAAATTTGGTTGGGAAATGGGAGGTAGCAATATCGGTAGGGGAAATAGAAGATAGCAAATTAGGTTGCAGAATAGAATATTACAATTTCGGTTGGGGAATAAAAAGTAACAATTTTGTTTGGGAAATAGAAGGTAACAATTTTGGTTAGGAGAGAAGATACAGCAATTTTGGTTGGGAAATAAAGGGCAGGAGTTTTGGATGGGAAATAAAATGTATCAATTTTATTTTGGTAATAGAAAAAAAACAATTTTTGTAGGGAAATAGATGGTAATATTTTTCGTCGGGTAAAAAATGTATAAATTTTGTTTTGAAAATAGGAACGAGCATTTCTGGTTGAGGATTGGGAAGTAATTTTTGTTTGAGAATGGATGGTAACAGTTTTGGTTGGAATATAGAAATAGAAGGTAACGATTTTAGTTGGGAATAGAAAGTAACAATTTTGCTTAGAGAATAGAAAGTAACAATTTTGGTATAGGATTACAAGGTGACAATTTCACTTGCTGAATAGAAGGTAACAATTTGGGTTAGGAATAGGAGGTATCAATTATGTTTGGGAAATAAATGGTAACAATTTTGGTTGGGGAATAGAAGTTTATAATTTTGGTTTAGGAATAGAATTTTGTTTTCGAAAATACAAGGTAACAATTTAACTTTGGGAATACAGTATAACAATTTTGTTTTGGGAATAGAAAGGAACAATTTTGGTTAGGAAAAAGGTTACAATTTTGGTTGAGATATATAAGTTAAAAATTTCAGTTTAGGAATAGAAAGTAACAATTTTAGTTGGGACATACAAGGTAGTTAATATTGTTTGAGGAGCAGAAGTCAACAATTTGGATTTCGGAATAGAAGGTAATAATTCTGGTTAGGAAACACAAGTCATTTTGTTTGGGAAATAAACATTAACAATTTTGGTTGAGGAATAGAATTTAATAATTTTGGTTTTGGAATAGAAGGTAACAATTTTGCTTGGAAAATAAAAGGTAACAATTTTGGTTCGGGAATAGAAAGTAGTGATTCTGGTTGTGGAATAGAAAGTAACAATTTTGGTTTGGAAGTACACGGTTACAATCTTGGTTGGGAAATATAAGTTAACAATTTCAGTTGGGGAATACAAAGTAACAATTTTGGTTGGGAAAAAAGAAGGTATCAATTTTATCTGGGGGAGAGTAAGTAACAATTTTAGTTTGTAAATAGAAGGTAATAAATTTGGTTGGGAAATACAAAGTAACAATATTTTGGGGAAATAAAAGTTAACAATATCAGGTTTAGAATAGAGGGTCACAATTCTGGTTGGGGAAAACAATGTAACAATTTTGTTATAGGAATACAAGTTATTCATTTTTGTTGTGGAAGAGAAGGTAACATTTTTTGTAGGGGAATAGAAAGTAACAATTTCTGTTGGGAAATAAGAAGTAATTATTTTGGTTGGGAAATACAAAGTAACAATTTCGATTGGGGAATAGAAAGTAACAATTTTGGTTTAGGGATAGAAGGTAACAATTTTGGTTGGGGAATAGAGAGTAACAATTTTGGTTTGGAAATAGAAATAACTATTTGGAGTTGGGGAATACAAGATGACAATTTTTTTTCGGGAATAATTGGCTACACTTTTTGTTGGGAAATATAAGGTAACAATTTTCATTTAGGAATAGAAGGTAACAATTTTGGTTGGGGAATAGAAAGTAATAATTTTGGTTGGGGAATAGATGGTAATAATTTTGGTTGGGGAATAGATGGTAATAACTTTGGTTGGGGAATAGATGGTAATAATTTTGGTTGGGGAATAGATGGTAATAATTTTTGTTGCAGAATAGAAAATTGGTTGGGGAATCAAAGGTAACATTTTGGTTTAGAGATAGAAAGTAACTATTTTGGATTGGGGAATAGGAAGTAACAATTTCGGTTGGGGAAAAGAAAGTAATAATTTTTGTTTCAGAATAGACGGTAAAGTTTTTGTTCGGGAATAATAGGCTACACTTTTTGTTGGGAAATAGAAAGTAACAATTTTTGTTTAGAAATAGAAGGTAACAATGTTGGTTTTGAAATAGAATGTAACAATTTTGGTTCAGGAATAGGAGGTAACAATTAAGGTATACAAATACAAGTTAACAATTTCGGTTGTCGAATTGAAGGTACCAATTTTGGTTTGGGAATAGAAGGCAACAATTTTAGTTGCAAAATACAAGGTAACGATTGGTGGGGGAAGACAAGTTTGGTTTTTGAGTAGAAAGTAATAATTTTGGTTGGGAAATTGAAGGTAGCAATTCTGGTTGGGGATTAGAAGGTAACAATATTCGTTGGGAAATACTTGATAACAATTTTTGTTGTTGGGAATAATAGGCTACACTTTTTGTTGGAAAATAGAATGTAACAATTTTTTTAGGAATCAGAGCAAAAAACTTTGATTGGTCAATAAAGGTATCAATTTCAGTCAGGAAATAGACGGTACTAATTTTAGTTCTGGAATAGAAGGTAATAATTTTGGTTGGGGAATGGAAGGTAACAATTTTCTTTTGGAAATAGAAAATAACAATTTTGTTTTGGAAATAAAAGATAACAATTTTGGTTGGGAAATAAAAAGTAGCAATCTTGGTCTGGGGATAGAAAGTAACAATTTTTGTTGAGGAATAGAGGGTTATAATTTTCGTTGGGAAATTCATGATAATTTTTGTTGTTGGGAATGATATGCTACACTTTTTGTTGAGAAAGTAACAATTTTGGTTGGGAAAATAGAATGTAACAATTTTCCTTTAGGAATAGAAGGTAACAATTCGTATTAGTTAATAGAAAGTAACAATTTCAATCAGGAAATAGAAGATAACAATTTTGCCTGGGGAATAGAAGGTAATAATTTTGGTTGGGGAATTGGAGGTAATAATTTCTTTGGTCCATAGAAACAAAAAAAATTGTTTGGGGAATAGAAAGTAACAATTTTGGTTGGGGAATAGAAGGTAATAATTTTGGTTAGGGAGTAGAAGGTGAGGACTTTGGTTGGTGAATAGAAAGTGAGGATTTTCGTTTGGGAATAGAAGATAATCATTTTGCTTGAGAATCAAAGGGTAACAAGTTTTGTTGGGAAAAAGAATTTCACAATTTAGTTTTGGAAATAGAAGTTAACACTTTTTGTTGAGAAATAGAAGTTAACAATTTTTGTTGGGGAATAGAATGTAACTAATTTGATAAATATCAAAAGGACTGCGACACAAGAATTAACGAACATATTACGCTTGTATCTTTTTTTCTTTATTGTTACCTTTTTTTTAAAAAATCACTTCTCCTTCAAATGAAACTCAAAATTATGTCTAACCTTTGATGAAGTCTTTTATCCATTTTTTTCGAAATTTGCTTTTACAGATCACAGACTTTGGTGAAACGAACCACTTTCTAGGGTTTTCCGAAATCAATCGTTCTGAAATACTAAAATGTTACAATAAAAGCTCAGGATGACAAAACAACCTTATACCCCCTTTTAAATTGGTTGAGTCCAAAAACATTGTTTTTTTGAATCCATAATCACGATCATTACATTATGAAAAAATAAGTGCTTTGAATATTGAAAATTAACTTTTACGTGACGTCACCATGTTCTGATTAATGATTGTCATTGTAATGATAGCAATATCTTCCATCATCGTTAAGTATTATGCATACAATCTAATGCACACTGTTACATATTCATTAACATTTTTATAGTTACGTATTGCTGCTGGCCATTATTACAATAGCAATGACGCCCTAAACCCTTGGAACAGCAGAATCTTATCATAATTCCCCAAAAGTCCGTCTGTCTGTTCGTCTGTCTGTCAGTCTGTCTGTCTGTATGTATGTCTGTATGTATGTATGTATGGATGTATGGATGGATGGATGTACTTGTTTACCATAACAACTACTCAATGTAAATCCATGAAATTTCCATTGGGTACGGATTTGATCACCGAGAAGTGTTTTTGGCGAATCTAATTTCGAAACCCCCCTCTGAAAATATCTTTAGGGGCTTTCAAATATAGATAGTCTATTTAAATGATTATTCATCAACGGGAAAATACTTTTGAAGACGTGATAAAAGAATATTTTTTATTCTTTTTTCTCATTCAATCTTCGAAGATAGAAATGTGACGTAATAAAACAATATTTGTAATTCTTTCCTTCTCAACTCAATTCACAGAGACACAGACATAGATATATCATATTTCTCGCGACATCAATAATTCAACTGGAGACGCTAATTATGATAAATTCGAATCAATTTTTTCAATGGTGAGTTCAGTTGACTAATTACGAAAGAGAATTATTTCATTCATAACACGTATTACTAAATAATTTTTACGACCACTATTTTCCACTTATATCGGTTGAAATCAAGGGGAATATTTTTCCACAGTTGAAGTTCAAAATTAAAGAGGAATTCCTTCTTTTTTCTTTTAGGGTTGAGAATGAAGGTTGTTCCTTTCTTTCGCTTTTAGAGAACCAACTTAGCAGGTATTTTTTTTACTTTGAATAGGTCAAAATGTAAAGGATTTTCTCACTTCTAAGGGTCAAAATCAAATGAAATTTGATCCTCTTTTAGATGATCAAAACAAAGGATGTTAGGTTAAAATGAAGGGCAATTTTTTTCACATTTTGTTGTCAAAATTGAGAGGGTTTTTTACTTTCAGGAATCAAATCAAGTGGAAATTTTCAAAATCACAGGGTGAATTTTCATTTTTAGGGTGAAAATCGAGCGGGAATGTTTCTTTCATTTTATGGACTCAAAATAAGATGGGAACTCTCCCTCTTTTTAACAATAATCCTCCTGGCTTTTTTTACATCAACTCCTAATGCCTTCTTTTACTATTTGCCCATTTTTTTAACATTTGACCCTCTTTTTATTATTACCCCCCCCCCTTCAACAATAGTCCCTTTTTTTCTTAACATTACTCCCCTTTTCCTTAACATTACGCCCCATCTTTAACATCATAGCTCTCCTTCCGGACTTTCTACGACTTTTTAACATCAAACATTTTTTTACACCACCACCACCCCTCATTATGGCGGTTAGCACCACTTTTCTTTAGCATTGATGCCCCTAGGACCTCTATTTTAATATTAACTCCTTTTTTACATTAGCATCCAACTTCTTTGATATTAGTCTCTCTTTTTTTCTAACAGTGTAAAAAGTGGTTTTAAATCAATTTTAAAAACAGATCTAATCAAACTCAATCTGATATCTATCTATCTATCTATCTTTTTATTTATTTTTTGGACAGCAATTTACACCACCCATTAGGGCGGATATTTAGCTTAGTGAATATAAGTTGGATTTTCTGGAGAACTTACGGCTGAAACGTTACACTAATATCATTATACTGGCTTGAATAATACTCATATTTTCTACGATATCGAATTTGGGCCATTTTTAACAAACAACTCCTTCAAAACATTGAGATTTGTATATAGGGTAATATTTAGAGGGTAGTATTCGTCAATTTTGTCCACTGGACACGCTATCTTCCAAGGAAATTATCTCTCTTTAATTTTGATCAAATTACTACTTATTGTTTGACGATCAATTAATTAGGGGATGCATGGTTACTGGTAAGATCAAATGATCAGTTCATTCCGGTGACCATCTACAAAATATCCTAAGATAAATCAATAGTCATGTTCTCAATTGGCGTTTTAAAAGAGACTGTAGTAAATTGAGAGTTGTGGTCACAAATAACTATCGGTAGCGTCCCCTTAGTTAAATTACTAAGCAAGCCCATAAATAGCACCCGAGACATCACTAGATTGAGCCCCGAAAGAGAGTTACCTTTTTTATTTATTGATGGACAGAGTATGGATGAGTAGTGATTGGGTTAAAATGGAAAATAAGAAAAGAAACAAGCGTATATTCAGCTGAGAGGCGTGTTTGATACTGCATTATTGGTGGGTAAGTGACATTACAATAAAGAGACGTAATTGTCATTTATCATTAGTATCATTAGATGTCATTAGTAACATCAGCTTTATTGAAGGTTTGTAGGAGTATTGATATGATTATATGATATCCTTCATTTGTGGATAAGTTTTTGTCTTTGATCTGGGAGGAAGGGGAAGAAGTGCACTTGCTTGAATGAGTTTGTTTTGTGTGTTGAGAATTTCTTTTAATTTTTGTATTTAATTTTGAATGGTACGGGGGAGATGATTCTTTTTTTTTAATTTTCCAATCTACTTTGGTTGGTTTTTGTTGATGGAGTCACTTTCATGTCCTTTGTTAAGGCAGTTATTCATGATAATTTGAAGGGTGTTATTTTCGTCCGCTGCGTGTTCTTGTTTCTTGATTTGTTTGTTGGATTTGTTGAGACCAATATGCCACGATCGTCGTGGGTCTACAATCGATTCGTATGGTATGTCCACAGTCGAAGTTTCGAGTTATTTGTATGTACTCTTAGACTTTCGTTTTGCGGAAATGATGTCGATTCCTCTGTGTATAATTTCCTTGTTCAGGGATTACTAAGCATGAATGAGGTTGTTATAGTTTCTGAATTATTTTACACTTTCTATTCCAATTTTCTCGAATTTTATGTGCACACTATTATTTGGCTTGAGTATTGATAATTCACGTGCCGAGAGATTTTTTTCTGTTGGTGATGTGAGCAATTTTTATGATTTATTTGGAAGATTGGTACGTAAGATTCTTTTCATGGTTTGCAGGGGTTAGGTGCTCCATGTTTAGTGGTGCTGTGTGTTAAGAATGCCAAATGAAGATCATTGTTGTTCTTAAAAGTATTTTTGATAATTTTCTTGGTTGTTTCAATGGTACTGTCAACCCTTCCAATCGATTACGGGTAATTTGGTCGGCGAATGATTTAAAGTAACGTGCCTTAAACTCTGGTCCGCCATCGCTTATAACGAGTTAAGAAATGTCGAATTTTACGGGTGTATTCTTTTGAACATTTTTTACTGCAGCACAGTCTTAAAATCAAAATATCTTGGGATGCAATCTATTATAAGAGGGTATGATTTGCGATACGAGTGCAATATATCTGTTCCAAGATTTATCTATGGTGAAACAGGGATTTCATGAGAAATTTATGGTTAAGCTAGCTGTTGTTTACGGGGATTGATGCATATTGGACAACTGCTGACCATATATGTTATATGAGAACTCATTCGGGGCCAGTAAATACATTCTTTGTCTCTTGCTAGGTATTTTTTCGATGTCTAAATGACAGGTATGCATACGTTGTAAAACTTCTTTACGGAAAGTGTGAGATACAATGATTATTGCGCGTTTGAGTGTGAGTTCTTGTGTGACTGAGATTTCGCCGCGGATAGAGACATGGTTTAAGAGAAAAAAGGATTATTTTTTGTGAGCTCTATGAGTAATTGCAGAGTTGTGTCGCCTTCAATGGTATACTGATACGTTGAATTTGTTGTCAGTCATAGGAAAATTCTTTTATTATTGAGAGTATATAAGTTTTCATATCTATAGCAGATATTTCAGGGTTAATATTCTGGAAAAAAAAGTACGGGATAATGTATTGTCAACAACTGCATCACAGTCTGATCAGTTATATTATGATGCCATCTTGTAAGTTTTTTATTCCTTCGACTCCTTCAATTATTTGTGCCGCTTCGATTTGGAACACTTTGCTTGTTGTGCACATTCCGTTTGGTAACCTATCTTCCGAAGGATGCCTTGAAAGTTAGTTGACGAGGATTTTCTTCGTCAAGTGGGATTTGCAAAAATCTGTTAAGGGCATTCAGTTTGGAGAAATATTTTCGATCATGTATTTCAGTAAATATTTCTTGTGTGGCGGGAAGTTTGTTGTGTTTTCGTTCTATTGCCTTCATGCAGAGCTAGACATAAGCTTATCTCTCGTTTAATTTTTCAACGATAACGAGAGAGATAACCCATTCAGGGGGTTCCCTTACAGGAAAAATTATCCCCATTTCTTGCAAATTATCTTTCCTGGTGATGAATCACAGGAGTTACTCTTGGGTCTACAGTGATGTGGTGATTGGAGGGTAAAGTTTGAATTTCGCCAAAACAATCATTTTACTTTTGTGAATTTGGGTGATCAATTTAAACATTCTTTGGATAATTTTTTTCTACGTACATTTGTATCAAGTAGTGGTTGAGATTTTGTATCTGTAACGTTGTAGAGTAGAGGAGTTTTACTATTTTTGTGAGTTACAATAACCGTATGATTTCAGAACATAGGAATGTTAGTGTTATCAAATGTTGACAACTTCAATGAAGTATTCTTTAGTCAGATCGGGGACACAGATGATAATGAGTATTGGGGGGGGGGGTAAACATTGATTTTCCCCAACTGCGTCCATTTTAAAAATTACTGTGGACTTAGCATTAGTATTATCAAAATGTTGTTAGTAGCATCAGCTTTATTGAAGGTTCGTAGGAGTATTATTATGATTATATAACACCCTTCACTTTCGCTAACACCAAAAATATAAAAATCCTCTACTTTCAAATTTTTCCCTCTCTCTCCCTACACTCGGTTTTTTGACCACCTGTAGGTCGGTTGTCCGATTTCTGAGACTGCGCTGTACCAATAATTTTAGTGCCAGTATTTTATTCAACTTTGCTCTCCTGTAAGCTTTTACCAACCCATGCGAGGCGCCAGAATATTACCGATATTCGTAAAATGAAAACGTATTTCACGCGTAAATGAATGAAATATTCATTTTTCTTGATACATGAAAAGGTACTTTCCATTGCTTATTACCATATATCATCCCATACAGTTTATCACATGGTCCACCTTGGACCTGAAATTCCACACTGATTACCTTCCGACATATCTGAACAGATAATCTTCTGAAAAATACAACCTTCTAAAAAAGAAACTTTAGAAAAAACCCTGAAAAACGCAAGATTGCTTGCTGCAAAACGCTACGCAAACGAACGAAACAACATAGGTATGCACGACAGTACTCTTTTGCATAAAAAATAGGATTCGAAAAGTCAGTTACCTGAGAAAAACTTCGAACATCTTCGACGTTATCTCAGCTAGTTGATTTCTTTCTTCATGGGTTGTAATTATCTCAAACGTGAACGATACAGACGTGATAATTTCTTCGGCATCCGCGGTGGTTGTATGAATCCCGGCTTTATGGAGTAAGCGGCCGCTGGTTGGTTTACGATTATAGAAGCCCATTTCACCAGGCGAAATATAACGAATGCTGAGACAAAGTTCCATCATGATCTCTCATAACTGCCACCAGATCTAGTCGCCAAACAACAATCCAACTTTTTGGTATTGAAAAAGTACGTCGAACTCAAAGAGACAGTTATTTCCAGCTATGAAATAACTAAGTCATGACTATCTGCTGGTCTTATTCATCATCATCATCAGCCTTTTAACATCTGTCGTTGGACATAAACCTTCCCCAGGATTCGCCACACTACTCTATCGTGGGCGTCGCAGAGCTAAAATTTTCTAAAATTTGTTCATCACTCCATCTTCTATTCTGTTGGTCTCGGTTTCGCATATGATCACAGGGGATCCATGTTGTGAGTTGTGATGCCCATTGGTTGGCTGTCATTCTTACAATATGGCCTGCCCATGGCCATTTAAGTTTTCTGATAGATTCTACGATGTCACGTTTATACTTATATACTGTGCTGTCGTGTGATCTCTCCATGTGAGGTTGATTATCTATTTATTCACTCTCCCACCAGAGCAAAATGCGACACAAGGTCAAGGCTTTACGAGCAGAAAAAATGGAGCAACCCATCAAAAATAGCTCCAGCCCACGCGACTTTGGTTGCTGAAGCAACTGTGGTTGCTAAGCAATGCGCAGCCTCATTGACTAACCCATTGCACCTACACACTCGGGCTTTAATGCTCACCAGCACATAATCTCCGGCCCATTCGGCAGGCAAGCGTCAGTACCGGTGCCTGGGGGCTATGCTGTGGAACATGTATTTATTCACTCTCCCACCAGAGCAAAATGCAACATAAGGTCAGGGCTTTACTGGGGGAAAAAGGAGCAACCCATCAAAAATAGATCCAGCCGACGCGAACGTGGTTGCTAAAACAACCGCAGTCACGAAAGCGTCAGGACCTGTCCCTGTCTGTACAATGGGACAGTGCTGCCCCAGGGCAACAGATCCCCCGCAGCTGGGCTGAGTAAGAATGGGAGAGCCCAAAGACGAGTCCAAAGGCTCCCAATGCGCAGCCTCAGTATAACCTTATTGGCTGACGCATTGCCCCGATGCACTTGGGCTTTGATGCTCACCAACACACAATCTCCGGCGCATTCGACAGGCAAATGTCAGTACTGATGCCTCGGGCTCTGCCACGGAACAGATACTACACTTTAATCCATGCCGAAAGGCCACAAAAAAATGGGGTACTTGGCATCCTATTTATTCACTCTCCCACCATGATTCTCCCATGTGCACGTTGCATGCTTCTCAGTTTGCGAGTTGGATCTTGGTTAGGTTCCACGTTTCAGCTCCATAAGTGACTATCGGGAGGATGCATTGGTACTATACTCTCCTTTTTAGGATTATTGGGATCGGCTTGTTTTTGAAGGTTGAGCTTGCTCTGCTGAAGGCTTGCCATCCTAGGGTGATTCTTCGCTTGATCTCTTCCTCCTTTGTGGGTTTCATATTGGTTCGTTGTCCTAGATAGATGTAGTGGTTTACTTTCACCAGTTATGCATCTTCAATTTTGACAGTTATGTCCTTATTCTCTATGTGATTGTTGCACATGATTTTCCTTTTAAGTTCATGCGTAGGCCAACTTTTCCACTTTCTTCATTTAGTTCATCTAGCATTAGTTGGAAGTCGTACAGGTTCTCTGTGAAAAGGATGATGTCATTTGCAAATCTTAGTTTGCTTAAATATTCGCCGTCTATTTTGATTCCTCTATTCTCCCAGTCCAGGTTTCGGAAGATCATCTCGAATCTGGCTGTGAAGAGTTTGGGTGAGCTGGTATCATCTTGTCTTAATCCTTTTCGAAGCTGGAAGGGTTCAGAGTCCTTATATAGTTGTTGAGGTCTTCAGGGTTTTAGGGAGAAAACGTTACCCATCTGGATTTTTCAGAGCAAAGCAAAACTCAGATCACCAAATATTGCTTTGCAAAACATGTACGCTAAACATTGTGTTCGAACAACTCCCAATATTGATCAACACTGATTGGCTAATTTGATTTACTGTGGCAGCCTTCACTGGATGGCAAGCAATTATGCAAATCAATTCAAATGTGTTTTTACCTGTGATTGACCTGTACCCAGGGGACAAGACATGCATTCTGTCAATCTCGCCATGAAACACTATGCTCCTTCTAATCTCATATTCGTATTATTTTGGAAAGCCGCGGAGATCATCATGGATGCACCACAGAGTAGTCGTTCGAAAAATATTGGAGTGACGCATGGATATTTTCATGCATTTATGAACCTACACTGATGGAAAAAAACAGAAGCATTATGGAAGTTGTCTGTGAGAAAAATGCTGTTCATGATGACTGGAAAATCAGTGCGAATAGTTTTTCGTGGACATCTACAATTGGACAGATGTCTCAATTGCCTGGTTGTGTCTGATCAGTTCGATTCATTGGTGAACCAGGCAGATGAAACGTACTTATTCATGGTGGTGAAAGAAACGAGTTCTGTCGCATCGAATATGTTGATCCAAATCAAAGAGAAGCTTGTCTGAAAGAACGCAGAACTTAAGACAACATCAAAACCAGTCAGCTGTGGATAACCGATCAGAAAATGCTGCGTACTTTCAGAGCAATTGTCAAAGCGCGTCGCTCAGGATATTAAATACTGCACTTGCGTGCAGTACCAATATTAGTCACTACTTAACACTACAACTATCTGAAATCTGAAATATCTGTCCGCACAAGAAGTGTGCCAACTCAAGACCAGACCTGATGACGTGTAAGCTAAATTTCCAGGTGTTTCCACGTGATCTGCGACAGCAACCAGTTTTGAGCAGGACTTGACCTGTCATGGAGCCAAGATTGATACGGTATATGGAGAAAAGCAGAGGTCCAGATGGTCCATTGCAATTACTCAACTGTCCATCGAACACCACGATGTTATTGCAGAGGATACAGGATACCATGTCCGCCCACTTGTGGACCATGTCAGGTAGGAAATTATGACAATGACTGTCATTAAATCTGAAGCAGATGAAATGCATTTTCAGAGATAAATATTATACGATTTTCCTTCGTTATTATAATCACTTCATTATAAATTAAATGAGCTAATTGGAATCCAAGATCTCCGGGGGTGTTAAAGACCAAAATTACACCTTTGATGCCACCTTGAAAATCATACTTTACTGATGGTTAAACTGAGGTAGGTTAGTGATATAAAACAGGCCTGATACCACAAAAACCGTTAGAAAAAACTTGTCTAGGGTGAATAAAGAAAGAATGATGGGTATTTCAAGTATTTGGCGCCATTTCGGACGCCATCTTGAAAATTACACCTTTCCAGGGTGCAGACTATAGAAGACTTTTTGTACGTTATTGAGCACACCTGATACTACAAAAAACGTTCAAAAACTCTTTGTATCAACTAGAGGCGGAGTCAGACCATACGTGCATTGGACTTGATGCGCATTTTGGGGATTTGGAGGATAGAAGGTGATAGTATTGTGATAACATATTAAGCAATGAGGGAGCAGTGTACATTTAAAGAATTTGGCAATCATTGTGGACGCCATCTTGGAAAATGACACCTTTCCTTTGATCAGAATGTAGTAGATTGTTTATTATGCGATTGAGCACACTTGATACTACAAAAAACATTGAGAAACCTTTTGCAGCAATTTCGGTGCATCAAATAATAACTGCACTCGACTTTTAAATAATTTCGACTTACGAAAATTGTTTTATAGACACGTTTTATTTCTGGATAGAGAGGAAAACTTGTACTGGAATTTATTAAAGTTAGTTTTTGACACAAAATTATTGACAGTGAATGAAATAGGGGAGTACATAAGAGTTCGGCCAATATCTACTTCTCAATTTCCAGCTTCTTGTATATTTATTTCTACGATTGGAGACATTACTGTATATTTAAACCCCAGCTTTACCTTATTCTTAGTTCCCAAAATTCATTCCCATTACTAGTCACGATTACAGATCATTCAGGAAGAACCAATCTCACTATCGTCAATCCAGTATATTAATCATTACACTATGATCGGGTGATCACCATTAGTTTTGGGTTGCACCTCAATCATATGGGAAAATCATATGGATACCAGAATATAAAATAGGCAAAATTGGTCACTGCACAATATGTTCTGGTCGTGACTGCGAACGAAACGAAAGTTTGCATAGTTTATTATAGTGTTACTTTTTCGTTGCACAAAATGATCACTGCACATTTTGAGAACACTGCACGCTTATTTTGTACCCTTACGGACATTGACCCTAATTAACAAATCGTCTTTGTCATACTGTGTCACGCAGTCACATGGAGGGGGGAAAAATGCAGATTTTTTCTGAGGAATGCTCACGCACGCTCGCACGCACGCACACACGCACGCACACGTATGTGCAAGCAAACATGCACACCAAGAGACATAAGTCCATTGCCCTGAGAACATCATCATCATCATCTTCATCTTCTTCATCATCATAATCATCATCATCATCATCATCATCAATCTGTTATCGTCCATCGTTGGACATAGACCTTCCCCAGTGTGGTAAATGTAGGTGAGAGAGGGACGAGGGATTTGACCCTGGTGGTTTGACTGTAGCGCACGGGCGGCCATGTAGATATGGAAGGTGAAAAGGTGATGTTCGAAAAGAATGCATGCCAAATATGAACTTGGACGCGGAGATGAAACAAAGTAAAAAGAACACATATAAATATTTTGGCTTGACAAAAGAGACATACGTTCAATATAAGAATGAAGAATGAAGATGAAGTGTATATGAGGATTGATCGTGTGAAGAGATGAGATGAGAAGAGATTTTCTTGTCATTGATAGAACTGGCATCGGAGTTGGAGCGGAGTTGTGTGAACTGCTTGGATTCTCATTGGGCTTGAATCGCTCCAAGGCAACAAGTGGAAGCCGGGTTCAGTGTGCGAGCCAGTACTGCCAAGTTGTGAACGTTAACTTGAGGGCTATTCTCTGACGCAAGTAGGCTCTCGACGGACAGACCATGGAAAACAGAGAACATGGAGTTTTATCCATGCATGTTTCCCGAAATAAAGAAGTTTAGGAAAGATTATTGTGGCTATCAGATAGTAAAAAGCCTTGCCATTTCATTCACGAGAGTGAGAGGTGATACGCGTTTGGAGCACGTGATGAAGACACGGTGGTGTAGCTGCGTAGCTGTGCGTATGTGTGATGCCTCGGCATCAGTGAACTGAAATGGGCGAAGTTATTACAGAGATAGGTCACGGTGGAAGAATAGTTAAGATCGGATCGGTCGGGAGGTCGGTGAAATGATAATGATCTTAGGGAGGAGGAAAGAGTGAGAAAGAGTGGCCGGACACAAAGGCTGGGGCCAGAGGCATGAACAGGTAGAGATGCTGGTGCCAATGAGCTTTGGACCATGTGCATCCAGGGGTTTTATAGGGGTCGTCGTCGGAAGTGACGTTTTCGATATCTAGTTAAAAGAAGAGTTTCGTATTTAATTCCTAACTAAAAGAACAAGGGGCACTACACTTTCATTATTAAGAATGTATGATTTCAGAGACGGACCAAATTTAGGAATCTCGATTATTTACATTAGTTCTTATTGGCCTGTGTTGGGGATTCATTTTTTTTTTTCTGTTTGAATGGCATTTCACCTGAACGGTATCTTTTTATTTTACCAGGCATATCTTTCTTTAGACTCTTGAGAATATCAATTCATTACTGTTTGTTCAAGAAAACGTCTTGCCGAGTCCACGTGGTTTACTTTTTCATATTCTTTTAAGGATATAACTTTTGTGGTCACTTCACCAATAGAAGAAACTCATTTTTGAAGTTTTGGTGACAATTTTGGTTGACGATTTATGAAAAAGGTATGTAGGCTAGGTACATTGCACAGAGGGGAGAAATGATTTGTACATGAAAATCAGTGTAAACCAAATAAAGAGGAAAACATTGTGAGGTTGAAGTGGGACGTCATATTTTTTTCAAAAAAGGAGGACATGTCCTCCTTTCAGATACCTGAGGGTTAAATCTGACAACACCGTTGAAACTTGTCTGTAGGCTGGTGATGATTCATATTTTGTAAACCAGCTGAGCGTAACTTGGGGTATGCAGTTGATTTGTGATACAGTTAAGTCATGTTAAATTCCATGTCTTTTCAGAAAAATTTCCTTTTGGTCACTTACAAAGGATCATGAACTGTTTGTCTAACGCCAAATCGTCTAAAGCCAATTTGTCTATTTCTAGACTGTCCATAGTCAGATTGTCTAAACTATTGAAATAGATACTAAATCTAATTTGTCAACAATTATGTGTAAAAATATTCGAATTTACTGAATGAATCATTTTTTCTTTTACCCAGGATATTAATATTTTTCGAATTCTTATATAGTACTTAACTGTTAAAACACTGGAAATTACAGAATCAATGGAGCTAGGTTTCTGAAATATATATTTTTGTTTTTTTTAAAGCACTGTTATTACATAAAAATCATTTTTTTTTTTAAACAGAAATAATAGAAATCATTGAATAATACGTTATAGTGTTAACAAATTGACAGCTTTTTCTGCAAAAAAATCTCCGGTTCCATAGATTCTTCTCAAAGAAAGATTATATCATTTTTTTCCAAAATTTCGTTATCATATCAGAGATTTCGACGATGAAATAAAATTTCCTGCTTATTAGAAACATTTCTCATTGGTCTTGCCTCCAAATCGGGTAGAAGATTTTGTTTCACTTCTAAGGGTCAAAATCGAGGGGAATATTCTTTTCATTTAAAAAAGTCAAAATTGAGTGGCAGATTTTTTTTTCACTTCAACGGGTCAAAATTGATGAAAAGATAATTTTTTTTTTCAATTTTTGGGGACAAAATCGACAATGTACTTTCATTTTTGTCTTCTAGAAGTCAAATTCTGAGGGGAACTTTTTTATCTTTTTTTAGAATCAAAATTGAAAAGGGTTTTTTAAAAAATTTCTATTTGTCTTGTTGCAATTGGAAGGAGACATTTTTTTTCTAGAAGTCAAAATCAATATGAAATTTTCACATTTGCAGGGTGAATTCTTTTCCCGTTTTTAGCAGTCGAAATAAAGTGGGAACTATTTTTTCACTTTTTAGAGTTAAAATCGAAGAGGAAAGTTCTTTTCATTTTCGGGGGTCAAATCGAGGGGGGAAATTATCTTCCGCTTTCAGGATTTGACATTGAGACGAAACTTTTTTTCTAGGTTCAAAATCGTAACTGAATTTGTTTTTTTTCGAGGGGTCAAAATCAGGGGGAAACTTTTTTCTCTTTTTGAGGCAAAATTGAGCAGGGGGTTCCCCTTTTAACAACAACCCCATTTTTAAACAGCAATCAATATTTAAAGGTTAAAATCTCACTTTTATTCATCAAAATCGGGTTGGGGGAACTCTTCACCTTTTTGTAACAACAACCTTCTCCCCTTTTCAACATAAATACCTAACGCTTTTCTTACCATTTGCCCACTTTTTGAGCGTTAGCCCGTTTTCAACATTACTCTTTTTTCAACAATAGTCCCCTTTTTCTTAACATTACTTGCACATTTTCAACATTATGCCTCTTTCTTTTAAACTTTCTACCATATTTTAACATCAAACTCCTCTTCTTTTTTACATCAGCCCCGCCCCTTTTTGGAGATTCCCCCTACCTTTTTTCAACATTACCGCACATTTTCACCTTAGTCCCCCCCCCCTTTTTTACATTAACCCGATTCTTTTTTTCACATTGGTGTAATATCCTGTTTTGTATTTGTAGCCCACTTTTTCAACATTAGCCCCCTTTTTGTTAACAGTGGCTAAAGTGGTATGAATCAATTTTCAAAACAAATTAAAATGAACGCTATCTGAGTTTCATTTATCTATCTTTTTATCTATTTATCTATCTATCCATCTATCTATCTATTCCTTTTTTGGACAGCAATTTACACGGCACGTTAGAGTGGGTATATTATCAAGTTGTATTATTTGATTAATTGAGTCCAATGCATAATAAACCAACTTGAACTTTTGAACTGACGTAAAGTTATTACGTGTCAAATTATCACTCGTTCATTCCACTATGGGCGATTTACTTTCTACTACGTGTATAATTTATCATTAAATCGAGTACATAGTAAAGTTTAATCAAGTATTGTAAGCGAAAAAAGATAATTTTCCGAAAACATTTTACCTAAAAAAAAATTATTATAGATATTTCGCGTAAATGACGGAAATCAATCGATGATACCCGAACATAGCCGAAGATCTTTGAACCTTCCTTCCTCTTTTGTAGAAGATTGATACGCAGGACGGCGTAGTAGTAGCTGCCGTCAACTTCCGCTGTGAAAATGGTGAGTGAACTAGCTTTTCAATGCCCATTTGTTTAAATTAAACCGAAACGACCGACTAAGTATGTTTTGTATGGGACAATTATTATAAATCTCTTTAGTAGATATTTAGGTTTAAATTTGAAGAATGTTGATTTTAGTTATCCTTATCTATTCGACTTCTAGATAGAAGTATTTCTGTAGTGACACGTTGCCTTTAGCCTTAAACATGTTAATTGTTTCCTGGTTGTGTATTTTATTTTAGGATTTACAGACTAAAAAGTTCCTTGAAATGTAGTACTCCAACCCTGCAAGAAAAAATACAGTTTTCTTCTGTGTACTTTGATATGTTTATACCATAAAAAGTTTTACTTCACGTGTATGTCTAAATTTTAATTTTGTACACGTATGCACTGACTCGAGTGCTGAAGCAAAATTGCCAACTTCGCTTGTGCTTAAGTTTAGTCATGGTAATTATTTAGTTTTATCCAAACTTGTATTTGTTTTATAGAAATGTATGTATTGTATTTCTAAAACTCTCTTCTTGGTTGAAAGATGAAATACATGCGTTTGCACGATTTTTTAATAATATTGTTAGACTCATAACAATTAATTACTACTTGAAAAAATACTCGGTATGATATAATGATTTTCCTCAACTCTTCACTATTTTCACGTTTCCCAAACGTCTTTGTTTGTACTATTGGGACAGATTTTTGATAGACTGACACAGGCAGAACCGGGGTTTCCTTGTTCCATTATGCAAACATGAAAATCTTTTCATTCTAAAAATTTACTGCATACGGGCATGTCTGAACCCTTCGAATATTCTCAATTCAACCACCCAGGTTTATTTCAAACGCTATACAATGCATAATTCCTTGCGTTGGAAGTACTCATATGTGCATTTTGATTGGAAAATATTTTTTCGGCATTTCATTTTATAAACACATGTAGCTTCTAAGTACTTTAGGAAATTACATTCGAAGAGTTGCTACCCCTAGATAATGTGCTCAGAAAAATATGACCCGTTTTGTTGGTAAACTCAAGAAAAAGGGGAATAATTTTGCAAAATAACGGATTATTTCCCCTTGATGAAAGATTGTTCAAAGCCAATAGGGATTATTCGGATTAATGCTCTCCGTACAATATTTGACATCACGTTAGAAACATCACATTGCTGCCCTTTTTGAATAAATAAATTCAATTGATAAAGTTATTTTTAGCATTGAGTATTAAAAAAAAAGATTAGTTGAGTGATAATGGAACTATTTTTCATCACATAATGAAATATAACGAATCAATATGGATTTATGTTACGTTGTTCTTCTGACTTGAAAGTTCCCGGGTTACGACCAAGTTCCAATGCTAGGTTAGTTGCTTTCAGTCACAACTTTGACTCTGGTCGTTACTCTACGGCGTTAAGTGAGCAGCGCGATCGTAATTATAAAATGAAGCGTTTTGTTAACTCGTTGCTGTGATGGTAAAAAAAAGACCTAAATATGTTGATTCAAAATGAACTTCGTCATTTTGAAATTTTCAATGGTGCTCTTTCGCCGACCCACCACACCCTATATTTCAAAAACGTAATTAATCAAAATTTTAAAATATTAGTTTGTTTGGGTTGGGGGGGGGGGCTTTTTTTTTTCCTCGACTTTTCTTAAAGAAGAGACACGGTTTCTCAATGAAACTTCGTTACAAATTGTTTTTGTCTTGATTTTCTTACCCAAATTCGTTCATTCTTTCGGTTTAGTTTTTTGCCAAACATATGCAGTTCTGAAAGAAAATTAAGTGTTTTAAATCGATTAGAGACCCCCTAGAGCCATCTGGAATAATTTGCTAGTTTTCAGGAAAACGTTTTACGTGGGTGGTTCTATTTGAAGTGTAACTAATAATGCTGTAGTCGACAAAAATCGTTTGTCTAAGGCAACAAATAATGAAGTGCACCAAAGATTGAAAGAGAATTTTTTTAAAATTTCAAGGCGAACTGCGTATATTGGGGGGAAAAAACAACGAATCTTGACCCGTTTTTCGTTCATTCAGACAAAAAAAATGGGCCCTTCTTCTTTCTTGCAACTTTTTAAGAACAACATTTTTATATTACATCCTAGAAATATTGTCTGCATGACGAAACCGTTAGCTGTGTCAGAACTTGGCTCGGCAGAAGGTGTGAGAGTTGAACTGTTAACTTGAACTAGACTATAAATTCAATTGAATGAAACTCAGAAGTGTCCACTGAGTTTGTTTTTTTTTTTTTTTTCAATGTTATTACATTACTTTTTTTTTTCCCCCCACTGAAAACTGTCAGTGTTTTGATTATGAAAGAAAAAAAATGGTTCCTGACAGTCCATTAGTAAATACAATTTTTTGTAAGTCTAGGATAGAAGCTGTAGTTGATTGGCTAGCATTAGATTGTGTGCGCATATGTATATCATGTATATAAACTAAAAAATGCTTTTGACGCAAGACTAATAAATTGTAATTCTGCAGTATCAGAGTGGAAGGATGCAGCAAGTATCAGTGAACAGTCTGCTTTCAATGTGGCACAAAGTAATATGAGGAGTCCCACAGTGATAAGGACCTAACTGATATTTTAGAATCTGTGTACTTATATGCAGATAACACTAAACAGAAACATGTAGACAAATTAACACATCGGAGTAAATCTTTTGAAATTTCATTTGGATAAATATAAACATATAATGGCACGATATTGTCTACAAATACTGGCTTTTGGGGTGGGAACTAAAAATGGTGAAGGAAGTAAAAGATATAGGAGATTTGACGAACATATTTGTGAAAAGGCCATTTCAATAATGGGAATTGAGAATATTTTAGCCTGGGATAAGAAAACAATTGTACTCTTGTACAAATCCTTGGTTCGAACCCACCTAGAGTATGCAAGTTTAGTCTGAGTGCCATACAGAGCAAAACATTGAGTGAAAAAGAGGTGTTCTAAGGAGAGCTATGAGGTAAGTACTAGGAATAGAAAATCGAACTTATGGAGAGTGCCTACGTAACCTGAAGCTACCAACTCTTAGTTATTGAATAGTACCTGGAACAGAAATTATGACTAGGGTTGGTAGCTTCATCAAGAAGTGGGAAGAAAATACACACCAGAAAATGTACCATTCAAGAGGCAAGGTGGATATACGAAAAAATAATTTCAATGTCTTCATAGTGTGGATATTGAGGAGACTCCATAATAAATAAATAAATAGCATGTTCCAAAAATGTGAAGTTTTTTTAAAAAAGATTTGATAAGTATCGGGATAAACGGGAGATTCTATACACCTACAAAGTTACAAATATTTTGAAGTCATGTATCACTATTTGGGAAACATGTTTCTACCTGGCACCAAAATTTGAGGGAAAGCTTCTTGCATCTTGGCACATATACAGGTCCAAGGAAAAGTCATGGTGAATTAAGCAGTTTCATTGAAGGCACAAAATCAACTTCCGAAAAACAAAGAATGAAAATGGCATGCAAAAACAAAGTTGGACAAAGGTTTAAAGAGGGGAAAATGGGGAATTCAAATTCAGATATAAGTAGAAAGGAGGATTTCCACAACTAACTTCAAGGTTTAGCATTATGTATCTAAAACTCTATTTGTTCATTGTTGGTCATTCAGTCTTCTATCCCACAAGGACACCAACCCACTTACTACTTCGTCGTGTGCCCCTGTACACACTCTGGTACTTGCTGGTTAGAAGATGTGGACACAGCCCATGTCTTTTCTCTCCCACTGATGCTCAAAGTGTCTTAGTTTGTAGCGTCAACCTATTAGAAGAGAGACAATTTTAAGACTGCAATTTGCTGACTGACCCCACAATGAATTCCTATGAAAACATTTTGCCAAAGTCATTTGAAAATCTAAAATCATTACAGGTGTCAAGGAGAGGATTTGCCATAAAACCTGTTCTAGAAAAAATCATTAGTCTAAGCTAATAGACTGAAAAACTATCAAAAATAAACTAGGGTTCATTTGAAATATCCTTTTAAGATTTTGTATTTCAAATGCTGTATTTATTTTTATTTTTTTCTGGTGTAATGATGATTTATTCCTTGTTTTGGGTGTTTTCACATGGATTAATCAGTTGTTATATAAATGCAATAATTTATATTAAATTTTTACGCTACTTATACGAAATTGACCTAATTCAAGAGGATTTACTTGGAGAAAGCATTGTAGATATTGAATCATTAATTCTCCTGAAGCTTGGTAGGTATAACCACATACTTTTGGATAATCTTTCATCCTATCTTTAAAAAAATATCGAAGTTTGAAAATTCAATTTTTTTTGTTTGTGAGAAAAAAAAAATTGTCTAATTGGATTTATGGTTATTTTTGATTTTCAAGTGTATGTCTAAAATTATATTAAAAAAACATATTGAACTTTTTGTTGGAAACCATTTTTGGGCCCATCATAAATTGATTAATGAGTATGTTTGTTCTTTTTTTTTTTTATTCATAGACTTCCATCGAAATGATGAACCGTTTTGTCAGCCCAATCAACCCAGCTGTATTCCCACATCTAACTGTTGTTTTGTTAGGAATTGGTATTTTTTTCATGGCATGGTTCTTTGTGTATCCTTTTTGACTTGAAAATGTTTTCTTCATACTATATTTGTTCGTCATTCTTTCCATACTGACTTTACATTATTTTTGAAAGTTAATTTCTCTTCATTGTGATCTAATGTTATACAAAATAAGTTACTTATTCTAGTAACTCTTGAGTTATGCTTCCAAAATAAAAACAAAAGCAGAAAAATGTGTAATCCTTGTGAATTAATCATCAGTATGTTTTTTGTTTTTTTTTTGTTTTGTTTTCTTTCTTGTATGGAAGAGGATAAGATTTGAGGAGTCAAATTCTCAATAGTCAATACAGTATTTTAAAATGATTTATAGTCATCAACTTCCAATTAAATGATTATTTTTATATCGCAGTTTTGGGTCATTCCATTCGAAATAGTCAATAAACATGAGATTGTGAACAGTTTTACATTTCCCTTATTTCATAACTAAATGGATCTACAGAGAACCTCATGATAATAGACAATGTAAATGTTTTATTCCATGTACAATACAAGAATATCAAATAGTTGCTAAATCCCCCCACCCCCACCCCCACCCCCACCTTTTTTTTAATCTTTTATTTATTTTTTCAATCAAACTTTCTATTGAAAATGCTGGCCAGTGTCTATTGAGATGACACCACAAAAAAAAGTTTCATCTAGGCCACAAAAATTCAAGTTTTTTACCAATAAATATTGGTTAGATGTTGAATGGAAGAAATGGTTATTCCAAATTGGTAGCACATTTTTATTTTCTTTTCCATGAGATTGGACCCCAATGACTAAAGAAACAAATTTATATCCCATTTATTTTATTTTTCAATTTTTGTGGCTGGACATGCATCGGAAGGGTTCTGGAGCAACATAACCGAATATCAAAGGTAGATTTTTCACTTAGTTTTATTCAATAGTGTTACAAATCCTTATTAGTTGAATTTTTGAGTTGCTATGTATTACATTTTTAAACTTTTATTCAATCTGATTATAATCTGACTGCACAGATTCATTTACTTTCTCTTTGAGGGCAATGATGGCAGAATGTCAGTATTGGGATTAATTTTTATGAATAAGTTACTATAAAAGAAGAAGAAAATCCCATTCTTCTTGAAGGGTCCACAACCATTGCACTTGTACCTATAGAACGAGAAGCATGCAATGTACACAGAAGGGAACCAGGCTCAATATCACATGGAGAGATCGCAAAACAGCACAGTATTTAAAGAGAAAACACAAGTCAGTGATATAGAATCCATTAGAAAACTCAAATGGCAATTGGTTTTGTTGCAAGAATGGCAGATAACAACTGGACATCACGACTTACAATGTCACTCCCCAGAAATCATATGCAAAACTGTAGACAGCAAAATATAAGATGGTGTGACTACCTGGATAAGTAAAAAAATATTGGTTCTGTGATGCCCATGATAGAGCTCTGTCAATGATGGATGCTAAAAGGCTGATGATAATATTTAGGACAGTTGTAGAAAATTGAAGGTAAAAATTAGTCGTAGAGATTGATGATTTATGATATATCATAGAATCAAATTTAATAAAATTCCCAGTTATGTCGCTCAGACCAGAACCCTTTCATGTATATACATTCTTGAAAATTGAAAGAAAAACATTCAAGGGGAATGATCCTTTCCTTAGTTGGACTATTGGAATAGTAGAACCTTTTTATTTTTATTTTTTCTTGTTTATTTCTATTTATTTTTCAAGTGCTTCTATTGAAATTTCTCCTCACTTAGAAGATGGTGCACAGTCTTCCAGCCCGGCTCCTTATGCAAGACTAAGGCTTGGTAAAATACAAATATTAGTTTTCAAAATATTGTTTTCCACCTTGAACGTTTGTTTTCCTTGACTGCAATTTTTTAAGCTATGAAGTGACATCGACCAAATTTTCCAGAGACATCTACAAAGAACTCCTGGTGTCGTTATTTGCGTCAGTTTTCATGGGATTTGGAGTATTATTCCTGCTGCTTTGGGTTGGGATATATGTATAACCAATGTTCACCTCGTAAATATCATACATTACATCTTTATATCAAGTAAATTGTCATTAACTTTATTCTCTACAAGATATACAACCATATTTTTTTAGTCATTTAAAATCATATTTAATGCATATTTTATATTTATTTGAAGTTCTTGGAAAGCTCTGCTTTAAAAACTCTTCGCATTGGTGACTTACATTTTAAAAATAAATTTTTTTTTTTTTTTTTTCCTTTTCTTTATGACAAATTAATGGATAATTAAATAGTTATGTGTAAGCAACTTACTGGTTGTAGCAACCGGAAATTTTAGCATCCTTATTTCAAATAAAGTTGTCTAGTACACTAATTACTTTTTTTGCAATATTAAATTTTTTTTACTTTTCTTATTTCAGGAACATTGGTTTGTTGACTTGAACTATCATGTGGAGAACACGTCAAACATAAAAGATTATAATTCAATAAATCATTTGATATTTGTACGACTGATTTTATTATTTTTTTAAAAAAAACGTTGGCACGTCAATCAACAAAAAGATATTGATTTATACTTTTTGATGAAAGTTTTTTTGTTTTTTATTCTTGAAATGGTTATGCAAGGTGCTGCCAAAAAGTCAATGTAATTTGACTATGAAAAATAAAATGACTTACCCAATACATAGATTCCAGTCTTTTTGAAGTATTCTCCTCAGGCATGTATACAACAATTCCAGCAGTTGTTTTCAATTTTTCATGCATTCCTTGAAGTCCTCAAAAGTGTCTGATTCTGCCTAGATATCATCTATCATGATTATGTGTGTGTATACGTGAGACAACACATCACCAGAATAAACAAAACATAAATATCAATACAAACTCAAATTTCTATGTTCAATCATCGAATGGGAAGACATCATAAATAACACATCAAACAGAAAACTCTCATCCACAGAACATGAGGCCTTAGCTTAGTAAATTTGTAACCTGCATCCATACATACTAACATCACATACAAAATGACCAGGAATTAGACGCACAGTTCAACAGAAGATTCCTGAAAGGAATTGTAATCGCTTCCATAAATACAACGAACAACAACACATTACCTCTAAGATAGATAAACACACTAAAAAATCTAATGAGAAAGAAAAACATACACATGACATCTTCAGACCAGGGTGGCATCACTTGTCATCATAGACACAAATACCTATATCTGCAAGATCACTCTCCTACTAAATGAAGGTGATGCATATGAGATAATCAACAAGGTTCTTATTGATGATGAAATTGAAGGTGCAAAAGATGGTCTTATCAGAAATAGGCAGTCATCCTCATGAGATATCTAAAGCAGTAGTAAAACTTTAATCTTTGCTTCTAGGCACGATCAAACCTACACACCACAAAAACTTGGGGGATCTTGAACACAAAATAAAAATAATAATGCGGGACTGACTAACACCTAGTTTACATTTGTCACTCTACACAAACATACCAGATAGAAATGCCTACCCCTCCTTAGAAACCCCTAAATAAAACTAGATCTACCCGTAGACAAGATCTTAAAAAATCTGCACATTCATCACCAGCCAATGTTTCTTCAATTTCGACCTGGATTGCTATAAGCAAAGATTTGATTTACTCATGGGACCTACTCTCCAAGGAATGCCGCCTTGGCCTTTTCCATAATCAGGCAAATTTGTAAACATTATACCAGAGACAGCTAGTGATTTTGTTACATTGATGACTCCCTAATTTTTTAACCCCCCCCCCCCATGCTGGATAAATTTAGTAGCACGACTGAACATACTCAAACAATCCACTTAATTTACATATGAAGGTGAATCAACCGTTCCTTGACATCCTGATTCATGGGACTGACAACAACATACAACACTCTGTATTCCACAAAACCACAAATAATACTCATGCACCTGACATCTAAAAGACTCCTATATGTTTTTCCTTGCACACTTGTACACTCATCCAACAACATATCTACTCAGACCCAAATCAACCCCGCAGACTGTGACCGTAAAAGTACAACTTCCTTCTGCTTAACTCATATTCACAGATAATATCACATCCACTTGCCTCAAAACACAGCCTCATCACCTCCCCACCCATTTCCATTTCTGTACTTTTTGGTACAATAGGATTATTTTTACGAGAACGATTTTAACAATTTATGGAAAAGAAAGCATCTATCATTGAATCTCATCTAACATCTTGTATATCATAAGATTTGTGATGGAAAAAACAAATTTGATCATTTGTTATACACTTGCTTGGCTTTGATGAATTCTCTTATCTCTCTTTATTTGATTTTATTTACAATGTGTACAGATATTTGTTACAATATGAGGGCTTGTAGGGACTCTTTAATCAAATATTTGATTTTATTCTTGAATATTTGATTTGATTTTTATATAGCTTTTTTTTTTTTTTTTTTTTTTTTTTTTTTTTTTTGAAGATGCTTTTGGTATTGGGTATGAGTTAGGTAGACTAAAATATTTGGTCTAAGATAAGTTACAGAGTAACCCTTTTCAGCAAGCAAAAGAACTATTGGAACAAGTAGATTATTGGTCAAAATGAGGATAGCCAGTCACAGCTACCTTAAGACATTTGGAAAAAGTGAGAAGGGGTGGTCTATAAGGATTCTAATGGCAAAAATAAGAAAGATAGTAAGAAAAGAAAGTATGGGGAAAATAGAAAAGAGGGTAGGTGATCATTTAGTTCCTGTATCAGGTGAAGGAAGAGGGCAGGTTGATTTAGTAAAAGTAATAGCTAAAGAAAAGTCACCCTTGCTTTTAAAAAGAGATCAGAAGTTGGTCATGTGTCAGTCAGGACAGAAGAGTGCCAAGGCCACAGTTGAAAGACATTGAAATCTTTTTCTCTCTCTGAGTGAGTATTTTCAGGTCAGCCATTTGTAACCTTAATGAAGAAAGCATCATTTTTTTTCTAATAAATTGAAAAAAAAAAATCTTTTTCTTTTTCTATTCTCAAAGGTTGTTGGTGCAAATTAAGATTCGATCAAATCCAAATTAATCCCGAACATTAACTCTTTGAGAAAAGCAATGAAAATATTACGATGCATGTGAATAGTAGCATATAGATGTTTCCATACAGTAGGGCACTATATTGACAAATTCCAAGATTCACCCTGAAATCTAATTACTTCTTCCTTACCCCATGTCCCTTCTTTCCATAAATTGTCCGGAAATTCAGAGAGTACTTTCAGAGAGATATTGTGATGACAGACATTATTGAATCCAGAAATGTTTCAAGGAAACTAAAGTTGATTTTTTTTTTTTTTTTTTTTTTTTTTTTTTAATCTCTTTCTAATGGATTTGTGTTTCGCTCCTGTCTCTCTACACTATATCCCTAGGGTTTTTAAGAAAGATTTAGACAGCATGAGAAAGGAACTAAAGGTACAGCCATATTGTTGGAAAATAAATGATAAAATTTTAGGATGGATCCAGGTATTTATTTGTGATGGATATATTTGCCTTTTTGTTTAGTAATTTTTTTAATTGGGGTGGTCATAAATTTCTGTATTCACACTCGTCTGTCAACTAGGTATCTCATATGAGGGTAAAGATGGGATTGAATTTGGGGGAGGATCCAGTGATTTGTTTTTGTGAGACAGGGGTGGGGGGGTTCATCGTGTGTGGATATAGATCTATATATGTGGCATGTGGCACCTGTCTTTCCAAGTTCTCTATAAATACCACTAACATTTTGCAGGGATGCGAAGCATATTGTGAGTAAATGATTAAATTATAGCACTGCTCCACGGATTTGTTTTTCGTTGATACATATTTATGCATTTTTTTTATAAATACATGTACATAAGTAGGAGCCAACTAATTAGATATTCATATATGTAAGTGTAGATATATGGATCTGAATATATATGAACATGGATATATATAAGTGTGGATATAGATATGTATATGTGTGTGTATGTGGATATATATATATATATACATCTATATATGTGTGTATGTGGAGATATATATATATATGTATGTGTGGGGGGAATATATATATACATATATATATATATATGTATATGCGTGTGGATATAGATCTATATATATATGTGTGTGGATATAAATAGATATACATATATATATATGTCTGAGGATATAGTTAGATATACGTTTGTATACATGAGTGTGTGATTAGAGATATATATATGTGTGTGGATATAAATAGATCTATATATATGTGTGAGTGTGTGGATATAGAAAGATGTATGTGTGTGGGGGGGAATGGATAGATATATGTGTGAATATAGATGGATGGATAGATATATGTGTGTGGATATAAATATATACATATATGTGTGTGTGGATATAAATATATACATATATGTGTGGGTGTGGATATACATAGGTAAATATATATATGTGTGTGAGGATATACATTTATATATTAATATATGTGTGTGTGTATGTGGATATAGATAGATACATATTTAAAAATATAAATGTTTGGATATAGATGGATAGATGTGTGTGTGTGTGTGGATATAGATGTATATATATGTGTGTGTGGATATATGTATATGTGTGTGTGTGAATAAAGATATATGTGCGTGTGTGTGGATATAGATATATATATATGTAGGGGTGTAGATATATATATATATATATAAATGTGGATATAGATATATATATGAGTGTGCATGGATATATATGAGTGTGCATGGATATATATATGTGTGTGCATGGATATATATGTCTGTGGATATATATGTTTTGTGTGTGTAGATATATGTGTGTGTTTGGATATATATGTGTGTGTGTGTTTGGATGTATATGTGTGTGTTTGGATATATATATACGTGTGTGTGGATGTGTGTGTGTTCGGATATATATATACGTGTGTGAGTGTGTGGATGTGTGTGTTTGGATATATATATATACGTGCGTGTGTGTTTGGATATATATATGTGTGTGTGTGTTTGGATATATATATATGTGTGTGTTTTTGGATATATATATGTATGTGGATGTGTGTGTTTTTGGATATATATATGTATGTGGATGTGTGTGTGTTTGGATATATATTAATGCGAGTGTGTG
Source organism: Thysanoteuthis rhombus (assembly GCA_963457665.1). Lineage (NCBI taxonomy): Eukaryota > Metazoa > Mollusca > Cephalopoda > Oegopsida > Thysanoteuthidae > Thysanoteuthis > Thysanoteuthis major. The sequence goes on along the minus strand of OY735206.1, from coordinate 13,913,964 downwards.
TGTATATATATGAATGTATGTGTGGATATATATATGTGTGTGTGTACGGATATATATATATATGTGTGTGTATGGATATATATGTGTGTGGATATATATGTGTGTGTGTGTGTGGATATATATGTACAGGTGTGTGTGCTTGGATATGTATATATATGTCTGTGTGTGGATATATATATATATATATTCATATTCATATATATGTGTGTGTGTTGATA